>CM052438.1:13740746-13873651 GCA_028533085.1 Varecia variegata
AGTGTGAGGGAATTTTTGAGGTGATGAAACTATTCTATGTGATACTGTGTTGTTAGATAGCTGAGTCTGCATTTGTTAAAACCCATAGAACTGTGTGTACTACAAAGAGTGATTTTTACCAAATGCAATTAAAAAAAAAAATGCCAACATTCCAGGGAGTCCAAGATAGAATGCAGACTGTCAGCGTAACTACTACAAATATGTGACATGGTGTTATAGAAGGGGTCACGGAGAAAGGAACTGGTCTAAATAGCTTTGCAAACCATTTTGTCTGGATACTGTAAGGTTAGAGACCAAATCACTAGACTCTAGATGGTAAATTTGTTCCTCACACACAAATACACAAGGGTTGAACAATGAAGTGAATACATTGTAGATAAAGAGAGCCCGGTTTCTTATGGTTGGAAAAAAAAATTACCAATAAGCAAGGGAGTGGGACAGGGGGCCTAGAATGAATGCTGTGTTTCTGGGTTGTAGTTGGAGGTTTCAGTATGAGCTTTTTTTTTTTTTTTTTAAATACATATACACAGGTTGATAAATACAGAAATACAAATGTGTATACACATGAATTAGCATGCATCATATATTTCCTAGCTCTGTTTGCTGAGAGGACTTTGAAGCAACAACACCCAGTAACTGAGCATATTTAGTGCTCAGATCTCATTTTCTAAATAGCATTTTCTAACAAGGAATCAGGGCTGCTTGGAGAAATGGTTTATTGTAGAGCTCGGGCAGGGAAATACAAAATGTCCAGAGGTATCAGAGGATAAGGAAGTACATATCAGAGGTCACAGGAGCCAGCCTTTCAAAAGAGCTCCCAGTGGCCAAAACTGGAACAATATGTATAACAAAAATAAATAACAGTAGTGTTGGACTATAATCCATGGAATAAATATAGAGTCCATTGCTGATATAAATAAATTATTGAGTAAATAAGGGGAAAAGGGACAACTCTTCCTTAGAGAAGGATTCTAACTAATAAATATAGAAAGAATGAGAGGAATAGTAAATCACCATTGGAACACCACAGTCCAGTAGTAATTGTTGCAGGCAAGGTCAATTGGTAAATGCTAAAATAAGTGGGCGAAAGTTTAAGGAAAGACACAATATTTACATAGCCTTAAAGTGTCTTTTCCCAAATATTTGTTACTTAGAAAGGAGAAAATAGTGATTTTTATGGTGAAGAATTGTGGAAAACACTACCTTAACTAGAGGATTATGGTTAACATCACTGTTAATTGAGACATAAAGATGACATGTACCTCCTGATACAGTATGCTGAGAAAGTCACATCACTTCTGTAGTATTCTTTCAAAAATCCATGCCCTCTATCTAACTGTGAATAAACAAATCCAAATTGAGGGACATTCTACAAGGTACCTGATCAGAACTCTTAGAAAGTTCATGAAAAACAAGGAAAGAGTGAAGAGCTGTCCCAGACCAGAGATTAAGGAGACATGACAGCTAAAGGTATGTGGCATCCAGGATCTGATCCTGGATCAGAAAAAGAACATCAGTGGAAAGACTGGTGAAATCCAAGAGAAGTCTAAAGCTTTAATTAATGCAGTTATTTTTATTAGTTTTGACAATCACATTGTGTTTCTTTGAGATACTAACATCAAGGGAAGCTGGGGGAGATGTGTGAGGAAGCACTCTTCACAAATGCTAAGTCTAAAATTATTTCAGAATGAAAGTTTAAAATAGATAGATAGATACATACATACATAACAAAGAAATACACCACAAAAAGGAGCCAAGAAAAAAATGGCATTTAGGATGGTCACTTGGCTCACCTTTCAGTAGCTGGCTATGTAATACTTGCTACTATCTTTGAGAAATGAAAAACTACAGAAGTTTCACTTAAGGCATAGAAATATGTTTATAAGAACTATTAGTAAAGTGCAAAGTTTTAAAGATATACCATATTTAAGCATTTAGCAACTGCTTAATGAAATTACATCTTTTTTAAGAGATCATGAAGCATCTTCATGGAAAACGGAAAATTTGTCATATAAACTATATGCATCTTCATCCCTATAGGTTAAAGTGCAAACTATATATTATACACACACCTGTGTGAACACTTCCACATAGTATTTGATAGTATTTTAATGTGTGTCTTGTAGTTGGAGATATGTAAAGATACCTGTAACAAAACAGCATTTTACCCACATTTGAGATAGCAATTGTAGGCCAAGTGATTGTTTTTCAGAGTAAATAATCAGCCACCTTCCTACTTTATACCATTCATTTGCAGAGAAACCTGCTTCCAGATTGGGGCCTCAGTGGTACTTCTAAAGACACTTTTCACAGATTGACAAAGAAGTATAGCTTATTCAAGTAAAATTAAAAAACAAAACTAATTTGATTATTTCTAGCATATTAATTTCTAAATATTTAAGAAAAAAGGGGCAAATGTGTTTCATGTCTATACAGGACTTCCATACATCAGTTCATTTCTTCTCCGGTTTTATTTTCTTCATTGAAATTATTTTATTCATATGAAAACTATATTTGCAAATGATAAACACATATAAAACCATTATTTAAAACTCATATTTATTAACAAATGTTTGAGTTCCTGTTGTTTCATAACATGTGCTAGCTACTGTGGAAAATAAAACATGCATCAATTTCTGCTTGCCAAGAAGCACAAAATCTACCAGGAAATAAATGGATATGTGTAACCAGGTAGGGTAGCAGTAGGAGGATTAAGATATAAGCACAGAGCTAGTATTCTCAAGGTTCTAAATATAGACTGGTATCATGATGAGAAACCTCTTTTAAATATTGTCACAGTGGCATACCTGTGTATAGGAGAGGCCAGCGTAAGAGCAGACTGAGTTGAAGGGAGGGGTGTGTCTTTAAATCCTGGCTCTAGAAAATTTAGAAGAATCTTTCCAGTCTTTTGAAAAATCAACTACAAGTATAGAGACAGTAAGTAATTTATATTTCTATCTGTTGTGTATGTAATCATCTCTCTGGAGTGCCAAACAACTGCTCGTGTCTGAATAACATGTTTTTCGAAAGAATTATTTTGTTTGCGAGTACCAACAGTCTTAGTAACTTTCTTATCCCTCTTATGTGCTGAGTGCAGTCGGAGGAAGAGGAATTGGAGTTGGTGAGTGTGGGTTTCTGCTTGAAGGAAGTTGAAAAAGATGTAGAAAGTATAATTCTTTTAAACATTTTTATCTAACCAGTGTTCCCTTTGTCACACAAATTGTTTTCTTTTTATTAAATACTATTCAAATTCTTAGAATAACTAATGCAATCTACTGGAACTATAGACTCTAGTTTTTCTATTTATAATTACATATGTTGATCCATTTTATTTGTTGGAGGGAACATTGTCATAGAGCCTTGAAAAAGGTTCTGTCCATGAGCCTTTTTGACATGAGCATAGGACACTTGTTAAAGATTTTTTTTTTTAAAGAAAAGATACAAATACCTTATATAGCTCTCCAAATTATTAAAATATTTTTAGAGAATGACTTCACTCTCGAAGTTCCTCAGATTGTAACACAAGATCTTATGTTATTTCTCCTTCTTTCAAAAAGATTACATCATTTTTGGTGAGGTCACCTTTTTCAGAGTTGGAATTATTTCATCCTACATGAGACAGTCTGAACCACAAGGGGGTTCCCTGTTTATTAAAAGGAATGTCTGTAATTGAACGTGTACAGATTTACTTTTCTATCAGATGATATGCTGTTCTTAAAAGCAGCTATTACCTTTTTCCCCAAAGCAAATGCTTTTTGTTGTCTTTTCCTCTAGAAAATAAACTTGACTAAAAATAATTGTAATTGAGCTATTACTTCTTTGGGAACTGAAACCCAAACTTCACAGAAGTAATCATACGAATTCAAAGTCAGCTGCTAATTAAAGGACTTTTAAGGGGAGTAAAAACTTGAAAGTGCTGAGTTTTTAGTGTGGATAAGGGATAAGAGTGCATGAAAGCATGGTGGGGGGGGGAAGGCATCTGTTGATTTTATTTACATTTTATTATTACATGTTTATGCATGTTGGTGTGTTTTGCACAATTTGTTTTCTTTTCAAATAGGGTTGTACTCTTTTTAAAATATAAGATTGTTCTTTAGTTTTGTGATTGTTCTCACAGTTTTGGATGTAGTTTTTTATTGGTTAACTGAAATATACTAGTCAGCTGTAAATGTGTTGTATTACATGTTATGAATATCTTCTGGGGAAATACTTTACTTAATGATACCACAGTGATTAGCAAGCAAATGGAAGTTTATAATTCAAGCTAAAATAGTTAGATTAGACCTCACTGTTTATTTACCCTTAAGAAGGTGTTGTGAATGCTTCTGTGACTTATCTGGTGCTATGTTGCCCTCTAGTGGTTCGGAAAGTCACTGACTCTCATAGAACTCAGTGCCGTTGAGATTAGGAGCTTTGATGAATAGATCAATATATTGGAGTCTCATTGTTACCCTCGTCTTCGAGGACATGCCAAGGGATTGGCACGGAGTTGAAGCCATGGAGTGGTCAGGGTCCAGGCAAAACCATCTCATATTGTATTCTTTCACCTAGAGATTTGACTTTTGAAGTTCCAGACCAAATATGAAATTAATTCCAAAGTAGATCCCTATCTCTAAAATCTATTAAATTTAGTTAGTTGATGCTGAGACTAAAATATATTCCCAGTTGTCTTACGTTGACTTTCCACATTCCCCAGAGTACATCTATAATTACAGAATTTCATAGAGAAATATCCAAGGCTTTGAAGACTTAAAATCTAGAAATCATAAAAGTAAATATTTGTAACTAAGAAAAAAATACAGCTAAGAACTGTAAACATGATTCATATTCTTTAAAAATAAGCTAAATTCCCTAAAACTTAATTCAAAATACAGAGCTTTGTGTGTTAGACCAAAATATAATCAGAAACAATCTGTTAGAACTTAGAAAGTTGTTCACATTGGTTTGAGCTCTAAAATATAATCGTGGGTGACTCTGATCCAAAGTGAGGAAGGACAGGTGCCCTGGGGCCTGCACTACAGACTGTACTGGTGAGAGCCAGCTGCAGAGATTCCTTTAGAAGTCTTGCCGTTCTAGAACAGCTTTACTTCATGACAGCTCCAGCAGAATAGCTATGGATCAGAAGGAATAAAAATATTTATGTATTTTTTTTCACCAATTATGTAGAAATTTGGCGACAGGGTTTTTTGGGACAGTAATTTAGGAATATTATATTAGTGTCGTACTTCAGTTACGAAAGCACTTCCAACGTATTACCTCATTTGACTCTCACAGTAGCATTGCAAGGCAGGCAGGACAAGATAGCTTTCTTCTCTACTTGGCAGTGAAGAGATTCAGAGAGGTTAAATGATTTTCCTAATGCTTAGGAAATAATGAATCTAGGACAAAAACTCAAGCAGTACATCCACTGTACTGCATGGTCTTTCTAACATCGTCTAATTTAGGGTAGAAAATACGAACTGAGGTCTGGAAATAGACTGAGGCCTGGATCCTCATCAAATGATCAGTTTTTAAGTATCTAGATTTAGCCAAAGACCTTTATCTGATGTACCCTTCTGAAAATGGTGATAGAGAAAACTGAATCACATTCTTACTTTCTCTAATCTCAAGGGCACTGAATTATACTTTTACTGATATGGTTCAGACCCCTGAATTTCAGTTATCAGGCTGTCACTTCATTTAAAAAAAAAAAAAAGTTTGAGTTGTGCTTTGGCCTCTTTGTGTGCTAATGACACATGGTCTGTTCTGTCCCTCTGAGCCTTGATTTTGAAAAAATGTTGCCTTAAGCCACTAAGGTGAGAAACTAGTTCTAACCCATTCCTACACATAGAGGACAATGACTATCTTAAACTAACTAGATTATTTAATAGTTGACTTTTCTATTCATTCCCAGCATGGGTAGAATGCTACATAGATGTATTCTTATGGCAAACATTTCATGTCACTCCATCCACAGCCCTATCAGCAGTTCTTTTTCTAAAGCTCTCTGCCAAAAGCCTTTCCTTTCAGAAAGCCAGGAGACTGTGAAGAGGTATATATCTAAATCTACTGTTAAAAAATAGGTCACCCACAGGATCAGAGGGAAAGAAATAAGAATACAAGCTGCACTCAATAAGCCATGGCTTTAAACCATGTTAACACGTAAACGCTGCAAAGAAAAGTCTGTGCTCATAGACTTACAATCGCTATAAACACAAATGACCTTTGCTATCATCAGGTATTTAAAACCTACGCATATTTCATTTGTGATAGCCTGACAGTATTTGTAGTGGCATCAAGTCCTCATTTGTGCTAACACATAGAAGTGTCATTGCCCATAATATAAGTTTTATTTTAAGGCTGTGTCTCTGACATTAATACACTATTTTAAAAAAAGGAAAATAAATAATTAATGTAAAAATATGTCCTGTAAAATTAAATATTTAGTTATTCCCATTAGTATTTTTAAGATTTTTGCATCATTGCTGCTTCAGAAAATAAAGATATTCATATAAAACTGTGAAAAATGTCACTTTTAAATTGAAAGTTATTTTTAAAATATTAAGTCTAAACACAAATACCACTTAACACTTTTTGTGTTTCTGATCTCTCACAGAATACCCAAAGGATAAGCAGTTCTCAAGCCACTCAGCCTCTTGCCACCCCGGTCGTATCTGTGGCGACCCCAAGCTTGCCTCCACAGGGACTCGTGTACTCCGCGGTGCCGACTGCCTACAACACTGGTGAGCCTGCTCTGGAGTCTCGCAGGGGTTTTAATGCTTTCTGTTTTGTGATCAGCGTGCACTTTTGTGATTTTTTTTTTAAGTATATTTATTGAAATAAAGTATTTCCAGTTTTTAGATTCAAATTTAGATATATTAAATGCATGCTAGCCTTGAAAAAATTACAAAAAAACCCCACACTGATAGCAGAATGAGTTGAAAAAGTTATTTCTGTTTCTCCAGTGTGAACTTTTACTTACCCCTGACAAAAAAACAAGTAGCTATTATCAAAACTGTGGCATCCATCAAGCCAAGGCGGGTAATAGCCTGTTGCTTGGGTATTTTCTATTTAGTTTCTCTTTACACAACATATCTCACTATTCCAGGCTTTTCAAAGAAGATGTTAGTCTCCCTGCTGTATTAACCTGCTTTGGGAAAGACCATGAATCCCTGTGGACCTGTGGCGTGGGCAGGTGTTTATCCGCGTCTGGCAGTCTGTCGTTTTCTCCCTGGAACCACTAGTTTGGTCTGTGTTTGTGCCTGAGGGGCAAAACAAGGACCTTTGTCGTTTCTCCTCAGAGCCAGTCACAGTTTGCCTCTGAGAGGAGCTTTTTGCTCATTTACGTTTATCTAGACATTTCATCTAAAAACACCCTAATTTGGGGGTATGTTAGGAATGTGGAAGAATACTACAGTGATTGAGGGGTGCTTTTAGCCAAGTGGGCTATATGGAAAATCAGGTTGTGCAGCCAGTTTTGTTTAAATATGCCCATCTGAGGAGGGGCAGAAAACACATGTGGTTTCACTTTCTCACCAGGTGAGCCAAGCACCTGATGCTTCAAAGGAAGAAGGAAAGAAGGCAGTAGTTCAATTACACCTTGCCAATTATTCAGAGACTGCAATGCAAAGAAGTTATTTTTTTAGGATTCTCAGAAGTAGACTGTGGTAAAGATCATCTAATTTTAGGCTTCAGGGTAAATGCTTTGGTACTGGGCTCACACTGCTGTCTGGAGCTACCTGAGGGGGCAGAGCAATTAATACATTTGCCACTTTAATTCTAAGTAGTTCTTTCAAGACAGAAACAACTTTAAAAGGTTTTATTGAAAAAGAAAGCCTCTTAGGAAATGTCCATTACTTTTTCCAACAATCAGTATAAAGAAAATGCCAAAATCCATCAGTTGCAGACTAGCCTAGGGTCTGTGAATTGTAGCCTGCTATTTGTGTCTTGCACAGAGCAAGGTTCCAGAGTAAAGCCAGGGATTATATCTTCATACCAATCATATTTCAGTACATTAATCACCTGCTGTATGAGAAACACTGTGCTACAGACATACCTGTTCCCCACAGTTTATTCTAGCTAAGGAGACAGGGCATAGCTAAGTTGATAATCATGGAAGGGAAGTCCTGAGTTGTTACAGTTATAAGTTTACACTCTTTGAGTTGAGAGGGTAGGGAAAGAGAAAGACCTATCAGAGAAAGTGTTCAGAGGATCATTGGCTGAGAAGATGGAGCTTTCACTGGGTGTTAGCGTTAGATTACAGAGTCCTGAATATTTCATTGTATGTTTTTCAGTATACTTAGAAATTCTACTCTATTTACTTTTAGAAATGCCATCGGATTAGAAAGAATTTATTTTTTAAAAGTCTAGAAGGAATTGCCAAAACATGTAAAAATGGAGGCAGGCTTTCTCGAAACCATCAATCCCTTAGCTTCAGCCTCATTCCACCTTTTGACTGACTTTATCTTTGCTGTCTTTCTTGGAACACCTATTCTGTTTAAGTTTATCATATTATCTTTAACTTAGTTTAATTGCCTTTTAAAAATACTTATCCATGTTTTATCTTTCTTTAGTATATTACCTACAGTTCTGTACACATTTGGTGTCAGTCATATGTCAATCAGTAAAGGGATGAATAAATTAGCAACAGTTTAAAAAGTAAAAAAGTTCTGTGCAAAGGAACCCTATAGACAGTCCCTCATGCCTGTGCGTAAGATGAGTCCCAGCTTCACAAACTTAGTCACGCATCCACTCAGCGAATGTCTACTGAGCACTTACTGTGTGGCACTATGCCAGGCACTGGAAATACAGGAGTCAACGGTGGAACTTAGGAGGAAATACACAAGACACACAGTTCTAGGAATAAACGATTGCAGTTGTGTCAAAGGCTACATTGCAGCTTAGACACGAAGGAGTGTGCATGACTCAGCCAGGTGGAACAGGGAGAGTGCTCCCGGAGAGGAAGTGCCGTGTACAAAGGCTAGAGTCCACAGGAGGGCCAGGGCAGGGTGGTTAGAGTGGAGACTAGAGAGGTAAGTAGGGATTTGCAGGCCATGTCAAGGATTTTGAACATTGTCTAGAGAGCATTGGGAAGCCATAAAAGGGTTTTAAGTGGAGTGTCATGATCATATTTGTTGTCTTAAAAAGATCACTTTGGCATCAGTGCACATAGGGGCAAAAGTGAATGCCAGGAAGCCACGTAAGAGGATACCATAGTGGTCCACACAGTGGTTGCTGGTGGCTTAGACTAGGTGGTGGCAGGAGAGATGATGAGACTCAGGCAGGCTTGAGAGAGAGCAGACAAAATTGACCAGACTTGGTGCATATTGGTAGGAGTGGCAAGGATGACACCCACAGGCCTCTGCACAGGCCACTGGGTGAATGTTGGTGCCAATTACTAAGAGGGGGGAGAGTGTGTAAGAGGAGCAAGTTTGAAGGAAAGGGTGAGTCCAATTTGGGCCATGTCAGCTTTCAGGTGTTTGCAGAGCCTCCAAGTAGATATGGCATGTAGGTCATTGAAGAAGTCAGGAGAGAGTTGTGGGCTAGAGGGAACACTGGGGAAGGTGTCAGTGTGCTGGGTACCTGCCCCAGCCCTGTGGGGCTGGCTGAGCCACCCTTAGAGACATGAAGTGAAAGAAGATAGAGGAAGGAAAGAGTCCTGAGCACCAGCCATGCTCTTCAACCAGTTCCTTTCTGAAAATGTTCATTCACTAGGAAGACCAGCTTCTTTAAACACCTCCTGAGACATGAGAAAGAAGTGAAAAGTAGGAGAGTTTTTGCCACTTCTTGTTAGAACCAAATGGAAAAGCCAGGTGTTAACGATGAGCTGAAATAACTCCATGTGTGAGTGATACCTAATGTCTTAAGTCTTGGCCACAGTGATGATGACTGAAGTGCTCACATAAAATGGGCTGTGTTCTACTCTAGTGAGACAGAAAGGTTCTCATGCACTTGAAATTATTTTGCATGCAGTTAAGAAGCTGTGACAGCCCCGTACTTTAAACAAATGCAATTACTTGTGTAATGATGTAGTGTGTTGTATCACTCAGCATGGCACCCATACTTCTGTTCTCTATACTTCATTAAGACTGGCTGATCTAGACTCACTCTGGGTAAGCTTTAGCCAGTGTTTGTCTTTGTTCCAGAGGGTAGTGGCTGGCATATTTATTTAAAATAACCATTGCATAGGAGCATTCTTTAATGATGACCTTTTATTATTTAAATAATCCCAGGCAACTCAATATAGTAGATCCGATAAACCTCCCAAAAGAAAAAATTTTGTGGATTTTAGACCCATATGTGTGTTGTTTTGTTGTGAAGTACCTGGCTTCTCACCCTGGGAGCTTGTGCAGCTGCTATTTGAAAAATAGATTCTGTTCAGTCCTTCTGATCACATGGAGCGATCTTGTCTGCCTTTATAGACTACTCACTGACCAGCGCTGACCTGTCGGCCCTGCAAGGCTTCAACTCCCCAGGAATGCTGTCTCTGGGACAGGTGTCGGCCTGGCAGCAGCACCATCTAGGACAAGCAGCCCTCAGCTCTCTTGTGTGAGTAACTAGAAACTCTCTCTTAATCCTTGCTCCTCCCTCCTGGCCTGCACACTCTCCTTTTCTGTCAGGTACAGTCTTTTGCTCTGTTGACTGTCATGTGAAGAATCCTGCAATGATTCTTTTTTTGATAGACACAAGTATTGGGAGAAAGTGTTTTCTTTACATGGCCCTAGATAATAGCTTGGATACTAAGCAAACTAGGCATTTTGTGAAGGGATTCAGGCATCAAGGCTTCTCCTGCAGGGACATAGTGAGTTAGAGAGACTCAACTAGTATCTAAAGGGGTCCCCAGGCACAGATGCCACCCACATGCACCCCCTTTTTATCTACTGACCAATGATTAAACGCCTGCGGCCACCGCTGCTTCCCAACACCTGCCTCTGATTCCATTGCCTGAGGAAAGGCAGCCTGTGGGCATCAGGCCCACTTACCATCTTGCCTGTTTTTTGCTTTGGTGAACATCTGTAGAGAGGAGAGAAGGCACGTGAGCTGTGCCCTTTGCTTTCTCTCTGGAGGACAGGGGAGGGAAAGTGGGGGCCAGGTGTCTCATATATGCATCAGGCTCCATGGGATGGATCCATGTGGTTGATTCCAGCCCAGTGCACACACCGAACCTCATTCACAAAGAGAATGTTCCTTATGGGCAGGGTGTGAGGATATAAGTGAAGAGGATTTATCGTGGTGCCCAGATGAGACCAGACATCCCTGAGCAGCAGGGAGAAGGAACAGGGCCTTTGTAAAACCAGGATGACATTAGGCCCATGGAGCAGGTGGAGGAGGGTGTCCCAAAAGAGGGGACAGCATAGCAGACCCAGCTGGCCTCCATGAGGGCTAGCTGCCTTCCCCCTGCTCAGGGCAGTAGGGACACCCTAGCCTCCTGCTAGAAGGTCCCCAGAGAGGGACTGAGCTCAGCAAACCCTTTCCCTCCTGCATGCTGAAATAACTCCACAATGTGTATTGTTATCAGTAGTCTCTTGAGGAATTATGTCATGGAAAAAGGAGCAGAGCATCTCAGGGAAATTTCTTTGCCTGCACAGGTGTTCAGCCCTCAGGCCTGTCCTGAGCATACTAAATGAACACACTAGAAATAGCCCTGGAAAAGCAAGTGGAAAGGGCTCGAAGCTCAGACCTGGAGAAGAGCCTGTACGTGTCCTCCTGTGCTACTCTGAGCGAGCTTCTCAGCCTTTCTGAGATGTCTCCTCATCTGGAAAATAAGGATGATAGGATCCGCTCCTTAGAGAATAAGTCATATCCTTATGAAAACAGATGAGATGTGCCTGTCCGAGGGCCAGAGCAGAGGCCGTGGGCAGAATTCAGGTTGCCACACTGTTTCCCTATCTTTTTGGTCCATGCACAGTGTTGGCACTGACACTGTTTTGGATACTTTAGCTGCAAAAGTACCAAGGTTATGGGTAGTAGAACCAAGTAACTTAAGGGCTGAACTGCTGTTTTCTTTTCCTCCCAGGGAGATGGGGTTTCTTTTTGTGCCACACAGCCAGTCTTGGGAAATTCTGACAGGATTTTGGACCCTGGGCTCTTTTCAGTCAGACAGTGTCTGTACTATCATTCCACTTACGCAGATGCACTCACAAATCATCTAACATCTCTCTTTTTTCCCTTCAGCGCTGGAGGGCAGTTATCTCAGGGTTCGAATTTATCCATTAATACCAACCAAAACATCAACATCAAGTCAGAACCAATTTCACCTCCCCGGGATCGAATGACCCCATCGGGCTTCCAGCAGCAGCAGCAGCAGCCCCAGCCCCCGCAGCCCCAGCCCCAGCCCCGGCAGGAAATGGGGCGCTCCCCTGTGGACAGTCTGAGCAGCTCCAGTAGCTCCTACGATGGCAGTGACCGAGAGGATCCACGGGGCGACTTCCATTCTCCAATTGTGCTTGGCCGACCCCCGAACACTGAGGACAGAGAAAGCCCTTCTGTAAAGCGAATGAGGATGGACGCATGGGTGACCTAAGACTTCCAGGTTGATGTTTGTACTTTGTGTTACTGCAGTGAACTGCCCTACATATCTAAAGCGGTAAATAAGGACATGAGTTAAATATATTTATATGTACATACATACATATATATATCCCTTTACATATATATGTATGTGGGTGTGAGTGTGTGTGTATGTGTGGGTGTGTGTTGCATACACAGAATCAGGCACTTACCTGCAAACTTGTAGGTCTGCAGATGTGCGTCCCATGGCAGACAAAGCACCCTGTAGGCACAGACCAGTCTGGCACTTCCTTGGACTACTTGTTTCATAAGATAACCAGTTTTTGCAGAGAAACGTGTACCCATATATAATTCTCCCACACTAGCTTGCAGAAACCTAGAGGGCCCCCTACTTGTTTTATTTAACTGTGCAGTGACTGTAGTTACTTAAGAAAAATGCTTTGTAGAACAGAGCAGTAGAAAAGCAGGAACCAAGAAAGCAATACTGTACATAAAATGTCATTTATATAATTACCCAACCTGGCATGGGTCTCTGTTGCAAAGGGGTGCATGGGAAAGGGCTGTTGATATTAAAAAACAAAAAACAAAAAAACAAAACAAAAGCCCCACACATAACTGTTTTGCACGTGCAAAAATGTATTGGGTCAAGAAGTGATCTTTAGCTAATAAAAAAGAGAGAGAATAGAAAACACGCATGAGATATTCAGAAAATACTAGCCTAGAAATATAGAGCATTAACAAAGTAAAATTAATATATTAAGTTATAATTGGAATATGTCAGAAGTTTCTTTTTACATTCATATCTTAAAAATTAAAGAAACTGATTTTAGCTCATGTATATTTTATATGAAAGAAAACACCCTTATGAATTGATGACTTATATATAAAATTATATTCACTACTTTTGAACACATTCTGCTATGAATTATTTATATAAGCCAAAGCTATATGTTGTAACTTTTTTTTTAGAGAATAGCTTTATCTTGGTTTAACTTTTTAGTTTTATTTTAAGAGGGGAAAAAAAAAACAAACAAAAATATCTTGCAAGCAGAACCTTGGAAAAAAAAAGCCATGAACACTTATTATTCTATATGTAAATTAAAAGTTGAGCCAAACTCTTTGTGTATATAGCATCTTAAATATATTATCACCTTTGATGTAAGTACCTATGTATTGTATGGTCACCAGATTAAAAAGTATATTTTTGTGGATTGCCGCCAATTTGGGGGGAAAGGCGAGGTCCTTATTAAGTAGAGTATTCACTGTTTAATATTTACTATTTTGTTAAATATATACTGTACTTTGGATTTTAATTATTAGCCCAGTTTTTTCAGAGGATTGTATAAAGGGGTTTCTCCCCTCACTGGTGGTGAATGTGTGATGTTACATTGTAATCTTTGTGCTGTATGGGTTGAGCATCATTATATATTTTATATGTGTACATAAATAGCAAAGTGGCAAAAAAATTGGTGTTAAGTTCATCCTGCATAAATATAAAATGTGTTGTAACAGATTTTATAAGGCATTATTTAAAACTTGCCTTTTGTGAGGAAAATAATATAGTAGAAAAAGCTGACCTAATTTAATTAATATTAGAGAAAATGGCAAAATAGTAGATGAGCACAAAGGTTTTATAAGTGGTAAATGATTAGGAAAAAGTATTCATGGAGAAGGGATCTTTTTTCCTTGACCCTCTGAAAATAGAATGATGCAGCTGGTTACAAAATACTACTATGATCAACTATTCTATGCATTGAAATGACACTTTGGTGCGGGGGTCGGGGGAGAAATTCTCTTATGGTGCAGATCCTTGGCATGACTCTTGCCATTCTAATAGAAATTAGCGAGTGCTGCCCTCAGCTTGGATTTTGAACAAGGCCTTATTCTTACAGGAAGACAATTAATTGGTGATAGCAAGTTCATCCATTTGCTGGGCTTGTGCCATGAACAAAATTCAAAGTCCTGTATATCTTTCATCATAGATTTTTAAATACTCCTTTTCCTGAGAAACTCAAAGTAAGGGTTTAAAAATTGCTGCTATTTTATATTTTAAACTTAATATTGAGCAGCTGCCTACAACTTTTACATTTTGTGTTCCCCTCTAAATTATGTTCCTTTGGACATTTTCCTCATATGCTATTTGTGACAAATCATCAGCCAGATTTCCTGACTGACACACTGGTATTAGGTACAAGATAAGCCTGTGGCATTCACAGGCTGCAAAATGGAGATTCTGTTTTAATGGCAGTTTGGGGAGTAACTTTTGATAGAGGCCAAAAAGGGGAGGGTGATCCGCTGTCTCCTCCCTTCACTATAGACATTGGCTCTTATTCAGAAAGGGTTAGTTTTTCTTTTAAAATGTACTGATTTTACTGAACTACTTACAGGCACATTTCTTCATGAGGTCACACCTAGACAGTCTCCCAACACTGAATTTCCAAGATAATCCTTACCACTTTGTAAACCATTTATAGCTTTGAAAGTGTTAAGTGATTCTTTCATTATTATTTATGCATGTTCATGAACTTCTGCTGTACATTGGAATAGGAGTTAACACATTCACATTTACTGTCTATTTTCTTGTGTGCCTTATGAGATGGCTTTTCTGACTGTATCTCAATAGTCTTTCTTTCTATGCAGGTTTATAATCAGTACAACTACTGTTTTCTAAAATAATATTACACAAGGCTCGGAGTTTGTATTTCAATTATAATGACCAAGTAACAATGTATTCCACTTTTGGGAACTGAATATTTGACTGTTAACCTTCTGCCCATGTGCCCAGTGTGATTTGGAGCATATGGACTCGACAGACATCCCTCACCCAGACACCCATGTGTGAACACATCCACATCCACATCTCTGGGTGGAAACCAGCCTAGAGTGGGGAAGACACTAATGGTGTTACTTTAGAACTGACTTTTCTTACCCTTTTAGACTCATGTGTTTTGTATGAGACACCATTGCAAAAAAATTTTATCCCTTCAGAGATATTTTATTACTAAAAAACAAAAACAAAAAAAGCTTAGAGTTAATTGCACTGGTTAAAGTACAGTTTCCAACGGCTGTTCTTCCTTCGATACTCTAACTGGTACTACACTGAGAGTGAAAGTCACCATTGTGTGTACACAGATGGTCCCAATCAAAACTCCATCTTTTGAGCCCTAATTATGTCCATTGTGTTATAGACTAAATCAGGGGTTTGTTCTAAAAGAACAATACATGTTTTACCATTTCCTTTAAATATAAGGACAACTAATAATACATTAACATGATTTCTGTATTAACCATCATGCGCACAAGAAATACATAGTAAATAAGGAACCTGAAAACTCCTGGCATTGGATCATAAGAAGCTAGATGATTAGAATGTGAAAAAGATTTTACAAATGTAAAACTTCTATTTCTCTGTAGAAACTTTCTTCACTTTGCTGTGCAAGAAGACACTGCTTTGCTATATTTAAAATGGCTTTTTTAAAAGAGATTTATGTATTTGGTAAATGTTTGTAGTCAACAGTTCACACAAGAAGCTGTACACGGTTTGATCATGTAAAACCGTTTGGCGGCACAAGCTGGACTTTGTTGCCATCCTTGAGATGAACCTTTTAAGAAAAATAAGTTAATCTCAATTTTTCCCTGAATGTGTTGTTTTTCTTCATTATACAATAAATATTATAGTGAACTTTTTATCAAATGGTTAAGACAATGCTAGAGGTTGTTGTAAACTGTTTGTCTCCTGCACTCCCTCCAGTAAAGACGGCCTGGCTCTTACTGCGCATCCGGACTCTGTCATGTTTGCCTGGGGAAAGAGTAAGGCGCTGGCTTTGCCGCCAGGCAGCCCTCCCCTTTCACAGTACTTCACGAAGACCGTTTCCACCTGCACAGCCCTTTCCGCATGTTATGTCCTTATGGCCCAGGAAACCTCTGGGTGCCACACTGGCTGCCCCGCATGCGAGCCCAGGGCTGTTGGGAAGCAGCCGGCGACGCAGTGTCCAGCCTGGCTGCTCTGCGCACTGGTTTGGATCAACGGGATCCGCTCAGGCTGCAGTAACTGCTCCTCACAGAAAACGCACCGAAGCCTGTTGGAGAGGTGGGTATTGTTAGAACTTCCTGTCATTAACTATCATCAGATTCTCTTGCTCTCTCAAGTTTGGGGTGTGAAATGATTTGTTTTGCCCAAAATGCATACATTCTGCTGAGCTAGAGGCAGCAGAAGACAGATTTACTAGAATGAATTTGAGTTTTATTTTCAAAAATGATGGGTGTGTGTCCCAGTATGCTGGTAGGCACTTAGTGGGTCCATCTCCCTTCATCATAATTGAGCTAGGAAATGAAAAATCTTCAACTTGCAGTGGAAAATGTTCTCTTCCTCTGATGTGCCTTCTAAGCCAGCTTCTAGCTAAGCAGATTCTTGGTGTCAAATTGAAAACTAAATTTTTGTGCTGGCTACAGCGAGGCTCTTATTAGCAGGTTTTGAAAGCTGGTTGAGTCCTATGGCTAAAAATACTCTAATCACAGCTGCAGCTACTTAAAATCAATTCATTGCAATTTCCTAGTTAGCTCCCACGGGTGCCTTGCTCTAGGCGTTATCCTGTTTTTAAGCTGATTCTGTGACTGGCACCAGCCAAGAAAATGAATTTCAGTCAGAGCCCTGTGCCAGCTGCATGGCTGCAGTCAGCTCCCTCTGCCTGTCCCATGCTCACAAGGGGCCTGGGACCCACTAGCTGTAAAACTGAGGGGAACAGGAGTGTTTCTACCCATCTTCCACAAGGGTTAGGAGGTTTTAAACAGGTTGCAACACTGCAGAGAGAGAGGCTTCTGAGGCTGAGTGGACTGGTCTCCTCACCCAGCAGAGGTACCGACCCCCAGCTGTCACAGTTTGAACTGAGGAGCAGCTCTTCCCAGGCAGCCCAGCCAACAACTGCATGTTGCTGGGGCATGAATCGTTGACGCTCCTAACGGCACCTCAGTGCTGCTGCCCAGAGGACCCAGACGGACAGGGCAGCTGAGCCAGCTTCCAGGCCAGGGCTTCACACTAGTCACTTTCCACCAATCCTCCGCCTGCTTTGTGTCTAACCAAAGCAGAACACAGCTGGGGATGAAAAAAAAAAAAGTTGTACTAACTAGGTTCACTATATAATCCCCCCCCCCACTTTTTTAACTCTCATTACACTTTATTTTGAACTAGATTTTGCCTTACAGAAAAGTTGAAAAAGTAATACACTTTCCATCTATCCCTCTACATAACTGTAGTACAAGTAAGGGACCCAAGAAATTAACATTGGTATGATGCTATTAAGTAAATACCTTAATTGAACTTCACCATTTTCTCCACTCATGTTTGTGTCTGTTCTAGGATCCAATTCAAGATTCCCACATTGCCTTTTTCACTTATTATGTCCTTCCCAATCTTTCATGACCTTTGAGTTATTTTGTCTAATATCCCTCAGTGGGGATTTGTCTGGTGTTTTCTCATGATTGGAATCAGGCTCTGCAGAGGTGATTGCCCTGCTTCGTACAACATGGAGTTGATGATGTTGTCCTTGATCACTTAAGTGGTTTCTACTGGGTCTCTCCGCTGTCAAGTTACTGTCTTTCCGTTTGTGATTCATAAGTAGCTTGGGGGAGATACCTTGAGACTACTCTGTAGGCGTCTCCTCATACTTTTACCTTCTGATTTAGCATCAGGTCTGCAACAATTATTACTGTGGTAGCTGCCTGTTTTCTTCATTTATTCATTTGAATTCTTAAGGAACAGCTATCCTTTCTCATTTATTTGATTGATTATAGCATTATGGACCCATGGATATTTCTTTTTTTCTATGGGTTATAATCTAGTACTTTCATTACTTTATTCCTCAAATTGTTCCAGCTTTGGCCATTAGGAGTTCTGTCAGGTAGGTTCCTGTGTTCCTTGGACAACCCCAAGCCCCCTTTTTAGCATGTCCTTTCTGGCACTACAAGATGTTCCACACTCATCGTGTATTTTCTCTATCCCAGTACTGGGTCAACTACTTTTTTAAGATTCTTGGTTCATTTAATTGGAGAATGGTATTTTGAAACTAAGATCTGGGTACTAGACGTGCTCATTGCTACTAGGGTATCACTGCTTTTAGGCCCTCTCTGCAAACACAGCCAGGAAGTACATGTCAGTATGCAAACTCACACATAGACATACATCCCTATCCATGTTCCATGGCTAGTCGTCAGAACATACGTATAAAAACCCGTAAGTTGGGGCCCCAGTCTCTTCTGGCTTGCAAGGCAATCACAGCAACAACAAAAGTAAATAAATGGGACCTGATCAAATTAAAAAGCTTCTGCACAGCCAAGGAAACTTATCACGAGAGCAAACAGACAACCTACAGAATGGGAGAAAATATTTGCATGCCTACACATCTGATAAAGGGCTGGTAACTAGAATCTATATAGAACTCAGGAAAATCAGCAAGAAAAAATCAACCCTGTCAAAAAGTGGGCAAAGGACATGAACAGAAACTTTTCAAAAGAAGATAGACTAATGGCCAACAAACATATAAAAAATGCTCAACATCTCTAATCATCAGAGAAATGCTAATCAAAACTACAATGAGATATCACTTAACTCCAGTGAGAATGGCCTTTATCAAAAAGTCCCAAAACAATAAATGTTGGCGTGGATGTGGAGAGATAGGAACACTCATACACTGCTGGTGGGACTGCAAACTAGTGCAACTTCTGTGGAAAGCAATATGGAGATACATCAAAGAGCTACAGGTAGAACTACCATTTGATCCAGCAATCCCATTACTAGGCATCTACCCGAAGGAAAAAAAGACATTCTATAAAAAAAGACATCTGCACTCAAATGTTTATGGTAGCACAATTCACAATTGCAAAGATGTGGAAACAATCCAAGTGCCCATCAATACATGAGTGGATTAACAAAATGTGGTATAAGTATACCGTGGAGTACTACTCAGCCACAAAAAACAATGATGATCTAGCTTCTCTTGTATTATCCTGGATAGAGCTGGAGCCCATTCTAGTAAGTGAAGTATCCCAAGAATTAAAAACAAGCACTATATCTACTCACCATCAAATTGATACTAACTGATCAACACTTAAGTGCACATATAGTAGTAACATTCATCAGGTGTTGGGCAGATGGGGGGGTGGAGGTGGGGATGGGTATATTCCACCTAATGGGTGCGGTGTGCACCATCGGGGGGGTGGACACACTAGAAGCTCTGACTCAGGTGGGGCAAAGGCAATATGTGTAACCTAAACATTTGTACCCCTATGCTGAAATAAAACAAATTAAAAATAAATAAGAAACTGTAAGTTTATACTAATGCTTCAGATTCCAATTCAGTACCGCAGGGTTCATTTTAGCCTTTCCTTATTTGTAACTTTTTTCTCCTATGGTAAGAAACCCAGCTCTCTTTAGCCACAATCTTTTTACTTAGTCATCCAGTTACAGTGTACACATAAAGTAGTTTCAGAATTTGCCCATCTGTGTGAGGAACACACATTTACTGACTAGCTTAGAGCGTTTATGTAGCTTTTTGTTGTTGCCTTTGGCCTTACATTACCCAGTTCAGACAGTGTTTTCCAAGGTTACTTTGAGTTCCCAATCTGCTTCAGTGTGGTTATCTTATTCATTTGTAGTGCAGTCAGGTTCATCTGTTGATGTTTGTATTCCATTTTGGGTACCCTTCCCCCCATCCTAGTTGGCTTTAATTGTTTATGTTGAGGGGTATATGAATGGTGTCTGCAATGTTACTATGTTTCTAAGAGCTGTACAAAAAGATTCTGAGAGAAATGTCACTGTCTTCACTGCTATTACATTCCCATCCTCCGCCACTCCCACCAGTCCTGTATAGATAACAAATCCCTTTAGTGTCTGGTTTAATCCTTTCTGTATTTCTTTTGCACAAATCAACAGCTTTGTTTTTTTCACTCAATAGTATTATCTGGAAATTACTCTGTAGAGTGATCCATTCATAGAAACTGTCATCATTCTTTTTTATAGTACTCCATGATATTGACGTACTATAGTTTACTAAACCATGAATAGGCATTTAGGTTGTTTCCAACATTTTGCAATCATCAATGAATAACTTTATGCATATGTATTTTAGTATTGTTAGGAATTTATCTTCTGGGTAGATTCCTAAAAGTGGGATTACTAAGTTCATGTATAGTCTTGTAAGGTATTGCCAAATTTGCCCCAGAGGACTTGCATCAGTTTGCATTTGCTCAGCAATGTATGAGCATACTTGCTTTCCCACATCCCTGCCACTAGACTGTACTCTCATAGTTTTTATTTTTTTCAATCTGATATGTGAGAAGTTACATCTCAATGTTTTAATTTGCCTGTCTCTATTAGTGACTTTGAACATTTTTTCATATGTTTGAAGGCCATTTTAATCTCTTTCATGTGTATGAATTTCTGTTCATGTCTTTTTCCCATTTATCTATTGGGTTTTTGGTCTTTATCCCTCAGCTTTTAAGAGTTATCTTTATATTAGGGATATTAGCCCTAAAGTCTATGTTCTATGAATATCTCCTCCCAACTTGTTAGTTGTCTTTTGACTTTATGGTGCTTTTATCATGAAAAACTTTATTATTTTTATGGAGTCAAATTTATCAATCTTTTTTTGCCTGTGGGTTTTGAGTTATATTTAGAAATCCTTTCCCTACACCAAAGTTAGAGAGGAATTCACCCATGTTTTCTTGTACTAGTATGGTTTTATCTTTTACTTTTAGATTGCTGATCCATTTGCAGTTTATTCTTGTGTGTGGGTCTAATTTTAAGTTTTTATAAAAGGCTCTCTAGTTGTCCCAGTACCATTTATTAAAAAGTTCATCTTTATCCCATTTATTTGAGATGCCATGTTTGTCATATACTAAGTTTCCTTATGTATTTGGGCTAATTCTGGACTTTCTATTTTTATTCTCCAAGACCACAAATTTTAAATGGCTCTCACTACCACCAAGAAATACAACTACAATTCCCTAGTATGTTGCCTTTCCTCACTGTTTTAAAAAATTTCAAAATATGGGGTTACAAATGTTTTTGGTTACATGGATCACTTTTGTAATGCTTGAGTCATGGCTATAAGTGTGCCCATCCCCAAATGGTATTCATTGTGCCCATTAAGATTTTCACCCATTCCCTCCTCTTCCCTCCCCCCTGCTTGATTTCCAATGACTTTTACTTCCCTCTGTGCACATGTGTGCTCATTAGTTAGTTCCAATCTAATAGTGGGTACATGTGGTGTTTGTTTTTCCATTCTTTAGATATTTCTTTTTTTTTGGCTCCAGAGTCTCACTCTGTCACCCAGGCTACAGTGCAGTGGCGTCATTGTAGTTCACAGCAACCTCAAACTCTTGGGCTCCAGCAATCCTCTTGCCTCAGCCTCCCGAGTACTTGGGACTACAGGCATGTGCCATTATACGCAGCTAATTTTTCTATTTTTAGTAGAGACAGGGTCTTGCTCATGCTCAGGCTGGTCCTGAACTCCTGAGCTCAAGCAATCCTCCCACCTCGGCCTCCCAGAGTGCTGGGATTACAGGTTTGAGCCGCCACACCTGGCTCTCAAACACTTCAATAGCTTCCCATTGTCCATCAGATAAAATGTCCAAATCACTTAAATGTGGAATTCAGGTTGCCCAGAACCGGGCCCCAAACTATTACTGCAACATTTTCCCACAATTCCATTTACACCTCCTTCATGCCAGGCCACTAGGCTACTCACAGTTCCCTGGTCTCCGTGGTCTCCACGGTTTTCAGCCTCTAGGCCTTTACTTACACTGAAGAGAATTCTTTAAAGAGAACCATCCACTGCCATATTACTAAATCCCACCCTTCTTTCAGGTGTCAACTAAGGAAATGTCACCTCCTCTAGAAATCCTTTCTTGCTTCCTCACCCACTTGTCATCGATTTCCCTCTCCTGGGGCCCAGCATGTGGTACCCCATCTCCACTCTTGCTTAGTTCTTACCCCACTAGGTTACAAGCACCTTGAGGGTAGGGGCCATGTCATGTTATTGCATCACCTCTTGGTATAACTGGTGTTCTGGAAGGTTTATGGAAGGATGAGTGGAGGAAAAGTAGCATGTGTTCCTTATTCAGGGTAGTGAAATAGTGATCTTTTTAAAAATCCAGTGTTTTTCACAGATCTGGCAAAAGCCTCCCCTGGGTTGTGATAAGGACTCTGCCATACCCCCCACCCCCAAACCCACACGCACTGGCATTGTTGTGGCAGTCCCTCTGCAACTCTGGGCAGGAATGGGAAAGGGTACAGGTCGCAAATGGGAGCTTCACTTTGCTACTACCCTGGTCTTTCCAGGGGTAGTGGGGCCTGACTGGCCGTGCAGGAGGCAGGGAGGCTGGCCTCACCTTGCAGTAGCTCCACTGTATCCATCTGGCTCTTGGAGGAGAGGCCAAACTGGATGCTGTCCACACTTTCCCCAGCCCTGTGCCCCTTCTCAGCCTGGTGAAGCCAGTCATCCCTCCTCTCCAGAAATAAGCTTGGAGGAACCCTGTCCCAAGGCGGGAAGCACTGGGAGGGAAGCAGCTAAGGGAGGCTCCTCTCCTGACAGCCTGTTTATTTCTCATAGTCAAGGGACCTGGCTCACTGGCTCAAGAGCCAAATCCAGTTGATTTTGCACCACCAAGGAAATTGGCAGGTAAGTGCTGATTCTACAGTTCTTGGGATTCAGGCAATGGGTCTTATCACTGCAAGGCCAATGCCTCGGGTGAACCAGTAGAAATTTTCTTCGTTCTTCTCTCTGCTGCTCCTCCTCAAGCCCTGCTTTGGGAGGCCACAGCCAGCCCAGTGCAGCCAGAAAGGCCCAAGCAGCTCCATGTTTCCTGAGCCTGGAGCACGCTGTCAGCACCTCCCCCAGGCCCACAGTGGATGGTGAGGCAGGTGGCAGGGCAGCAAGGGCCCTGGAGCCTGTCAGCCTGGGCTGGACACCCGTCACCCCCATTTACCAGCTTAGGCAGCTTAGTTTTCCTGTCTGTAACACGGAGATAAAAGCGCCTACCTAGTACGGGGGTAGTGAGGACAAAATGAGTTAGAACATAAAGCTCTTCGAGCACTATGTGGCATCCGGCGAGTGCCATGGGTTATAGGACTGTTTTTGCTCCTAGGGCTGCAGCCCAGCCTTTCCCAGAGAGAAACTGTCATGCCTCTGTGGGCCTTTCACAGCAGGAGTCACCTCCAGGCCACAGTCTTGTGCTATAGCTCCAGAGTCCCTAAGAATGGTGTCAGGGAAGCTGCAGGAACAACACCTGTTTCAGGTGCACACAGGGGCTACTGCTCTCGGCAATGCCAGCCTGACCGCTGCTCGGCCTCAGACGCACACGTGGTAGAGCTTGGTGACAGGCGCTCACCCTTCTCTCCAGACACTGGCCGGCAGGAGCTGGTTCCAAGAATGTTGACCTGGAGCATGCAGGTAGCCACGGTGTGGGAAGGCTCCTCACGTGGACCTGGGCAGTGGCCCTGGGTGTTCAGCTTAAGACACGGCTGTGTGTCACACTAAGTACCCGTAGCTCTGAAGTACAAGGAATAGAATGCTGTTTATTTAACAGTATAGCAGTTTGGATTTGGGGCTTTTTCAATTCTAGAAATGGCATTGCCTCAAAAAGGCTGATGAGGCAAATATGGAGGAGGGCTTGTTACAACTATAATTTGTCACTCTCTAAAACAGGGTGACACACCAAGACTATTCCACAGCACCTTTACCAGGGACACACAGCACAACACTTTCTCCTGCCCTCCCGCCCTCACCATACAGCAGGTAGGAAACCACAAGAGCCAGGCAACGTGGCCCACCCTAGGGCCTCCCCCACTGCAGGTCCCTTGGCCAAGGCCGTTCCCCTCCCTCCAAGCACGCCCAACTTGGAGGCCCACACAGTGCTGCCGCGGAGTCGCTCTCAGCCAGTCCACTAAATGTCTTCAAGAAACGGCCACGTGTTACATGTAAGTGGCTCCATTGCTGCACCCCTCTGGTTACAGGAGTGTGAGGGTACCGGTGATTTGGATCCTGCGGCCTTGGATTAGGCGAGGCCACTTCCCAGGGCCAGTGTGATTGAGAACACTCTGGTGGCATCCTCTGTCCCGGGAAATGACATGCAGCAACCCTAGGGTACGGCTCGTGACAGCTGATCACAACAAGCTGCTAAAGCCAGCTGATTCTTGAAAAACAACAGCTTAGTCCCCCGCGTGCGTGGTCAGACTGAACTGGCCATCTGAAGAGGTGACAGTTGGCACTGGAATCGCTAATCTGGGGGCTTGCGCTGGAACTGGACCCACTGCCATTGAGCCATTGGGGATGACGGTTGTGTTCAAGCTATTAGGGGTCTCACTAGTAGCTTGCATTTTAAAATAAATTAAATAAAAGACTGGCAAAACGACCCCAATTAGAAGCATGATAAAAACTGCATTCCACCACTGAATTCCACAGTCTGCACCATTTGTCCGTGTCTTTGGAGGGGCTGGGAGCAGCGGCTGATTAGAGGTCTCCACGCAGCAGCTTTCTCGCATAAAGATTTCTGACTGCACCGCACGCTCAATATTCTGGTCGATTCCCTTAAAGAAATCCGTCAGCTGGCTGGGGCTGGCATCAGGACCTGCAGCTGCTCTGTCTGGATCCGGCAGTTCCACGGTCACTGTGGTCTCTGAAGATGGGCTCGGGAGGGGTTTTAGTTCTTTGTGGGTCTCTGTTAGGATCCCGTGGTTTTTCACTGGAATCTTAATAGATTTCAAAGCGTACAAGTCCTGTTCTCTGATGAAGTTGTTGACTTTCTTGATATCTGCAACCTAGGAAAGCCAGGAAGACAAACATCATAAAATATGTGAAGCTCCTTAAAACTAATATCCAACAGAGGCTCTTAACCTTTCTGGGTGATGATCCAAGCCCACTTCACTTACGAATCTGATGAAGACTGGAAAACTGCACCTACACACAGAAGTGGTTTAGGCTGAATAACTTTGTTTTTTGGCTTCTACACAGCCTTGATATGTAGCCTAATAATTAAATTTTCCAATAGATTCACAGGTTTGAACAATTTAAGATCAGTTTTGGAAAAGATTTATTTTTAACTGTTTAAAGTGTGACTGCAACAAAATGCTTTTAGGTGAGACACAATCATGGCACTAAAATGAACACTGTAGTCTTTTCTACTTCTTTTAACTTTTGAGGCAATAGTGCCCCCGTCTGCCTGGCTTCCCTCTCCTACCAGAACCAAACTAAGTAGCGGCCAGACATTAGCACGTGCCAAACACAAAGCCTCAGCCAGCTCACATTCAGAAGCTACTTTACCTGTAACAACGTTTTGAGAGATGTGCCCACAGGATTTTCTTTCCCAGAAGTACTGTGAGACATGTAAACTTATTTTTTAAATAAAAGTGATCTACAGTTAATTCACTTTGAAGATTTCACTACACTTTTTATCATTAGAAACATACAGGGAATCAAGGCTCAAGTTGGAAGCTGTGCACTGAGATCCTCTATTCCAAAATCAGATGAAACGAACACCACTGTGAGTCTTACCGAGTAACAAAGTTTATGACAAACTCCTCCTATAATCAAACATGAAGATTTAAGAAGTGGGGGAAATTTAAGTCAAAGGTAAACCCTCTCTCAGGCTAATGTTTGAAAACCTTCCAAAAACATCAGAGATGGACTCTAAAGTTTTAACTCAGAAGTCCACTTACACTAGAAAATAAATACAGCCAATAAACCTTTAAATAGAACCTCATTCAAATCAATCATTTCCATTATTTTAACTGTTTAGCAACTGCTTTTATCATTTCATTGAATTGGGGTAGGGGACATTTTTAATTTATTGTGTCTTGAAACTAGTGTATGAGATGCTTGAGATCTGTCTTTGTCCCTAATAAACTTAGAGCAAATTTATTTGCTTCAAATAGGAACACTGATAGCTTATCAGAGGTATTATATAATTCTTCACGGATTTATTAGACATCACCAATCCATGAAGCCTACTCCATCCATTCAAGTCTTTGCAGGGAAAGATTGTTTTCAGCCAATGCTATAAACCATATGGTATCCTAAAGAGGCTGATTGTAAGAGTCAAATATAAATGTCAATATAATTTAAAGACCACTATGAGACCTTGGAGACCGCTTGTTTATTTCCCTGGGAAAGACTGCAATACCCACACAATGTGCTTAGCTATTTGGACCTTGTTAGATAAAAAACAGATACTTTAAGGAGGAAAAGATTTTTTTTATTAAGTAGTTTATATAGTCTTAGAGAAGGCCATAGAAATTTGTAGCACAGTGTTAGCAAAACGAAATAAATAGTTTCAATCTAGGAGAAAATGCAGCAATTCTAGAAATACTTTCCTACTTACTTGGCCATTGTTAATCACTCTGAGTGCTAAAAACATAATTAAAGAGAAAAACAGGGTTATACAGATACACAGCACACAAAAGCTAGATCATGCACTTCTAAAAGAGAGGGTACATCTTTACTAGTCAAATAAGCTACCACCAAGAAAAGTTCAGAAAAATAAAAGGAGCAAGAAAAGCTAGCATGCCAAAGAAATCTTGGGTAAATCTGCCTGGCATCTCCAGCCCCATTGGGTCTAAAATAAAATGTGCTCAAAAGAAAAGAAAAAGGATTCAGAATTTTAGTGTGGGGAAACAAGGAAGAGTAGATGTACTCGGCAGGGAGGGGAATGCATCCCTCTTCATGAGCCCAGGGTTCAGACCTAAAGGTACTGCCACCTGCCTTCCATCTCTGGCTGAATGGGGGAGTCCTCTGCTGCTACAACAGGCCTCCCTCTCCTGCCCACCTGGCGGGAGTCAGGAAGGGCAGCAAGGGCCCCCACCCTGCAGAGCACCAGAGGGCGTCTTACTTTGCAGCCATACTGCAGAGCCAGCTTGTTGAGGCTGTCCTCCTGGGCCAGCTCCCGCTGCAGCAGCACCACATCGCCTGCTCCTGGCTGCTGAGGGTGGTGGGCACCGCTCTTCTGGAGTTCCTTGCCCCGGGGTCGCAGAACCACACGGTGTGACTCTTCCTCAGAGGAGTCCCCCGAGTCCCCACTGCCATTCTTAAACACGTAAACATGGCTGGTCGGAGTCCTGCAGACAACAGTTGGGCCTTGGAAGGTCTTGGTTAACACTTCCTTCTGCCTCATTTTCTTAAATGAAAACCAAACCCCAGAATTAATTACACATAAGGCATAGTTATCCTTTTATGGCCTCATTAAAGAGAAGTGTCTTCTTGTTAGAGATTATTCCTTTCCCTAATCATTGCAAATACTCAACAAATACCATCAGTACAAAAAAGAATGTGCTCATGCTGGCTAAGATGGAAGGAAATAAACACTTTGCTTTTTTTCTAGTCGCATACTGTTTGTGCAGAAAACAAAAGAATCCCCCTTCTTCTCCCCTTACTCCTCATCCATAGCTGTGTCTCTCCCAAATCCACCTAGGTAAAGAAACAATTTCGATTTTTGGTCTCAGAGTAGTATAGAAATGGTTGGGATCCTTGCAATGAAAGGTAAGGACTGTTCCCAGCTTTCTTGCACCAAGAAAGTTAAACTCAGAATCTTTGTACAAGAAATTCTTATTCAATACTTTATGTGTTCCAAAGTATCTTCACTAAGAAGGTCAGTACTAAGGACACTTAGAAGAACTATGAGACTAAAATGCTCTTATTTTGACACAGCTTGACTTATATAACATGTGGGGCAAGTTAGGGGGAAAATGCCTGTCAAACTGAGAAATTCGTCCAGTTTCCTCACAGGTCACTTTGCAGTCATTACAGCCCCATGTCTGGTTTTTATTTTCATCTTGCGCCAAGTGCCAAAGCCACAATACACTTTTCCCCTCTCCAGTTTGTCAGGATGAGATTCCAGAAATGAAATCTCAAACAGGAGGATTGAAACCACTGGGGAGCGGCCCATTTAGTGACAGCCCGTGGCCCCAGCGCGAACCCCACCCTGCCCTGCCCAGGCCCTCGGGGGCCACCGCCCCGACACCCACACCTCTGAGCCGGCTCCACCCGGAGGAGGAGGGAGGCGGCCGGGTCTTCCCGGGTGGCTGAGGGTCACCTGCTGGACCTCGGCGGCAGCCCGAGGTCGGGGCCCGGCTTTCGCGTCCGAGCTCCGGTCCTGCAAGGGGCCCCAGCCGCTCTCGGGCCGGTTTCCCTCGGAGCCCCTTCCGTGAAAGGAGGGGGTGCCTCAGCAGGAGCTGACATAAAGACGGGGAGCGGCCCGCCCCTAGGCTTACACGGGCGGAGTCCCAACCTTCCACAGAGGCACGACCTCCGACCTCTGAGCTCCAACCCCTGCAACCTGGGGCCAACCCTCGACAGTCGCGGTCACGGCCCCTCCAGCTGCAGGAGGGTCTTTTAGAAGACCGGGGAGTGGCGGCCCGCCCCTGAGCCGAGGAGTGAGGCCAGGCCCCCGCGCCGCCAGGAGCCCCCAGCCAGGACCGCAGATCCCTCCTCCAGGCCCCGGTACCTCAGCACCCAGGCTCCGCCGCGACCACCGCCGCCGCGCCTGCCGATTGGCTACGAAGATCAGCAGGCCCTCCAGAGGGCGGGGCCTGCGAGGCAGCCAATGAAATCAGCGTTGGGCGGGCACCGAAACGAGCCAAGCGGTGCAGAGAGTTCAGCCGGGAACCAGCCGGGCCCGGGGCGGGGCTGGGGGCGGGGCTTCGGGTGGGGCGGGGCTCAGCTCCTGAACTTGGCCCTGGCTGCGGTTTTTGCGTCTGCTCCGGGCTGTAAAACACGTTAACTCCTCCTTCCCCAAGTTCACAGCTTTCTGCTGAGCCTCATCTTTCTCACCAGTAGAAGAGGCCTTTGACCCCGCCTGTGTGTAATGCCCTGTAGCTCGGGGACCGGTTTCCAGTGGAGTGGGTGGCCCCCGAGACCTCCCGCGGAGAAAGGGCCCCTCTGGCTGGGCCCACGTGGGCGAGGGGGTCTTTCTGGCGTCCTGAGCCTTTGAGGGCCGGGCCTGAGCGGGAGTTTGCCCTGCCTCGCCCCCCATAAGCAAGAAAAATCCACGAATTTTAGTAAAACATTGACCCCGACGACACGGACCAAAAAAAGGTAAGGAATATTTATCAAGCATCCAGTGGTGGACATTTGATAAATGATAAAACTGATATTTAAAATTACTGAAAAGTGATATAAAATGATAAAAATGATTTTTAAATGATTTGAGAAGTGATTCAATTAAAAAAATTGAATAAAGGTGGTGGAAGAATTCTCACGCACTAAGGTGCAAATGTTTAAAACTTGTACTTCAAAAGGGAATCCAAAATTTGAAAGCAGATAATCTGAGGAAAATAAATGTGACACGACAAAGGATTAAGATACTTAATTGAGAGAGAAACCGCATCAAATGAGTAAGAAAGATGCTAAAACCTCTGTAGATCAATGGGTAGAGAACATGAGCAGATAATTAATGGAAGAATTCAAATGGTCAACAGGGTGGAAAGTTAAAGCCCACTAGCAATCAAACAACAAACAAACAGATTAAAACAAGATCTCAGAAACCCTTTCTATGGCTTTCCATTCCACCTAGAATAAAAGTCAACCCTTAGGTCTCAGATAAGTCACTTTCTCACTGAGGCCTCCCCATCCACCCCCTATACACAGATGCTCCCTCTGTGCTCTGTCAGAACATGATTTCTTTATAGTCCTTCCCAGGTAATTTACTTGGGAAGGAGGGAAACCTAACCCAATTTTGGCTAACAAGCATTTACTTCCAACTGATTGCTGGGGACAAGCAGTGCTGCTTATTATTGTGAACTAAAATAAAATGTTAATCCCCCCGACTGAATGGACCCCCTCTTGGCCAAGGGGACCCCAGAAATACCCTAAAGCTGAGTTGTCCAAACTCCTCTTGCCCCTGGTTATCACCTGTCATTCACCATTCAACTTCAGTGCCCAGCTCAGTGCTGGCACCAAGTAGTGCTCTTTTTATATTGGCTCAATAGGGGAGACGTTCTGTGACTTGACCTGAGATACACAGGTGAGAAGTGGCAGCACCAAAATCCAAATCCTGGTGTGTCTACTCCAGAGGCCCAGCTGTCGGCCACCAGTTGTACTTCCTACCCAAGGCAACTGGCCATGGCATGGTGGATCTGGCAAGTCCAAGAGTCAGAATTTAAAAGTGTGATTAATGGCAAGAGAAGTCAGAGCAGAATTTGTAAAGCTGCATTATTGTAGCCACTCTCTGATCAGTTATGGTTGTTTCATTCATTCAGCATGTCCAATAAAAAGCAAATCCAGACTTAGTAGGCAAAAACTTTATTCCACAGGATTATTGCAAGGTGGGGAGGAGGGACTGTTGGAATGGGGAGAATACTCTGTAAGCTTTGAGACCATCTCAAGAGTTAGAAAGAGTTTTTCTTTTCTAGAGAGGAGTAAACAAAGCTAGAAAGAACGTGGCGTGAGGGGTGATGAAAGAGTGGTGGATTGCATAGTAGATCAGAGAATATTCTACCTCTCAGGAAAGGCTGTATGCTGCCTTAGGCTAAGGGTGGAACAAAATTTATTCAGAGGCCTGGGGAAGGAGGGAAACCTAACCCAATTTTGGCTAACAAGCATTTAGTTCCAACTGATTGCTGGGGACAAGCAGTGCTGCTTTTATTGTGAACTAAAATAAAATGTTAATCCCCCTGACTGAATGGACCCCCTCTTGGCCAAGGGGACCCCAGAAATACCCTAAAGCTGAGTTGTCCATGAGAAGGGAGGTCAGACATGCCTCATCATGCCCTCCTCCGTTCTTGGAGACATGCTTTGCTCTGCAGGGTGGGGGCCCTTGCTGCCCTCCCTGCCCTTCCTGACTCCCGCCAGGTGGGCAGGAGAGGGAGGCCTGTTGTAGCAGCAGAGGACTTCCCCATTCAGCCAGAGATGGAAGGCAGGTAGACCTACCTTTAGGTCTGAACCCTGAGCTCATGAGGAGGGATGCATTCCCCTCCCTGCCGAGTACTTCTACTCTTCCTTGTTTCGCCACACTAAAATTCTGAATCTTTTTTCTTTTCTTTTGAGCACATATTATTTTAGACCTAATGGGGCTGGAGATGCCAGGCAGATTTACCCAAGATTTCTTTGGCATGCTAGCTTTTCTTGCTCCTTTTATTTTTCTGAACTTTTCTTGGTGGTAGCTTATTTGACTAATAAAGATTTACCTTCTCTTTTAGAAGTACATTATCTAGCTTTTGTGTGCTATGTATCTATATAACCCTGTTTTTCTCTTTAATTATGTTTTTAGCACTCAGAGTGATTAACAATGGCCAAGTAAGTAGGAAAGTATTTCTAGAATTGCTGCATTTTCTCCTAGATTGAAACTATTTATTTCATTTTGCTAACACTGTGCTACAAATTTCTATGGCCTTCTCTAAGGCTATATAAGCTACTTAATAAGAAAATCTTTTCCTCCTTAAAGTATCTGTTATTTATTTACTAAACACATTGTGTGGGGTATTTCGGTCCTTCCCAGGGAAATAAGCAGGTGGGTCTCCAGGGACTCAAGTCCCCAAGTTGGGGGCAAGGGGCATTCTTCCAAGTACAGTCAGCGCTCTGTATCTGTGAGTTCTGTGTCTGTGGGTTCAGCCAACTGTGGATTGAAAATGTAGTTAGGCCCATGATGGTTGTGTCTGTATGGACTTTTTACTGGTCATTATTCCCTAAACAATATAGTATAACAACCCTTTCTATACCATTTACATTGTATTAGGCATTATAAGTAATCTAGACAGGATTTAAAGTGTACAGGAAGATGTACACAGATCATATGCAAATGCTAGACCATTGTACGTCAGGGACTTGAACATCCTCAGATTCTGGTATCCCAGGGACAACTGTACTTGAAAATCGGGGAATCTGGGTGGGGTTCAAATTCTCAAGTTTTTGAACCTAAAGCACATCAAAGCTCCATTGAAATAACATTTAAAAGTTGTGGGAGTTTTTTTTAATAAAACCAAGCATACCAGCAATTTCTCACCTGGGCATTTACCCAACAGAAATGAAAACATAAGTTCACAAAAAGACGAGTACAAGAATGTTTATAGGCCGGGCGCAGTGGCTCACGCCTGTAATCCTAGCACTTGGGAGGCCGAGGCGGGCGGATTGTTTAAGCTCAGGAGTTCGAGACCAGCCTGAGCAAGAGCGAGACCCCGTCTCTACTAAAAATAGAAAGAAATGATTTGGCCAACTAAAAATATATATAGAAAAAATTAGCCGGGCATGGTGGCACATGCCTGTCGTCTCAGCTACTCAGGAGGCTGAGGCAGGAGGATCGCTTGAGCCCAGGAGTTTGAGGTTGCTGTGAGCTAGGCTGATGCCACGGCACTCACTCTAGCCCGGGCAACAAAGCGAGACTCTGTCTCAAAAAAAAAAAAAAAAAAGAATGTTTATAGATGCTTTATTCATAATCGCCTACGGCAACTGGTGAGTGGATAAGCACATTGTGGCACACTCACACAATAGAATCCTACTCAGGAGTAACAAGGAACTACTTACTGACACATGCAACAACATGAGTGAATCTCAAAAGCATCATGCTAAGGGAAAGAAACTAGATGCCAAAAGCTATATATGGTATGGCTTCCTTTCATATGACATTCTGGAATTTGCAAGACTATAGGCACAGAAATCAGATCAGATCAGTGGTTGTCAGAGGTTGAGGCCAGGATGCAGACAGAGTCAGGGCCTGTCTGCAGACGGGCTCAGGAAACTTTCTGGAGTGATGGAAATGGTCTAATCTCAATTGTGGTAGTGGTCAAAATTCACAAAATGGTAGACTCCAAAAGGGTGAATTTTACTGTATGTAAATTATGCTTCAATGAGCCTGAGTTAAAAAGTGGGGGGGTGGGGTTCCTCAAAAAACTAAACATGGAATTACTGTATGATCCAGCAACCCCGTTTCTGGGTATATACCCCTCAAAATGGAAAGTAGGATCTCAAAGAGATATTTTGCACACTCATGTTCATAGCAATGTTATTTACAATAGCCAAGAGGTGGAAGCAACCAAAGTGTACTCAACAGGTGAATGGAGAAACAAAATGTGGTATATTTCACACAGTGAAATATTATTCAGCCTTAAAAAGGAAGTTCTGCCACATGCTACAACATGGATGAACCTTGAAGATGTTATGCTACATTGAATAAGCCCATCACAAGGGACAAATACTGTATAATTCCACTTGTACAAGGTATCTGGAGTCATTCAAACCATAGAAACAGAAAGCAGGCTGGGGAGAGGAAAGAGTGGGGTCTTAGTGTTTAGTGGGTACCTAGTCTCAGGTTTGAAAATGAAAAAGTTCTGGAAATGGATAGTGGTGATGGTTGCACAACAATGTGAATGTACTTAATCCCATAGAACTGGACACTTGAAAATGGTAAGATGATATATCTTATATGTATTTTATCACAATTTTAATAAAGGTGGAGTGGAAGAAGAGTTTACAGCAGCATATTTTTAAAAGGCTCTACATGTTCTAGGCAAGTCCTGTAAGTAAGTGAGGTAGGATGTTGACCATGTGGTGAGATGTGGGGCTGTGGGGACAGCCACCCCTGTCTAGAGCTGAATAGCCCAACAAGGTAACTACTCACCATACAGACCATTGAGCCCTTGAAATGTGGCTGGTGAAATTGAGTTGCTGTAAGTACCAACTGCACATTGGTTTTAAGAGATTTAGTACAAAAGAAAGAATATAAAATACCTCATTTATACTTTGGTATATTATTTACAGGCTAAATCGATATCTTAGATATATTAAGTTACAGAAAATATTATTAAAATTAATTCTACTTGTTTCTTTTAACTTTTTAATGTGGCTACTAGAAAATATAAACTTACATCTGTAGTTCCCTTTATATCTCTACTGAACAGTGCTGCTCTGGGATTGCCCCGCAGGTGCCTGAGATCCTACTGTTCAGAGACGTCATTTGCCATGGTCCCTTGTTCTCTGAAGGGCCATTTGCAGCAGGCCCATGCTTGGCCAGGCGGTTGGCAGCTTGGCAGGGACTAGGACCAGGACAGCTGGCACAGGGATGAAAGGAGACAGTGTTGTGCCAAAGAGACCCCTTTTGCCTCCCCAGGCCTGCCTTTCTGGACACTCCAGCCAGGATCCTTGGACTGAGGCTTTGGCACTTGGCACCCCCCCATCCCCCCATGGGTCGTGGGGTGTAGGAGCAGCAGGGCTGCTGCACAGGTGGAGAGTCCTGGAAGTCAGCGAGGAGTCAGGGCCACTGGTCTCGGCGCGAGGGGAGGTCGAGGTGGAAGCTGCACCCACTGGTATTTCAGAGAGCTGCTGGGTGAGTGGGTCACCCAGACTGAGGGGCCAGAGCAGTGGTTAGAAGCAGTGCATGAAGCCAGGGGCTAGGAAGTGAGGGAGATGCAAGGCCACGGGTGGCAAGAGGAGGTGAAGGAGGAGCCCTGCATTCCCCAGCCCAGCATCCGGCAGAGAAGGCTCCCAGGGTGCCCTGTGGGAACTCCAGGGTTTGCCACCTAGAGGGACTGGTTGAAGCTTTGTGTTAATGCAGATTGGGGCACAAACCTGTGAAATTGCATTGATTTCAGGTTGTAGAAGCATTGATTACACACATGAGCAGGTCCAAGGTCCTGAGCTAGACTGTTCTTGCCTTAAAACAGATGTCAAGCTGGTGTGTCCATAAACACATAGTACATGCTCAATACCAGATTGGAAACATCTTTTTACCCTCAGTGCTTAGAACTCAGAAGGGGCTCAACACAATGTTTATTTAATTAATTGGAATATATTTGACTAATGAATGAAATAACAGTGAACAGCGGCTCCTCAAGCCCTAGAGGAGCCCACCGTTGACTGAGGGGCTGCTGTGTCTCTAACCGTTGCAGCGAGGGTGCCAGCCTCACACCTTTTCAGGAACAGTGGGTCTCTGTAGCAGTCAGGGTTAACAAAGAAACCACTCAAGAGTATCCACATCAGTGGGGTATGGGGGGACCCCGAATGCAGGGATTGGGGTCCCAGGTGGTAAAAAAGCCAAGCAGGGGGATAGGGGCAACCTAGAGATTAGCACCTGGTGGGGCCATGGTCCTGCTGGACTGGGGGGCGGAGGGAGCAGGTGGTGACACAGAAGCCCAAGGGACCACAGGAGTCTGGTCAATGGGAGTCGGAAGCGTGGAGACCCAGATGCTGGGGGAGCTGCCACATGAGGGAGGTGCCTCCCATCAGCAGAGCCACACAGGAAGCCAGTGACCTGTGTGCCTGGGGAGCCCAGTCCCCGGGAGGACCTACCCCGCTGCAGCACAACGCCACGTGAGGGAGAATGAGGAGTGGCTCGGGGCACACATGCCCAGCACCAGTGCCATCTCCAGTTGTCCCAATACCCCTGAGAAGGCGCCACTGTCGGAGGACTTGAACAGCCTGCCTGTTATGGGCTGCACAGTGTCCCTCCCAAATTCACATGCGGAAGGGTCAACACCCAGCACCTCACGGGACCTCAGACTGTGGCCATATTTGGAGGTAAGGTCTTTAAAGAGGTGATTAAATTAAAATGAGTCCTTTAGGGTGGGGTCCTAATCCAATCTGACTGGTGTCCTTACCAGAAGAGGAAATTTGGACACACAGAGAGGGTGTGTCCAGGGTGTGTGCACACAGGGGAGAGGTTCTGTGAGGACACAGCAAGAAGACAGCCACCTGCAAGCCAAGGAGAGAGGCCTCAGCAGAACCAACCCTGCTGACACCTTGATCTTGGCCTTCCAGCCTCCAGAACTGGGAGAAAATAAATTTCTGTTGTTTAAGCCACCCTGTCTGTAGTATTTTGTTACAGCAGCCTGAACTAACTAATACATTGCCCAAGACTGCGTTGCCACTGCACCCTGTGGACTCCGATCCTGTCCTACAGAAGGGAAGTGACAGGAAATTGATGAATGATTTTTTTGCCATAGTCCCATTAAAGGAAACATTTGGAACACCAATATTTTCTAGGCTTCATTTAGATTTGATGTGTTGAGTAAATGCAGCTTTTATTTGCTCTGGGTGTGAATGGCTCAGTGGTGTTGGTCAGCCAGTTATGGGGTCAGAAAACTGGGGTGTCCATTGGAATTGAGGGGGAAGGAAAACAGCCCCCTTCGTTCTTCCCTTTCCAGTGCTTATGACTGAGGGAAAACCTCCAATAGATTCAACGCTTTAACATTTTAAAATGAGAAATAAGGGACTCACTTCCCAATTTCTTGAGCAGTCTTCAGTGCAAGTGCCCATGCTTGGGTTTGCGGTCCATCTGGCTGCTTTCAGCCAAGATGCTTAAAGGGTTTGTCTCTGGCTTTCCTCTCTGCAGCTATCATCGCCCCAGGATCAGAATCTGAGCCAGAACAGATTATATCCTAATGCACGCCCTGGGAGTGACCCGTACTCCGTCAGGGGGAGGTCCAGCATCTCAGATGACTGACTCTAATGACAGCGGAGAGAGTGGGGAACTAGCTTTGGCTGGTTTTAAAAGAAAGAGAATCTATACTGAAAGGGGAAGGAAAGATAGAAGGAAGGGAGGGACCGAGGAAGGGAGAGAGGGAGGGAGGGACATTCCAAGGGAAAGACCTGAAGATCCTGACATCTGGGATTTCCTAATGACTGGCCAAGCCAGATCACTCCAAGCAGTGGTGCTTAACTGGGGTGATTTTGCTCACTAGGGGACATTTGGAGATGTCTGGAGACACAGACTGGAGTGTGTGTGTGTATTTGTGTGCCACTGGTATCTATGGATGCTGCTAAACATCCTACATTGCATAGGAATACCCCCGCCTGCACCCCAACAAAGAATTGTCCAGTTCAAAATGTCAGTAGTGCCAAGGCTGAGAAACCTGTCCTGCAGTGAAATTCAGTGTCTACAACCCACCACGTGCTTGATTCCTCCAAGCAGCTTTTGGTCTTTTACCTTAAACATGAGCAATCAATTAACAGACATTTGAAGAAAGCCTCCAACATGAATGACAGTGATCAGAACACACAGAGAAAAAGCAACTTGAGTGAAACAGATAATATATGGAGAATAAAACCTGAGAGAGAGAGAGAGAGAGTGGGAAAGAAGAAAAGATAAACCCAAATCCATGAAATAAGGACAGGATGCTATTTAAAAAGCAGAAACAAATAAGCAAATAAATAAGAGCTCTTGAGAATCATAAATACGACAGTAGTAATAATAAACACTAAACAGCTTAGAATAAAAGTTGAGAAAATCTTCCTGAAAGAAAAGCAAAAATCATAGAGGATACGAAAGTATAAGAAAATTAGGGGGCCAGTCCAAGAAGTTCAATATCAAAATACTAGAAGTGTTATAAAGAAAGGATGGGGAAAATGGAAGAGAAGAAATCATTAACAAAATTTTCAAGAAAATTCGCACATGAAGAACATGATATTCATTTTGAAGGGGTGACATAGATCTATGTGCAGGCACATCGTGGAGAAATTTTCAAATGCTAGTGACAAAGAGACTATCTCCCAAGCTTCCAAAGGGCAATGCAAAAACCAGGTTACACTCAAATAATGGGGAATAAGAATGGCTTCAAACTGCTCATGGTCACATTGGAAACCAGAAGACAATTGGAACAACGTCTTCAAAATTCAGAACAGAAATGGTTTTCACTCTGGAATTTTTGGATCCAGACTAACCGTCAATGAAATGAGAAGATGGAATAAAGGTATTTTGGGATACTCGGAACTCCCCAGAATTGACCTCCCATATACCTTTTCTTAGGATGCTACTGAAGGATGCACACCATCAGAACCAGGGAGTAAATCAAAAGTGATGAAAAGGCATCCAGGACCCAGCCTGCAGAGGTGCAGGGAGGTGGCCTTGCGGTGAGTCAGATGGCTGCCTCGGAATGTTGTCTGTGTCAATACAATCCGTATGTACACAGAGGGACACGACACATTGGGAGGTTTTGTTTTTTCCTGTTCTTGTTTTTCTCACTCGACGATACTGTATGTCAATTCCACTGTCTTGTTCCTTTCACAGCAGCCTAACTGTCGTGGATGCTGAGGTGTGCCACACAGACCCCACTTCAGAGTAGGGACTTGTTCCCCCAGCACCAAGACACCCCAGCCTCTCCCTGGGCATGTCCCTCGGCCCAGGGAGCTGTCTCACTTGGGGGCAGTCTGCACTGAATGGCTGCTCGGTACAGGGATACAAAGACAGGGCCCCCTTTGCCTCAATTGGGGACATCTCTGAAGGCCATTCCAGCTTGGGTCCTCCCTGTGGGCTGAGGCCTTTGACTCGCATGCCGGATCCTGCTCCCTTACCCATGAAAGCACTCCCCTGTAAATGTCCTGCCCAAAGCCTCTCTCTCAAGCCTCTCTCTCGAGTGTGTCTCCTGGAATCTGACCTATGCCAGTGGGCGCCAGGGGGTATCTCAGGAAGCTGACCCTAAAAGGAGATTTTGGAGCTGGCTCCCCTGCAGCCCAGCGATGAAAATCCCGCCGCTTAGAGGTGGTTCCCCAGTAACTGCTGGTGTGCCCCCATGGTGCGCTGGTTAACTCTCAGGTCTTGGCCGGCCTGGGCTGCTTTAACAAAACACCGTAGACTGGTGACTTAAACAACTGACATTTATTTCTCACAGTGCTGAAGGCTGGAAGTCCAAGGTCAAGGCACCAGCTGATCCAGTGTCTAGTGAGGGCTTGCAGATGGCTGTCTTCCTGCTGTGTCCTCACATGGTAGAGAAGGAGATCATCTCTTTTGTGTCTCTTCTTATAAGGACACTAATCCCATCATGGGGCTCCACCCTCATGACCGAATCACCTTCCAAAAGCCCCACCTTCAAATAATATCACAGTGGAGACGAGGGCTTCAACGTGTGGATTCTGAGAGGACACAAACATTCAGTCCATATCAGGTGGGTGTTGGTGGAAAGAGTGAGCGGTGGGTGCAGTAGTCCAGAATCGGGGCAGCCACAGAGGAAGTAGTCATTATAAGGATCTTAGAATCAAATGGCTGTTGCTGAGGACAATGAATGCATTGAAAAGAGACAGTGCAAGGGGGAGAGTGATAAAGTGCCAAGTACGGAAGCCAGAGGGCCTCTTTGACAGCAGAGAAAGAATCTCATCTTGTGCAACTGATAAGAAAAAACTGAGAATCAGGCCCTAGACTTGGTTGAAGGCGGGCAGAGCTGCAGAGAAGGTTGGATTCTCAGCCCTGGCAAGCTGGCTCCTTCAGGGTCAGGGCCTTGACTCAGGGGTGGGGAGAGCTGGGTGGACACACTTGGAGATCTTGAAGCCTCGTATTGCCTTGAGCCTGGGGCCTGTAGAGGGTGGCATCCCCCATCACTTGAAGGCAACCTGCAGAAGCTTCTGCCTTTAGATCCCACGTGTGCCTCCCTCACAGCTGGGATCTAGCTCCTTCTTATTGGGCCACCAGACCAATAACCAGGTCGAGTCTCAGCCTAATCCAGCTGGGGACATGTGAGGCCAATTAACTGCCCTGCTGGTGGGGAGGTTCACGGTGCTGTTAGCTCATGGGCATGCAATGGTGCATTTGGTCCCAAGGGATCCCTGGGGACATCGCGCTACTTCCCTGCCAGCTGCAGCATCTGAGCAGGGCATGGTGACGAGGGGCTCAGACCCCTTTGGGATCTGCCCAGTGGAGGAGTTGGCTGGCTGAGGCTGAGGGGGAATCTGGAATGGGTTGTAGAGGAAGAAAATGATGTGTATTCATTCTGGCCTTGTGACCAGCTAGTGCTCCGTAGGAGCAGAGACCTGCCAGAATCTTAAAGGAGCTGTTCCCAGGTGAAGTGAACTTACCACACGAATTTAGTGGATCCCAGTGGCACAAGGGGTGGACAGTAGTGGACGTTACAGAGTCCTGCTCAGACTCCCCCAGCTCCAGGACTGTGGGTCTCTGTGGCTCAGAGCTGAGTCTCTCTGGGAATCGCTGCCTGCTGACGGCTGCTTCACTCAAGGTTCAGTCCCACCCTGGGGACATCCACAGCCAGGAACTGGTAATGTGGACATACCAGGGCCTGGCCTTGTGCTCAGTTCAAGTCAACTCTGAAGACTGTTAAGCTCAAGTTCTCCACGGGTCGGCAGACACCTCTCTCGTGGAGGTAATTCCCAAAGCACTTCCCGATAACCCTGCTGTTCACCAATCTCAGTCTTAGGGTCTGTTTCCCGGGAATCAACCCGGAGAAGATACTGAAGATATGAACGAACCATAACTCATCCAACCATTTCCCTGCCAGTGGCATTCACTTTGTTTTCTATTTTCCAATATAAACATTGCTATAGTTAACATCCATGCAAATATAGCCTACATACACATGAATTCTTTTATTACTGTGAATTAGAGTCCCCAGAAGGGGACTGCTGGATTGAAGAATATATGTAATTTAATTTTGTAGGTGCTGCCAGGTTGCTTTCCAAATAACAATTCATGTTTCAGCAACAGTGGACTAGAGAACATCTTTCCCTGAATCTTTGCCCACAATACATATTAACACATTTTATTTTTAATCAGTTTGATGGGTATAAAGTGGTATGTTGTTTATTTGCATTTTTCTAACTACTAACAAATTTGGGTTCCATTTTGTGTTTGTCATTTGGATGAAAAACAAACCTAGCAATTACTCTGTGAATTGCTGTGTTAACTGGATTAGGTTCAGCTGCATATGGCAGAAAAACCAGATGCTTCTGCTTGCGTACATGGGGTCAGAACTTACGTGGCTACCCCTAGCTGCAAGGGAGGCTGGGAAACTTTGAGTCTTTGAGTCAGGCAAATGGTTACCCTGAGTAAAATCAGGATTCTGTTACCGAAGAGAATAGGGTTAGGTGGATGGTAATTGGAGTAAGCAACTAGAAATCTCTGCAGCTACAACTGAGTTGCCTTCCTTTTGCCAATTTTTTCCATTTGGCTATTTGCCCTTAAATTTTTTTTTTTTCAGTACAGGTGGTCATCAACTTACCATGGTTTGACTTATAATTTTTCAACTTTATGATGGTGTGAAAACCATATGCATTCAGTAGAAATTGTACTTTGAATTTTGAATTTTGATCTTTTCCCATGCCGGCCATATGTGGTACGAGACTGTCTGTGGTGCTGGGCGGCAGCACCGAGGCACAGCTCCCGGTCAGCCACTCGATCACGAGGGTAAATAATTGACATGCTGCAGGTACCGTGTTGCCGGATGACTCTGCCCAACTGTAGCCCATGTGAGGGCCTTGAGCACAGCGGTAGGTTAGCCATATGAAATACATTTTCAACCTATGATATTTTCAACTTATGATGGCTTTAAAAGGCTATAACTCTAAGGTAAGTCAAAGAGCATCTGGGTATACATATGTATGCAATGTATTTATATATCATTTTGCAGCACTTTTTGGATTTTAGAATTGTAAACAAGGAATTGTGGACCTATATCATCACCCTCATTTTACAGATGAGGAAACAGACACAGAGAGGTGAAGTAACCTGCCCGAGGTCACACAGCTGAGGTCCAAGTCAGGATTCAAAGCTGGCAGTCTAGCCTAGAGCTCTAAATCCTTGGTCTTAACAACACCCTGCTGTTGCAATGCTGCTGTTGGTGATGGGCCCGTTGTCTGGCCGGGAGATGTCAGCTGAGCCCCTTTCTGCTGAGAGGGAGCCCTCTGGCCACGGTTGCACACCCAGGCTGGCTGGCTCCCTGTCCTCCTGGGAAGAACCAGCCAGGCCTGAGGGCTCAGGGCTCACAGGTCCCTGCAAATCAGCCCCAGGCAGCACTTTCCCACTTCCACCCAGATCCTGGGTTCCCTCCTGGAAGACAGACTCAGGGTGTTCCCAGCACCAAGCCTGTGGTATTTGCTTTGCTCTGAAGCCACGGAATTATTTACTCATAGCAGGATACTTGGGCTTTTAAAAAATGCTTAGAGTTTGCAAACTCCACAGCCCTTCTCCTTTCCAGTTGTGCTGGGGAAAATGGCAGTGGAAAGGGTGAGTAGGCCCCTTCCTCCCGTGGAGGTCAAGGCCAAGCCCCCATGCTCTGGCTCCTCTGCCGAGAGCCGTGTCTCCCCTTTGCTGGCGCTTCACATGCTGCCCAGGCATCCCCATCCTCCTGCAGGGACGCTGCCATGGGGCCACGTCTGCTCTCAGCTGGGCCATCCTCTGAGCTCTCTCCATTTTATTCTCCTGCCACCTGAAATAGTTTTTATTTTCTGGAGATCTGGATGCCGGAATTGGTAAGAGTGCTGTTAATATACAGCACGGCAACGGTTGGGTTGAGAGGAATTTTTTACCCCCCCTGGCTGGAGTCTACTTCTCTAAGGGTGATGGTGGGAATTAGGAAGCAAAGTCCGAGGATGTTGCTTTAGAAACTGAACCTAGTGTGGTCACATGGAAACCGTGGCACGATCACTCATGAGGAGTGTGAGGGGTGCCCAGGCAGCCGTGGGCTCCCTCTCCTCCAGCCACCATCTCCTCTGCTGGACTCGTGTCTTTCAAACTTTTTTGACCATGCCCCATGCAGTGCTTGCAACCCAGGACTCATGTCCGAACCTAAAACTGAAATCAGTTTGGAAGGATCCACGCCCACCCTTCCCAACTAGGATGGTGCCCTGTGCTGCGTTCCATCCCGTCCTGGTCCATTTTGTAAATTGCTGGGTGTGGCTCACTCGATTGCTTGCATGCCCCGTGAAGTGGGATGCCACTAAGAGTTTGAAAAACACTACCCTTGGCTGGCAGCCCTTTGAGAACGGGCCCTCTGTTCCTTGCCTTAGGCCTGGCACACCACAAATGCTCACTGAAGCTTTGAGGACCTTAGCGAGGGGGTGAGGAAGGAGGCCTGACGGAGGATTTTTGTGAGGTGTTGCCCTAATAAGAATTATGCAACTTAGGGTGTGTCCCTGTTTGCCCTGACTGCAAGGAAGTGCAGAGCAAAATTGCAAGCTTAACCCAGCGAGTTCAAGATTTAAAGCTTAGCCAGTGAGTTAACTCTCAGAGCTTTAAAAAAAAATTTCATTAACATATTATATGTCAATTTTGTGAGGTGCCTCATGTTCTTTTTGAAAGAACTGGATATTTATAAACAAACACACACAGCAATCAGCAAACAGTTGCCGGTTTGTATGCATGTTCCTAGGTTTCTATATGGGCCCACTTCTCAGCCTGGCAAAGGCCATGTTCCCAAGACTCTTGCATAAAAAAGAATCCCTCCTCGAGGCCCCAGATGCCATCTCTGCTAGAAAAGGCAGAGCTCATCTCTATCAAACCCAAAGGTTTGAACCTTGAAGCCCAACAGTTCAAGCCTCCAACTAGGCTGCTGCCCTGACAATAAAGTTCTGGGAACTTCCGCCAGCACTGAAGCAAGTCACTCTGGCTGTTTGCAGCTCCCTGAGTTGCCCTGCTGTGGCCTGAGGCTGACTCACCAAACTGCAATGAACTCCAGGCCGGTCCACACACTCCTCACCTGGATGCACCATTCGCTTTTCCCACTTCCCCAGATTAGCTCAGATGGGACAAACTCTACAAGGTTAGAGGAAGGTCAGTGTTCCTGGGCCACAACGTTTGTATTTTAATGGGAGACAGTCATGGACATGATCCAAAGGGTGAATTTCGGGACCTAGTGACCAGCTATTGGCACATCTCAGCACCCTGCAAATTAACCCATGGAAGGGGCTACCTTCTCCATGTGTTTTTGAACTCAGCCTTAATAAAAGGAAAATGAGAGTTTACCTGTGTTAACGGGAATTTATGTAGCTTAGTACCCCAAATTAGCACAGTCAGATGACAATAGCTAATATTATGGCAGTTGGATGCAAACACTACTTTACAGAGGGAAGCTGTCATGAGGCAGCCCAAGAGCCTGGGTGCCCTCCTCACTCCTCCCTGCTCAGCCCATGTCCCCTTGGGCATTGGGTCTCATAAGTCCTGCCTGCAATTGGTCCTCTCCCAGGCCTCACCTGTCTTGCTTCGTCCTCTTACAGGCACCTGCCAGACCTCATGTTTTCTCATTAATCCCCACTTTTTCTATCTAGAATACCGCCCCCCCCCCTTTTTTTGTCTGTTAAAGGAGTTAGGATTTCTTTCTCAAGATGCAATTCAACTAGGACATTCTCTGCAAACATCCCTAACCCCTCCAAGAAGACTTAAGGTCCCTGTCCTGGGGACCCTATTAAAGTGTGGGTGGCCACAGAGCATTGGGGATGAGGAGGTGGCACAGAATGCCTATGGCTGCTGCTGCTGCTGGGGTAGGTCATGGCTCTGTGCCCTCAAGTGAAGATGACCCAACACAGAGCATTCAGGTGCGGGCTGGATAGACCAGGACTGCAGGGCATGGAGCCAGCTCCGTCAGCTGGGCCCTCGTGACCCCACGCATTGCAGACACTTAGAAGGGAGCAAAGCCTTCCACGGGGATGGCTGGAGAAACAGGACATGCAGATGGTGCCCAAGGCCTACAGTCAAGGCAGGAGGCCTGGCCCAGAAAAATACATCCTTACCTGTCTCTCCCGTGTGATGGGAGCTGACGCTGACGGAGGAAGCACAGCACCTCCTTCCAGCTGGGAGGAGGGTGGCCCCATTTCAGAGCTGTTGTTCTTGGCGTTCTCAACACGCCCTTTGTCATCTGCACAACTCCCAAGTTAAAGATGTTAGGTGTCATTACAGATGGCACCTGGGCGAGGCAGACACTCCCTGTTTAGTGTCCCCTTGCAGAGGTCTGTGCTGTCCATCTGTCACGGCCTCAGCCATGGCATAGACCTTTTATAGTCATGTCAAGCGCGATGCTCAGCTGTCCTCTCCATCTCCAGGGCCCAGCCTGGCGCCTCAAACATAAACACACGGAAAGTTTATTGATTGACTGACTGACGGGCTGGCTGACTGAAGACAGTTTCATAACTTCCTGTTGCCTCAGGAAATTCCTGCCAGGAAAAGCAGGCTTTCACACATAATCTTCCTCTGTATGCCAGTGAATTTGCTATTTATTTACCTCTATTGTATGGCTCTCCCCTGCTCCCCAGATAGGCCAGGGTTAAGAAGCTAATGCAGATTCTTCTGTGAGCCCTGTCCCTCCCTCCCAGCTCTGGGTTCTTCCGTAGTGACTTCTTTTCTGGCTGTTGGCTCTGGCTTCCCCGCTGGGGAGCTGCCGGGCCAGCCTTCCTTTCCTTTTGCCCTGGGAAAGGTACCTGCTCATTGTTTTTTCCTGGGAGACCTGGACTTATTCCTTAATGGAAATTTAAGCACTTTGAATTTCTTCCTGGCTTCTGCTTTATTATCTTAGGGTAAAATGATAAATTCTGTTTTTAAGGACAAGCTTTCAAATTTGTTTAAAGGTTTGAATCTAGCCCTAGTCCAATCTGGAAAGAATGATTTGTTACATCAGGATCACAGACAGACAAGACTTTAGCCTTAGAAGGAAGCTAAATATACCACTGTTGCAGTAGCAAGAAAAAAAAAAAAAAAAGAAGGAAGCTAAATAGTATTTGGTTCACCCTGCGCATTTTGTTGATTAAAAATCTCTATTTCTTTTGTATCCCATGCCTGACATAGGGGATGGGGTACAAGTTTTGGGGACGTGAAGCTTATTATACAATTTTTGTGGGGTATTGTCTTCTTGGTGAAAAAGGAACAAAGTTACAAACGGAATTCAACACAGGGCCTTGGACAAGGCTGTGCGGTGAGGGCTCCGGAGCTTGAGCTATGTTGGCTTCATGGTAAACCCATCTCTGCCGCCTGGGATGGTTTATGGATGCTTTCCATAGATTCCTGGCGTCATCTGACAATCAGCAACAAGAAGAACAGTCAGGATTTACTAATGTTCTGCTCTGGGCACTTTATCTATAGGACCGGTTTTATCTCCAGTATGACCAGTGACGAAGGTGTTGCTATCTCCATTGTATCCTATCTGTACATGACAGGGATCCTTAATTTGCCCCACAGGGGGTTAAAAAAAAGCCTATCATTCCCAGTAATTCCAGCAAAAAGGCCCAGGAAGGGCTTGTCGTTGGTCTGCCTTGGGCCATGTCAAGCATGCTGTGACAGTGGGTGTGAAGGGTGGTGGCTCCCCCAGGGGACTGCTGCGTGTGACTCTTCTCCTGCAGGTCCTACTTCTGGTAAGATTGGTGACCCCCTTCCCTCTCAAGAATCCCGTGTGAGACTCAGGGGCACCCCAGAGTGTGCTGGAAGGGTGTCACAGGCTGGGAAGAAGGACGTTTGTGGGAAAGCGGACAGCATGCCCTTTGTCCTGAGGGAGTCAGGGGCAGATGCCAGAGAGCAGAGCTGAGGGTGGGTCCCCAGGAGGCTTCTGGACAGGGGGAGTTTAGCTGGACGGTGGGGCAGGGATGGTCAGGATGCCCAGTCATGGAGGCTCCAAGGGTCTCGAGCCCCTCCTGGTCAAGGAAGGGGCCTTGCCTGTCCCCTGTGGTGACCAGCGGACAGCCACTTGCCATGGGAAGGCCCTGGTGTGGGGTCTTCAGGGGCAGCAGGGACGGGGAGTTGGGGAGCCCACATGCCCCTCTGAAGCCAGGTGGGCGCGGGGGCGGGGCTGCTACGAGAGGCACTTCCGTGTGTCTGTGAGGTCAGCATAACTCTCCCCGGTGTGCAGGTGAAGGCGGACACCCGGCCCATGCCTTTGGCCTCACAGACTAAGGCTTTGGGAAGGAACTGACAGTGTCTACGGGTCTGGGCGCTTGTCATGCAACACGTGGAGAACATCGTGCGACATGCTTTGTAAACATCCTAATTTGTTTCCAGAGCTGGGGATTTCCCCGAGAAAAGCCAGCTGTTGCCGATTCCCCAGGTCTTGTAACACTTTCTCCAACTCAGCTTGGGGTCGTGGAATTTATGTCAGAAAAGCCGTCTGCCGAAGGTCTGGGCTGTCCTCGGGGAGGGGCTGTCCCGATCCTCCCCTCACCGTGGTGGTTGCCTTGTGTCCCCCAACAATTCATATGTTGGAAGTCCTGACCCCCTGTACTCAGAATGTGCTCCCATTCGAAAATAAGGTTGTCGCAGGTGTAATTAGTTAAGATGAGGCCAGACTGGAGTAACGGGCCTCTGATCCAGTGACTGGCGTCCTTATAGCATGGGAAGGAGAAACGTGCACACGGTGAGAACGCCACAGTGAACATGAAGGCGGAGACTGGAACGTGGCAGATTACCAGCAACCGAGAGGAGTTGGGCGAGAGGCCTGGAGCAGATTCTCCCTCACAGCCCTCAGAAGGTACCAACCCTGCCTCGATCTCGCACTCCTCACCCCCAGAACTGTGAGCCACTAAATTTCTGTTGTTTAAGCCACACAATCTGTGGTGCTTTGTCCCACAGCCCAGGCTAACCAGGTTAAACAGCTTTTTGAGAAAAATTTTATTTTCTTGGTGTTTGTTGTTGGCATACAGAAATACAATTGATTTTTTTTTTTTTTGAGACAAGTTCTTGCTCTGTTGCCCAGTCTAGAGTGCAGTGGTATCATCATAGCTCACTGCAACCTCAAACTCCTGGGCTCAAGCGATCCTCCCACCTCAGCCTCCCAAGTAGCTGGGGCCACAGGTGTGCACTGCCACACCTGGCTAATTTTTTCTACTTTTAGTAGAGACAGGGGTCTCACTCTTTCTCAGGCTGGTCTCAAACTCCCAACCTCAAGCAAATCCCTGGCCTCCCAGAATGCTAGGATTACAGGTGTGAGCCACTGCACCCGGCCCAACTGAGTTTTTTAATAGTGACCTTGCAGGTAGTGACCTTGATGAATTCTTTCATTAGCCTTAGTGTTTTGCCTTTTTTTGTTAACTTTTTATGCATGCAATCACGTTATCTGTAAATAATGACAGATTTACTTCTTCCTTCCCAATCCTTACCCTTTAGTTGTTTTTTCTTGCCGTATTGCACTGGCTATCTCCCAAACCTCCTAACACGAATCCCAGGCAGCCATTAGTCTGTTTTCTATCTTTATAACGTCATTATTTCACGAATGAAGCCAACTTCTAAAGGTTACATACTATATGATTCCTTTTAAATTTTAAATGTAACCTTTTCAAGGTGGCTTTTTTTTTTTTTTAAAGTCAGCATAGTTCCCTTGAGGTTCATACAAGTTGTGTGTCAGTACCTACGTGATTTTTAGCATCAGATTGCATAGATCTATTAGAGGAGAACTGACATCTTTTGATATTGAATATTCCATTTTATGAATATAGCATATTTAATTTATTTCTATCTTAAAAATTTTCTCTAAAGGTTAATGAGCAGATGACTTTTCTTCTTTTTTATGTTAATATGGTACATAACTCTGATTTTATTCCCTCTTTTCCTGTGCTTTGGAAGATCTTGTGTAGGATTAGTGTTACTAGTGTTTCTTCCTTAAATGTGTGGAACAATTCATTGGCATATTGTCTGCACCTGGTTTTCTTTGTGGGTAGAATTTTCATTCGAATACCCTTTTAAAAATTTCTGCCGATAATGAGTTTCTTGATGCTGTTTGTCTTTAAAGCTCTTTATTTCTTCTTCATTTTTTGAAGGATGTTTTCACTGGGTATAGAATTCCAGTTTGGCAGCTGTTTCAACATGCCATTCCTTTGTTTCCTGGCTTCCATTGTTTCTGTTATAAAGTCGGTTATCAGTCTTAATGTTGCTCCTTTGAAGATTTTTTTTTGTTTTCTGAATGATTTCAGATTTTCTGTCTTTATTTTTCATTAGTTTGATGCAATGTGCTTAGACATGGTAGTGTTTGTTTTTATTCTTTTTGGGAATTATAATGCTGCTTAAGTTTTTGAAAATTCTTTTATTTTTTTAAATAATATTTCTGCCCCACTCTCTCTTCTTCCCTTCTAGGATTGCTAATTAAAAATATGCTAAGTTTTAACAATCACATCCTAGATACCTTTTACATTCCTTCTCTATTTTCCAACCATTTGTCTTCCTGTGACTTGGTGTGTACAGTATATTTTCCTCTGTTCCATCTCCCAGTTCACTAACTTTTTCTTCATTTGAATGCAAACTCCTCTTAAACTAATCTATTGTGTTTATAATTTTCATTTTTTTAAGTTTTAGGATTTCTATTTTAAACACTTTATATTTTTGCATTCTTTGCTGAAATTCTGTTGTATTTCTTGAACCAATTAATTACAGCCACATGAGGTTTGTTTCTGAAAACTTCAAATCCTGGATGCTTCCTGGTCCATTTCTACACTTCATTGATTATCTTGACTTTTGCTACTATCTTATCCTCTGTTATCCCTGGCTATTTTTGATTAAATGCTGGGCAGTATATTTAAAAAATTTGAGAGGTAATTTGAGGTTCTGGATCATCATTGTAGGTACATTTTAAAAGGATTACTTTTTCTGTAGGCAACTAGACTAGAAGCACTAGTTATCCCAGGTCATCTTAATGTAGCCAGGGATTGGCATGATTTTGAAGTTTGTCTTCAGTTCAACTTTGAGGGCTGGTCTTTTTTTTTTTTTTTTTTTTTTGAGACAGAGTCTCACTCTGTCGCCCAGGCTACAGTGGTGCCCTGGCATCAGCCTAGTTCACAGCAACCTCATGAGCTCAAGTGATCCTCCTGCCTCAGCCTCCTGAGAAGCTGGGACTCCAAGTGTGAGCCATCACGCACTGCTGTTTTTTCTATTTTTAGTTGCCCGGGTAATTTTTTTTTTCATATTTAGTAGAGACAGGGTCTCACTCTTGCTCAGGCTGGTCCTGAACTCCTGAGCTCAAGCGATCCTCCAGCCTCAGCCTCCCAGAATGCTAGGACAGGTGTGAGTTACTGCACCTGGCCCACTGGTCCCCTTTTGATATCCCATGATCAAAATGGCTTCAAATTCTGGGCTGACTTCTCTGAGATTCCCACAATTTCTGACTGGCGTGTTTGCTTGTCGGTGATGTCGAGATTTCCTGTTTTTCTCAGGGGGAGAGATGGTCTGATCCACCTACCTACCATTACTGAGCGTGGAACCTCTCTCACACCACTTCGTTTATTCACAGGTTTTGTGACTTTTAATTATGAAGTCATGTTCCTTGTAACTATCTTTGAGAAATCTTTAAGGCCTCAGCTTAAATATTTCAAAGAGAACTTATATTTTCTTATGCTAGGTGCCAGGAAGCACTACCAATGTCAGGTCACTTTAAACTAAAATTTCTACTTGGTAGCATCCTTCAATTTCACAGGGAGTGTAAATTCTTGCCCCCTTCGCAGCTGACTATGGGCAGGTGGTTAAGGATTTCTTAGGGGAATGTTTTACTTCTTTGGTTCTGTGGTTACCCACCTTTGGGATTCCTGGCTTTATGCAGGGGTCTCTGATCAGAGCTCTTCCCCCAGGCAAACCCCCCTCCTTCTTTTGTCTTTTGTGCAGAGCACAGCTCAGTGTCACTGAGGCTCTAGGCTACCAGGGATCAGCAGATGCCTTCAGGAAAACAATCAGCTCCCTTGTATGGAGTTCTGATTTCAATGTGATTTCCACCCTTTGTTTCCCTTACTTTATTCCTATCTCAGTAGAACTTTAAATAAATAAAATGATTTCATTTGTCATTTTTATACATAATGATCTGGGATTCTTGAGCAGATGAGGTCTGTCATTTTGCCACATGACTTTCTCTGTTAGTTCATTACTCAAGATTAATAAAATTAAAAACAATGCTGGTAATAGTGATTTCTTTTCTCTGGTTTATTTAGTAATTATCACATTCAGAGCACAGCGGTTAGAGTCAATAGACCTGAGTTTGCCTCCCAACTCCACCATCAGAAGTTAAATCACTCCGTGCAAGCCACTTAACCTTCTCATCCTCAGCCTTCTGCAAAATGGAGAATGTAATCTCCTAATTTTAGGGAGCTTTGAGGCATAAATCAGGTTACTAAATTGTGAGCTCCTTGAATGAATAAATATTAACTGGGCACTTACTATGTGTAAGGCAACTGTCCTAAGTTCTAGGGATGCAACTGTGAACAAAACAGGCAAAAATGTGTGTCTGTGTGCATGTATGTGGGTGTACATTTGCACCTGTGTGGTAACAGGCAATGAAATAAGAAAAATAAAATATGTAGTATTTTAGATGGTAATCAGTGCTATATCAAATAATAAGGCAGAGGGAGGGGGCAGGAGTGTGAATGTTCATTACCTCTGCATCCCAGACACTTAGCACATGACCTGGCACAGAATAGAAGCTCAATAAATATTTGATGGATGAATTAATAGCTCATAAGACACATATTACCATGTCTGGCAAATAACGGTAGCGTTTGATTTTAGAATGAGCTTAGTTGCTACTGGACTCCCCTCTTCACGTCCAGTTGATGGACGCAGGTTCAGGGGTCCCTAGAGGCTCGCAAAGCTGTGTTTGGCTCTGGAGTTATCCAGATGAAAGTGGGTTAAGAAATCCAACTCCCCTCCTTCCTCCATCCCCCACCCCCACAAATCTGTGGAGAGCTCCAGGCAGCTTTTCTCCCCAGGGGACACTGTCTTGCTCTGCCCTCGGGCAGCCCAGGCCACCTGGGTGTGGGACAGGGCTGACACATTGGGCTTTTCCAGCGTTCCCTCTTGAGCGAGGCGGGAAGCATCAGGTCCAGGGTGAGCGCCGAAGATGCCGCCTTGCACGCCCAGGTATGGGCCCAGGTGTGCGCCCAGGTGCACCGGAGGGGGGGGGGGGGGTGCGCTCCCAGGCGGAGTGCGCAAGTGAGGGCGCCCGGCCGGCAGGGGGCACTGTGGCGACGCCGTGGCTCCTGCCTGGTGACGCGCTCCTCGCCCTAGATCGCGCAGCTGGTGAGTGGCAGCGCTTGGATTTAAGCTGGCGTCTCTTTGACACCAGTGGTCGTGATTTTCCCACTGTGTGTGGCTCAGTTTCCTCGAATACAGGCCGCGGCTTCTCACTCCGAGTCCGGAAGGCGCCGGGTTCCGGCACAGGCCTTCCTTGTGACAGATGGAAAAGCTGACAAAGGAAACTCGGCTTGCTGTGCTCTTCTGTCTCAGTGCCAGCTTTAACCTGTGCACATTCAAGAGATGTGTGGCCGCGAGCAAGCCACACATACCTTCAGGGTCTCTGATTTCTTGGGGGTCCTCAAGGCCCAGTGCTGGTCAGAGCCTCACAAGGCAGCAAGCCCAGGTGGCCAGTGCTTGAGGGCTCCAGGTTGAAGCTGGAACTGCAGAGTGTTTTAAGGGCACCAGCTCCAAACATCTCGCCCATAGGGTCTGAAGTTCGCCACTGTGGAAGGCAGAATAATGTCCCCTCACCCCGATGTCCGTATCCTACAACCGGGAACCTGTGACCATGTGACCTTACACAGCAAAGGGGAATTACAGTTGCAGATGGAATTAGGTTTACTAATCAGTTTGGGCTCAGATCACCCAGGTGGACCCCATGTAATCACGTGCCCTTATAAGTGGACGAGGCAGGAGCGAGAGAGCAGAGAGGTGGCGGCGCGGGGAAGGTCTCGGCACAATTTTGCTGGCTTTGAAGCTGGAAGAAGCAGCCACAGCCAGGGAATGAGAGCAGCCTCTAGAAACTGGAGAAGGCAAGGGAGTAGGTTGTCCCCAGAGCCTCCAGAAAGAAATGCAGCCCTGCCCACACCTTGATTTTAGTCCAATGGGACCTGTTTTGCTTTTCTGACCTCCAGAGCTGTAAGATCATAAATTCCTGTTGTTTCACGCCACCAGCTTTGCGGTAAGTTGTTACAGCAGCCTAGGAAACTAACACACCCGCCATGGTCTTGCGTCCATAGGCCTCAGCTAAAATGCTTTGGGGCCAATGGTTGACCTGTCTGCCCCTCGGGTTTTGAGTGGAGGAGAACAGGGTGGGAAAGGGCAGGTTGGTGGTGCTGGGGGTGGGGAGAGGGCTCTAAAAGGTGGCAGCTGTTCTTCTCTTGCCGAACTCCCCTTGGGGACTGCCCAGAAGAAGGGCCTTCCCATCCTGGGCTGCTGGTAGGAACTGCTGCCTGTGCGTCATGAGTGTGTGAAAGGAAGTGAGGGGTCCCAGGTGTGGGTGACCCTAATCCTTGGTCATTGGAGCTGTCTGGGAGGGAGATGGGGTGGGGATAAGCTTGGCAGGGTCACTGTGACCTAGGCAGAGAGAAGCATAGCAGCAACTCTGAGAGTCACGGCTTCCACTGGGCTGCTACATGGGGAAGTGTCACCATCCAAAGGGGACCCCAGCTGGCCTAGCCCAGTGATAGACTCCAAAGTCACACCAGGCTCTGCCACTCATTACCTGTGTGTTGCTCTAAACCAAACGCTTTATTTGCATCTTCTCTCCTTTGTTCTTTGTCGTCCAGCTAAAGGTTTGTCAATCTTGCTGATTTTTCAAAGAGTCAACTTTTGGTTTCATTGATTTTTCTCTGTAACAACATTGATTTGAGATCATTCTTCTTTATAAATGTAGATATTTACAGTTTTAAATTTCCCTCTGAGCATTGATTTTGCTGCATTTCGTAAATTTTGGGTTAATTTTCACTTGTCTCTGTGTATTTTCTAATTTCCTTTGTGATTTCTTCCTTGACCCATTTGTTGTTTCAGAATGTGTTGTTTTATTTTCACATATTCGTGATTTTTTTTTTTTTTCAATTTTCTTTCTGTTACTGACTTCTGAGTTCATCCTGTTGTGGTTGGAGAAAGATACGTTGTATGGTATCTGTCTTTTAAAATCTATTGACACTTGTTTTGTGGTCTAATATATGATCTAGCCTAGAAAAATGTTCCATGTGCACTTGAGAATGTGTCTTCTGCTGTTGGGTAGAGTGTTCTGTATATGTTAGGTCTACTTGGTTTATTTTCTTTCTTCTGTCTGGTTGTTCTATTGTTGAAAGTGGGATATCAAAGTCTCTGTTGTTGTAGGACTGTCTATTTTTCCCTTCAATTTTGTCCAGTTTTGCTTTGCATATTTTGTTGCTAGATACATAAATGCCTATAACCTTTCTGTATCAACTTTTAATAAATTTCTTCTTTATCTCTTATAACCTTAGACAAGATACTTTAGACTGTTGAAGTCTGAATGTATACTTGAAATATACACATGGAAATGGTTTTATTTTTTTCAGTTACTGCTTTCTACTGTATCCTATCAAAACTCCTCCTCCCTGCATAGGAGCACTATTAATAGAACCCAGCTTTATTCGATAACTTGTCATCTACTTTTGATTAGTCAGAAGTTTCCTCTGTGTCCGGAGCTAATCTGCCTAACCTGGTGGTTCTCCAGGTGCTGTTGCCAGATCAGCAGTACAGCTTCCCTTGGGCAGTTAGAAATGCACATTCTCAGGCCCCACACCAGAAACTCTGGGGGCGGCCCTGCAATCTGTGCTTAACAAGCCCTCCAGGGGATCCCGATGTGAGATAAGCTTTGAGAATCAGTGATAACCTATCCAGAGATGTTATTTTAATAACTATATTTTAAAATGTTTAACTTCTCAAATTTCTTAAAGTGTTCTTTTTAAAATTTATTTTTTCATGTATCTTGACTTTTTGCTGTGTTTTTATTCCTTCTTTTATGTCTTAAGTTATTTTAAACCAACTTTATAGAATCTGTTTTGATTGTTCTGCTGTCTTTCCATTCCCACTGTTTATTGGCTTGGTGTTACCTGTGTTTTGTAATTTCTGATTGTGAGCTGGTCTTAATGGGGATTTCTCTCTAGGAGTCTTATGCACCTTTCTTTATATGATGGTGGGTCCCTCCAGAGTGCTTTTGGGGTTGCTTCTGCCAGGGGCTCTAGGGTCATCACAGGACTGCTTTCCACACCCATGTTTTGGCTTGGGGTTTTCTGGACCATGTGGGTCATTTACAACCTGACCCTATCACATGGGTACAGGCCTGTGATGAAAAATTCACAAGAGAATCATTTTCCCTACTTAGAGCCCAGGCCAATCCAACATCCATGACAGAACTGCCAGTGGATGAAGGATGAATTTTTTCTAGTTGACTTTTACTGAGGGTACACCCACCCTTGAAGGGCTCCTCATTTGTGTGTGTTGGGAGGCAGGTTCAAGGGCTCCCAGTTCCCCACAACGTTAAAACCCAAGCCCCTGAGTTACTGAGAGAACACCAGTCCTCCCCATGGCCCTGGCAGGAGGATGGGGCGGGCACTCATGCACTTGTAGATCTCATTGTTGCTTCCTTTTTCATCTTTTGGCTCTTTACTTTCTATAACACCAACTATGTGTTTAAAGGCCTATCCTATTTTACCAGAAATTCTGGGCATATTGCAGTGGGTATGATTTCCAGGTTAACTGGTTTGCTAGACTGCTGTAAAGGGAAGTCCTCTGATAGTTCATTTTGAAATGTCAATCACTCCTCTCCACCCAGTGCAGGCTAAACCTGGCATTTTCATAGATGGAAAGGGGTACGGGGTGGTTCCGCATGACTCTCTCACTTCCTCTTCCTGGTGCTTGCTGTTCTGATGTTGGGGTCAGTAAGAGTGGGGGCAAGGCATGACTGTCTGTGGTGGGCTCACCTCCTCTCACTCCTACTGGTGCAGGTCACTATCCACAGGCTCTGCATAGGCAGGGGGTGACCAGCACCCCTAGGCTGCCTCCTCTGCTGACCCCCTGATGGTGGCTTTATGCTGTATTCTAGTACACAGGCCTCCTGCTTCCTGACGTGTCCCTGTAGCCCCAGTCTCGTCTGCCCTCCAGGCCCTTCCACTCTGGGCTCTGGACACATAAGCCACATCCATCTTCTCTGCTCTTGGGAGCTGAGAACTCAAAGAGGACGGTCTTGTCCCTAACTCCACCTGTCATCCTCTCTCCTCCAAACCTTCTGCTCCTGTTTCCTGTTTCCCCTGCTACAGGAGAACACCTGATAATGCCTATTTGCTGCAAACCAACCATTGCTTAGAATTCCTCCAAACTCAGTTACACTCCTCCTGGGTGTGTGAGAACAATGCCCTGTAGAGGAGGAGCGATTTGTACATGGCCTTGACCTCCTTCAAGATTCTTGGTGTCCGACTGGAGAAAGGAAGGATTTCCAGGTGGAAACAAAGGGGGCTGGAGAAAGCTGCCCACTCCAAGCTGAGAGTCCCTGTCTCTGCTGGCTTTAGTTAGGGGCTTCCTGTCCCCATGGCTCCCCTCCCTCCTCCAGCCCATCTCTGCCTGAGGCAATGGCAGCAGAGTGGGGCCAGAGGTCTCCGGGTCAGGCTAGAGTCCTCACTGTGAGGCTGCTGCAGGGTTGTCGAGCCTCACCTGGAAGCAGAAGTGGTGTGACAGGCAGCCCATGGACTCCAGGGTAGGGGACAGAAAAATTGCCCCAGACTCCATCCACAATGACAAATGTGTGCAAGGGTCTCAAATCCCAGGGGCAGTTAGGTGCCCAGAAAGTACCCCTCCTGCCTCTGCTGACTGCTGCACCAGCTGCATTTGCTGGGGACCACATGGCCCTGGACCTGCTGGTGTGGCAGGCTCAGTGCTCAGGCCTGTGCAGCAGTTTCTGTGTGTTTGTACACAAATAGTCAAACAGCCTCTGATCCTTTGGGAACCCGCTCTCCCCAGGCCAAGAGCAGAAAAGTTGGCCTTGAGCCAGGGAGACGGCTGGGTGGTGACACTGTGGTGCTTCATCAGGAAATTCTCCTAGGGACTTTGCCTGAGGTTCTGATTTCTAAGTGCCCTGGGGCCAAGCCATGGGAATGTCCTTGTTTATCTGCCATTGTTGGCCTGGCTCCTTCTCTTTCTTCCCCTTTCTCTCTTCCTGCCTCTTCCTGTCCACCCCCACCCCTCCACCACTGGGTCCTGAATGTCAGTGAAGCCAAGGAATTTCTGGTCTCAACTCAGCCATTCCTCCAGGCAAATCACCTCACTTTGGATTGGAGCTTGGCCAGCTCACCTTCCCTTCCTGATCCCCCCCAGATGCCAAGTCTGCGGTGGGGAGGCCCGTGTAGGGCCATGGGATGTTTAGGGGATAAAAAGGACCCTGGGCTAAGAAAAGACGAGACAGGATGTCACTCAGGAAATATTCCCTTTCCGGAGACCTCAGAATGATGGTTTTTCCTTGCTAATTCTAGACTGTGAGCCACACCGGCCTCCCTGTGAGCCTGTGTCAGCCACAGGGACGTGAGGGTGGAGATGCTTCCTGTGCTGTCGGCTGACACACAGCTGAGCACAGCCATCCTGGAGGATGATCCCGCTTTGCTTAGTGACATGATATTTGTATAATTCTAGTGCTAGACATTTTGTTCCTGGGCATATGTCCCAAAGATTGGCACACAAAGGGACAGAGAAGAGGTGGTTTATCACAGCATTGTTTGGGGACAGTGGGGACTTAAAGGCAACCCAGGCAGGCTTCCATCACTGGGGGATGGATGAGTAAAATGACAGATGGTCACATGGGTTAGCCACAGTCACAAACAGGATGGACACCCGGCAATATGGCTACAGCCTCAAAAATTGTGCTGAGTGAGAAGAGTAAGAACACGAACAAAATCTATAATCCGATATCATCTACAATAACCTGAAAATGTGTGCCTATTAACCAACTTGTCAGGTACTCAAGTTTACAGAGAAACAGAAGGATGAACACGAGATACATTAGAAGGGTCGAATGTGCAGGGGTGGGGGTGAAAAGGAATAAGTGCAAGAGGAGTAGGACTGTGGTGGAGAAATGATGCTAGCGCACCACGACCTGAGAAACTAGTTAACTCTCTGCCCCTGAAGGAGTAGGAACAGCTAGAGACTAGATAAGGAAATGTCAGCTACAGAGAAGGGGTAGGTACGATTCATCACTAGAGCACGGGCAAAAACTATGATGCAGGGCCAGCGCCTCCCTCTGCCCCCACCCGCCCCAACGGCACCAAACACTGCTGAGATCCAGAGCAGAGTCCTCCCCCAGCAGGAGCTGTATCGGGTCTCGCACCATCAAGCTGTGGCCAAAACTCAGTGTGGGATGCTAATTATAGACTCTGAGATGTGGTGACTGCTCTGGGGCCCCAGCGTCCTCCCTCATCTCAAATGAGGCCAGAAGATCTCTTTAAGGGGTGAAGGTTCAGCATCTTCTTTAGTCCCTGACTTAGAGGCGCAAAGCTGAAATCTCCAGCACCCAGCTCAGTGCCTGGCCGAGAGTCGATCCTCACATGATGAATGATTGAATGATCATACCTGTTTCATATCTGCTTCGCTTTGGTTGGGCCAGATGAGAATCAATTGATCCCTGTGGTGTGTTGAGCACTGTGAAGGAGCCAGAATAAGACACTGTCCCTGCTCTTGAGGTGCTTGTAATTTAGTTGACAAGCATAGAGTATATGTTGAGGTCCTCAAACTTACATTGAGCATCTAGTGTGTGCAGGGCTCTTGCTATGAGATGGGGTAAAGCAATGACTACAATGGTCCTTCCTGATACGGATCTAAGACAGATAACCTACAACACAAGGGGACAGTGCTGCGACTGGGCTATGCCCAGGGTGCTGGGAGCACAGGGGCTGTAACTGGCAGGGGGTGGACCTGATGAATACCGAAGGTGTCAATATGACCCCAAACATGGAATTATGGGCCAGGAAGACCAAAGTGTGCTTTTCAATTTCGTGTGAAAGTGTTTGCCAAAGAGGATGTCTAAGAATTTGAGCAGTAGCTAGTTTCTTTCTTTCTTTTTTATTTTTACTTTCTTTCCTCTCCCCCAACTCATTCATGGGTGATTTGGGACAGAGACAATGCTATGTCCTCATCGGATCCCATTTTACTTTTCCTGGGCACATGGGAAGACTTTCTCAGTACCACTTGCAATTAGGTTGGAGCCAAGTGACTGTCTTCTGGCCAATGGGGCATGGGAGGAAGGAAGGCGAACAACGTTCAGGCCAGCCATAGCCTCCCTTGAGCCATTGTCCATTGTTTCTCTTGCCTTTCCGCAGTGACCTCAGTGGCCATATGTTTCACATGGCAATGTCACAACATGGAAGGAGCTTGGATCCTCAAGTCACCACTCAGAGCAGGATTGCCCAGGAGAGCAGTCAGCCAGCACTGGATGTGATGTGAGTCACTGAGATGTGGGGATTATTTGTTCCTGTAGCAAAGCCTCTTCTATCCTGACTGACACGCCAAGTGCATTGCATTCCAAAGTGGCCATTTTAAGGAACCACAGTTCTTTAAAAAAAAAAAAACAAAAAACCTAGCATGTCAATTTATTTTATTTTTTTATTTATTCATTTGTTTAGAGATAGGGTCTTGCTACATTGCCCAGGCTAGAGAGCGGTGGCTATTCACAGCTGTGATCCTAGTAGACTACAGCCCTCAATTCCTGGGCTCAAGAGATCTTTCTGCCTCAGCTTCCTGAGTAGCTGGAACTACAGACGCATATCACTGAATTTATTTTATTTCTTAACAGCTTTATTAAGGTATAATTTGCATACCACACTATTCATTTAAAGTATACAATTCAATGTTTTTTTTAGCGTATTCACAGAGTTGTACAACTATCACCACGATCAATTTTATAACATTTCTATCACCCCCAAAAAGAAACCCCATACCCACTAGCAGTCACTCCCATTTACACCCAACCTTTCATCCCACTACTTGGCAGCCACTAATCTACTTTCTGTCTCTATAGATTTGCCTATTCCGTACATTTCATATAAATGGAAACATAAAACATGATATTTTGTGACTGGTTCCTTTCACCCTTACCATAATATTTTGTTTCATCCAAACAAAATTCATATTCTCTCTCTCTACTATTATAAGCATTTTAGTGGGTGTAAAGTGGTATGTTATTGTGGTTTGATTTGTATTTCCCTAATGACCAACAATGTTTAGCATTTTTTCATGTATTAATACTTGTCATTTTTATATCTTCTTCAGAGAAATGTCCATATAAATCCTTTATCCAGTTTTTATGATTGGGTTTGTCCTTTTATTGTTGAGTTGTAAGAGTTCTTTAGATATTCTAGATACTAGAGCCTGATCAGATATATGCTTTGCAAATATTTTTCTCCCATTTTTGCTTTCTTGATAGTGTCCTTTGAAGTGCAAAAGTTTTAAGTTTTGATAAAGTCCAGTATATTTTTTCTGTGGTTGTTTGTGTTTTTGATGTCATAGCCAAGAAACCATTGTCTAATTCAAGGTCATGAAAATTTATCTATGTTTTCTTTGAAGATTTTTATTATTTCAGTTCTTACATTTAGGTCTTTGTTCCATTTTGAGTTAATTTTTTGTAAATGGCATGAAGTAAGGGTCTAATTCATTCTTTTCCATGTGAATGTCCAGTTTTCCCAGCACAATATGTTGAAAAGAATATTCTTTCCCCACGCAATGGTCTTGTCACTCTTGTGGGGAATTAATTAACCATAGACGTGCAGGTTTACTTCTGGACTCTCAGTTTTATGCCATTCATCTATATGTGTATCCTTATGCCACTACTACACTGTTTTGATTACTGTGAATTAATCCCACTTAAATTGGAAAGTACAAGTCCTGCAACCCTGTTTTGCTTTTTCAAGATTGTTTTGGCTATTCTGGGTCCCTTACATTTCCATACAAATTTTAGGATTGGCTTTCACAATTCTAGCCAATTGGAATTTTGCTAGGAATTGTATTGAATCTGTAGATCAATTAGGGGAGTATTGCCATCTTAAAAATATTAAATCTTCTACTCGATGAACAAAGGCTGTCTTTTCATTTATTTTGTATTCTTTAATTTCTTTCAACATGGTTTTGTAGTCTTTAGTACACAAGTACTCCTTTGGTTAAATTTATTCCCAAGTATTTGATATTTTTGATACTACTGTAAATGAAATAATTTTCCTAGTTTTACTTTCAGTTTGTTCATTGCTGGTATATCAAAATATAAATAACTTTTGTATATCGATCCTGTATCTAACAACTTTGCTGAACTTGTTTATTAGCTCTAATAGTGTTTTGTGAATTATTTAGGATTTTCTATATGTAAAAGATGATGTTATCTGCAAACAGATAGTTTGACTTCTTCCTTTCCAAACTGAATGCCTTTTATTTTATTTCCTCGCATAGTTCCCCAAGCTAAAACTCTTAGTACGATGTTGAAGGAAGTAATAAAAGCAGACATCCTTGTTTCTTGTGCCTGATCTTAGGGTGAAAGCATTTAGGCTTTCATCAATAAGTTTGATGTTAGCTGTGGGTATTTTACAGATACCCTTTATCAGGTTGAGAAAGTTGCCTTCTTTTTTTTTCCCTTAAATAAATTTTATTGTGTACATTCCAAGGTATATAATATGTTATAAGGTAAATATAGTAACTATAGCAGAACATAGAACAAATTAACATTTCCATCATCTCACATAATTACTCATTCCCCTCTACCTCATGGCAAGAACAGCTATAATCTACTCATTTAGCAAAAATCCTGAATACAATACACTACTATTAACTATAGTCCTTATATTGTACATTATGTCTTTTGACTTATTCATCCTACATATTTGCTACGTCCTACATATTTTCTACTTTGTATCCTTTGACTTTATCTCCCTATTTCTTTCTTCTGGCCCTGACTCCAGTAATCACTATTTTATTCTCTATCTCTATATTTCACCTTTTAAAAAAAGATTCCACATATAAGTGAGATAATGCAATATTTTTCTTTCTGTGTTTCACTTATTTCACTTATCATGTCCTCCAGGTCCATACATGTTGTGGCAAAGGGCAGGATCTTCTCCTTTTTTAAGGCTGGATAATATTCCATCGAATATATATGCCACAGTTTTTTTAATGCATTCACCCATTGATGAACACCTATGTTGTTCCCATATCTTGGCTATTATAAATAATGCTGCAATGAACTTGGGAGTGCAGATATCTTTACACGGTGGTCATTTCATTTCCTTTGGGTATATATCCAGACAAGGAATTGCTGGGTCATATGGTAGTTCTATTTTTAATTTCTTTAGGAACTTCCATATTGTTTTTCATAATGGGTGCACCAATCTATATTCCCACAAAAATGTCCAGGTGTTCTTTTCTCTTGTATTTTTGATAATAGCTATCCCAATAGGTGGGTGATAGTATGTCATAGTAGTTTTGATTTGCATTTGCCTGATGATTAGTAATATTGAATATCTCATGTACCTGTTGGCCATTTTTATGTCCTTTTAGAGAGATGTCTATTCACATCCTTTGCCCATTTTTAAATTAGGTTATATGTTTTCTTGCTATTGAGTTATGAGGGTTTTTTTTAATCTTGGATATTAAACCCTTATCTAATATATGGTTTACAAATTTTTCTAGTCTGTAGGTTGCCTTTTCATTTTGTTGATTGTTTCCTTTGCTGTGCAAAAATTTTTTAGTTTGATGTAGTCCCATTTATTTATTTTTGCTGTTGTAGCCTGAGCTTTTGGTGTGATATCCAAGAAATCATTGGTAAGGCCAATGTCAAAGAGCTTCTCCCCTGTTTCCTTCTAGAAATTTTATGGTTTTAGGTATTCCATTTAGGTCTTATATCCATTTTGAGTTTATTTTTGTGTATGGTATAGGATAAGGGTTCAATTTTATTCTTCTGAATATGGAAATCCAGTCTTCCCGGCACCATTCGTTAAAGAGGTCATCCTTTCTCCATTGTGTCTTTTTGGTGTGTCCTTGTTGAAAATTAGTTGACCACTTATATTTTTTTTGTTTATTCCTGCATTCTCTATTCCGTTCCACTCGTTGTCTGTTTTTATGCCAATACCATACTGTTTTGATTGCTATAGCTTTGTAATTTAATTTTAAGTTAGGAAGTGTGATGCCTTTAACTTTTTTTCCCCCCTCAGAATTTCTTTGGCTATTTGGGATCTTTTGTGGGTCCATATGAGTTCTAGTATTTTTTTTTTTTTTTGTATTTCTATGAAGAATGTCATTGGGATTTTGATAAGGATTTAATTGAATCTATATATTGCTTTAGGTGATATGGACATTTTTAACAATATTAATTCTTTTAATCCATGAGCATGGAATGTTATTTGTGTCTTCATCAATTTCTTTCATCAGTGTCTTTTTCTTATTTCAAAGTATTATGGGGTGCAAATAATTTTGGTTACATGAATCACTTTTATCATGCTTGAGTCATGGGTATAAGAGTGCTTGCCACCCAGATATTGTTCATTGTACCTGTTAGGTAAGTTTTTGCCTGTCGCCTCCTCCCTCCTCCCCCATGGTTGATTTCCATTGAGTTTTACTTTCCTCTATGCAAATGTGTGCTCATCTGTTAGTCCCAATTTAGTAGTGAGTACATGTGGTGTTTGTTTTTCCATTCTTTAGGGACTTCACTTAGGAGAATGGTCTCCAATTTCATCCAAATTGTTGCAAAAGGCATTAAGTCATCATTCTTTATGCCTGAGTAGTAGTACATGGTGTATGTAATACCACGTTTTGTTAATCCACTCATGAATTGATGGACATTTGGGTTGATTCCACATCTTTGCATTTGTGACTTGTGCTGCAATAAACATTTGAGTGCAAGTGTATTTTTGATAAAATGACTTCTTTTCCTTTGGGTAAATACCCAGTAGTGGATTTCTGAATCAAATGGTAGGTCAACTTTTAGTTTTTTGAGGAATCTCCATATTGTTTTCCATAGAGGTTGTACTAATCTGCAGTCCCATCAACAGTGTATAAGCTTTCCTTTCTCTTTGCATCCATGCCAGCATCTATTGTTTTTGGACTTTCAAATAAAGGCCATTCTGATTGGGGTAAGGTGATATCTCATTATGGTTTTAATTTGCATTTCCCTGATGATTAGTGATGCTGAGCATTTTTTCATATGTGTATTGGCCATTTGTCTATCTTCTTTTGAAAAGCTTCTGTTTGTGTCTTTTGCCAACTTTTTAATGGGGTTGTTTGATTTTTTTTTTTTGTCCTTGCTGATTTGCTTGAGTTCTTTGTAGATTCTGGTTATTAGTCCTTTATTGGATGTGTATTTTCTTCCATTCTGTAGGTTGTCTATTTCCTCTGTTAATTATTTCCTTGGCTGTGTAGAAGCTTTTTAATTTAACCAAGTCCCATTTATTTTTGTTGTTGCTGTGATTGCCACTGGGGTCTTAGTCATAAATTCTTTGCCTAGGCCAATGTCTAGAAGAGTTTTTCCAACATTTTCTTCTAGAGTTCTTATAGTTTCATTCCTTACATTTAAATCCTTTATCCATCTTGAATTAATTTTTGTAAGTGGTAAGAGAGATGGCTCATGTTTCATTCTTCTGCATGTGTCTATCCAATTTTCCCAGCACCATTTATTGAATAGAGATTCTTTTCCCCAATGTATATTGTTGTCTGATTTGCCAAAGATTAGTTGGCTATATATAGTTTTATATCTGGGTTTTCTGTTCTGTTCCATTGGTCTATGTCTCTATTTTTGTGCCAATACCATGCTGATGTAGATATTATAGCCTTGCAGTATAGTTTGAAGTCTGGTAATGTGATGCTTCCCTATTTGCTCCTTTTGCTTATGATTGCTTTGGCTATTCAGGCTCTTTTCTGGTTCCACATGAAGCATAGAATTATTTTTTTCTAGATCTGTGATATAAACCATTGGTATTTTGATGGGAATTGCATTGAATCTGTAAATCACTTTAGGTAGTATGGACATTTTTAACGATGCTTATTCTACCTATCCATGAGCATGATAGTTTTTCTACTTATTTGTATCATTTGCAATTTCTTTCCTCAGTGTTTTGTAGTTTCCTTTGTAGAGGTCTTTCACATCCTTGGTTAAATATATTCCTAGGTATTTTATTTTCTTTGTAGCTATTGTAAATGGTATTGAGTCTTCGATTTGACTCTCAGCTTGACTATTATTGGTGTATAGGAATGCTACTGATTTGTGTACATTGATTTTGTAACCTGAGACTTTACTGAATTTATTTATCAACTCCAGTACTCTCTTGGTGGAATCTTGGGAGTTTTCTAGGTATGAGATTGCTTTTAAACATTTCTTGTAAGGCAAATCTAGTGCTGACAAATTCCTTTAACTTTTGTTTATGTGAGAAAGACTTTTTCTCCTTCATTTCTGAAGGACAGATTTGCTGAGTTTAGCATTCTTGGTTAGCAGTTTTTCTTTCAGCACTTTGAATATGCCATTCCATTCTTTCCTGGCCTAGAAGGTTTCTGCTGAGAAATCCACTGATAGTCTAATGAGGATTCCCTTTTAGGTGACTTGACACTTTTGCTGCTTTTAAAATGTACTCTTTGTCTTTGACTTTTGGCAGTTATAATGGGCCTTGGAGTGGACCTCTTCAGGTTGAATCTGTTCGGGAACCTCTGAGCTTCATGTATCTGGATGTCCATATCTCTTCCCACCTATGTAAGGTTGGAAGTTTCTTCTTTCTCCCTCTCTTTTTTTAATAACACAGAAGTTTATTTCCTTCTTATGTAATGGTGAAATGCAAGAATTCCATAGATGATGCAGAGTTTCATGGTATTGGGGCCTAAACTGTTTCTGTCTTAATGTTCTGGTAATTTCTTTTTAACATCTTTCTTTCTTTCTTTTCTCTGTTTTTTAGTAGGCATTATTATTTTTTTTTTGTTTTGTGATTTTTTTTTTAATTTCAGCATATTATGGGGGGGGAAATGTTTAGGTTATACATATTGCCCTTTGCCTCCCCCCACCCCCCGAGTAAGAGCTTCAAGTGTGTCCATCCCCCAGACAGTGCGCATCTTTCTACCTCCTCTGTAAAGGACTTTTAAAACACTAATATTTAAATTGACATGTACAATTATGGTGTATAACACGTTTTGAAATATGTATATATTGTAGAATGGCTAAACTGAGCTAATTAGCATATGCATTAATTCACATATTATTTTTTTTTGTGGTGAGAACACTTAACATCTACTCTCTTAGTGATTTTCAATTATATAGTACATGTTTATTCACTATAGTTACTGTGTTGTATAGTAGATCTCTTGAACCTATTCCTCCTGCTTATCTGTATTTTGTATCCTTTGACCAACATCTCCCCAACTCCTCACATTCTACCCCCTGGTAACCACCATTCTACCCTCTGCATCTATGAGTTCAGCTTTTTTAGATTTAGTGTGCGAGATCATGTCATATTTGTCTTTCTGTGCTTGGCTTATTTCACTTAACATCATGTTTTCCAGGTTGATCCATGTTGTTACAAATGACAGGATTTCCTTCTTTTTAAAGGCTGAATAGTATTCCATTTTGTGTACATATAACCACATTTTATCTATTCATTTGTTGATGGGCACTGAGTAGTTTCCATATCTTGGACTTTGTGAATAATGTTTCAGTGAATATGAGAGTGAAAAGAAATCTCTTTTATGTACCGATTTCATTTCTTTTGGATATATACCCAGTAGGGGATTGCTGGGTCATATATGGTAGTTCTATTTTTAATTTTTTGAGGAGCCTTTATACTATTTTCCATAATGTCTGTACTAATTTACATTCCCAGCAACAGTGTGCAAAGGTTCCCTTTTCTCTACATCATCACCAACACTTGTCATCTTTCATCTTTTTGATAATAGCCATTCTAACAGGCGTGAGGTCTCATTGTGTTTTTAATTTGCAGTTCCCTAACGATTAGTGATATTGAGCATTTTTTTTAATATACCTGTTGGCTATTTGTATGTTTCATTTTCAGAAATGTCTATTCAGGTCCTTTTCCCATTTTAAAAAATCGTGTTGTTTGTTTTCTTGCCATTGCATTACTTGAGTTTCCTTTATATTCTGAATATTAATCTACTGTCTTAGTCAGTTTTGCATTACTATAAAGGAATACTGGAGACTGGTTAATGTATAAAGAAAAGCCTGGTTCTGCAGGCTTATGAGAAGCATAGTACCAGTGTCTGCTTCTGATGAGGGCTTCAAGAAGCATCCAATCAAGGCAGACGTCTCACATGGTGGGAGAAGGAGCAAGGGAGAGAGGGGGAAGGTGTTTGGCTCATGGGGATGGATCCCTTGTGAATGGCTCGGTGCTCTCCCATGGTAGTGAGTTCCCACTCTATTAGTTCATGGGAGGGCTGGTTGTTTAAAGAATGTGGCACCTCCCCCTTCTCTCTTCCTTGCTCCTTCTCTTGCCTTGTGACACATCTGCTCACCCTTTGCCTTCCACCTTGATTGATCCCTGAAGCCCTCACCAGAAGCAGATGCTAGTGCCATTCTTTTTGTACAGTCTGTAGAACCATGAGCTAAACAAACCTCTTTTCTTTATAAATTACCTAGTGTCAGGTATTTCCTTAATAGCAATACAAAAAGGACTAAGCCACCCATTATCAGATATATGGTTTGCAAATATTTTCTCTAATTCTGTAGGCTGTCTCTTCGCTCTGTTGATTGTTTCCTTTGCTGTGCAGAAGCTTTTTAGTTTGATTTAACCCCATTTGTCAATGGGATTAAATCATTTGCTTTTGTTGCCTTTGTTTTTTTTGGGGGTCATATCCAAAAAATCATTGCCCAGACCAATATCATGGAACTTTCCCCCTAAGATTCTCCTCTAGTAATTTTACAGTGTCAGGTCTTCCAGTGAAGTCTTCAATCCATTTTGAGTTGATTTTTTTAATATGGTGTGAGATAAGGGTGTAATTTCATTCTTCCACATGTGGATATCCAGTTTTCCTAGTACCATTTATTGAAGAGAACATCCTTTCTCTATTGTGTATTCTTGGCATCTTTGTTAAAAGCAAATTATAAATGTGTGGATTTATTTTTGAGCTCTCTGTTGCATTGGTCTATGTGTCTGTTTTTATGCCAATATCATGCTATTTTGGTTACTATAGCTTTGTAGTATATTTTGAAGTCATGTAGATTGATGTCTCGGCTTTGTTCTTTCTGTTCAAGATTGCTTTGGTTATTAGGGGTCTCTTGTGGTTTCACATGTGGTTCCACTATTTTTCTATTTCTGTGAAAAATGTCATTGGAATTTTGATGGGGATTGCATTGGATGTGTAGATCACTTTGGGTAGTATGGACATTTTAGCAATATTAATTTTTCCAGTCCATGAACACAGGATAACTTTCCATTTATTTGTATCTTCTTCAATTTATTTCATCAGTGTTTTATAGTTTTCAGTGTACAGATTTTTTGCCTCCTTGATTAAATTATTTTTAAGTTTATTATTTTTTGGTAGCTATTATAAATGGGACCATTTTCTTGATTTCCCCCCCCCCCCTTTGGTAGTTCATTGCTAGCGTATCTTTTGTGCTATTAATGTCACAGAGTACATCTCTATACATTATGTGTCCATCAATATATCATAATTGTTTTATATAGTTGCCTTTTAAATCAAACAGAAGAAAAGTTACAAACAAAAATTTCAATTATACTTTTATATCTTCCTACGTAGTTACCTTTATCAGTGTTGTTTATTTCTTCATGTGGATTCACATTGCTTTTCCACCAGCCCCTCCTGCCTTCCTGTTCATTCCTCCTCACTGTCTAATTTATCTTCTTTCCCTTCAGTTTCAGATATCCTTTCATTTCATCCTGGAGGCCTGTAAGAGTTTCACTTCCCACATATGCAGCCATTGACCTGTGCCACCTTCCCAAATCCCTGTTTGCAGGTTTCCTTGTCTCCCTGCCCTCATCCTGAGTACAACATAAGGGTACCTATTTTCCAAGCTATGGGGGTATGATCCACTTGAAGGCAAACTGACTTTTAAAAAATCATATTTCCTATCCTCCCACTAGCAGCCTGAAGCAGTAACCTCTAGAGTATCTGTTCTACTCTAGCCAATTGCACATATTTAGCAACCATTAAACAAAGCGGTTGCCCCCATAAGCTCTAGATATTGGGCTCCAGTAAGGATGTTGTAAAACACAGTGTAGACTTAGTAATGGGTTTCTGGTAGGAGCAGACCACCAGGGCTGGCCATTAACACAACATTATTTGAGGCCATTGTTCAAGGACTAATCAATTGTGCATTAGAGTTTTGAGCCATGTATAACTTATCTGTGGCATGGTGTCACCATTAATCATGTTCTGGAATGCCGAGAAAAGACCAAAGTAAGTGAGCTACGGGTTGAAGGTTTAAGGTTTCTTGAAACCAAACTCATTTAATGACATTCGTGAGTAGATGACGTATTGTGGTAACCAGTCCTTGGTATTAGTCCAATTCCATCGGTGATCCCAGGGGCTAGATAGCTGTGCAGATGCTGAGCTTTCTGGAAAACAGTGACTAGCATTCAGCATGAGTCTAGGGAGAAACTGTATACAGCACATTTTCAAAGCTCCAAATGGATAGCAAACAAGGAGACGTTTAATATTTCCACATAAAATTCAAACCTTGTATTGGGCTGGGGAGAGAGGCCAGATTTCCTTGCAGTTTGAGACTTCCTCAGAGCCCCATAGTGCTGGAAATTGACCCAAACATGAGAGTCAACTTTGGAGGGACAAGACACAAAGCGAGCTTGGAGTTGTAGAAACTAACTTCTAGGTACTTTTTAATCCGATTGATACACCCACTATTATTATTGTGAACAACAGTAACACTGGCTACCATCTCTTTGGAACTACTGTGTGCCAGGTGTTATCCTAGATGTTTTGTTAGACACAGGCATATGTAGTTTAATTTTCAGAGCAATCTTTCATGGTAAGTTGTAATATCCCTGTTTTAAGATAAGAAAACCATGTGTCACACGTACCTGTGGCATTGAACACACACAGGTTTCAGGTGGGGGGTGCCCACCAAGCATGTGCTTGCCACCTCTTCATTGTCCCTGTAAATCCACTAGGTGGGACTGTTTCTTCCTGTGACCCTGGATGAAAGCTTTGGTCCCATGAATTTTCCGGTCTCTCTGAGGTAATAAAACTAGTTCCCTGGTCACTTTCTGAAGTCAATTTAAATTGCAAAATGTGGTCTCAACTCAATAAAAATGTCCCATTCCATGTCATAATTCCAACTTTGAATTTCATTTAAAGTTGAATCTACTCCTCCTCTGGCTTTGGCAGAAAACTTGCTTGGGGGAAAGGGTCTCTGATGAGCATCTTTGAGCTTTTCCCACTTGGGAATTCTTCTTTCATGGGCTTGGGGAAGGTGGAGAGAAAAGGGGGCCAGGAAAGTTCCTACTTGGCAGGTACTGATATGGCTATTGAGTGTAAGCCTCCTTTGGGCCCTGCAGGAGATTAAGGCTGACTTTTCCTCCTAGAGTTCTTTCATAGGATGTGTGGAGATACATGCCCATCACCCCGTTATCTGCTGGGATCTCACCTGTAAGGGTGACGCGGGAGATGGCTTTCCTCCACTTGTGGCTAGTGCTCCTCAGCTCCTGCAATACTGGCAGGTCATACTCAAGTCACTCTACACTGGCTGTCTCGTGCACAGCCCACGTGCTCTCTGCCCTAACATGCTACGGAAGTCCAGGCTGATCCTTGGTGCAGCTGCCTCTCTTTTGCTCTGCCATCAAAGTAGCCAGGCCATAGACTGAATTGTCTCCCCAAAATTCATATGTTGAAGCCCTAACCCCCAATGTGACTGTATTTAGAAATAGTGCCTATAAGGAGGAAACTAAGGTCAAATGAGGTCATAAGTGTGGGGCCCTGATCTGATAGGATTAGTGTCTTTATGAGGAAACATGCCAGCTCTCTCTCACTCATTCACCAAGTGTACTCAGAGGAAAGGCCACTTGAGGACACAGCAGCTATCTGCAAGCCAGGAAGAGAGCCTTTGCCAGAAACCAAACCCTGCTGGACTGTGATCTGGGATTTCCAGTCTCCAAAACTGTGAGAAATATATTTGTTGTTTAAGCCACTAAGTCTGTGGCTTTTTGTTATGTCAGCCCCAGCCAACACATGGCCCGTCTCTTACCTTTTAGTTTTCTTTTAGATTTCTCAGGTGTGAGCCAGGCACCAGTCCACTGTGCTGCTTAAACTTCTGGGCATGTGTATTAAATCCTTGGCAGGATCCCCGTGTGTTCCCTCTTCTTAGGCCTAAGGAGAGTGGGAGGCACTGTCTCCCTCTCCTCACTGGCAGGGCTGGAGGAAGGCTCACGGCACACCACCGGCTCTCTCCAAAGAAACCCTTCTTTAATCACCAAAGCCCAACTCTCTTGGATCCATAAAGTGGGTGAGGGCTTTCAGTATGACAGTTTGGGTCAGGTATTGTCTTAGGCATGTGGTATCTAGACATAAAATCCAAACAGCTGGTAAGAAGCTGGACTCGTCTTGAATCTAGGTCTCTCTACGATTTGTGGTCTTTCCACAACTATATTTATTGCATGGGCCCTCTGAAATATAAAGATTTCAGATGGTAAACCCAGGAGGGAGGGCTGTTTCTATCATATTTACCACTGTATCTCCATCTTTGAATGTGCTAAGCTCGGAGCCCACACAGTTGTGCACGTGGAAGTTGCCACATGGATGGCAGCTAGTTCAGTGTCTGCACATGTGAGGGTGCACTGAATACTTGTTAAAATTGTTGACTGCAACAGAGAGGCCATCTTTCTGGTGCCAGGAGGAGGACTGGGAATCACATAAAGATGCTGGGCCTTTTGGAGGTCAAGGGGGTCTGGTCGGTGCAGGAAGCTTCTGTGCTGCATAGCTGGGAAATGTCACCAGCTGGTCACTGCCCATGGGGCTGGGCCAGGCTCATTTCCACTCAGGGCCAGTTTTTGCCTCCTCTCTGCTTTCTTGCAGGTGTGCACAAGCCATCTCCTTCTCCCCTCAGGGGTCCCCAGAGGTGACCATCACAGGGGACAGACCCACGCCGCTGTGAGTGAGCTACCATCAGTTGGTGGGAGCCAGCATCTCAGCCACCCTGGATGAGAGACCTTGCCTGGGCCTAGATGTCAGATAGGGGCTCTGTCATGGTTTGGGAAATCAGCCTTGGCCTTGGCTAAAGCAGGGGAAAAAAAATCGGAGAGATGCATAGTTAGGATGAGGGGCTGAGGGTCACTGCTGCTTTTGGTTTCACCTCTAACATGCTGTGTGACCTTGGCAAAAATCACTCTCTAAACAAGCTGGAGTGGGGAAGTCTGCTGGCTAATGCTTTGCATATGTATGTTGCAAGGAATAATGAGACAGGCTCCGTGAAGCATATTTTGTCCTTGGGGGACAAACAGTACAAGCTATTTATTTTAAAAGCATGGCTTAACTGGCTCAGCCAGCTTAGCCCAGAAACGCCCCTGGCTATCCTGGCATGGTCTCTGCAGAAGCAACAAAGTCTAATTAGGTGTCCTTTTCTGTCTGGAGCCCAGCTAGCCTGCTCCAAGCAGACAGCAACATTCTCTTGGTCTGGCATTCAAGGTCCTGCGTATCTGTCCATAGCTGTCTCTTGAACACGTTCATTCATCCAGAAATCTTTACTGAGCCACTCACCTGCACCAGGCCCAGTGGTGGGTCGTAAGGGTGCAAAACTGGAAGCATCCTGGTCTTTGCATCTGCAGTTTCAAGTGTTGTCATTCCCATAATGCTGCACCCCACGTACCAGCAACTTCCCACCCTCCTCTGTTCCCGTGCACAGTCGGTCCCTTTTCTCTCCTCTGCCTGCCAGATCCTGACTTTCCCTTCAGTATCCTCTCCTCCCTGTGAGTTTTCATGCGCGTCGGTAAACAGAGTGAACTGCTCTTTGCCCTTGTGGCTCAGTGAGATGTGAAGGCAGAGCGTGCTTCCCTGGCTTTGGTGTTCCTGGTGTTGAACGTGGCTGTGGCCACTCTGTAGAGCGATCAATGGTCCTGGATTACTGTGAGGGGCCTTAACTACTCAAAGCCAAACAGGATCTCACTTTGAAGAGGTTTCACCCTGAATCTTCCTCCGGCCCGAGACCCTGCAGCCAGCACTCTATCAGTCCTCTGGTGCAGTCTTAGATCTGATAAGGCAATGTGTATCGTAGCCTTATAGAAGGCTGGAGTCCAGGGTACGTAGAGAGGAGGTACGAAGGACCCCAGTGATAATGAGGCGACAAGAAATACTTTGGTGTTTCATCTATTAGTGCTTTCTCTTTCAAAGGAGAGACCAGAAGAGTCCAGCTCATTTCCAACTTGCGGAAGTACAGGCCATGGGCCTGCTGAGGGTGGGCAGGCTGTACGTGGCAGGGTGGGTGTTGGCTGTTGACCACCTGCTTAGACATAATCTGTTGACCCGTCTGCTCCCCTGCCATGGAACCTACCCATCCTAGCAAATGGGCCCCTGGTGTCCACCTGTGGATCCTGTCTTGAATCCCCCCAGGAGTCCTGAGCCTTTTTTTCTTTACTTCCTGCTTTAAAATATATTGTATCAATAAAAATTTTGAGGTAGAGCAGGTACAACATATCAGGAGAGGATCGCCATTGGAAAGACAGTTTGTTACTTACAGCTCTCATTAGGAGGGGCAGCCATCAGGAGCCATGAGGGGAAGAGCCAGGGTCTGCCAGGAGGCAGAGGGAGAGGGGAAACTGTGGGCAAGAACCTTTATTGTAGTTTCTGTGGCAAGGATCTGGCAAGGTGGGGTGAAAACAGTCTTAGGATTGGCTGGTTGAATGATTTCAGCAGGCTCTGTCTCATCTGTTCAGTTTGTGCCTGCCGACGGAGCTAAAGGGGGGGCCCAGAACTCCCCAACCCCCGAAGGAGCTCACAGCCTTAACAGGGAAACAGATCCATCTCTGAGAATCAAATTCAGTGTGAGCTGTGTCAGAGTAGTGAACACACAGATGGCTGCAGGGCCACTGAGATGGGTGCCAGAAATGGGCAGAAGAAGGAAAGGCAGGTTAGGCCAAGGGAACAGTATGGGGAAAGGCCAGAGATATCAGGGCACTTAGAGCAGGGGTCAGCAACCATGTTTGTAAAGGATCACATGGTAACTATTTTAGGCTTTATGGACCATATAGTCTCTGTCCAACTACTCAACTCTGCCTTTGTAGTGCAAAAGCAGCCACAGATGTACACAGATGGGCATGGCTTGTGCCGATAATAACAGGCAATGGGACAGGATGTGGCTAGTGAGCCCTGGATTAGAGAGTTGGGGGTCCACTGGCAGGCATGGGCAGGGTGCAGGAGGGGCAGCACATTGCCTGGGACAGGCTGGGAGCAGGAATACAGTAAAGGGAGCCCCTCTTAGACAGTGGTCTAAAAAGGGTCACTCTGGTATTTTTGTGGCAGCTGGATGGGTGGAAGGTGGGGCCACTCATTCATACAAGTAGGTGTGGAGAGAAACTGTGAGCCTGAGAAACAACCACTGTCAATTGTGGGAGACTCAGAGAAACAGGAAGTTGAGCTTCCCAAACTACATTCCATGGGACACTAATAGGTGAACTAAATAGGTGCGGGTGTGGAGGCTCTCAGCACTTTGAAGGTATTAAGGATGTTCAGCATATGCAAATAAATAAATGTGATTCACCACATAAAATTAAAAACGAAAAGCCATATGACCATCTCAATAGATGCAGAAAAAACATTTGATAAAATCCAGCACCCTTTCATGACAAAAAACCTCAAAAAAACTAGATGTAGAAAGAACATACCTCAAAATTATAAAAGCCATGTATGACAAACCCATAGCCAACATCATACTGAATGTGGGAATGTTAAAAGCATTCACCCTAAGAACTGGAACAAGACGAGGATGTCCACTGTCACCACTATACTATTCAGCCCAGTACTGGAAGTCTCAGCCAAAGCAATTAGGCAAGAGAAAGAAATAAAGGGCATCCAAATCAGAAAAGAGGAGGTCAAACTATCCCTGTTTGCTGATGATGTGATCGCATATATAAAAAAAACCCTAAAGATTCCTCCCATAGACTCCTAGAATTGATAAATTTAGTAAAGTCTCAGATTACAAAATCAACATACACAAATCAGTAGCATTTCTATACATTATAATAACAGCCAAGCTGAGAATCAAATCAAGGACTCAGTACCATTTACAGTAGCTACAAAGAAAATAAAAGATCTAGAAATATACTTAACCAAGGAGGTGAAAGATCCCTACTAGGAGAACTACAAAACACTGATGAAAAAGAAATGGAAAAACATCCCATGCTCATGGATTGGAAGAGTCAATATTGTTAAAATGTCCATACTGCTCAAAGTGACTTACAGATTTAATGCAATCAAAATACCAATGTCATTTACCACAGAATGAGAAAAAACAAACCTAAATTTCATATGGAATTTAAAAAGAGCCCGAATAACCAAAGCAATCCTAAGCACAAATCTGGAGACATCACATTATCTGACTTCAAATTGTACTGCAAGGCTATAGTAACCAAAACAGCATGGTACTGGTATAAAAGTAGACAGGTAGATCAAAGGAACAGAATAGAGAACTCAGAAACAAAACCCGTACCTCTACATCCAACTAATCTTTGACAAAGCAAACAAAAACATACACTCTGGAAAGGACCCCCTATTCAACAAATGATGCTGGGAAAATTGGAGAGCCACATGCAGAAGAATGAAACTGGATCCGTATTTCTCACCAAACATAAAAATTAAATCAAGATGGATTAAAGACTTAAATGTAAGACCTAACATCATAAAAATTCTAGAAGAAAACTTAGTAAAAACTCTTCTAGACATTGGCCTGGGCAAAGAATTTATGACTAAGATCCCAAAAACAAATCCAACAAAAATAAATGTAAATTAATTAAAAAGTTTTCTGCACAGCAAAAGAAATAATCAACAGAGTAAAATAGACAACATACAGAATGGGAGAGAGTATTTTCAAACTATACATCTGGCAAAAGACTAATATCCAGAATCAACAGGAAGCTCCAATTGGCAAGAAAAAACCCAAATAACTCAATTAAAAAGTGGGATAAATACATGAAGGGGAATTTTTCAAAGAATAGATACAAATGGGTAACAAGCATATGAAAAAATGCTCAACATCACTAATCATCAGGGAAATGCAAATTAAAACCACAATGAGATACCACCTCACTCATGTCAGAATTGCCACCATTAAAAAGTCAAAAAAAAGTTGATGGTGGCATGGATGTGGTGAAAAGGGAACACTTATTCATTGTTGGTGGGAATATAAACTAGCACAACCTCTATGGAAAACAGTATGCAGATTCCTCAAAGAACTAGAAGTAGACCTACCATGCAATCCAGCAATCCCACTATTAGGTATCTACCCAAAGGAAAAGAAATTATTATATCAAAAATACACATGCACTTGTATGTTTATTGCAGCACAATTCACAACAGCAAAGAGGAGGAATCAGCCTAAGTGTCCATCAACTAATGAGTGGTTAAAGAAAATATAGTATATATACACCATGGGGTACTACTCAGCCATAAAAAGGAATGAAATAATGTCTTTTGCAGCAACTTGGGTCGAATTGGAAGCCCTAATCCTAAGTGAAGTATCTCAGGAATGGAAAAATAAGTATGATATGTACTCACTTATAAGTGGGAGCTGAACAATGGGTACACTTGTTCACACAGAGTATTATGGGGGACTTTGAAGACTCAGAAGTGGGGAGGGTGGGAGGAGGATGAAGGATCAAAAACTACTCGGGTACAATATACACTATTCAGGTGACGGGGACACCAAAAGCTCTAACTTCACCCACTATACAATTCATCCATGTAACAAAAAATCACTAGTACTCCCTAAATCTATTGAAATAAAAAAAATTACATGCAAACATGCAAGATAAAATAGCATCACAGATAAAGTAGATTCCAGGCAGAGAACACCTCACCGTGTGGGACTCTTGTTCCCAAGAGGAAAAAGGGCAGGGATGAGTCCCCACCCTTAGTAGGGACTTGGGAATTAACTCCCACACTGGGCTAGGATCAGTGGCATAAAGCCTACTTCAGAAAAAGAGGTAACCCCAAATCCTGCGTGAAGCCAGAACCTTCGAAAGGCTGCAGCCCCCAGAAAAAGGAGATCTTGTAAATTTTGCCCAGGGACACAGCAAGGACGTTCGACTCTGGTGGTTCTGAGTGGGAAGAAAAGAGGTCTGAGAGAAACAAAAGTCCAGTTTGTGCTTTACAAAGAGTCCAGATCTTTTCAGAGGAACATGAGGTTAGGGGGACCCAGGGATGTGGAGTTAGCATAAAAATTGGCCCCAGGCAAGTACTGTCTGTCCCTCAGACACTTGACAGAAACATATGCGGCCTCATTCTGAACTTGGGGATGTTTTAGTTTCCCAAGCCTCTCAGAGTCCAACAGAAAAACTGAGCTTCGCTTAGATCAGAAATTATAAACAAACAAACAAAAAACACAAAGGAGGAAAATATCTACCACGATGGAGTCAGCCACACAGAAAGGAGCATCAGTCCTTCAAAAAAAATGAATGAATCGATGAATGACTCCATTTCCTTCTGGCATCCAACTGCCATTCCTTTGGGGCATCTGTCTTTTCTCTTTGGTTGCTTCTAAGATTTCCTCCTCATCTTCGATTTCTGCAGTTTGACTATGATATGTGAGGTGTGGGTGTGCATTTATTTCTGTTTCTCTGTTTGCTATTTGTAGCACCTTTGGACTTAAGCACGCGCGTCTTTGATTCCTGGGTGTCCTCAGCCACGATCTCTTCGAATATGGCTCCTCCCCCATTTCTTTGCTTCTCGTCTCTGGAGCTGCTGTTAGACAGAAGTTGGCACCTTTCAAACTATCTTTGGTCTTTCTGAAGTACGCTTTCATTTTTAAAAAATTCCTTGGCCTCTCTATCCTGCCTTCTGGGTAAAATTCTTCCACACTACCTTCCAAGTTTGATTCCCTTGTCTCTGGAGTCTGTCCAGTGCTTGGAGTTTTTCATTGTAATGACTTTGTTAGTCAGTCCTGAGTTTTCTTATTGGTTCTTTTTCCTATCTACTTGATTCTGTTTCATGGTTTCCTGCTCTTTTAAAATGTATTTTATTCCTTGACTTATCTCTTTGAATATCCTAAAATAGCCGTGTCAGAGTCCAGCTCACATATGCAACTGGTCATGTGCAGACAGATATGTCTGTCCACCAATGACCAGCCAGCTTGGTCCCGACAGAGAAAACCACGCAGGACTATTAAATGTGGTCTGACCCGTCATTGTGAAGTGATATGTGTGACCCGTGCCATGTCAGAGGTGCGAAGTTCATTTGAGGGTGCTTATGAGTAAGGCATTCAAACTTTGAGAACTTGGTTTTGCTGAATTAGATCAGATCAGAAAGACAGCGGATTTCATTTCTCCTTGGGCAGAGGTTTGTTTATCCTGAATTCAGAGCCAACAGCCCTATTAGTTTTGAACTGATTTAAATATTTTTCCACATTTGGGCAGAGCTACTCATTTGCCAAGAGAGGGGTACAATAACATATTGTTAAGACTCCCTGAGGACAGGGGACTATGCATCCCTCCTTCATCCCTCTACCCGGTATTTACTGCACTGCGCAATAAAAGTTTTACTGGCTTACATTGTAAAATGGTCATTTAATATATGAGTCATGATGTAAATAAATTTTATATACTATAACTTATATTTTCAGATGGGTGTTGCAGCCGCCTTGGGAGCCTCTGCCCTAATTGAGCAATGTGACCGTTGCTCCAGAGGATGCAGGGACCCTGTTGAAATTGCTCTAGGGCCATTATATAAGCCATAATAAATTGTCCCAAGTCAACCCTGTGGCCACACTTCACATGTATGCACTGTGTGTGTATATATACACATGTAGGTACATATAGAATAAAAATGCAATGTTGTAATGAATGTGGATATATTATATGCTTGTTTTGTTAAAGAAAATATTGGCAAAATGCACAAACACATCAAACTAACCCTGTTGCAACATTTGCAACACTCTCTTCCCTTTCCTGCATCCCAATTTAATAAAATGGCATTTGGCTTCCACTGAGGTTTCAAAATCTTTCAGTATGGGATAGGTCAACAGTTATAATCATATGTTGACTTTGCAATATGCTATTTTAATGATGTGTTAATACATAGCGATCCTTGGACAGGACTTCCAGAATTGCTGTTTTATAACTATCAACTGGCATGTTAAAACTAACCTCAGTGGCAAGAAAGCCAATTGCTGGGGATACATCATTAGCCAAAGGATTGCTGAACGTGTGATTGGCACACACAGACATGAGCTGGAAGTGAGCACTCGGAGACCTCTAAAACTTCTAAGGAACAGTTAGTTTGCAAGACTCCTGGGTGAGCAGTTTGAAAGTGAAGTTTTAAAGGATATTTGGTATTCTAAAGGCTCAGTAGAAACACAAGCCCCTAGAATAGCTCCCTTCTGCCTGGACAGCTATGGGGGGGCCCTCAGTGGAGGTTTCTGCATCTACGATGGGGCCAATGTCAGAAGTGGATCATCAGCTTAAACTGGAGAAGGTGGGGAAAAAGATGTAGAAAGTGGAAAGGAAGGGAAGAAGGAGGGAGAGAGGGATGTATCTTACTGACACAAGAAGGAGAGAGTGAGAGTAAGACCAAAATCTTGGAGAAGAGGGAATGTTAGAGGCAGAGAGACAGACACCCCACCGACACACACATGGTGGGGGTGTGGGAGAGGGAGGAAGGAGCTTATTGGAAACTTCAGGGACACTGTCCTTTTCCCCGAGCCTCATTTAAGCTGGACTCCACACCTGTGTGCGTAGCTTCTGCGCCTCACGCAGCAGGGCCAGGCTGCGTATAAATACCGATAGCCGGCAGGTGCTACGGCGTCCCTGATATGGGCTGGTACTTACCCCAGTGGCTCTGCCAGGAAGGACTTTTGCTTTAGCTCCCTTGGGCTCCGTCTGCCAAGGGACTCTGTTTCTCTGGGTCATTTGCCTATTCTGTAATGAGATGGGTTTCCCCAGGCCTGAGTATCTAATCTTTCCTAGAGGAAATCCCAATATTCTTTGGAGAAATTCCAGGAGGAGAACCTTCTAATTTCTTGGTCATTTTTGCTAGGGCTCTGAAAGGGGTCGTCTTTCTGACGAGGGCTTCAAGCTAGAGGGATGACAGGTTCATAGTGCATGGGGACGTGAATGTGGTCTCTGCTCAAGGAAACACCCGCGTGAGCTCCTGTGTCACACTGGGTCCTGGCTGGGCACGCGGGCTTGTCCCGACAACACTGTGAGCCACATGGTTAGAACTCTTACTCTAGAAATACCGGAGGGTGGCACCTCAGCAAGCTTTACAAAGAGCCTCACCAAACCACGGACTGTCTCTGCCTCCTGAGTCATCACTCTCCTGTTCCACAGATAAAACGAAAAGGAGAGAATACAGCATCTCGATCACCGTGACAACCACCTGGAAACACCCATCTCTGTTGGCAAGTGGTGGCTGGCAAGGGGGAGAATTTGAGAAAAGGTAAACATCTTTTTTTCATTGACTTGAAGCTGATTATCCAAATATTTGTATCATTTGAGGTATAAGCCAAAAAAAAATCATTGAATTTAGAGTGTATTTTTATTACCCAGTGCAAACATGTTCTGGAACAATCTTTATGTGAAAATCATTTAAATAATAGCAGTTGGAACTAGCAAAGGGTAAGTGTATTCACTTGGTGCATGCACGTGCCAGGCACCGGGGACCCAGCGACACGCAAGCAGGACAGGATTTCCGCCCTGGAAACTTACCTTCTAGATGGGAAAGTGACAATATGCAAATAAAAAAGTTACCACGATAATCCTAGGTTATGAGACGTACTGAGGAGGGTTCAAAGACGGCAGCCGTGACCGGGAAGCCGTGGTAGGTGGCCGCTCAGGGAATGTCTGTCCGAGGAGTAACATTTGAGCTGGGATACGAAGGGTGCAGATTGAGCGGGCCGTGGGAAGGCCTGCGGGGTGGGGAGCGGGAGCCATGTGGGCAGAGGGAGGGGCACCTGCAAAGGCCCAAGGTGGACAAGAGGGCAGAAGGCTCACGGGACAGGACACTGCGGCCAGAGCCTCCTGCGGGAAGTGGGGGCAGGAGAAGCAGGGGCAGCAGCCTGGGAAGACTGCAGGGGTCAGAAGCTATTACAGGGCTTTAAGCAGGGAATGTCATTGATGTTTTTATTATGATTTACGTCTTTCAAATATTCCCCTGGCTTAGGGTGTGGAGGTGTTGGGGGGAGTCAGAGAGGAAGGAGACAGGAAGCGTGGTGGCCTGAATGCTTGTGTCCCCCCAGATTCATACATTGCAACTCAGCCCTCCGTGCGGTGGTGTTGGGAGGTGAGTAGGTCATGAGGGTGGAGTCCTCATGAATGGGATTAGCGTCCTTAAGAGGCCCGAGAGAGCCCGTCCACTCCGTCTACCATGTGAGGACACAGCAAGAAGGCGTGATCTGAGGCAGGGGGTGAGCCCTCACCGGATGTTGAATCTGCTGGCACCTTGATCTTGGACTTCCAGCCTCCAGAACTGAGAGCAATACATTTCTGTTGTGTTTAAATTACCCAGTCTAAGGGATTTTGTTACAGCAGCGTGAACGGAAGCTCCTGCAGGGTCTTGGTGAGATGTCTGTGATGGGGTGTGCAGTGACGCAGCAGAGATAGGGAGAAGTGGACAGATTAGAGATGTCATTTGGAGGCAGAACCAGTGGCATTTGTGGCTGAATTGGATTGAAGATAGAAAGGGAAACTGAGGAAACAAGGATGACTTTGAGGTTTTGAGTCAGACATTTGCTGGTTAGTGGTGCCACCGACTGATTTGGGGGAAGCCTGGGTAAGGAAAGGGGGGAGGAAATTGGGAACTTATTAATAACTTTGTACACAGCTAAGTTTGAGGCATGCAGGGGGTGCTGGGGTGTGCTGCACAGACCCGCCTGCAGGGCTGAGGCGCTGTCCCCCAGATGCCACAGTGGTGACTACCCTCAGCGCAGTCTGTCCCCAGGCATCCCCTCAGCAGTAGGGAGTGGACTCTCGAGGTTACACCGCTTCCCATGATGCACCAAGGTCTGCTCCTTTGCGTCCATTTGGGACGACTTCGAAGGGCCATTCCAGCTCCATAGCTCCCCTTGGGACTGGCTGAGACCCTGCTGTGACTGCATCAGATTTCCGAGTCTCCATGAGCCAAATCCTGTTCTCTTGCTCCATCATGGGGTTCGCGCGGGCACCTCCCAATAAACCTGCCCACAAATTTCCATCTCAGAGACTGGCTCCTGAGAACCCAAACTGAGGCAGCAGGTGTCAGCAGTGGTCCTAAGAAGCAGGCCCTAAAATAGGACTTTGGAGCGGTGATTGCCTGCCAGCTGGATGCGAGGACGCCTCTCCCCCAGGAGAGGGAAGCCACTGGCATCTTCACAGGCAACGGTTAAATCTTCACTGGTGGTGCAATAGCTGGGGCCTTTGAAAGGTCTAGGGAAACGGGAATTACAAGGCAAAGAAATTCAGGCACTTGCCAAGTGTTAGTGATGCATTGGAAAAGACAATAAAAATGCTGCAGATGAATCACCAGTTTAAAGTAAAGTGTGAAAGTCGGAGAGCTTCTTGACAGCATAAAAGGAGACTCTTATCTCTTGCAACTAGACAGCAAAAAAAAAAAAAAAAAAAAAAGCTGAGGACCAGGCCAGACTTTGCTGATAATGACTATGGAAGCTGCAGAGAAGGTTGAATTCTCAACCCCAGCAGGTTGGCTACACCCAGGTCAGGATCCTGATTAGGAAAAAAATGGGACTCTGAGATTGGAATGGGGATATCTAGGTCAATTCTCTGAAAACTGTGAAACCCCACATTCCCTGGAATCTTCCCAGCTTGCAGAAGCGGCTCTCTCACAGCTCCCTTGCTTAAAGACAATGCGGAGGCCAGTGCCTTGTGAGATAACACGAACTCCCTCAGATCAGAATCCCCCCCACCTCCTCTCCTGGCCACCAGTCAGCTCCCTAAGCTGCAGTATAAGCCAGCTGGGGAGGGAGAGGAACTAGATCCCAAAGGAGCTGCAAAAACATACATGCGGATGCCAGGAGAGTGTACCTGGGACCAGGTCTCAGGGCCAGATCAAGAATAGTGGAACATCAAGGTGGAACAGGAAGTTTTGTTGCAAGGGGAGCATTCTCCATGGCTTCAACTCCCTGGCCAGGCCCCTTGCAGACAGATGGCTCATGGACTCCTGGGGAAAGCGGTGGTTAAGTAAGGTGAGGTAGAAGTGTTATGGTAAGTGGGAGACAAAGGGCTCAGAGGATGGGCCTGCAGGAAGGATATTCTTTGTAAGGCTGGAACCTTCCCCCCACCCATCCCCAGACTATGTTCCATAGGAGGGCCCATGACATACTCCACCTCCCAAAGCCATAGGAAGTCCTGGTGGGAGGGCACCAGCCTTGCGGAGAAGTTCAGTCATAGCTGTCCTCCGTAGGTCCTGGCTGACAGTGGGGGGATACTGTTACAGAACTGGCCTCCCTGACAGCAAGGGGTTAACAGGATCCTGGGATAATAGAGGCCAGATGGTAGCCCTTAACTCAGAAACAGAGGGGGTGTCATGAACAAAATGAGTGGCAAGGTCAGAGTAGCTGCAGGGGGCCTGGCCTGTGGATGGTTTGGAGATAGTTAATAGAACCATCTGTTAGGCCAAGGTAGATGGGCAGCCAGAAAGGGTATTATTCAATTTGTATATTAAGTAAAAAAGGATGGATGATCACAAGAGCCACCATCCCCTCAAACATCATGATGTCTTGCTCAGTTTCCAGTCTGAGCCAGTTTTCATGCCAAGAATCCACTGACTGAAGGAGAGGCTGGGTCCCAGGAAGATGTGTACAAAATAATCACTCCCAGCCTTTCCCCAAAGGGACCCACAAGCATTTACATGGTGGAGGGAAACAGACATTCAGAGGGCTGCTGTTGCACATGGGATCCAAGTCGACACAGACACCAGGACCCAGAGTAAAGGGGGTGGGGGTTCAGATAATAGATGGGTCCTGGTCCAGGTTTGGTTCATAGTGGGTCCAATAAGCCACCCAGTGATTGACTCCCCTGTCCCTGAATGTGTACTTGGAATGGATGGACTTGGTCCTTGGCCGGTGGGGTAAAGAACTGTTGCAGTGGGGAAGGCCAAGTGGAAGCCTGTGAAACTGCCTCCCTCTCCCCAGGTGAGAGAGTAAATCAATAGCGGTGTTGCTATGGAGAATGGCATATTTTATTTTCTCTCTTTTTTTTTTTTATTTTTCATGAGACTCCACTGGAAGAGAATGGCATATTTTAATGTCATGTTTAATGACGTAAAGAATGTGGCAGTGGTTGTCCCCATCATCCTCCCATGCAATTCATCAGTGCGGTCCCTACCAAATTCAGAATGGATCCTGCCCGATGACAGTGGACGACCATAATTTTAACCAAGAATTAGCCCCAAATGAACTGCTGTGCCAGAAGTGGAATCTTTGCTGGAGCAAATTAACATGGTTCAGATGCAAGGTGGATGGCCAGTGACTGGGGAATGCATTCTCTTCCGTCCTTGTCAGAAAGGAAGGGCAGAGCTGTTCACATTCACGTGCGACAGACAACGGTGTCCACTGGCCTCTTGCCCAGGGCTGATGTGAACTCTCCCACTCTCTGTTAGGATTCAGCCCGAGATGGCCTGGATGGTAGAGACAACTCTCCCCCGGACTGGAACCCCCAAGAATCTGCTGTATCTGTGACATCATGTTAATCAGACCAGACCAATGAGACACCTCAAGTAGACTGCCGGCCGTGGTAGGACATGTGCCATCTTGGTGGGGCAGATAAAAACCCAGGAAGGGTCAAGGAGTCTAGGAGGTCCTCAGTGAGGTGTCTAGGAGTCCAGTGGTCAGGGGCATGTCAGGACATCCTCTCTAAAAGGAATGCCACTGTATCGCATCTTGCTTTCCCTAGCATTGAGAATGAATTACAACAAGCAGTAAGCCCCCTTGGCAGTCCGAGGAGACTCATTCCCCGGCAGTAGGACCAGGCCTGCTGGCACCAGCAACATGTGCCAGTCTGGACGTGAGAACGGCCGGATGGTACCTGCTCTGCGCCTCTCCTTCCCCTCCTTTTTAAGAAGGAATGTCTAGAGCAGGTATCCTGTCCCTGGCCCACCATTTTTCTTAGGTGTCTGGATGGGGGGAGATGATGTCTCTTCTCAGCTCACTGGTTTTCAGATCCAGAGAGACAGAGCTGAAGGACCTGTGCCTGGGGAGCCAGCCTGGAGGAGCTGCCTCTGCACGGGCATCTGACTCAGATGATGGGATCCTGGACTGAAGCCTGACGCTGGGGTGAGATGGGACTCTGGCGGTGGGGTGGGGCCTGCCTGGGCTAAGGGCTGCCCAGATGGCTGGTAAAGCAGCATTTCTGGGTGTGTTTTCAGAAGAGATTAGTGTTTAGATCAGTAGCCTGAGTCAAGCAGATCCACCCGCACCAATGTGGGCGGGCAGCATGAATCTGTGAGGGGCCGAATGGAACAGACAAAGTCTCCCCCTCCCTTCTGGAGCCAGGAACTTCCATCTTATCTTGTCCTTAGGTGTCAGAACTCAGGCCTTTGGATTTGGACTGAACTACACACCAGCTTTCCTGAGTCCCCAGCTTGTAGGTGGCAAATAGTGGGACTTCGTAGCCTCCATGATCATGTGAGTCAGTCCCCATTGCTAAATCTCTCTCTCTCATCTGTAGATTGGTTCTGTTTCTCTGGAAAACTGCCTATACAAGGGATGTGTGTGAATCTCCTAAAAATAGCCACAATAACATTTCCCATCCTACCTGCTCTCCTAGAACCTTGCCACACCCCTAGAAAGAGGCAGACTCTTTGTCTCCTCCCTGTAAGCGCGGGTGGGCCTTTGTGCCTGCCTCAAGACCAGAGTATGGTGGAAGTGATGCTGCGTCACTTTTGCGTTGTCACACAAGGTGATGCAGCTCTCATGAGTGTCCCTGTGTTCTCTCGGGGTGTTTGCCACTGCAACTCCACTACCACGCTGCAGGGGAGCAAGTAGCCCCTTGGGGAGGCCTCTTTTAGGGGTTCTGGCTGGCACCCCCAGCTGAGGTTCTTACCGACAGCTGGCATCAGCTGCCAGATGTGCAGATGTGTGAGCCTTCTGATCGCTCCAGTCTCTGCTTGTCCTTTGAGCCACCGCAGCAGAGGTGAGCTGCCCCGACAAACCCCCTGCCCAAATTGCAGAGTTGAGACGACTCTACAGGGCCCTGCTGGTCCCAGAGCTTCCTGTGGGATTGGCTGTGGGTGTGGAGAGGTCACACATGAGTACAGAGGCCAAGGGAGTGGGCCACAGACGTTCATTTGGGAGATACCAGTGTGTACATGGTTTTAAAAGTCATGGGTCCAGGCGCTATGGACCTAGGGAGAAAGTATACAGAGAGAAGGGGTGGAGGGCTGGGCTCAGGGCACTGCATCACCTAGAGCGCTGGCAGAGAAAGGGGAGCCAGGAGGGATGGGGAGAAAAGTGAGGAGAGTAGGTGCTGCAGTAGCCCAGGGAAGAGGACAGGCCCAGGGCGAGGGCCGTTGGAGCTGGAGAACAGGACACAAGGATGTCTATGTGATCTGACACCATATGAGGCCTTTGGTGACCTGGCAAGAACAGCATTAAGGCAGAGCCAGGGCAGTGGGCTGGAGAGTTCAAGACAGGAGGTGGAGAGAGCATGGAGTGCTTATGGGGGGCCAGGGGATGGTGGGAGGGCTGGGCACCACTTCCTCATCAGGCAGAGAAGGTGGACACAGATGCAGATTTTTGCCTGGAAGCAAAAACGTAGGTGCTCCTGCTGAGGCCTTTTGCCGAGGGAGGGTGCTGCTGTAACAGTCCAGCCCCAACCCTTTCGGTCTGCATCTGGAAGGTCGATCAACAACCCCCTGGCCTTTTCCCTCCTTGGAGTTCCTGGTGCTCTCGCTCATTCTCCATCACACAGGTCTCCAGGCTCGTCTGGCCAGCGGGGCCGTGGGGGCCCATGCAGGTCTTGTGCTCCTTTGTGTTTGTTGCAGTCCCGGGAAGTGCACGGCCCCTGACGGATGCCCGTGACACCGGCCGATGGGGAGCCTGTCAGTTTCATCTGACAGACCGGAACCGCTGAGGGTCGCCCAGGAATCGAAGCAGCTTGTAAAGAAATTACATGCCAGTAGGGCTGTTGGAGTCAACTTACCAGAGGGCTCGGGACCCTGAGAGGAAGAAGGTTCTAACAGGTCCCGGAGGCCAGGTGGGTGATAGTTCTTCAGAATTAACACAAACTACAGGTTTCCCAGTAACCAGAGGGCTGAGGGAAGTGTGTTATCATCTGTTAAACTGTCTTTAGTGAAATTTCTGGATGCTGCTCCACCCTTAATAGAAGGCTCTAAGCTCATGGGTGGGGAGCTCTGTGTCCTGGCTCCAGGAGGAAATGGAGTCCCTTGCCCCAAGCTGTGGGGTCCAGTGGCTGCTGTCATCCCGCTGCGATGGTCTGGTGTCCCGGGAGGTGTGCAGGGCCAGGGCTCACCCCCACCCCTGCTTGGAGGACCGTCTGCAGGGTTGTGGGTGGCTGATGGTCACGGCGCCCCTTCCAGCACAGCCGGGGCCTTGCTCTATAGCATGGGCTGCTCCGCGTCAGATGCGCAGGCTCACAGCACAGCTGTCAGACCTCCGTGGCCCCACCCATGCTTTTGCAACCACACAGGGATGAGGCCCAGGACCGAATGATTTGTTAGCACTCGCTCGGGGAGACACAGCCACCCGCCAGAACTGCATTTACCAGTGACCTCTGACCCAGACTCCAGCTGTGGTCAGCAGGCTGTGGTTCATGGCAGCCAAGTCCCCGGCGAGCTGGGTGACTGACTGCCGCAGCAGGGAAAGATACAGCCTCCCCGTCAGCCCTGGAGGACTGGCTTTCGTCTTTTACTTCACAGACAGCTTAAAACCGTTATGGAAAAACATTTTATTACACGTATTCAACTTGCTTCCAATGAAATGATTAATTTTTCATGTATAATGGTGTCCAATGTTTGTCTTCTGTTTTTTTTTTTTCCTTTCATAACCAGCACCAAAAAGTAAAACAAAAATACCATGGGTACAGTACGTAATGTCAGTTACCTAATGGAAAATATATACATTTGACTCAAATGAAAAAAAAGAGCACTGCTATTATTGCCATGGAAGATCTTTCTTTTCCTATGTTCTGATAATACCAAGCCATGGTCAACTGAGAGGGTTTTATTTTGCACCAATAAAAATAGCACCATAGGATCTAGTTAGTCTAGTTAGTAACACACATGTGCAACCATAAAGGTACAGTACTTGAGTGACAGTACAGGGTGTTAACAATACAGAAACATCACTGCTATCGTCACAGTTTCAATGTCTCTGTAAAAAGTGGAACAAGAATGTCATGATGGTTTCACTGAAATAAATCATTGCTGGTGCCATAACAGAAGGCAGCTGGTGGGTTTCAGAGGGACAATGCAAGCGTGAGCTAAAGGAGCTCAGAGGGACATGGGTTTTGGGGAACCAATGTGGTGTTTGCCAATAGCCAAATCAATTATTTTCACTGAGGGGAGTCCAGTTGAGATGGCCAGGAGGACCAGGGAACGTGCCTACCTGTGGGCACGTGCATGTGTTTGCTCAGTGCGGGTGGCCCCCTGGGCCTGTGCAGGGGAGCCAGCGGGGCTGCCCTGGCTCTGCCCCTTGGCTCCAAAAGGCTAATGTCTTTTGGTGAATTTAACAGCTCCTTTGGAGCTGGGGGAAAATTGAAGCCCAGCTCCCCAAGAATTTGAGGGCTTTGTGGGTTCAGGGAGGCTGCTGGGGGCCAGGCCTGAGCTGGGAAGCACAGTGTTCTGCACAGGCCCTGGGGTAACAGCTGGTGGGCTACCTCACAAGGGTGGGCCACTCCATCCTGACATTCTCTCGGTTCTTTCCACAGAGCACCTAAGGAAGTTTCTCAACACTTCTCGTTGATTCAAGTGGGACTGAATAAATTCCCTGCCATCCCTACCACTTCTCTGCCTCTGGGGTAGTAAAAACCCAAACCGAAAACACAGCCCATAAGACAGGGTTGAGAAGGCAGAGAGGTTTTACGCTAACCCTAAGGTTGTGACATCAAAAAATTAAAAACAAACATAAACACAGCACCAATAAATCAAGAAGCCCTTGGAGATGATCCCATGGAAATTAGCCCAAGTGAGATCCTCTGTCTGAAATCAGGGAGGAGCAGGTGGGTTTCTCATGGTAAAGTCCTAGAACATAAGCACCCATGAATTGCCCACCAAGTTGGTGAGCAAAAGGGGCCTCCTGGCATCTAGGACCCCTGCTCCCAGCCTGCCGGGCCCTCTGTGCTCTCAAAGAGGCCACCCTGGCCATTCCTCTGGGCTTCTGGAGGGGACAGAGCTCTGTTGCGAGGGGGCTGTAGGAGGGAAAGACCCTCCTCATGCCTTCCTGGGTATCACCCTTGCCCCAGCAAGAGGAGGGGTCAATAATGACAGCCAGGAAGACAATAGGCACGCAAAGCCAAGGCCACAGGAAGGCTCTATGGGTGTGCAGCGGTCCCAGCCAGGCAGTGACCCTTTGCTGGTCTGGGCACACCGGGCTGAGAGGCCACTGGAGGAAACTTACCCTGTGCCGGGATGCAGCAGTCGGGCCTGCAGTTGCACTCCTGGAGGTCCTAAACGTAATCTTAACTTTAGCTAGGTGGCTGAGGTCAACGGAAAGCCACTGGAATTCGACATGGCATCTCTACAGTGCAAGGCTTCACGAAGTGCTGGCTAGAATGAAGGGCGGAGGGGGAGGCCCACAAGGCCCCGACAAAGCTGTTCCGGGCTGACCTTTACGTGTGGAAACAATCCCGTCACGGCAATCAGCACGTGTCCCAGTCCACAGCACCTTGAGGAAAGGCTATTCTGCTTCCCAGTGTGGTGGACAGCAGAGCTTTGGAAAATAGATGCTTCCCCAAATCCAGAGCCTTCTGGAACATTGTCCCCACATGGGTGGTGTGGGGAACTCACTACGTGGCTTTGGTGTCCTCCTTGGCTTGCACAGATTTAAACTCTCAGGGGCAAGACTTCCACGGCAAGGCCCCGGAGTCAGAGAATGTTCTGATGGGTAGAGGCACTGCCCTGATTCTTGTGTGATGAAGAAGCCAGACGAGAAGGGACGTGGGCCCCGGCACCTGGCCGCCTCCAGCGACGCCGTCGGCAGAGGCTCGCCAACATGTGTCCTTCCATCCAGGGTGTCGCAATGGCTTTCAGAATAAAGCCTCTTTTAACGTAAAATGTCTCATTTTGGGGATATTCCTTCCGTGGTACATCAAGCACTGGGACTTCAAATGTCAAAAGCCAAGACAGAAGCACCAAATGACGTCTCTCTCTTTTGACAATTGTCTGACAGAGGTGTTCCCCTTTGAGGTACACGGAATCTTAGAAATTATAATTACTTTGTGACTCATGCCTATGTTTTCCTTACTGTAGAAAGCCATCCAGTGGCTGTTAACAATATATTAAGTACAGAAGCGCTAATGGCAAACATCAAGTCCACGCTCAAGTTCTAGGAGATTGGATTCTTGGGGCAGCCTTGCAGGGGAGCGGCCATAGGGCTGGTGCACTCTTGGCTGGGTGGGCTTCCCACTCGCTAAACGCCAGGCCTCAGACCTGAGCGTCGCGCAAGCCCCGGGCTGCGCGTCATGAGCTCGGTGGCGGCAGCTGGCGCATCTTGTTTGCATAGAAGTCCCTGCAGGTCTGGCAGCAGCGCTGGTACCACCGCATGTCCTGGCAGAGGTTCTTTTCTCGGATGACCCGGCAGTACACCGTCCACTGATCCCGTGTGCATTTGTAGGTCAGAGCAGCTAAGGGGATGGCAGAGAGAGAACACCTGGGGGTTAGGGGTGGCATGGGCACGTCGGTCGCATGCACAGAGAGGCCCTGGGGTCTGACAGTCGGGGCTCCCTCACCTTCATGCACATGCCAGCCTTGTGCAGACTGATGAGGCTGTACCCCCCTGCCAGGGGCACTGGGAATGCCACTTTCTGCCACAGGGACGCACCCTACATCCAACCCAACTGCTTGACTGAGTGTGGCAGCCTGGCTGCAGAGGGCACTGGCCACCCTGTTTCTGAGCTAAGCATCACTTACTGTTATCTTGTGGTGGAGGACACTGTTACTGTTGGCATTTATTAATATTAAAACAAGATGACATAGAGCAGAGGACATCCAAGGAACCACAAAGGCACAAGGTCAAGGTACAAACAAGTGGCCCTAATCTTCAGGATCCTGGTCATGGAGAGAGAAGGCCCTGCTCAAAGGAGGTCTCTGGGGGACGCCTCGTAGGCTTTTGCTTACAAAAGTGCAGCTTTGGAAGCTCGAAGGCCTCCTCCCCAAAGATGCTTAGAAACCCCTTCATGTTGTGGTTTTCCAGTGTTAGGGAAAGGTTTCCCAGGGATTTCTATTTAGAAAAGCAGCAACTCTGTTAAAAGGAAGCACCAGATAATTTTTTTTTTTTTTTTTTTTTTGAGACAGAGTCTCGCTCTGTTCCCCGGGCTAGAGTGAGTGCCATGGTGTCCTAGCTCACTGCAACCTCAAACTCCTGGGCTTAAGCGATCCTACTGCCTCAGCCTCCCAAGTAGCTGGGACTACAGGCATGCGCCACCACGCCCGGCTAATTTTTTCTATATATATTTTTAGTTGGCCACATAATTTCTTTCTATTTTTAGTAGAGACGGGGTCTCGCTCTTGCTCAGGTTGGTCTCGAACTCCTGAGCTCAAACGATCCGCCCGCCTCGGCCTCCCAAGTTTTAGGATTACAGGCGTGAGCCACTGTGCCCGGCCACCAGATAATATTAAATGCTCCTCTTCTCGCACCACCGCCGGCTCGGGTCGAGGACTGCTAAAGGGCCAGGTTCCAAGCACCCGGGGCCAGGCTGCCCAGTAAGTGTGGCCCCTTGACCAAATCCAAACTTCCCTTAGAGATTTGTTCTGTAAAATCTGTAAAATTTGGATTCAGCCTAAAGGCTGCACTCAAGGTTCCAGAAGGCCACATGTAGCCCCAAGGCCGCAGGTTCCCCACCCCAGAGCTCCAACCTCTCCATCATGTGTGTCTGCGTCCCAGGCGTCAGCCTAAGGGGCACTCCACGTGTACATCCTCCTCAGGGCCTCATCCGTGATGCCCCTGGCTCTTTCATTTCCAGAAAGCAGCACTTCCCTTCACCCTCCTCATACGTAGGGATCCTACAATGTTTGAGGAACATCTCCTGTGTTGGCAGAGTGGCCAGTGGAGGCCCGGGGTGCTGGTGTTTGAGATTGGCAGTTAGCAAATGTCTCGTGATAAGGAATGGAATTCCATCTCTGAAACCTCTTATGTTCCACAGAACTGACAAACATCAGCCTCATATGACAAATACGGACCAAGAAGGGAGTTTTCTGGCTTATAGAAGCTCACTTCCTGTGGGGACTCACTAGGGCCCCCCCCCCCCAGAAACCAGGACCAGTGAAGGTACTCACCAAGGCGAGGGGAGGTGATGGTGTTGGCATTGATCTTGTCATTGCAGACCTCCTGGTAGCACTGTCTGTAGGCTGCTGGCTTTGACAGGGCGGGACACTCGCTGCCATGGCGCCCGGTGACCTTGTGCATGCACTGCACCACACGGGACTGCAGGCCCTTCCCGCAGGTTGACGAGCACTGCCCAGGAGAGAGACAGCTTGAGCTGGGCTCTATACTGGACTGGGGGCTGGGATGATGGCCTCACAATGCAGCTGCCCCTGGGCCTGGCCATTGCATGTCATTCCCAGGTGCTTGCAATAATTCAGGGCAAAAGAGGTAGCTGCCTGATGGAAGAGTGTTACAATATGCTGTGGGCTGCATGCTTGTGTCCCCCCAAAATGCATATGTTGAAGCCCTAACCCCCAGTGGGATGGTATTATGAGGTGGGTTTTTGGGAGGTGATTAGGGTTAGATGAGGTCTTTGAGGGTGGGGCTCCCAGGATGGGATTAGTGTCCTTATAGGAAGAGAAAGAGACTAGAGCTCGCTCTCTTCACCATGAAGATACCATGAAAAGATGGCTATCTGCAAACCCGGAGGAGAGCTCCCCCCGCCGACACCAGATTTGTCAGCACCTTGATCTTGGACTTTGCAGTCTTCAGAACTGTGAGAAATGAATGCCTGCTGGGTAAGCCACCCAGCCTTTGGTATAGTGATAACAACCGGAACAGACTAAGACATAAGACAAATGCTGAAATATTAATCAATGCAGGTTGCATTTCACCTCCCACATCTGTTCCAAGCAGAGAGCCAGGCTTGGAATTCTCGAGACAGTGGGCAGGGTGGGTGGGTGGTCCAGGAGGGACCAGGCCTGATTATCACAGGGGTCTCCCCAGTGCTTTCTGCTGCTTGAGGCTCTGGGGGCTTTGTCCAGTCCTGGGCGTGGAGAGGAGCCCAGTAATGACTGGGGTTGAATTTCCCACAAGCCTGGAAGGTTGGGGCTTAGAATTAAAGTTAAAATAAAGTACAACCTTTCTCGTGTACCAGAGTCCTGGACTAACACACGTGGCTCCAGTGTTTAGCATAGACACCACATCCACAGCTGCCGGCAGCTCCGGCACTTGCCACGCTGGCGCGAGGAGGCGAAATTTGCTAAAAACAGTCAATGTAGCTGAGCAGATGATCCCAAACTCCCAAGGAGGGGACCTGGTAGGACTGTACTCATGGCATCTTTCTTCACATTCTTTAAGGTATTTGCCAGGGAGGCCCCGGCCACATATCCAAGTCCTTTACCCAGAGCCTGCTCTCTGAGCTCCTTGGCCTTTGCCTACTCTCCTGGTAGGCCCTGGAACTGTCTCTCCATTAAGCTGGTCTCTTCCCAGGAAGAAAGCCAGACCCACACGTGTCCTTTCTCCATCTGGTGTTGCCAGCGCCCACACAGCCCCCGATGCACAGAGTTCTGAGCGTACTCTGCAAAGGCTGCGGGCACAGCAGCCCAGCTGGAGTTAACAATAGCACCTCGGGGTGGGGGGTGGGGAGCGGGGCCTGGAAGGCTTGGGCACAAGCTTTGTTCTCCGAATGTCACACGTGGTGAAGATGCCAGGTGCCATCTGGACCCTGTGCTTCCCTAGGCGCCCCCTTGGGCCTGGCCGTGGCCTGTGCTGGAGGAAGGGCCTTCCTGGGGGTGGGCACTGAGGGGTCGCCTAGCACAGGCTCAGTGGGAGACTGCAGTGTTACCATTTGTGCCCAAGTGGGCACTGTCTGCTCCCAAGGGGGCTTCTGCGGGCGAGTCCCTCTGCTTGCTTGTCTGACAAGCAGGTTCATGGTTTCTTTCACATTAGAAAGATACGCATTCAGAGGGAATGTTGCTCTGAAGGAGCACCGGTCTCCAAATCACAAAAGAGGTGGGAAAACCACAAGCAGCTCCCCTGCGGGCCCCCGCACAGCACATTCGAGCCAGATGGCTCTGCCCCGACAGCCAAGGCCGGCCCGGCCGCTGCCCCACGCCTGGCTCCTCAGCCCAGGTGAGCCCAGCAGCCGCGGCTCATGGCCTGGAGAATTCATCATGCGTTACAAGCACAGATGTCAGGGCTCCGTCCCAGACGTCAGCAGTCAGCATCGGGGCACACAGAAATTTGTGGGGTGCTGAGGTTGAGGGATGAATATGCACAAGGAGGTTCTCACCCACAGAGAGACCTTGAGCAGGGGACAGGTGCTACGGTGATGTGACTCCTGCCTGGAGGGAGGAAACTGGTTGCAGGTTGGGATCTACTGCATGGAGTTACCTGGGGAGCTTTTAAAAATCCTGATGTCCCAGACTGTCAGGGGGGTGAGGAGGGACCCAAGCATCAGTGTTTTTTAAAGCTCTCCAGGCGGTTGGTTGCCGTGGCATCTAGAACTGAGAACTTTTGACTTAACCTGAACTAACTTCCTCCCAGTGCCCTGTGGAGAATGCAAAAAGCTCTCCTCTCTTCCTACGAAGTAGTAATTATACACGTGTACATAAGCAAGAACAACATCCAGCCACAGCCCTGCCTGCTCAGTTTATAAGCAGGAGACAGGTGTGCTCGAAAATAATGAAGCAAAGGCTTTCGGTCAAAATTATTCCTAGAAAAGAGTAAGCTGCCCTCTAGGTAAGAACAAAACCTCTGTCCAATTTAGGGGCAGGGGTGGAGGGGTGCCCTCGGTTATTTTGTAGCCAAACTGCTGCTTGGGAAATTGCCACTAACCTGAGTGACCTCAGTCAAGGCTCACTATGGATCTATGGAGATCACCCAGGGGTTAAAAAAAAAAAAACATAAATAGGTGGCAACAAATTCAACTGTCTTCTCCTAGAGATAGGACTTCATACTGGCAAATGAGGGAGGATGGTATAAGCAATGTTTAAAGATCACTTACGAAAGCAATCTGGGAAGTGGCTGTACCCAGAGGCTGAGTCCACACCAGCAGGGTGAATGAAGGGAGAAGCCAAGGTCCCTAATGCGGTGCCAAGCCACACCCACGCGGCACAACGCCACAGCAAGGCGGAGCAGAAGCACACCAGGGCGGTGCGACATCGTGCAACAGCCGTGAGGGCCTGTCCACCAACAGCAGCACACACAGGTTCAAAACGGGCAGCATCTCAGTGAAGTCGGACACGACCATGCATCCTCTGGCAACTGCAAGGGTGACTCAGAAAGCGGAGCTAGTGATGACAAGACGGACACTGCAAACATCTGGTTGCATCATACAAAACTGCTTAGAGTCAACCGTTTTGACCCCATGAAAGCTGCAATTTCATAAGGCTCAATTTTATAACATTCTAGAGAAATAAAACAGTATTTCTAGATTCAAATATGTTTAGAATACATAACTTTAAATATGAATGTATAACTCCATTAATCAGTTACATATTTTAAGCTCGCATTTGACTAGTCCACCTATACCATTAAAAGCTTTTACATGTAAATTGGTCATATAATTAAAAAAAACCCCTGCTTCCTGGGAAAACGGGATTACCATATAATCAGGGCTTATTTCTGCGACTATTTGGCATATATGAGGCCTCCTTTTGGAAAAGAGGGTTATATCTTCTGATCTATAAGCAACATCAATATGACTTTTCACTTCAGATCTTTACTGGGGCCATCGGCCATGGTGTCGCCTACTGCAAAGCACACACCCAGGAGGGAAAGCCAGTATCTTCACATTCCTTCTTGGAGAGAGGGGCATCAGGGCAGGGCAGGGCGTTGTTGGGCTCCTAGGGAGGGAAATTTGCACAGGCTAACAGAGGAGCCCATCTCACTCCTCTGCATCTCCTGACGAGGCGGTAACCAGGCCCTGCCGGCTGGGGATTCAGCCAGACGGATTCACTTCTGTTGCGGAGCTCAGCCCCGCGTGAGATCCAGGAAGGGCTGCCGTTTCCTCTGCAGGTGTCATTAACATGTGAAAATCACACAAAGGCAAGGGCTCGGTCCTGTGGGTCTATGAAAACCAAGTGCAAAATGGACAGGGTCTCTGCCTGGAAATGACTGACGACCACTGTAAGACTCACGTGTTGGGGGTGACCTTGAAGACACACGTCCCCTCTGAAAGTTCTTAGTCTCATTCAACCTGCTCTGGGACCAGGGGGAAAAGGCGAGCACTTGTGGTGTCTCCAGCACGTGCAGGCAGCACGCTTGCTCCTCCGTGGGCTCCCTCATAGGACTCCACGGCAGTGTGGAACATTCCACAACAATCTTCAGAGGCTGACGCTGGCCACTGAGCATGGCAGGAGTGTCTTGCTCAAGGTCACAGAGTTAGCAAGTGGCAGAAGAGGGACAGGACCCTTGCAGCCCCATCCCATGGACCAAATTCCATCCTCCTGTACGAATTAGAGGTTGTACTGGATGGAGCACTGATAGGAAGCCAGGAGTCAAAACCAGGTCCCTTCCCATCCCCACCATTTACTCATTATCTTTGCTAGCAGGGGTGACTGGCCTTTAATTCTCCAGGCTATAAAAAGAACTGCTCCCTGAGATCATGGAAGGGTGTGTCCAAGTTCTGGTGTCTGTCCTCACTGCTCAGCAGCGCCCCCAGGTGAGAGGAGGAGGTGGGGGGGGCTGTCTGCCCCAGTAGGGATTTTACTCGTATCAGGATTAGGTTTTGCTAAATTCCAGCTGGAGTCCTAGGGGGTGCTGTTCACACAGCTGTGGGCTGTGGGTGGCTTCGACTCATTGGAAGAATTTTTGACAACGCTGGGGCACTTATCCACCCGGGAGCTGCATCTGAGCCAGCTCTGTAGTGGGAGCTTCCATGTATCAGGTGAGAAGACAAACAGGTCACAGGTGACCTGTACAGAAACCATCCCACTTTTGTTCAATATAGATGTGTATGTACCTATGTAAAAGTTTGAGAGACGAACCTTTAAAAAATTTCTAAACCATGTTATCTTATGGTTTCTGGGACTAATTTTCCTTTTTGTGTGTCCCGTAGTAAGAAACACGTATGTAATTAAAATAAAAACGGCAAATTCTGCCAAGGAACCTCTGTGTAACCTGCTGGTGGCTCACCTTCCACACCTTCCACGTTTTCGTTTGAATTGAGGTGGTGCCGAGCCACCATTTGGCCTAAAATCCATGTGTAATACCCCCTCCTGGGCTGGGGTTCTGCGGGGGCAGCGTGAAGTGTGGGGCACCAGGTGCTACCTCAGAGGGCGAGCTTGTCGGTGGACTGCATCCCACACTTACTAGCTGTGTGGCCTCAGGCAAATTACTTAACCTACCTGAGCCATAGTTTTGTAAAATTTGTAGCGTAAGTATAATAAACCCTTCCTTGCTGAATTGTTTCCATGAGTAGAGGCAGCATGGAATAGGTGCTCAGCAGGGTGTCTGGGATCGATGGACCTCAACAAGTACTGCTATGTTATTAACAACAGCAAAGGCACGGCCAGGAGTAACGAGAGCTTGGCCAGGGAGCTCCTGGAGCCTGGGAAGGCATGGTGGGTCTACGCAGCTCTCCCTGGGCAGCCGTGTGCCTTTGCCTGGCTCCAGATCCGGCAGCCAGACCTCTGGGAGCACAATTAGAGGCAGTTTTAGCTCTGGAGACAAATGTGATTGCAAACGGGTCTGAAGGGGCTGCGTTTGAACAGCACCCTCCTGTAACCCGAGCTGGGTCGTGTCAAGGATAACCCAGGCTCACACGGCGAATTCCATCTCTGTGGGCCTCCCAGAGGCCTCAGCTTTAATTAAACAGCCAGGAGACTGCAGTGTCTCCTGACAGCATCGCATTTGCCCCAAGCATCCCCGTGAAGCCATTTTTCAGGCTTTCACAATCCAAGCAAACAGATCTATCAAAAACATATCTGGTCTCGCTTGAAGTGCTCTTTCACTGATGAGTGCTTTTTCTCAAGTAGCTCATTACATCAACATTTAATGTGGCCCCCCGAGACTCAGTTAACTGAGACAGAAATGGAAGCAGCAATAAATCCACCAGAAGAGCTCCTTGCCAAGCAACCTGGAAGTAAGCGTAGCCCCCTCCCGCCCCGTCCCCAGCAAGTTCCTACAGCTGCACGTCACCGACACTGCCTGGTGACCCGTCCGGTGGACGGACAGCCCCTGTGTCCATCTGTCGCCCTTCCCGCACAGGGAAGTAGAGTCAAAGACACTTGGGGTGGATGGGTCACTCCAAAAGCAATAATGAAATAAAAGTTTTTGATGCACAAAGAGCAAAAGGTTGTGGCAACCAAGGAAAGAGAGAGGGAGATCGGATTTGGATTTGTTCAAATGCTTTTCATGCTAATTATCAATATAAAGTGACTGTGAAAAAGACATTTCCCTCTAGGTAAATGAGAGTTTCCTGCAAAAAGAGACAAGAACCTTCTGTTCCTCGCACCCACGTGACAGCGAGGTGTTGTGCGAGCATTACTGGCTCGGCTGCTTTAGAAGAACAGTAGCAGTGGTGGCAGGTCCCACCTTCTGCACACCTGCCACGCACCAGACACCTGGCTTACGTACGTGCATGCGCCGCAGCCAGGGCAGTGCTCAGAACACAGTAGGTGATGAACGAATGCATGAATGGCCTCTGCTGGGGACACGGTGCTGCCTTTCAGAGAGGCGGAATGCGAGGCTCAGAGTGTCCCTGTAACTCTTCCCCAGCCACACAGCCCACCTGCTCGCCTCCGTGGCCCACCACCCCCAGCAGGGAGGAACCAGGTCCTGACCACCACAGAGGCCATACCCTGATGACATCCTTCACCGCAGCGGGGACTCCCTGCCCTCCTTCACTTCTCCCAGCTGTAAAACAGCAACTGTAAATAACACCAGATCCCAACAGGATGTTTCGAGAATTAGCTAAAGGGGGCTGTAAAAATCTCAGGAAAAGGAAAACACTACAGGAATGTTTAATCCGTGCCTGGGCTCTGGCTCCTGCAGAGTGGGCCTGGGCAGGGGCTGCCCGCTCCTCCCCCCGCCCCAGGCTCTGGGGTGAACACAGGCCTGGGGTAGGGTGGAACAACGCCACGGTGAACTCTCAAGGTACAATGAAACCACCCACATCCTCACCGAGTGGGCCAGCCTGCCTCTGGCCGGTTTTGAGTAGCAAAGAATATGAGAGGTGGGGGGACGGGGGGATAGAGAGGGAAAGAGAGAGAGAATCCTGACAGTAACTCTAATTCCTGTTTTTCTGAAAGGTGCTTGGCTGGTGAAATGTCAAAGGCTCTCCAAAAGCATTTTTGACAGATTTCCCCCCAGACTTGGCATGAGCAATGAAAACCTTGGAAGCTGTTGAAACCTGAAATAGCAGGTTTAAACAACAGCGAAAATCCCCACTCTCTCAGAGCTAGTTCTGAAACAGGAAATGCTTTCAGAGACAGACAGATACACCCCCCTCTCCCCCTTCGACTCTTTCTTCCTTTCAGGCAGTCTTAGCTCAGGTGCCTCTCATTCCTCTGAATTCAGAGCCTGCTGCCCTACAGATTCTGGCTGGGACTTTATAGCCAGGGCTCCAGGAGACTCAGGTGACCTGCAGGGGCTGGTTATCCCCCAGGGCCCTTGGGGACTGCAGTACAGAGGGAACTGCAGGGGCAGCTCTCGTCGCCTCTCCTGGGGCTGGAGCTGCTCCCCATTGGGTAACTCAGCTTTCCCATCACCAACTTTCCTCCCCAGCCCCTGCTAGAGGAGGGTGGCCTCTATCCCCGCGAACGCTGCCCCAACCCAGCCTGCCCCGAGCCACGGCGTTATCACCTGTGGGCACTCAGCGGGGCCTCTTGCTGAACTGTTCTTCTAAGACAGAAATAGTTTACATGCCCATAGAAGAAATAAGGTTTTGATGAGAGACAAGAGACCTGTGGATGATGGTGATGTAAAAATGATGATGATGAAGATGAGATGATGATGATCAAAATTTGCACCTACAAGGCATTTCTCAGTATCGGACACTGGGCTGAGCGCTTCACTTGGACACCATGCATTCCTCAATCAGCCACATGAGGGGTACCCCCAGACTCATCTGGCAAAGGACACACCCAGACAAGGTTAGATGAGGCCACAGCAGAGCTGGGATGGGGACCTGTGTTGTTCTGCTCTGAGGTCACTGACATAGTGTGTGGCAAAGCAAAAGTATTCCTTTGGGACAATGGCTTCTAATTCACCAGCCACGCCCAGGCAGTGATCAGAACCTAGAAGAGGCCTGGGACAACCTGGCGTCCCCACTCTGATCTCACTCCATGCAAAGGCAGCTGGCCTGATGGGGCATGTTGAGCAAATGGAGAGCAGGGACTAAGGGGACAAAGGCACTGGGCTTTAGACCCTTCAGCACAGCCCCTGTGACCTGCTTCCTTCCATGCAGCCACCTCTCCTGGCAATTTCCTAGGATTTCACTGCCCTACAGCAAGCTCATTTCTGTGACCAGAGCAAGGACTGGGCCTTGGACTTTTCTCTGCAACCCCATGGCCCGGAGAGCAAGTAGATACTGGGTTTTATAACACGTATACGCCTATGATGGTCAGAGCTGAAGACATCTTATAGCTCAGCTCCTTCTCGTTTCAAATTAGGAATCTAAGCCTTTGACATGACGGTGCCCTTGAAAGCAAGGTGGACTACGAGCCAGAAGGCAAAGACCAGACTCCTGGCCCTGCCATTTTCTAGTTTTGTGTCCTTGGGAATAAAGCTACATCACCACTCCTAGCCTCAGTTTCCTCATCTATAAAATGGGGACAGATAGTTGTGAGGGTCAAATGACACACCATGAGTGAAAGTGCTTCATAAATTCTAAAGCAATGGTGAATGTCATGGGCCAGTGTCAGTGATCCCAATAAAAGCAGTATCACCTTCCACCAGCACCCACCCCTGGCTGTGGCTCCCCAGGCAGGGACTGTCTGGGTCCCACTACACTGACTTCATACCCAGCCAGTGGGACTCAGTGTGGCCCACCGTAGCCAGCTTCCTGTCTGTCTGCCTCTAGGCCAAGTCGCTGTCCACTACTGAACCTCCAGGGCCCAGCACAGGGTCTGGTGCAGAACAGCAGCTCAGGAAATGCTGTTTGAATCACAGTGATTTGGCCACAGGCCCACAGCAAGGGGGGCCCAAGCTGGGCAGGCAGGGGCCAAAGCAAGGGCCACTTCAGAAGTGGTGTCAGGGCTGGAACCTTGCTATAACTACCCCTTGTACAACACAAGGTCTGTGCACTGCTAGTCATGGAACTTGAGACTCCATCTCCATGCCCAGAACACAGAAAGGCATCTAACAGCTGTCTGATGAACACACAGATGTAGCCATGTGTGCATGAACTTGACCAGAGATGGGCTCTCCCTGACTTCCTCCTGGGGCTCACAGGTCCTTCCACGTATAATTGCATCATTTGATCTTCTGAAGGCCTCTGGGAGGGGCTGATATCTCCATATTACAGACAGAAAGAAGGCTGGCTTAGGTTGGGAGGGTGCTTAGAAGCCCAAGTCAGACCAGTGCTTTCCATGGGGCCTCCACTGGCACCAGGAGGTCAATGACCACTTCGATCTTTTCAGCAAAAGGGAACATCGTACTCTTAACATGGAGAGCCCATGGTTTTCTCTAAAAACCCTGTCCATTATAATCCCTCCAGAATAATTTGTTTCTCATTAGAAACATCCCATCATTTCAGTGGTGATTAATGTCCCTAGTCTTGAATCTGAAACATTTCAACTTTTGATCAGAAGTCATGCTATTCTAGAAAGAAAAGAGACTTCCTCCTCCCCTGAGGGTTGACTACACAGGCCCAGCATTCAGTGGGCGAAAACAATGATTTGCATTGTCTTCTGGAAAGAGCTGATACCCCAGGCGGGAAGGCAGCTGCAGGCCATTTCTCAACACACCAGAGCCATAGCAATGCCCCAGGCAGGGAGGGACCGTGAAGTGTGTCTCTCTTAGGAGAACCTGGTTACCGCGCGGCCATGTGCCGAGGTCCAGATGGCAGGGAGGGGGCTCCATCCTCTCCGTCCTACCTCGCCCAGGCCGGTGCAGAGGAGCCGCGCATGCGCAGGCACCCTCGCCAGCAGCTAGCGCCGCTCAGCCCGGCACACCTGCTGCAGCGTTCTCCTCCCAGGAACAAGAAACGAGGCAACTGCTTAAATTAAAAAAACTTCCACAGACACAGTGCCACTCTGATAGTGTTCACCGTTTTACCTAATTTCCTTTTAGGCAACTTTTCCATTGCCTTCAAAGCCTGACGTGTGGTTTGGAGGCTGGTTACAGGAAAGGACCCCACGGCGACTGGTTTACAAATGCAGCGGACCCCACCTGTGCACCAACGGCCCCACCCGCAAGCTGGACAGCAAAGACGCACATAGACCACGGAGCAAGTCCAGTTTGAACGACTGAAAACGTCGGGGAAGATCCACCTTGTAGCATCCACTTACGTTGGCCCAGTCACTCAGGGAGTGAGGACGGGGCTTCAGGAGGAACCATATTCTTCCCACTTGTGCGTGGAAGGCAGAGAGGGAAAAACGATGGGCCAATTTCCATACCTGTATGGGGGAAAGGGTGCCCCAGTGACGGCGGTGGGAAGGAGGGCAGTGAGGTGGACAGTTGGAGTGGGCTCTCGTGTTGATGTCTATGCAGCCCCACCCGTTTGCTCCCAGTCCACCATGCACACACTCACAGACTTCCAGTTTAGCATCCCTGCAGCCCTCTCTGCTTGGTAGGACAAACCTTCCCCCGGGCTCTGGCTCTGGCCAGGCACCCATGCCGAGCACTCTTCACAATGCCTTGGCGCACACGGATCAGATGCCAGCGGATGCCAGCCCTGAAGAGCAGCCAAGATGTGGGGGAGGCCTTTCCATTGGTCCCTGTTGTTCTGACTGCCAGAGACGGCTGATCGAGCTGGCTGTGGCAAAAGTGGGCAGTGTGACTCGCCACACTTGACTGTGCTGAAAGCTGGGCATGGCTGACAAAAGAGGAAGGCCAGACAAAAGGCTCTGTCTCGCCTGGACGACACTCTGGGGGCTGTGTGTGCTGAGTTTGCAAGACAGCGTGCCAGCGTCCTTGGCCGAGGAGGGACCCCGAACAACAGAGGAGGGAAGGCTCCCAGGCTGAGTGAGCCACATGCTACGTGAGCATCAGGTCTCATGCAGGGCTGTGCTGAGCTTGCCATGTACTAGTCCTGCTCATCCTTTGGTGTTTTGCTGCTCCTTGGACCAGGAAGTTCATTGTACTTAAGAAAACAAAAGGGTCCAGCTAGTTGTCAAAACCAGAATGGTTAGGCTGAAGAAACCCAGGCCCTGGCTGGCCAGTGACCATCTGCAGAGTACCCCTGGCTCCAAGGCACTGTCATTGTGACTCCCCGCGCCCTTCTGGCTGTTTCTACCATATGGCCTGAGCCCTGAATTGGGGTCTAGGAGCTTGGACTCTGCCAGAGGAGCATGGGCAGGTCACTTAGCTGCTCTGAGCCTCTATTTCCTCTTCTGTACAACAGGGATGACAACTCTGGCTAGAGAGGACCAGTGACATGAAGCACAGTGGTATACCCCAAAGAGGAAACCAGTGCCAGGCAACCACTCCTCTCCTCTGCCCCCTGCCCCAGGACACCTGTGGCCATAAGCATCAACAATAGCATAGGCTGCATTCAGAGTGTGACCACTAGGACTCTGCTAATTCCCCAACTATAATGACAACTTTCTTCCAATTCACACCTGGGCATCTGACGTCCAAATGACGTTATTCTGCCTGGTACTGTGTTGGGGACTTTCCCCCTCCACATCTGCCGGACTCTCTGTAACCACTTAGGCGTAACGTAACCATCAATTCTTTAGATGATTCTGACATAGAACATTTATAAACGTTCGGCTTACGGATCAGAACTTAAACTGTTGATGTGGACAGCTCACCTACATTTCCCTGGGCTAGGATTGGTGACCTTTCTTAAGCTGGGTCTGGACGTACTTGGACAGGAGACATTTCTCGGCATCATTCTATAAAAGAGTGGGAAGCCCTACTGATAACACAAGGTTAAATCAGATCAGAATGTGCAGTCCTGGGGACGATGTCCCGCAGCAGTGTGAGCACTGGGTGGTGGATTTTAGGCAGTGAAACAGGCTTAGTTGTCAAAGTGCTTAGTCACATATATTAGTCCTTCTGAGCATCTCTGAGAAACAGGCATGGCCAGCATTCATGATTCCCATTTCAGAGATAAAGAGATGGAGGGTCAGAGAGGTTAAGACACATAAGTGGAGACTCGGAACTGCAAATCAGCCCCTCAATGTCTCTACCACACAATCCCAGATTCTCAAGGCTCAAAACACTTTATCTTTTTTGCCTTCAAATTTCTCTCCAGTATAGGATTCATCCTGGCAGCTTCATACTAAGCTTTATTAACACCCAAGTTACTGTGTGACATCCCTGTTTGTTTTGGGGGGAAACTGATGGATAGCCTCGGTTCTATTGCTTTGGTCAGACGTTTGGATCAGGGAGTAAATAGGAAGGAGGTGTTTTTGGTCTTCCTCAAATTTACTATTACGTAGAGGTAGCAATTTAGCACAGCCAGGCAAATCGGGAGGAATTTGGATTTTTTTGTACTCAAAGGGTTTGGAAAGGTTTTGTTCTGACTTGGGTCGGTAGGGGAAGTGGTGGCATTTCTGCAGGAATCAGATTCTAGTAAGTTTTGCTTTCTCTGAATGGACAAATCACTCTGCCTTCCATAAAGCAGAGGAAGAAACCAAAATATCTGCTTGAGCCATGTTGCCAGATTTTCAGAGCAAAGCCAGAATTCAAATTTTCAGGTGAAATGCTCCCATTTTTAAATGTTAGCAACTAATTTCAAAATGCTTAAGATATTGTGCAGGCTGAGCAAAACCCAATGGCTCCCGGTCACCAGTTTGTAACCTCTGAGTGCACAGAGATCAGGACAAGCAAGCAGGGAGTTTTCCAGCTGCTAAAACCATAAGGGAACACGCACATCCTATGCTTTCCTTAGACGTTCCACAGCTTTCCTGAAAAGGCTCTCTAGAAAACGTACTGGATGGTTCCTGCACATGGCAGTGGTGTTCACCTCAGTTTCCAGCAAACAGGAGTCATTCAGAGATATTGGGTGAATTAATAAGAGAAGGGTTAAACAACAGAGAATTTTTTTACTTGAAAAAACATTCAATTGCTGTTTAACCCTCCTTGCCCCTTGAGGGTGCTGGCCGCCATGGCTCTGCGACACCCCTCCCCGCCCCCACCAAGGACCCCAGTGCTCCACCCCTGCGACATCCAGGCCCTTGCCCAAGGGTTCTGGAAGGGAATGGAAGTGATGATTGCCCCACGTGCCCCTGTGTCTATCTGGACCAAGCCCACAGCAGGATGCTGGAGCCGGCCAGACGCTCTGCACTCGAGCCCCGTGTCCTGCTCAGGGCTGCATTCGGTTTCCTTCAGAACACACGTGAAACGGTGGAAGGCTCCCAGCAGGAGCCAAGGGCAGTGCTGGTGCAGAGGGCAAGAGAAGCAGGGAAGGAAGCCCGTGGGGGTGACGGGCAGGTGTAGCGCGTGGAAAGAAAGTGCATTTGCCTGGTTAGACTGCGCCCGCCTCGTAGAACTGGGGCCCGTCACCAAGTTCCTGAAGCTTGAGCCCCCTGCGCTGTGGCGGTGGACAGCAATGCCAGCGCGCTGCTCTCACCTTGGACCAGTCCCCCGTTTTCCACTCGTAGCAGCCCGAGTAGTCCTCACACGCCTCCTCCGCTCTCGGCCTTGTGGACGCGTCACATTTCCCTTGGGAGTTGGTGCATGTCACGGTCCGTTTCCGCGTCCCTTTACCACAGTTGGCAGAACACTGCAAGACACCGTTGGGATGGTTAATCCAATCCGATTTGGTTCAATTCCATTAATACCTCTTTAAGTCCCTACCGTATGCCACGCCTGGTGTGGGGATGCAAACATGAGAACTTCAAAAAGCTCAGTCTGCAGAGTCCTACATGTCTGAGAGGCCAGCGTGGGAGAGGGACACAGGAGTCAGGATTTGGAAGAACTTGGGGTGCCCAGAAGGTCAAATGAGGGGAGTGCAATTCAGTGGCTGCCTTAGGTCCAAAAGACCAGTGTAGTGCATGAGTTCAAAGGGCAATGGCTGGGGGACGTCATGAGTAGAGCGGAGGACAGGGGACAGCTGGAACAAGGTGAGGCTCCCAGAGCAAAGAGGGCTGAGGCCCTGGCACCTCCCACCTGCCTTACCTGAGCCAGCCTGGGGCATGGGCCCCATCCAAGGTGGAGGAGGAGGAGATAGACAGAAAGCAAAGCCACAGGTAACCTCACAAGGTGGGGGGCCAGCCTCGCAGAGAGCGCCAGGGAATGTTTTAACGTGGACACCAAGAATGGTAGCAGAGGAATGCTCCTGGTGCTGTTTACTTGCTTCCTGGGAGACCTGGCAAGGGGCAGTGGAGAGGGTCCCGGGTGGGGCCTGAGAGCTGAGGAATGATGTGCAAGCCTTTGAGAGTTCAGCATTCCCAAGCCCCCGGGCAGCATGAGGGAGCGATGAGAGAGAGCAGGACACAAGCACAGCGGCACTCTGCCAGGCGTCTGGAACCCGCTCCTGGCACACTCCACAGAGGGGTTTGGGGAGGGACAGTGCCCAGGCCAGCAAGACCGCTTCCCATCTCCAAAACCAAAAGAGAAGGGAGCCCTGGCAGAGCTGACGCGTGGCCTTGGGGAGGGCAAACCTGACAAGTGCGTAGGAGCTGGCCCAGGGAACCCTCCCTCTGACTTGCTGTGTGTGGACCAGCGTGTGACTTCCCTGTGAGATCCTGTCCCCACCATGGATGCAAACATGTAACTCAGTGGGCTGAAGGCTGGATTCTGCCAAGGAGACGTCATACTTGCTCAGTTTACCAAAAATGTGGCAGGCAACAGCAGTGTCTCAGAGTTACAACAAACTCAACTTTTAAAAAATGTTCTACTGTGTCCGCTTAACAAAAGGTCCACAAAGGACAAATGTTATTCTTGATATTTCTATCCTTAACATGTAGCCCACAATAGTATCTAGCTTTCTCTTTCCTATGAATTCATTTCGGCTCTCCGTCTGAATGTCCTGGGGGATTTTCTTTCAAGACTAATCTAGACTGGTTTGTGTCAGAAGAAATACACAGGCTTCAGAAACAGTTGATGTGCCCTGGGGGAGTGGGGAGAGCAGGCGCATTAGATCCTGTGGGTGGGGTGAGGGGCTGCTTTAAAGGGACCTTATCTGCTCACTCTGCTCCTTTCCTTGCACTTCAGCACTGGATGTCCAGTCCATTGCTCAAGCAAACCTAGGCTCAGCCCCCTCTGACCAGCAGCCCATTCGCAGGCAGCCTTTGTCCTTGGGGAGGGGCGGTGCTGCTGGCTGACGCCACCTCCGAAGGGACCCAGGAGGGGCCGTGTCGGGTTCTCTCTTTGCTCCCCATCAGGGATGGGGCCTGGAAGCTGAGGGCAGGAGGGACTCCTCACCTTCTGCTTCCTTCTGGATATTTGATCCTCCTTCTAATAAAGTCAGGAAACAGCTGGGCTGTAGGAAGTGAGCGATCCCCACTGCTGGCTGAACAAAAGCCATCAATAAAAACCCACCCACCCAGGAGGAATGAAACCCATTTGCTTACAGCAGAAGAAAGGCTCTTGGGCCTTCAGCACGTGGGGAAGGAGCAGAAATACCAGTTTCGTGAGCTTCTCATGGGGGAATGGTTTGATTCCAAGGTAAATGTTTAGAAGGAAGCCTTTTGCTCAAGCCGATGGCTCAGCCAGCGTTAGGCTGACTGGGGTGGACACCAGTTCAGGATTAGCATTAGGTATGCACACAGATAACACACATACACGGAAATTTCTTTAAATCTTGCTCCAATTGTCTCGCATTTTCCAAACATTGTGATCGTCAGTGTCATAATGATACGTGATGACGTCAGGCCTGGTAGGAAGTGTTTTTTTCCCTGTAAGAGCGTCTGAGTGGAAAATGTATGGTTTTGATCTGGTTAAAGCATGAATCTTGTTTAGACCAAGAACCAGGCCATCGAGGCCCCACGGCTCACCTGGGAAGGGGAAAGGGAGGGGACTGATGCCAGCTTCTACTCTTCCAGGAAAAAAAAAATGTCCCTTGACTATTAAACTTACAAACCTAAGTACATATAGAGAAAAAGAAACAAAAAACAAATTTTAAAACTCTCCTCTTTTCCTAAAACATCATAAATGGTAAAGACTCGGGTCTTTAAATGAGTGCATGTCAAGATCTGTCTGAAAATTAAACTCAGTTTTAGAGCAACCAATGGCAGACGTTTTGTTCATTAAAAATGGGCTAATTTTTTTATTCAAAATAATTCCAACTGTTTGGCAATAAAAGGGAGCTTCAAAAATATTTTCCACACTGAAGAGCGTCTTGGATGGAGCCTCTTTGAGCTTCCCCAGACTACGGTGGGTGCTCCACCCTGGGGGAAGCCTGCCCTTTACTCAGCTGTTTTTTGTTGCTTTATAGCCAACCAAAATCAATATCATTGCAAAGTCAATGCAAAGCCCTGAAGGATGACATCACCGAAGATAGAATCGTATTCCCAGGACCAGACTTCGAAATGAAAATGTTAGGCTTGACTGAGCTCTTTCAAAATGTTTTATGGCATGAGATTTGTAACCTCGACTGGCACACTAAAAGCTGTCCCTCCCGGCATGCGACTTGTGCAATCTACACACTGCTGTGGAGTTAGAGGGAAGCCTTTGAAACCACCTTCCCAGCCTGACCACACTACAGTGCAAATGTGCCCAAAGGAGAATTAAAAGGTTGGTGGGAGTCTGTGTATCCACCTTTATGTGAGAATCGCTGTGGGACATGGAATCAAATAGTGCGTTCACTGTGGTGTCAACATACACGTCATCAAAAACACGAATGCCTGGTATGTACCATACGTGTGGGTGCTTCTGCAGACACGCTGTTACATCAGACTGAATTTGAGAATACGCACGCTAGAACGTAACTCTGAGCAGGCCTGTGGGCAGGTGAGGGCCGTGAGGCACAGGAATGTGTCACAAACACCATGGGGTGACAGGTGCCGTGTCAGGGTCCCTGTGGATGAGGCTTGGAAGCCCTTGCTGTGGTTTCAGCCCCGGCAGCAAGCCCAGGCACCCACCTGTGACCACTCAGATGCCTCCCAGATGGACAGGCAGTCTTGGCCTTCGCAGCTCTGCACCGGCGCCGGCCGGGGGCCTGGGCAGTACAGGGGCCGTGTGGCGACGTGGGTGCCATTCTGTAGTTGGTACACGCAGGTCACCTCCCGGTGCTGGAAGCCCTTCTCACAGGTCGCCGAGCAGGGGCTCCACGGGCCTGCCACCCACCTGCCAGAAGGGAGGAAGGACAGAGAGAGAGTGAATGGGGCGAGAGGCCAGTTTCACCGGAGGGCCTTCCAGACGGGTCACGGCATCCAGGGCCTGAGGAAGGAGAGAGGGAGGCAGACTTAGGGAGCTCTGCAATCGACTTTGCAGATAATTCTGGAACATCGGAGCAGAGTGATCATCTGGCTCAACGGCCTCCTCAGCACATTCTGTCTGCACACAGCACCCTGCGGCAGATGGAGCTATCTGGTCACTTCCCTCCCGGGAGTGGCATTACATATCCCTGCTGTTGTCACAGGACGTGCTTCGTGCAACGGGGTGTGAGTGGACAGTGCTGCCAGCCACATCCTGGCAGAAGCTCTGAATGTGGCATGTGGTTTGGCGCTGATCCTTTCTTTCTTGCCCTCTGCCAGGAGAACAGCAGGTCCCAATACAGCCTGTGCTCTGCAACAACACAACGTGACATTGTTGTGTGACACCAAGATGTCGCCTATTTGGCCCCTGGCTGAGCCGGCCAGCTTTGCCCTCTCTCTTGTCCTGCCTCCAACAGTCCTAGCTCCCAGGAGCTCACCACTCGACAAGGCACCTTGACCCCTGGAGGGCTGGGTCTGACAGCGATTCAGCTCTTCCTCAATAGTCAAAACTGTCCTGAATTCCACCTGAAACCAAACCTGACCATGCTGAGCTGCCCTACTGTTTAGGAACATCTGTGGCACTGCCCCTCCTGCAGGGCACCTCGAGTGGGCACTGCATGGTGCCAGCACCCGCTGCTGTCCAGTTCCAGCTGACCTGCTCAGCCTTCCACCTACACACTGTGCGTTTACGGAGGGCCTCCCTCGTGCCTGGGCACGGTCCAGGTTCTGACAATGAGGCAGTGAGTGAAACAAAGTCCCTTCCCTCGGGAGCTTACATTCTCATGGGGACAGATGGTAAACCAGTGAACAAATATAATACAGCATAACGCAGCACACGTAACATATGCACTACCTATGAATAGAGATGACGCCACATGGTCACAAGTGCTTTAGTGACAAGTCCGGCAGCATTAGGCAGAACAGGGACTAGGCGGGGTGGGCGCTGTTTTACACAGTAGTGAGGACGGCCTTGCTGATAAGCTGGCACCTGAGCAGAGCCTGGGAGGAAGTGAGCCCACGGCCATCTGGAGAAAGGCTTCCGGGCAGAGGGCACAGCGGGTGCAAAGGCCCTGGTGGAGCAGCGACAAGGAGTCCAGTGAGGCCGGGGGAGGGAGGGAGCAGGGGAGTGGGGGGAGGTGGGATCTGGGAGGCAGAAGGGTGAGACACTTGGGCCCTGGCCAGCGCCTGTGGCTCTTGTTCGAATAAGATGGTGTCCTGAAAGGTTTCGAGAGAGGAGTGACATGCTCTTCTGGCTCCGAGAGGGCCACTCTGGCTCTGTGTGGATACCAGTTTACAGTGGGTGGCGGTGAGACCAGGGAGGGGACTCCTGCTTGCAGGTCTAGGAGAGAAGTGGCTTGAAGCGGCTGGGTGTGGTGCAGGTGTCTCTAGTCCTGTGAAGATGGAGCTGCCTGGCTCTGCCCCTTCACCCCACGCTGCTCCTCCTTGTCTCAGGCCACCTCCTCTGGAACTCATTTCCAATCCCCTTGGCAGACTCATCCCTCTGTCCTGGGCTCCGAGGGCCGAGCTTGGGTGATGCTCTTCTTGGACCGACTGTTTCATAGCAGGGATGGGAATGGAGACGGCTCCTTGGGGAGCAGTTGTGAGGACAAGCACCATATCGCCCGTAAACTGCTTACAACAGTGTCTGGCACGTGCAAACCCATGTAACTTTTAGCTATTATTGCAGTTGTCATCTTTTTGGTAGGAGATGACGGACTCCCAGATGGTAGCGCATGAGTCTCCCATTTCAGCAACTGATAACTGCGCAAACAACACTAACAGAATTGAAGTAAATTTTACACATTTTTTCCTAGCTCTGTCTTTGGAGTAACCCAGATGCCTTCTTAAATATGTGAAATAGCTCCTCTTATTCCCCTTTAAGTTTTCTCTTCTCTTGATCAAAATAGTTGGCATGTGGCAGATTTTCAATTTCTCCCATTCTATTCCCTAATCAGTCACTACTGTTCCTTGCAATGGACAAAATGGCCCAGATGTGATCTGGAAGCAGCAGGAATGAATGTGATGATTTTTCTCTCTCTCTAAATGGAGAATCTGTCTTCATTACACCCTTATTTCTATATTTTTAAGTGGCTAGATTATACCTCTGTTAGATCTATTGCCTCTCCCCACCCGCCTTCTTTTTGTCTCCCATGAACCGACTCCCAGCCTGATCTCCTCTGTCCTGCCCTCTTGCAATTGACTTTGTGAATATAAATGTCAGGCTTTGGGGTGAGACCCATTCGTGGCTATTGTGCTGATCTCAACTGTGAAAACAGCTCCTGTCTTTTGTATTTGCTGAAACTGAGAAGCGGGACTCCAAGGTCATGCTTGTGGGAACATCACCTGCCTGGAAGTGCATGCCATGGCCACAGGACATGTCTCCATTTCTGGGCACACAACCAGGGCATGTCTGGTGAACCTGGGTGGTGACTGTGGTCCACACAGAGGTCATGCCCAGGACACATGGGGTGGTGGGGCTGGGGGGGAGGGGTGGAGGGGAAGGTTGGGAGAGGCTCAGCAGTCCTGATCGGCGCGTGTCTACACCTCCCACTCCATCACTGAATTGAAAAGTCAGGTCTACAGGGAAAGAAAGTCAAGAGGAACGTGAAAAAAATTTCATTCAAAAGGCTTTGTATATCTGAGAGGCTTCCCACAAAAATGATTTCTCGATCTGGGCAATTTGTAGAAACTGACTTGGGAGGGGTGCTGTCTTCACAGGTGAGGCTCCGCAGAGCTGCGAGGAAAGGCCTTCCAGCCTCTTCTCTCCTTTGCCTCTGCTGGCAGAATGGAAAACAGCCCATATACCTCTCCTTCCTGCCGTCCAATCCTTTCCAGAAGCATCCTCATGACCTCCCTCCTAGATGCTGCCCAGGGCCTTGCAGAGGGATGGACGGCACAGCCCCCAGCACAGGTGGACATAGACGGAGCCGTGTATGACACTCTGCTCCTGAGCCGGGGTCTCCGCCATTCCCCACCTCCCACTACTCCCTCAGAGTTCGATGGTCATTGCCAGATGTACTGATGAGCTCCCATTTCCCAGGAGTGGCTGGGATTCAAACAAGCTCTACCTGCCACCAAAGCAGCCTCCTGCCCCCACCACGTGGGACCGTTAGTCTCTCGGTTGAGAAAAGAGCATGTATGCATCACAGCTGCAGGTCACACGCCAGGCAGCTCGGGGCACACCTCTTACTTCACACCCCTACTTCCTCCTCCAGTTCCTGCGTCCCAGCTCTGTCCGGGGTTTTAGATGCACAGGTGCAAGTGTGGCTCAGTCCCCAGGAACCGGACACTTGGCCAGACCAGCAGCAGGTGGCTTACTGCAAGGTGGAGGTGAGCACAGGCTGCAGGGGCCTAGGGGGAGGTGGCTCGCTCTGCCTCAGGGCCAGAGTCCGGGAGAGGTGATATCCGAGCTGAGTCTTGGTCAGCAACCTGGGCCAGGAATCAGGTATGCTGTGGTATCTTGCTTGACTCAGTAGCTATTTGTCATTCTCTGACATTTGATAGATTTTAAAAAAATGGTGATGGTAAGATACTTGCATGCCCATGTTCATAGCAGTATTATTCACAATAGCCAAAAGGCTGAAACAACCCAAGTGTCCACTAGAGGATGAATGCATAAACAAAGTGTGGTATGACCACAAGGGAATATTATTCAGTTGTCCAAAGGACCAAGATTCTGCCACATGCTACAACATGGGTGAACTCTGAAAACATTATACTGAGTGAAATAAGCTGGTCACAAAGGACAAACACCATGTGGTTCCACTTACATGAGGTCTCTGGAGTCATCAAACTCCCAGAGACAGGAAGTAGGGTGGAGGGTGCCAGGGGCTGGGGCGAGGAGGGGCTGGGGTTGGTGTTTCGTGGGTACAGAGTTTCAGTTTGGGAAGATGGAGAAGTTCTGTGGTTGGATGGTGGTGACGGCTGCACAATGGGAATGTATTTAATGCACTGAGCTGCCCACTTAAAAAGGGTTAAGATGGTCAATTTTATATATGTATATTTTACCACAATTAAATAAAAAAAGATGATAGCAGTGGGGGGTTAGGAGCAGATGGTAAACTTGTAGAAAAAGGCAAAGAAGTGAATCGTTTCCCAAGCCCCAGGCAGGCAAAGGCAAGATAAGGAAAGAGACGAGTTTTCAGCCTTGTGCTGACACCTGGTACCTGTGAGCGCTCCTGCCCAGGGCAGGCAGTTCACGCGTGGCTGAGAGAAACCATTCCACTCGAACACCCCCGGCCCCAGGAGCCCATGGACAACACCTGAACATCATACAACTGAACGTTACCATAAAATCACATTGATTCCAAATCCAGTCATTTGGGAAAGGAACTGCAGTTCTGTAAAACCATTTATATTCCAATTACAACTTAAGCCCTATTTTTTTCACTTGTGACCCCTGAAAATTTTAACAGCAAAATTTGTTAGCCAAGTTTGAGTTAGCAGCTCTTCTTAAAAGCCATGAAACTGTAATTCTTTAGGAAGCCACAGTTAACACATCTCTAGTGCAGGTCACCCTTTCTCCGGTTCCTCTGGAGGAGTCGGAACAGACCCTACTTCCTTCTTGGTCCAGCATGAACTCTGTTTCTCTGCATGTACTTCACATTAAATCGTTCCAATGAGACACTTTGAGCAGCTCAGTGATTATATGAGATCCTTTGTTCTGTTTAAATTGCTGCTATAACAAATTACCACAAATTTAATGGTGCAAAACAACAGATTGATTCTCTTACAGCTCTGGGGTCAGAAGTCTGACATGAGTCTCACTGGTCTACAATCAGGGTGTCAGGAGGGCCGACTCCCACTGGAGACTCCAGGGAAGAGTCTGTTTCCTCGTCTTCTCCGGCTGGACGGTGCCCACACGCCTTGACTTGCAGCCTCTTCCTCCACCTTTGAGGCCAACGACATCAGATGATCTTTCTCACACTGCGTCACTCTGAGCTTCTCCTCTGCCCTGTCGCCCATGTTGAAGGACCCTTGTGATGACACTGGACCCGCCCAGATAATCTCTCTATTTGAAGGCCAGCTGATTACCAACTTGTGTTAGTTTGCTAGGATTGCTGAAAAAAAGTGCCACCAACTGGGTGGCTAAAAATACCCAGAAATTTATTCTATCAAGTTCTGGAGACAAGAAGTCCAAAATCAAAGTGTTGGCAGGGTTGGTCCCTTTGGAGGGCCCGGAGGGACAACCTGTCCTGTATCTTTCTCCCATGTTCCAGCGATGGCTGGCCATCCTTGGCATTTCTTGGCTTGTGGAAACATCACTCCACTCTCTGCCTTCATCTTCACGCGGTGTTCTCCCTGTGCGTCTGTGTCATTATGTGGCCATCTTCTTATAAGGACGCCAGTCATGTTGGATTAGGGGCTCGCCCTACTTCAGTACGATGTCATCTTAACTAATTACAATTTCCAAATAAGGTGACATCCTGAGATACTGGGGCTTAGGACACAACCTTCACGTGCTCTGTAGCCTTAATTCCCCTTTGCCAGGTAAGGTGACATATTCACAGGTTCTAGGGATTAGGATGTGGACGCCTTTGGGGCCATTACACTGCCTACCACAGACCCAACACATTCACAGCTCTGAGAAATTTCAGCTTCTACTGAAAATTCAGTTTCTGTTTACATCTTGACTTGGCTGAGATTTAAACGAGGCAAATCCTGTGAGATCTACTGAGATGTTACTTAGTTGTTACAAAAAAACAGTGGCATCATCAGGGTCACATTCTTCTGACACAGTTACTTTATGTTGAACATAGAGTGACTCTCAAATACAGATGGCCAAAAAAGAGGACACTGGAAGGTCATTTATTTTCAACAACTTTAAATCGTAAAAAAACAGCATGAGATGTGCTCAAAATCTGAGGTAAGGAGTAGTTTGTCCAAGGGGTCCAGTGTCAGCTTTCTCCCTCCCCCAGATGGGTGGAAAGGCAGGCTCTGGCACTGGCTGAACACCAATCTGTGCCAACCTGTGTGCTAGGAATGTTCCCTACATTTGCTAAATCAACCAAAGTAAGGAAACAAGACGCCTTACGTGATTCTACGAGCATCTGTTACAGAGACTGGCAACTTCCAGGCGGGGCACACAAATGAGCCACACATACAACGTCACAACAGGAAATGAAGGACAGGAAACAGCCCCAGAAGCTCCAGGAAGCCACCGGGCAAGCCAGAGAGAGAACAGCCAGTGGGATGGTTAATTTGCTCAACCTCAGCTTGCTTGTTCCCCAGACACAAGTGCCAACCTCACGCCACGTCCTGACCCAAGAGCTGGGGCACTCGACTCAGTGTCCCCACCTGCACAGAGCTCAGTCAAGTGTGTGGCCGTTGGAGGGGGCAACATATAAGCAGGCAGTGTCCTTACCCTCTGACAAGCTCTGGGAAGGAAATGGAGCTTGATTTGGGTCCTGAAGGTCAAAGTGAAGTTGCCCAACCAAAGCAGCAGGGCTCAGTGCTTGGGCAGAGGGAGCCTGCCCACAAGACATCCAGGAGGGGCAGTGCGGATGCAGATGCCCAGTCTGGGATGTCTGGTCCTAGGAGGGCCCTTTAGGCTGGGGTGGGGCAGAGGAGCCTTCGGGTGCCTCCAGTAGTGCCTTGGGGCAAAATGATGGCTTTCCCAAGGCAGTGGTGGGGAGGTGGACAATAGGCCCTTAGAGGGTGGAGGTACCGGGGCTTTGGGACTGTGGGGTCAAGGAGAGAAAGGAGCCAACAGAGCCAAGTTCAAGGTCCTGACGGCCCGAGGCATGGGTGAAGCCTTCATGAGAGCCAGCGCGAGGGAAGGAGCTGGCCCGGGCAAAGGGTGGGCGCTGCTTCAGAGGGTCGGGCTGAGGGGCAGCTGGGCCGCTGAGCACAGGCGTCGGTAAGTGTCTGTATAGTTTGCAGTGTGGGCGCAGGCAGGTTGGGGAGTCATGAGCAAGGTCTCTGGGTAGAAACCACAGTGAGAATGACTCATCCAGAGAGCTTAGATGGGGAAGAGAGGCCGGAGGGCAGGGCTTGGGGAGTGCAAGCAGCTGGGGCGGAACAGGGATGGGAAGGGGACAGGGGTGACAGGCACGGGAGGGCGGGAGGAGTGTGTAAGGGACACTGGGAAGGGGAATGGGACCCTGAAAAGCATTCTTTGGATTTGGCATCAAGGAGATGCTGCTGGCCCAGGAGAGGCCTCAGGGAGAAGCAGGGGCAGAAGGGGATGAAGAAGGGAGGCGGGGGCATGACGCCTCTTGAACAATGTGGTCTCGTGCCCGCAGAGTGGGCTCTGCAGACCCTCAATCTCGGGGTGACACCCAAGCTTTGGACACCGGGCCTGCCCTGCAGTGGAGGTGAGGGATGAGTCTCATCACTCCAGAGGCACCCTGGAATCAGAGGGGGCTGCAGGGAGGTGAGTCCTTTCCTTTTCTACCTGGTGCAGGGCCACTGTCCACGGGGCTGTGAACGTCCGGCCCAGGGAAAGAAAACGCTTTGCTCTACTTTACTGTGGGAGACAAGGCCTCTCCCAGAGCACCTGCAACTTCGCTCACCTTGTGTGCTGCAGGCCGGGAGGGACGGAGGGGACAAGACAGAGGCTGGTCAGCCAAGAGCCTGTGCTCCCAGGCCCTTCCCAAGAAACACCCTGGAGGACCCTGGGCAGCATCGGCCTCTCCTGCCTGCCTGACACCGAGTTCCTCTCACGGCTCCTGGCAGACTGCAGCCAGCAGCTCTGCTATGAGAACAATCAAAACACAACTTTAACATGTGCCGTATATCATCTCTGAAGATACGTGGCTGCTTTTATTGAACAGATGTCTGCAAAGAAGGAGCAGGAGAGGTACGCCGTAACTTAACGAGCTAGGCTGTGCTATTCTCCCAGGGGACCCAGAGGGACGCTTTACAGCTGCACGTGAGGGTTCCACACGGCCTCTCTCCACTTAAAACTTGAGAATTATGAGTTCTCGTACACATTTCCTCGAAAAGTAATATTATTCACATCTTTGTTTTTTAAAAGAGGAAATGAAAATCTGAAGCGCATCATAAGGAGTGATGTGCAGGTCTGTGAATATGAGCTTTTCTGGAAGCAGGTACCTCTGCCTGCAGAGAGGCCCAGCAGTGCAGAGAAAGCTCTCTCCTGTAGGGTTAGTAATGAGCACTACTGAAAGAAACAGCTTTCAGCCTCAAATCCTGATTAAAAAAACACTCATTTCTAGGCTTGAGTATATTAGTTCACCCCTGAAAACTGAGATAGGCGATTGCCCAGGATCTGAGATCTTTCCATGTTTTCCTGAAAAGGCCCTTGGACTATTATGGTTTGTTCTCATTTTCTGGGGAAAGAAAGAGAAAGGAGGGAAGGAGGAAAGAAAGGGAGGAGGTGGGGGTTAGGAAAGAAGGGCTTTAATACTTTGCTAAAATATGGTTTAAGGGAAAATGTTTCTTAAATAGTTTCTCTATTACATTTTTGAGAGTTTCCTATGTGCCAGGCAATGTTCTGAGCACTTGATATCCTCAATTTATTTGACCCTTGCAATCATCCTATGCAGACCCCACTCTACATATGAGGAAATCGAGGCACAGAGAGGTTAAGTGGCTTGTTCAAGGTCACCATTAGTAGGTGGCAGAGCCATTTGTCAGCAGTTTCATGAAGATGTAATTCACATACCATACAACTCATCCATTTAAAGAGTATGATTCACAATATTCAGAGTTATGAAGTCACCACCACAATCAATTTTAGAATATTATCACTCCAAAAAGATAGCCTTTAGTTGGCATCCTCCAATACCCCCCCATCCTTCCCAGTTCTGGACAATCCTAATCCATGGTCTCCATAGATTTGCCGATTCTGGATGTTTCATAGAAGTGGAGTCACTTAACATGTGGTGTACTGTGACTACCTTCTTTTGATTAGCCTGATGTTTTTAAGGTTCATCCATGTTGTGGAAGTATATCTGCACTTCATTCCTTTTTATTACCAAATAATATTTTATTGAATGGATATACCACATGTTATTTATCCATTCATCAGTTGATGAAAATTTGGGTTGTTTCCACATTTTGGCAATGTTGAATAATGCTAGTATAAACATTTGTGCACAAGTTTTTGCATGGACACATATTCTCATTTCTCTTGGGTATATACCTAGAATAGAATGGCTGGATCACACAGGAACTCTCTGTTTTACAGTTTGATGATGCCAGGCTGTCTTCAACAGCAGCGACACCATTTTACATTCCTAGCAGTGTATGAAGGTTCTACCTTCTCTATATCCTCACAAATACTGCTATCATCTGTCTGCCTTTTTTGATCATAAACATCTTAGTGGGTATAAAGTGGTATCTCATAGTATATTTTTTATTGTGGTAAAATATACATAATGCAATTTACCATCTTAACCATTTGTAAATGTGCAGTTGAATGGCATTACGTACATTCAAATTATTGTATAACCATCACCACCATCCATCTCGAAAACTTTTTGTCTTCCCAAACTGAAACTCTGTCCCCAGTAAATACTAACTCCCTACTCCCTTCTCTCTCCAGCCCCTGGCACCCACGGTTCTACTTTCTGTCTCTGTGAATTCACTACTCTAGGACCCTTATATAAGTGGAATCACATAGTATCTGTCCTTTTGTGTCTGGCTTATTTCACTCAGCATAATGTCCTCAAGGTTCATACATGTTGTAGCATGTGTCAGAATTCTCTTCCTTTGTAAGGCTGACTACACAAATCAATTAGGAAAACACAGCCCAATCAGATAATGGGCAAAGAACAGGAGAATAAATCACAGAAGAAGAAAGTAAGTATCTCCCAAACATTTGCCAATACCGAACCTCACTACAGAGCAGGGGATTTAAAAAATCAAACAATAAGGCACCATTTCATGCCCATCAGATTGGCATCACTGAACAGTGTGACTAAACCAGATTTGGCCATGACTGGAGAAGTGGGAGTTCTTACATAGTGTTAGTGAGACAGTATCTACAGGTAAAGTTCAAGGTGTATATAACCTACGACTCAGCAATCCCACGTCTAGGGAAACAGGTTCTTGCACATGTACCCAAGGAAACTGAACAAGGATGTTCACTGCATAACTGTATAAACCCCCAATGGCCAACTGCCTCAATGTCCATCAATGGTAGAATGAATAAAGAAAGAACATGAAGTAATATAAAGAAAGTGGACACACCAGAGCTACAGCGGTGACATGGACAATTCCCAGAGGCAAGCTGGATATACATATGCTAACAGACTGTTTATGATGTGCCGGACAATACTCTTTTTTGGGGGGTGGATACATACATATATAGTAAAAATGTGAAGAATATATACCAACAGGGGGAAGGAGGAGTATGGGCTTGGGGAGGAGTCAAAGAGGACTTTCAATGTTTCTATAACATATTATCACTTAAAAGGTGTGAACAAGTATGACAATTGTGAAGATCTGTTAAAACTGGGAGGTGTAGATTAGTTAATTTCAGTACTTTTCCGTACAAATGAAAATTTCTATAAGAAAAATACTTACAGAAGCTATAGTCAGGCCCGTATGTACTACTGACCTTGGCTGCACAGAGTGGCTGAGACTGTGGTCAACTGAGCACGTGGGTCTGGCATGAGGGGCAGATGCTGGGATCCAGCCCACAGTGGCCATGTGGTCAAGTGTTGCCACACCTTTCATTTTTAAAACTAAAGCTGAAAATCCAGAGTCATATTGCAATCTTTGGATTTAAAAATGTTGGAAATGAATTCTAAAACTGTAAGATGCCTGTGTGGGCCAAGGCATGTCTGCTGTGGAATTTGGCCCTGTGGCCTCCGGTCTAAGACTTTACAGTTAAATATCCTGAGCTGGTGGCTGTGGCGGTTTTGCACCTAAACCCAAGTGGCCGGATGCCTGTCTCCCTCCAGCTCTCACCTGGAGATGACACTACACGCTGGCTTGCCACACGGGTCCTCTGACATTGCTTTGTTTTGATCACCTACTACAAGCACATGCTCGCTTGCCTTCGATTTGGCTTAACAGGTTAGCTCCAAGCATTTTGTCTTAAGAAGATTTGGAAAAAAAGACTCCCACGGATTAACGATGTGACATGGTTTTCCCAGGACACCAGTCGGAACTGGTGAAGATCCGCCAGAAACAAACACCAAAGCCCTGACCCAAGTGGGCTGCAGAAAACACCCGGAGGCCTGATTAACACCAGCGGGAGTCCCTGCCCGGCCAGCCCAGCTGCCCAGCCCCATGGAGTTATTCAACGTGAAAGCATCCAAGCAGACCTCCCCAGCATCCTACCCCTGCTGCTGCCCCGCTCTGGCTACGAAAATGCTCAGAATTTCACAAGACTCTCCGAAAATGTTCCTAGGGGTGGTTCTCAGGAGTCTGAGTGAGCCAGCTCTGTACGTCCTGGAAGAGGGACAAAGGGGAAGGGCTCCCGCGGTCGCTGCGTTTGGAGGGGCAGAGGCAGGGCTCCAAGCCGGCTGCCTGGGGCTCAGGGCTCGCCCTGCCAGGGTCCTGGCACACAGCTTTACCAGCAGGGGAAGTCACAGCTCTGCCCAAATCCTCGCCCACAACCACCTTTAATTGCCAGCCACACTTCCCGGACTCCCCCAGCACTCAGGAGCCAGTGAGGCCCCTTGATAACGATCTCCGAGGTGACTGTCTGCTGGTCTATTTTGAGTTCCTGGTGCCTCATAACATAATGCAGCGTTAGAAGCAGTGGCCCTGGTGGTCATGGCTCATAAAGGCCACGTCCACGGTAAACTTGAAAAGAGACAGCCTGGGGGTGACAGACATCCAGGCGGGAGCCATGTGGAGACAGCTGGTTCCTGGGGACCCAAATCCTGACTCAGTGGCTGGCATTTGACAGCGTCTGCCTTCCTGAGCTAATTAAAGTGAACTCTGGGTGCTTACTGAGCGTAACTTGTCACAACGATCTTTAGCACAGATGACATCTTGACACTTTGACTCTGACAGCACTCTTCCTTGTTTTTGCCGGCTTCTTCCCGGGCCTCCAGGTGCTGGGGGCGCTTGCCACTCTGCCTTCTACTTCTTGGTCTCCGCCTCCCGCCCCATTCTCTGAGCCGGCTCTTCCCTCCCCTCGGTTCAGTCTTTGGCTCTTTTGCTCTCACAGCTCACGTAAAGATTACTGTCCTGCAGACCTCACCTACGCTACAGTTTCCATGAACACTGTGATGCAGGGGACCCCTGACTCTCCACCTTGGGAGCTTCAGGCCCGTGTAATCGACAGTCTGAAGGACAGCAGGGAGTCCCACCACGCCTGTGGTTCAGGGTGGGTGCACGTGGTCACAACCCATTCTTCTATTCCCATCACTGAAGTCCCGTGGCCACTCCTTTTCCAAAGACCAGACGTGTGATCAAATGCGGGGTCAGTTTGGATTGCTGTCTGTGCTACGTCCAAGCAATTGCTAAGTCTCACCAAGCCAACCCCCTTAAGGGATCTCAAATCTGCCTCCCCCTCCCCGTGTCCGTGTCTACCTTTACCTGGGGTACCATTACAAGTCTCCTAACTGGCCTCCCCACATGCAATCCCTTTTCCTTGTCAAGTAATCTTGCCACAGCTTCAGTCATGCTACTTCCTCACTCTAAAACCTTCGATGGCTCCCTCGTGCCTAATATCTTTCATATCGTGGGCCTCTAGCATTTAAGGCCCAGTCTAATGATTTAGTCATTCATTCAGCCCATGCTTCTCTGTTGCTACACCCAAGGATTTCAGGATTCTTTGACTGTTTGGGTAAGCAAAACAAACAAACGAACAAAACCAAAAAAAACAAGAGTCTGCACTAAGAAAAATAAGAATTAGGATAGATTAAGATAAGGGAAACCAGCCTTCTCTCTCTGCATTGGTCGGTTGCATGTGCTCCTTGCTCCTGGACTGCTGGATATTCCCTGACCTTGAGATGCTGGCACTGTTCCCTCTGCCTGCACACCCCCCTCGCTTCCCTCAGGTGGTCAATGGCAAGTGCATGCTCCTCCTTGAACTTCCTCCACAGGTCCTAGATGTGTCCTCTTCCACCGCTGGCACTTCTAAGGCTCTCCAAAGGGTCTAAATGATACTGTCTTCCCCCCTCCCCCACTATTCTAAACTTGCTATGGCTTAGAGACTCCTAGGAGTCAAGAGGCTCGATTCTAGATACTGTCTGGGCTCACTGGCTTAGTCTTTGTTGACCCTGACTACTGAAATTCCCCCAGGTTCAGTTTTTCCATCTTTGAAATGGGGTGAAAGCCTTGTACTCATTCGTTTCTCACATGGGTGTGCCATCTATTGATCCCATCCGGTCAACCTGCTATCATCTGGGATCACCTTCTGGGTCGACTCAGGCACATCACAAAGGGTCTGCACACACAGCACCCAACACGCACTGTTTTGGCCTCACCTTCCAGCGCTGGACCTCACGAAGGCAGCGTGTTCTGAGCACACCCTAAACCTTGGCTCCAGCATGTTGGAGAGACGGTGCATATCCATGCTGCTGGCTAATAAAACAACCAGCAGTTTCCTATAAAAAGTGACAGTGGGATAAATCTACAATAAAATATTCATGCCCTTTATTTCACTTCACAGGAAGATTCAAACATCCCAACCAAATGGAGTCACAGCAGCTGCTGGGCAGATGTTCTTCAGGCAGGCAAATGAGAGACAGTAATTAGTCTCAATTAAGTTCTCAGTAAATTATGTAAGGGAGACCCTTCAGCCACCCAGCCCTGCCTGGCTTGCTGAGCCAAAGGCAGTGAACCTGGTCCAGAACTATTCAGAAACTTTGGACTGCTTTGGCTAATTCATGTTCTGAATAAATTGCAGAATCCTGGCATGAGAGGAAATAATGAATACCATAACCACTTTCAATTGAAAATAATAATTTGTTAATAATTTTAATAGTTAATGAGCTACAGAAACCGTGTCCCCGAGTCCTCTGAGCAGAAAGGAAAGAGATTCATTTTATTTCTGGCTTTAGTCGGTCTACGGCATTAAATCACCCCGTATGCTTTTGAGATGTGTTCAGCAAGTATCCTGTCAGATGATCTGTTTTCACTAGAACACTGCTGCTTCTCCTTGAGTTTTAAAAAACAGTTTCCTATTTGTCTGCTCAGCAAAGGTGTTTCTGTCTACTTGGGCTTTAAGGATTTCCCACCAAGAGGCCCACAGGACACTGGCCGGCCCCCGTTCTGCCTTCAAGACCCTGAGAGAAGAGACTCCTACGTCAAGTCATGTCCAAATGAGTTCTGTGACATGTTTTCCCTTCTCCTCCTCCGAGGAGGTTGTCAATTTTGTTTTTAGGCAAGCAGCAGATGATTTTATTTGGAGAACTGTAGAGAATGTCCCACTCCCTGGTGAAGTACTGTACTTGGGGCCACTCAGGGTCCAGAATTCCTTTCTTCAGCCACAAAGGCCTGGTCACGTTTTGCTGGGGATGGTCCTTGTCCAAGTCCTTATCGCTACCTCTTCTGAAGGACCGTTTGTAGCACAGAGCCTGGTGCTTGTTAAGGATCCCACAAATGTGTTTATCATTTAATTGAATTCTGTGGTTGTCCATGAAGAAAACTGAGAAGTGACCCGGAACTCTCTAAAATGATCTTTGTGCTTGTATAGACCAAGACCAGGGGATCTTGGTCTATACTTTCACTCATTTCATAATACAAATCTCTTCTATAGCCACATTTTCTGTTTACCTAGTAGAAATTATAATTCACACAAACTGTAGAAAATCTGGGAGGTACACAAAAATATAAAGCAAGAGAACCAAAGAACACATATGATCCTAGTCTTTTTTCTCAAACATATTTTCCTTAATGTTGATCTCATACTATAAACAAATCATTTTATACTCTGCATCACTACTGATAAGAGAAGAAACTCCTATGGGATCAAAAATCTTTTCTAAAGATTGACTTTCTAATGCTTGCATGATACTTTGTCATACAAAGCCATAAATTACTTGACCAGTGCATACTTGTCAGACTTTTGGGTAGTTACCAACTTTGTCCATATTTTGGATGATTTCTAATGGGTGGAAATGGAAGTTCTGGATCCAAGGTGATGAGCAACAGCACATTAGGAAGGCCAGTGGGGACCTGCTTGGATCTCTGCCCCACTAGCCTGCTGGGCATCAAAAGAGGCTTGTTCTCTAGGTGACAATGCTTTCCGTATGCACAGGCACTGGGACAACAAGGTCTCTGAAAGCCCTTTTATGCCTCCCTTTAGCTTGTGCGCATGCACACAGCCCTTCAGCTGTTCATCATGAGGCAGCAGAATCCAGGCCACTGGCCCTCCCCCGACCTCTCCTGCTTTGGACAGACCTAGCCAATGTTTCCTCAGCATATGGCTTTAACAAATACATGCATGGCTGTAACCTGACCAGTCTCAAGTAAATAAACAATATGAACAACACTAATTGGATCCTTCTTCATGCCAGATGTTACATGCTTTAGTCTTCACTCGACTCCCAATTATAATAGATGAGGAAATGGGAGCTCCCATAAAGTAACCTGCTCAGGGTCACACAGCCAGTGAGAGGTGAGGTAGGCTGAGCTCTCCCTGTCCATCATGGAATACCAAATCACATGCCAGCAGTGCTGGTGTGACACAACACAGCCATCACTTCCAGGTGCCTAAACATGCCTTGTCACAAATCCCAGCAGGGCACGGGCTATTCCGTGGGATGGAACTGCCCTGTTTCTCTTTTGGTCTTTCCCTCCAGAAGGAAGTTCTGGAAGACAGAGAGGAGCCTCTTCATCCTAGGTTAGCCTCAGACTGGACACAGTGTCTGGCACACAGGAAGCACTCAGTATACATATGTTAAGTGAGTGAATGAAGGAACAGCTTAAATGCTCGGACTGAGTTAATATCAGTGGATACCCCAGGGTCCCCCACTTTTGAGTTATTGCCAAATGTGGGTGCCATATCCTGTATATTTTTATTTCTAGGTAGAGGGGCTTTTGTATTTTTAAAACATTTATTAATTTTCAGCTTTATACCCTTGTGGTCAAAAAGTATTACCCCATACTATTTCAACTTTATGGAACCTACTGATGTTTTCTTTATGATCAAATACATGATCAGATTTTGTGAATGTTCTATGTACACTTGAGAGAAAAAGTGTATTCTCTCTTATCAGGGTGTAGCGTTTTATATATATATGACTTACTTTATTGACTATGTGGTTTAGATCTTTTTATATCCTTACTTTTGGTCTGCTTGCCACTTAATCTGTTTCACATTGAGAATAGTGTGTTAATAATGTCTCCTATAACCAATAAATTTTTATCTATATCTTCTTGCATCTCCTATGCTTTACATAAATGGTTGCTGTGTTATTCGGGGCATAAATATTCATAACTGTTATATCTTCACTATGAACTAAGGCTTTTAACATAAGTTTCCTTCTTTGTTACATTTAATGCTTTTTGGCTTGAAATCTTTGTCTAAAATTATGATTGTTACTCCTGCTTTCTTGTTGTTTTTATTCCCCTGGTATATATTTGTCCATCCTCTATTTTTAGCCTTTCTGTATTACTTTCTTTTAGGTATGTTTCTTGCATATACAGCATATAGTTGGGCCTTGCTTTGTGGGCCAATCTGAAAATCTTTTTCTTTTAATAGGTGAGCTAGGCTCATTCCAACAGATTTGTTCTCAACTTTATAATATTATTTAATCATAGTTACTTTGTATATTTTGCTATACTTGCTGTGTTTCCATGATGTTATTTCTCTGCTATTTTTGGGTATGCAAAGATTTTTATTTTTGTTTCATTCAAACCATATTTCATAGATAAAAGTTTTATTCAAGTTCAACAAACATACAGAGCAATCAGACAAGAGAAGGAAATCAAAGGTATACAAATAGGAGCAGAAGAGGTCAAACTATTGCTCTTTGCTGATGATATGATCTTATATCTAGAAAACCCCAAAGATTCTGCCAAGAGACTACTGGAATTGATAAATTCAGCAAAGTCTCAGGTTACAATATCAGTGTATACAAATCAGCAGCATTCATATATGCCAACCTCAGTCAAGCTGAGAACCAAATCAAAGACTCAATACCTTTCACAATAGCAACAAAGAAAATAAAATACCTAGGAATATATTTAACTAAGGAGGTGAAAGACATTTATAGGGAGAACTATGAAATACTGAAGAAGGAAATAGCAGAGTACAATGTAAACAGATGGAAAAACATACCATGCTCATGGATCGGGCAGAATCAACATTGTTAAAATGTCTATACTACCCACCCAAAGTGATCTACAGATTCAATGCAATCCCTATTAAAATACCAAGATGATTTTTTTCAGACCTAGAAAAAATAATTCTATGCTTTGTATGGAATCAGAGAAGACCTCATAAAGGCAAAGCAACCTTAAGCAAAAAGAATGAATTGGGAGGCATGATTTTACCAGACTTCAAGCTATACTACAAGGCTATATAGTAACCAAAACAGCATGGTACTGGCACAAGAACAGAGAACCCAGATATAACACCATCCTCATATTGCCATCTGATCTTTGACAAAGCAGACAAATACATATACTGTGGAAAAGAACCCTTATTCAATAAATGGTACTGGGAAAATTGGATAGCCACATGTAGAAGACTGAAATAGGATCTGCACCTCTTACTGCTCACAAAAGTCAACTCACAATAGATAATAGACTTTAACCTAAGCCATGAAACCATAAGAATTCTAGAAGAAAATACTGGAAAAACTCTTATAGACATTGGCCTAGGCAATGAATTTATGAAGAAGACCCCCAAAGCAATCATGGCAACAACAAAAATAAATAAATGGGACCTGATTAAATTAAAAAGCTTCTGCACAGCCAAGTAAACAATCATTAGAGCAAATAGACAACCTATAGAATAGGAGAACATATTTGCATGCTATACATCTGACAAAGGGCTGATAACTGGAATCTATAAAGAACTGAAGCAAATCAGCAAGAAAAAATCAAACAACCCCATTGAAAAGTGGGCAAATAACATGAACAGAAACTTTTCAAAAGAAAATACACTAATGTCCAACAAACATATGAAAAAATGCTCAACACCTCTAATCATCAGGAAAATGCAAATCAAAACCACAATGAGGCTGGGCGCGGTGGCTCACGCCTGTAATACTAGCACTCTGGGAAGCCAAGGTGGAACGATTGCTTGAGCTCAGGAGTTCAAGACCAGCCTGAGCAAGAGTGAGACCCCATCTCTACTAAAAATAGAAAAATTAGCTGGGTGTGGTTGCTCACTCCTGTAGTCACAGCTACTCAGGAGCCTGAGGCAGGAGGATCGCTTGAGCCCAGGAGTTGGAGGTTGCTGTGAGCTAGGCTGATGCCATGGCACTCTATCCCAGACAACAGAGCTAGACTCTGTCTCAAAAAACAAACAAAAAATAAACAAAAAACCACAATGAGATATCACTTAACTCCAGTGAGAACGGCTTTTTATCAAAAAGTCCCAAAACAACAAATGTTGGAATGCATATGGAGAGATAGGAACACTTAAACACTGCTGGTGGGATTGCAAACTAGTACAACCTCTATGGAAAGTAGTATGGAGATATCTCAAAGACTAAAAGTAGGACTACCATTTGATCTAGCAATCCCACTACTGGGTATTTATCCAAAGAAAAAAAAGACATTCTATAAAAAAGACATCTGCACTTGAATGTTTATAGCAGCAATTCACAGTTGCAAAGATGTGGAAACAACCCAAGTGCCCATCAATACATGAATGGATTAATAAAATGTGTTATATGTGTACCATGGAGTACTACTCAGCCACAAACAATGGTGAACTAATACCTCTTGTATTATCCTGGATGGAACTGGAGACCATTATTCTAAGTAAAGTATCACAAGAATGGAAAAACGAATACCACATGTAGTCACCATTAAATTGGAACTAATCGATCAGCATTTATATGCACATATAGAAATAACATTCATCGGAAATCAAGCAGGTGGGAGCGGGAGGAGGGGATGGATAAATTCACACCTAATGGGTACAATGCACACTGTGTGGGAGATGGGCACACTTTGACTCAAATGGTACAAAGGCAATTTATGTAACCAAAACGTTTGTACCCCCATAATATTCTGAAGAAAACCCCAAATACGCAGAAGAGTACATAAATTATAAGTGTATAGCTTGATGAATTTTCACAAAGCAAGGCATGTAACCATAACTCAGATGAAGAAAAAGGACAATACCAGCACCTCAGAAGGCTTCCTCACACCCCCAGTTACAAGCCTCCCCCAACAATTCTGGCTTCTATCACTACATTCCTTTTGCCTGTTTTTGAACTTTATATAAATGAAATCATAGAGCATGTACTCTTGTGTCCTTTTGTTTCTAGCTTCTTTCACTCAACACTGCATTTATGAGATGAGTCTATGTTTTGGGGTGCAATGGTTCATTCTCATTGCTGTGTTGTATTTCATTGTGTAACTAGACCATAGTCTACACAGTACTATGGATGAGTGTTTGGGTTGCTTCAAGTTTTGAGCTCTTACGAACAGCACTGTTCTGAACATTCTTGTACATGTCTTATACAACCTATTGGTATATACCTAAGAGTGGAACTTCTGGATCATGAGAATTTATATGTTTAGTCAAACAGATTTCAAAAGTGGTTGTGCCAATTTCACTCACACCAGCAATGAAGGAGAACTCCAATTGCTCCGTGTCCTTGCCAACACTTAGTATCATTTGCCTTCTCCATTTTACCTAGTCTGGTGGGTGTGCAGTGGTGTCACATTGTGTTTTAATGTATACAGGTGGAGAATACAGGTGAAGGCATTATGGGCAAGGAAAACAGGTGAACAAGATTTGGGAGGTAGGAAAGTACTTACGCTTTTATAAATGCCCTTTGTCCCCTGTTTCCTAATGTTACTACCTGATTTATCAGTTTTTAATACCACCTCTTGACTCCCACCCATTGTCTAAATGACAATGATGATATAATACTTTCTCTCCTTTCTTTTTACTTTAATTTTACTCTTTTTTTCTCCCGACTGTTTTCAGTCGTATTATTTTCATTTTGCCAGAACATATAACATTTACATATTATTCGTCCATTCCTGCATCCACCTTTGCTTTAGTCTTCACTCTACAATTAAACATATTAAGATACTCACCATCAGCTCCTTACCAGTATCCCCAGTCATCTCCTGGCTGCATGAAGAGCACCCTATGGTAGTAGAGGGGGTGGCAAACTATGGCCGGAGGGCCACATCCTGCCTGACCCTTGCTTTTATAAATACAGTTTTATTGGAACTCGGCCCTGACCATTTGTTTATACATTGTCTATAGCTGCTTTTGTGCTATAATGATGGAGTAGTTACAACAGAGACCATATTGCAAAGTCTGCAATATTTAATATCCATCCTTCACTGAAAAATTGGCTGATTCCTGCTATGGTAGATTCCTCAAGAAGGGCTCAAAGGTACAATGTTCTGAGCTCTTACATATTTAAAATTGTTCTTCTAAAACCTCTATACTGGAAGGACAGTTTAGCTAGATATAAAATCCTCAGTTCACATTTTCTTCCCTGTTCTGACGTTCTGTAAGGACACCACTCAGGTCCTTACAACTGCTGAGAGTTAGGAGTCTGTGTCCCATGCATTGGAACCACAAGGTGTGGGTAGGGGAGCAGAATGGGCACCCTGTTCCAAGAGAAGCCCTACCACATCACAGCCACACAGGAAGCTCCTGACCCTATGACAGTCCCCACCAGGGAGCCCTGCCCAGAGAAGCCACATGACAGGAGGTTGCTGATAAACTGTACAGGCAGAGCCACAGATAGGCCCTCTAGGAGCCACTGCTTCAGGGTGATGGGTCATCAGCCTGTCCCCTTCCCTGCTTCTTCCACAATGATATCAAGGAGGCTTGCTAAGTGCTCTGCTGACCTGACTCACCGCCCCAATAACAATGTCCAACAGGCACGGAATGTTCTCATTAAACCCTCTGACATTTGGGACACTGACACAGACTTCTTTTCTAAAATGCACACAAACCATCTGTCTAAATCATCACTCGTCCTCTAGTTGTGTCAGGGGCTGAGGCTACATTCCTCAGACCTGCCCATTTACCTGTTTAGGAAATTGAGACCCACCCTGCACACCTCTGGCTCTTCTCTCATGCACTGTTGGTTCTCAGAACCAATCAGTAGAGCCTTGGAGGTGACATATATAGAGTTCTGTACCACCTTGGATTGGATTGTGTCCTGGAATAGGGTTTTGAAAACTTCTAGAAAATCATAATAGTGATCATAAAAATGACAAATTTAGCATGTACCATGTGCCAGGAACTGTCCTAACCAATTTATTTCTCTTAACTCATATCATTCTCATGAAACCCCTGTCCTGCACATGTCTCCCCCCGTATATCTCGATGGGTCTGTCCGTGATTCTGGAGTCAGAATGGAATCTTCCGTGACTTCCCTTACGCGCTGAGCCGTACTGACCTTCCTCAGCTATGGGATCGGCACTACCTCTACTCTGACCTTCACTTGATTCTGTTTCCTTAAAACATAGGGATCTATAACAGATTTAACCTTGCTCAGTTTCCTTTCCTGACTGTGGCAAACTGCAAAACAATAGGGTCAGTCTTTGCTTCCCAGGTTTTTGCCACAAATATTCCTGCTTTGTAAGAACTAAAGGCAGAGTAACCGGCCCTCGCACACCCCGTGATTGCCTGAGAGAAGAGCGAGCGGGGAGTGCGCTGTCTGTGAATCTGGGCATCCAGCTGCCTGCCCCCGGCCCCAGCTCCAGGGGCCACAGCGTCTGCCATGCAAGGCCTGGAGCCCCCTGCAAAGTCCCGCCTGCGTTCTCGGCTTCGTCAGGTCTCTGGCCTGTTGCTCTCTCCCCTCAGCGGCCTGGGGCCTGGCCATCCGGCCCTCAGGAGAGGAGAGGACTGACTACTCTTCCCGCCTGGATAAGTCTCACACTCTTTCCGGTGGTGCTACATGATAGTTCTCAGCCTGGTCCCGGGACCAGCATCACTGGCATCATCACAGGCCCCATTAGAAATGCAAATTCTCAGGTCTTTCCCCTGGACCTACTGAGTCAGAAACTCTGGGAATGGGGCCCAGCAATTTGTCAGCCACCAAGTTTGAGAGGCTGGTGATAGAGTAGAACCACCACACGTGCTATGAAAACAATCCCCCAACGCCTGCCTGGTGTCTGATTAGCTCTCTGACAGTGGCCAGGCCTCAGGTCACACTCTGTCCTCCCTGACAGCTCACCGGGCAGGTGCCGAAATGTTTTCCCCTCCCTGTCCTCAAGCTTCAGTGCAAAGCTCTCTCCAGCTGGCCAGGGAACGTCCCCTTCCCAGGAAGCGGATGGAGGGTCACGGAAGGAAGACACGATTGAGACCACGCATGGCAGGGGTCAGAGCATGTTCGTTACCGCCACAGTGCTAATTTCTACCCTTAATGCCGTAAGGAATTCCTTTAGGAAATTACGTACTCATATTTCACCCGGCTCCTTCCTTCAGTGGTACTTAAATCTGAATACAAGTTAGTGGACAGAGTGCCGGCAGGACTTGGCAGGTCACATCCCTCCACACCGAGCGCGGCCTCCTCGCTCTCCCGCCCACCACGGCTTCAGCGGCCGTAACAAGTCACCCGGGCACAGCACATCTGTGAGGGCTCGCGTCACGCGCTGAGCCCGTAACCCAATCTCGGGGTTCGAATGACGCAGAAACCCCTTCATAATCCTTTTTCCTTCCCTAGCCTCATCTCTGTTCTGCCGATAATATTATCTGAAGTTCACAAATACAGAGTCAGAAACATTCATGAGGCTAGAAATGAACCACTAGAGACTCTTCTGCTGTTTCAACTTAGCCCGCAATACGTATAAATTCTATGAACTTGTTCTGACAAGAAGGGGAATGTCGGCATATGCTAGGACCTGCCCCCAATCTTTTATTACCCGGAAAATACCAGCATGGGTTATTCAAATGTTGTAGTTTTTGTAACTGTAATAAAATGTGTGTGCATGTGTGTGTATGTGTGAAGGGTATCTTAGGAAATAAATGGACAACCCATAAAATGTTGGGGTCCCACAGCTGGCTGATGTTTACCATCCATGTGGTTGCGTAGCTAAGCGGCGAGGATGGCTTTGGCTGG
>CM052438.1:13874151-13895687 GCA_028533085.1 Varecia variegata
AAACAACCTATAGAGGTAAACATGGATAGTAATATTCTCATGAACAACTTTTGTTAAAAGGGAGAAATATGAACTTACACAAAAACCTTTCTAAACATTTTTTGATCTATTTACAAAAAAAAGAAGTTTGATATATATTTTTTTAATGTTTGATTCAGCTTAGGGAGGGTCCCAGTATGCATGGCCAGGGTTTACCTCTCGTCTATCATGGTACCTTGTCAGCTCAATTGTTTTCTTCCAAAGATAGTTAATGCTACTAAAAACACAAGGAAAAATATAACCCCTAGATCATCTAAGAGCATGTGTTACTTGGAAAATTCAGACAAAAATTTATTTCACAGGGAACTGTGCTCATATCCTGGTAATATTAACTATTCAGAAGATTTAAGACAAGTTAAAGACCAGCATCACTTGAAGGTCCTTCTAACTACTGGTCCTTCGGGCAGGATTGGCACGTTCTCCTGAAACCATGGTAAAGGCATTGCATTTTATCTGTGGCTTCCTCATGAAACCAAATCCTGTTCCTGTAACTGGATTTCTCCTGCTTGGTGGCCGAGGCTAGAATGGAAAATTATTCCAAAGATAAATTCTTGCTACCTTGCCTAAAATGGGAATCTGTCTTGTAAATTCTGAGAGTACATCTGCCCCTTTTTTGAGTCTATTTCATGGTCAATGTAGTGGTGTCTGGTGTCTGCATCGTGAGATGTCTGGCCCAAGGGATGCCGAGGTGCTCTGGGACTTGGTCCTGGGCCCCTCTCCCTTCCTGGTCACTCTCCATACCTGCCTCGGGATGGGCTTGGAGCTCTGGGTCAGAGCGAGACTGGAGGACAGTAACTGAGCAGCAGAGAGCCTGCCTTTCATGCTGTGGACTTTCTCTTTAATCGGTTCCCTCTTTTTCATGGCCAAACTCAGAAAGAAAGGTTAGCAGGGCCGGTGCGCAGTAGTGCCTGCCCTGCCCTGAGAGGTCGCCTGAGGGTGAGCCTCACTTGGGTTGCACGTCTGCCTTGAGCTTTGCTGTTCATCGTCATCTCCACCCGAGGGTACATGAGAAAAGACAGAAAACAGATGCCTCTCAATGCTGCAATTTGTGCCAAAGTTAGGCTTAAAAATAGACCCGGTGACCATGCATCAGCTGCAAATGTGCCTTGCTGTGGAATGTGGAGAATTCACTGATTGGGGCCCAGGCAGCTGTGTCTGCTGCCTCAGATTCTGCAGGCGTGAGGTGCTGACACCCAGGTTTGTTAGCCACAAAATCGCAAGATTCCCTCTAACAGCAGCTTCCTTCAGAGAATAAATTCAGTTCTGCAAGCAGATCTTGTTCCCAAGCATGTTTTATAGATTAAATGGAAAAAGACTTTAATTACTTTGACCCTGAACAACTTTTATCTCCGTTTTTGACACTTTACAGCTTTATATGCCTGGAATCCAATAATTCTTCAAACTCCCCAGAAGGAACAGACTTCCCAAAGAGAAATTTGTGCTAGAAAATCCAGTGCTATCCTAACAGCTGTTTTTTGGGGTTTTTTGTTGTTGTGGTTGTTTTGGTGCCCAACCTTTTCAGTAGGGAAGCTTTCTTAGAGCAGAGAGGATTTTTAATCAGAAAACCTTATCCTCACCCCCATCGCCACTGGACATTGCAGGAACCGCATGTAGGCTGCTCGGGCCGGCCAGCATCATCATTCCCAAGTCGGACGCAGTTGGAAGGGGTCAGACTGGAGACCACACAGTCGTTGAAGGTCATCCTGCCTGGGCATCAGGATGGATCAGGGCACAGAACCTAGGCACTTGCTGCCCTTAAGCTGGACTGTGTTTACATATGGAAAATCTCTCTGCACATCTAGTAGGACATTTATTTGTCAACATCCGAGGCTGGATCTGTAACAATGCCAGGGCATTTGCTGTGAGGAGGGAAGGACGCTGCTAAACTTTCTGTCTCACGTGGCTGATTGAACATGTGGCTTATTTCCTCGTCTTCCCAATATTACCTGAAAATGAATGCAAAGGAACTTCTGGAAAGGTTTAGGGAGAACAAGGACATCTCGGGTGGAAGTTCATGTGTGGATGTATATAAGCATATATGAATGACTGTGCTTGGTTTTGCTGCAGTAAACAAGCAAACAGACAAAACTCAATGCTGAACCCCAGGTCTCAGTGGCTTAACGCAGAAGTTTCTTTCTTTGTCATGCTGCCTGCCCACCAAGGGTTGGCAGGAGGCTCTGCATATTGTGGTCACTCCTGGACCAAGGATGATGGAGACTTTTTTCTGTTCACACGCTGCCACGATCACCTTGGCAGGAAGAGGAAAGGAATATAGCAAAACAGACCCTTAAAGATCCTTCAGGGGAGAGATACATGTCATCTTCACTCACATTTACTGTCTAAAGGAAGTCACATGGTCACACAAATTGAAGGGAGCAGGGAAATGTATTCCTACCTGGAAACATTTGGTGGCTGGCACCATAACATAGCACCCGTAGCAAACTTCTCTACGTTCTAGTATTTTGGTTACCAACACATGGAAACAGCTTCCGGCCCCTCAACAGAAAGCCAATCCCGACAGTCAGCAAGCCACCCCCCAACCCCCATCCACACAAAGACAATCCATCTGACCTCATGCGTGAAGGAGGGTCTGCAACACAAACGGGAAGGACCAAGATAAACTGACAAAAATGACCCTCAGGAAAAACAAGACAACTCAAATAATAGAAGATCAAAATCTCTAATAACTATTCATAGAAAGATTTAAGATGATGTATCCATAAAACAAGAACAGAATGCCATGAGAAGAAACAATCAGAAAACAAAAAGATCTCAAAAATTTAAAATATGACTATCAAATTAAAACCATTTGATGAAAGGCACCCTAAACAAAGAAATAACAAATGACAGATTGAGGACAAAATGTTTGCAACATGTCTAATAAGGAGTTTGAGTCTAAGAAAATCAAATTATATCAATACATATTAAAATATATTTTAAACTCCTGCATATCAATTGAATAAAAACAAAAGACAGTGGAAAATTGGGCAAAGGTTATGAACAAGGCCATTAACTGAAGAAGACACACAAATGGCCAATAAGTATATGATGATGCTCAAGCTCATTGGTAATCAGGGAAATGCAAATTAAATCTATGACAACATTTTTTCACCTATTGGATTAGCAAGTATTAAGAGGATTGGTCATTTCAAGTATTTACAAGTCTGTAAACAAACATGTACTTTTGTATAGTTTTGGTTGGTTTATGTAATAGTCAAGCTGTTACGGAGGGCAAATTAGCAATACTTTTGACATTTAAACTGCACATGTGTTTGACTCAGCGATTCTGCTGTAGCTGACTTGGTAAGACATTGTATGTATGTATAGGAAGACATGTAAAAAACTGTTCATTGAAGTATTGCTTCTTTTTTTTAGCATGTTTATAAACATATAGTTCACATGTCATAAAATTTACCCACATAAAGTGTGCAATTCAGTGAGCTATAGTATGTGCACCAACTTGTGCAGCTGTCAGCACAATGATCCCCAAAGGAATCCTGTGCTCATTAGCAGTCATTCCTCATCTCCCTCTTACCCCAGCCCTAGGCAACCACTAATGTAATTTCTGTCTATGGATTTGCCTATTCTGAACATTTCGTATAAATGGAATCGTGCAATATGTGGTCCTTTGTGACTGGCTTCCTTCACTTAACATTATATTTTCAATATTTATCCATGTTGTAGCAAACATCAATATTTCATTCTTTTTATTCCATTGTTCAGATATACTCCATTATTTTAATACATTCATCAGTTGATGGACATTTGGGTTGTTTCTACTTTTTGGATATTATAAATAATGCTAATAAAATCTTTTGTGTGCAAGTTATTATGTAGACATGTTTTCATTTCTCTTGTGTGTATATACCTAGGAGTGGAATTGGTGGGTCATATAGTAATTCTATGTTTAAATTTTTTGAGGAGCTGCCAAGCTCTTTTCTAAAGTGGCTGCACCATTTTACATATTTACTGGCAATGAGTGAGGGTGCCAATTTCTCTCCACATTCTCTCCAACATTTCTTATTCTCTCTTTTTTTGTTACAGCCATCCTAATGGATGTGAAGTGTTATGTCCTTATGGTTTTCATTTGCATTTCCCTAATGACTAATGATAATCCTATTGAGATGATCACATGGTTTTTGTCCCTTATTAATATGGAGTATTACATTGATTAATTTTCCTTATGTCAAACTAACCTTGCATTCCTGGGGTAAATCATATTTGATCATAGTGTATAATCCTTTTTATATGTTTCTGGATTAAGTTTGCTAGTGTTTTGTTGAGGGGTTTTGTGTGCATATTCATATATGGTATAGCATTGTTTTTAACAGTGAAAATTTTGAAACAACCCAAATGTCCATCAACAGGGAAGTAGTTATATAAAATACATAGCAATTTAAGCCAAAAAAAAAAAAGAATAAGTAGAACTATACATAATAACATGTATTATCTCCAAAACATATGGTTTTAAACATAACAAATGTAGTATAACACAATATGGCGCTATAATGTTACTCCTAACATTTATGTAAAATATAAACAAATATGAAAATACCACGCTATTTTTATTTGTGTAGATATATGTATAAATAGTAAGATATATGAATACTATATATAAAACTGATAGTGGTGTTTTCAACAGAGGAGAGGAGTGGGATAAAGAAGATTTGAGATTTATCTGTACTAGTAAAATTCTTACAATAAGAAAATACACTCGTGTATTTGTGTAAATTTAAAATACATAAATTGTTTTAAAAAGGGAAAATGAAAATGAGCTCACTAACATGTGTACACCTGCACACTAGTAAATTTCACTGTAAAGCAGGAGAAAGTTCTGATGACCTACAACACTGTCCTGTCTCTCCCCACCACAAAAACCTACTTCAGACAGCTGGAACAATTAGAACTTGTCTCACTTCAAAGCATGAAATAAATTTGAAAGAGAACCAGCACAGAATCTATGCAAGTATATTGCAATAGGAAAAGGATGGAAGGGAAAAGAAAAACAAATTACTTAAAAAAAAAAAAAAAAAAACCTCACCAGAAAAATGTTACCAAGGAGAAGGTGAAAATTGTGACCCAATGGTACTGCCATAAATTCCAAAAACTGATAAACAATTGCCTCAATAAAACAAGAAGGCATAGCTAAGATGCAAGACCTCAAGGAAGATACAAAGACACAATGAAGCAACAGAGGGAGATGAAACATGACTTTTAGCAGAGCCTCATGAGGAAAGACCCAGAAGTTGTCAGTGAATCCATCATAGAAATCAAGTCCACATGGAAGCAGACAAAGAAAATCAACAGCACAGAAAACACAGTAGGAAGCATGGACGACAGGAAATAGCACGCAGCATTTTAAAGCAGTACTGTAGTTTTTCAGAGGGTAAGCGGCTTAGTCTCTGCTGTCAGGAATATCCCATGGGTATTCAAAGAAAGGTCAAGCTACAGCAAAGAGCAAAAGAAGCTCCAACAGATGCACAAGCCCAGGGCACTCTTCATTCACACCCCAGGGAGGTGCCATTCATGTGGAATACCAGGCCGTGTTAGTTTGCTAGCGTTGCCGTAACAAAGCACCACAAACTGGGTGGCAGAAACAACAGAAATGTTCTGTGTTTCAGTTCTGGGGGTGAGAAGTCTGAGATCAAGGTTTTGTCAGGGTTGGTTCCTTCTGAGGTCTGGAAGGACCTGTTCCAGGCCTCTTGCCTAACTCCTGGTGGTTTGCTGACAACCTCTGGCCTTCCTTAGCTTGAAGAAGCATCATCCCATCTTTGCCTTCATGTTGTCATGGTGTTCTCCCTGTGTGCATGTCTGGGTCCAGATTGCCCTTTTTTATAATGACATCAGTCATATTGGATGAGGCCTCCCCTATTCCAGTGTGACCTCATCTTAACTAAATACATCCACAATGGTCCCATTTCCAAATAAGCACACATTCTGAGGTACGGGTGGTCAGGACTTCAACATATGAATTTGGGGGAGGGGGACATAGTTCAGCCCGTACCACACGCAAGTAAAGCTCTCTGGAAATTAGGCAGCTGGGAGGTTCTGGCCACAGAAGGGCATTCCCCCTCAGTTGACTCTTAATTTCTCAGAGCTGTACCTGCCCACAGTCTCTGAAACCACCCCGTGGGAGCATGGTAGGTGGATTTTGGTGGGGGGCTGCTGGGTGGGCCTCTGATCTGGGGTGGAGGTGTGGTTCACCTATTTGTCGTTTGTGGCCACAGGTTACATCGAAGCTGCTATCATTCCTGCTGGAGCTCGGAGGATCCGCGTGGTGGAAGATAAACCTGCTCACAGTTTTCTGGGTAAAACAAAAATGATTTAACTCACAATTTATGTGCTGAGAATTGATTTGATGCTCAATCTGATAAATTCAGTTCAGTATCATTCTTATGGGTCATAACCTGTTTTATGCCTATATTTTAATTGTAATGATGTGAATACTCAGAGTGGACCAAACAGCTCTGTCAAATTTGACTAATAAGCAGCCAACCCCAAGGTTGATTAGGGGCAGGGATGGGTGGGCCCACCAGCTTGGTGACAGAAGAGTGAAGGAAGTAATGAGGAACTCAGGTAGAGTTAGTCCCCACCAGTAACCCCAGGAGAGCCCAGAGCAGCTTTAACTTGTGTAGCACGGGCCCACCGGGCCACTTGCAGGAAGACCTGTAGGCTCTCAGTGGCTCTGGGGGTGTCTTCTTAGCTGGGAAAAGAGCAATATCCCTAAATCTAATGGGAACCCAGAAAAACACTGATTTTCACTATGGTCTGTGTACCCCAGATTCCCAGTGCCCAACTCCATTGACATCCAAACACCTGCATCTTTCTATAGACTTGGGTTCTATTCCTGACTGGCCTTCGCTGCCCTCCACAGCACAATAGGTCAAGCCTAAGAAGAGTCATTCAGTTAAAGTCCTTCTGAGCCAGAGAAGACCCTCTAAGTGTGTCCTGGGCTCAATCCCCAGCCTCCCCATCGAGCCCAGCAAAGATCAGCCCAGTACTTGACCACCGGGGTAGTTGGAGTTCTGAGCTGAACAGATAAGTGTGCTCTGTGCAGGTCACAGGAAAGAAACACTGCCACGGAGACACCAGGGTGCCCAGAGGCTGCCTCTGTTCCTAGTTCACTGGTGTAGGATGTGCTACGACCCCTTGTCCTTCTGCCAGCCCTAATCCCAAATTCCTGTCTTGGGTTCAATTTCAAACTAGAGGTGGCTGATCTTCTACTCAGGTACCCTTCTCCTGAGCACTCTTCATATTATAGTCCGTCAGCCTGTGTTGCAAGGTGCTCATGGAGCTAGAAAAAGAAAAGGAAAAATAAGTCTGATCTCAAACTTCCTGCAAACTGCCCAATGGGCCTTTTATTTCAATGTTTGTCACTGATACTAAAAGAAGACAAAGTACCCAAGTCTTTCTTTGCAATGGTCTCTACTTTAGACACTCAGAGTCTAATGAGACAGACAAGAAACAAACCTGTAATAGGCAAGTTTACAATGGAGACTGCCATCCTCTTATTCAAGAGTTAGGAAACACTTAAAGGCACGAAGGTGCTCCCTGCACACCTGCCTTAAGGGAAGCAGTAGACGCAGGTGAGCCCGTGTCCAAGTGCCCACATCAGGACTCACTGGCACCATGCCCTGTGGGTCCCCTGTGCCCCAGGCAGCCCTGCCACCACCTCTGTGGCTTTGTCACCTGCTGTCCATGCCACATCCTTGAAGCTGTGATGGCTACCACTGCTCCTGCTGCCAGGGTGTGAGGCCTGCCGTCCCTCGAGTTGGCATCCACGTGGATCTGCATCAGCCCTGTGGTTCTCCCCGCCTCCCCTGCGTGGACTCTGCCCCAGCCCTGCCTAGCACCCCCTCCCCAGCTGTCCCAGCTGTCACTCCACAAATAGAACAACACTCATGCATGCTTGCCGAAACAGGGCCTCCTGCTGCTTTTGGTAGCTTCTTAGGAGTAACAGCTTTTTTACTAAATTCTCCAAGACCCCACCCCCTCTCCTTCTGCCCACCCACGGAAATTAGGTCAACCTCACCAGCATTTGCAGTGGAAGCCCAGTCACCTAGTGTCACCCCCAGAAGTTACCCTTCCCCACTGGTGCATGGGGAAATGCACCACTCCTACCTGGGAATGATGTTTCCACTCCCCAGGTACACTGGACCTCGTTGCAGGGCTGGTGTCCCTGTTCACCCTCATCGTGTTCAAAATCCATGATCTGGGTACTCTAAGAGCCGGCTCAACCCTGAGGTCGGCTTACTGGTTCCTCTATCAAGCACCAGCAGCTGCTCCTGCAAATGAGTCTTTTGGCCTATGATCCTGGATTCTGAGCTGTCCCAGCGCTGTTTCTGCTCCTGACCCCAGGCCCCCAGGTGTCCGGCAAAAACAGGAATGTTCTCTTTATCTCTGCTTTTCTGTGGCAATGTAAGAATTACAGGAGGTCAGAATCCTCTGGATCACTTCTCAACTTCTAATTATCTGGTGACAAGGAACTTTTCCCTGGGACTCACTTTAGGGCCAAGAAGCACTAACTAGTGGACGCTGCCCAGGAGGTCAGCTCTCCTCATGGCCCCTGTCGGCTCCTGCAGCCTCAGGACCACATACACAGACAAGAGTGAGGACGCCCACGTCAGGGCTCTCAGTCCCTGAGCCCTCCAAACACACCGAGAGTATCGCTGTGCTTCCTCCATAGAGGAGCAAACCGGAGCTCCAAGGGCTTGGCAGCTCTTTCAAGCTCCTCACTTCCCCTGAGTCCCTTGCAGTTCATGGAGCCCCTCGGAATTGCCCTGAGGTGTCCAGTCACAGCCAGAGATGACTGACGAGAAGGTTTTTCATTGCAGAACGCGTGTGAAACCTGCCCATTGTGACTGCTTCATGTGAGCACATCAGAGAGGCAAACCTCCTTCCCTAGGAGATGGGTTTAAAGTCTCGGGGCAACTTCTCAGCTCCCCTGAAGCACTGGGTCACCATGGGAGGTGGGAGCCAGCTTCGTCCCTTTACCTTTGCCAAAAATCATAATCCCAGTATTCTGGGGCCTGGCTCATGGACACGGGCGAGCTGAAGGTGGTCCACGCTTGTCATGTTTCTCAAGTTGGTTCCAGCAAGTCTCGTTTCCACTCGGGGCTGGGTGCTTTGGACATCAACCCAGGGTAACTTTGAATTACTCTCACATTCGCTGGGAGCAGTTCCTGAAGAATTTCACCCCACCTACCTTCAGCCCACGCTGGCTGGCTTTCTGCTCGAAACCACCTGGAACAGGAAATGCCTCTGCAGTTTGTATCCATAGCTAAGAACAGAGCTGGCAGAACTCCGAGTGGAAATAAAAGGAGCTGACTCGATGCCAGGATTAGAAGTAGGTTGACTGTGGGTCAGGTCTTCCAGTTGAATCCAAGAGGGAGAGAGACGAAAAGAACCCTACCCCGGCTTCTGCACAGCTCCGTGCCAGAGGGGGACGTGCAGACAGGGTCACAGCTCGAGTCTGCCCCCAGCCAGTTCTGAAGAGGAGCCGTGGCCTCCCATCGGGAATGCCCCCTCCTCACCCCCTGGAATGGCTCGTGGTTTTCCCCCCGCTGTGCCTAGAAGTCCAGGGATGACGTGTAAATGTCCACAGAGAGGAAGAAGGACCAGTACGGAAATGGACCTCAGCACACGACCTTATGTTCCAGGCCACCGAGGGAGTTTGTTCTGCCATAGTAGCTAAGGAAAATGTGTACCCACCATGTGGTACCCCACAAACGTCTAACAGTTGAGAGGCTTCTGAGCAAAATCCATAAAAGCAAGCACTGTGATATCTTGGAAAGTGGTTTAAAACATCTAACCTCTGGCCCAGGCAGAACCAGCAAGCGAAAATCTCCTTCCCCAGCAAATGAGAACTTCAGATATTACTAATAAAATCAGTCGCTCGAGGAATTCTCTGTTCTTCATTATGTGTCCATGAAATCAGAGCATTTGTAATCATCTTAATGGGCCCTGTTGAGTCTTTTCTGGGTCCAAAAATCCTAATTTCAAATGCAAACTAATTGATCTTGAAATGCTTGCAGACAAAGGGGACTTGGATATATCCATTGATGCCTAAGGGTTGAGAGGGCCAGAACTTGTAGAGCTGGATACGTATTTAATTTGGAGGGCCTTCTTTAGGAAAAAGAACATATTGTGCACAGGGCCTCGCAAACCCTGCTCTGCGCAGCTCACAGAAGCCAGGAGGGCAGCCCAAGCTACCGCAGAAGGAGACCAGAGGTAACTTGCATTCTCTCTCTGGAGCTGCCACGGCCCCACGAAGTCATTGCATTGTTAGACTCCACATTGAACCGGTTTATTTGCTGTTAAAATGATCTGCGTGTTCCAACAGAATCTCTGAGGCGGAAATCTCTTTCGAAGGAATGTCAGGCGCTAAATTCTGATTTTAGCAGGGAAGTTCCAATTTTTCGGCATGGACCACAGCAACCTGCAGATGTTGAATCTTGCTGACGAAGTTATACCAGAGTCAACAGGTTGGAAGGCGATCTTCGTGCTTCCTGGAATCAATGACTTCCTGCTTTTAACTCTGCCTCTGTTTTCCTCTCCCTGAGGAGTGCATGAGTGAGTGTCGCCTGGAGCCAGCTGTCCCGAGGGAAGGGTGCTGGCTCTGAGGTGGGCACCCAGCAGCAGCTGGACGGCTGCATCTGCAGAGCGTGGGAGCTCGCAGCCGCTGTGGGGGTGGCCACAAGCAGGGCTCGGGCACACAGTTTATTCTTTCTGGGGCCGTGGGAGTTGAATCACACCCACTCCCCTCTCAACAAATTGGTGACAGTGTGAGATTTCCCTGAGTCAGCAGCCCCAGACCAGCATCTCCGACGCAAAGACAGGTGTCTTTAGAACTTGGGCACCCAGAAGTCCTGCGTGGCTCCTGAGAGTCAATCGCACCCCAGGTGAATAACTGGAAATCCACCATGTTGAAGATACTTACACCTTGGATATAACATGTGCTAGAAAAAAACAGGCTATTTTCCCCAGAGAGCCGGTTGTCCCCTGTGCTCCACTGTTCGGTGTGCCCCTCCCCGCACTCAGCAGCTGACCTTGCCTGGGCTAGTCGGTTAGTCTGTCTCTCTCACTTCCCATCCCCCAATTCCTCAACCATAACCAGCAAGTCCTCCGCACTCTCCCTGCAACCCACTCCTGAAGTGTCACCCACCTGCCAAGGACAAGCGAGACCCTGCTCTGGTGATCAGAGGTGGCACACCCCAAGCCCCAGCTGGCTCTGCCTCCACCCGTGTAGCTGCTGCTGCTGCATCTCGCCCACAGCCCGTCTCCCGGTGGCAGAGGCTGGGCTTCCCCCCTCCCAACCCCCGCAGTGTTTCCAGGGACGGGTTCCTAATCGCGCCCAGGTGTGCCCACCTGCCTTCTCCCAGCCTCCCCACTCCTGACCTCTCAGACGTTTGACTTTGGGCATGGAGGCGGGGTAGTTTTCAGTTTGTAATTCGGTAAGGCAAAGGGCCATGGAAATGCATAAACAAGGCCGGGTGGGAAACAGCCACCTCGTCCGGAGTCTTCGTGCCAGGACGGGAGCAGAGGCCAGGAGAGTTGAAGGCCTGGATCAAGCACGCCAGGCCTCCCGCCTGCCGGGGGGGTGCTGAGCTCACGCCGGTGAGCCCTGCGGTGATCTCTGGGAATCCATAATACTCATTTTCTTTCCCTACCCGCTCGGTCCTCATCGTCATTAGTATTATTTTTTAAACCAGCCTTCAAAAAGCACATGTGAAAGCTGAACCCAGTTCTCCACTGCTGAGCAGCAGCTTCAGGCTCTGCTGGATCCAGGGGCTTAAAATGATGTCACCAGAAAAACAGTCTCTCTCTGTCCTGGCACTGCTGTCTGTGCTCTCTGGGGTTCTCTTCCCGAGTGCTGGCAGATCCAGGCTTCCGTCAGGTTTCCCCTGTGGGAAGAAAGCTGCCTCTTCCCAAGGTGAACGAAAGTCCCACCGTCCAGGGTTGGGCTGCGGGCGTGTGCCCAGAGCTGCGGTGGAGTTAGGGCTCAGCCCCACGCGACTGGAGGAAAATCATTCCCAAGGGAAACCCTGGGTACCACTGCTTGATGAGAAAGAAACAGACGCCGAGTCTCACAACAGCCATAAAATGAGGAAAAGACTGGGGCCCAACTGCTGACCCGGAGGCCCTGGCCCAGTTCAGCAAATGTCAGAGTCAGTTGCTGGCGGAGGGTGCTGGTCAGTGGCTGTGAGACAACAGGGACTTCAGACCTCAGTGAGGAGACACAGGGAAGTCCCTGGTGGGCACTTCGGGTAAGAATAAACAGATGGCTTGTGTGGAAAACCAGATTTTTGCTTACGGCTCATCAGCAACATGTTGATTCTCGGTGTCCTCCAACCCATTTCGTACCTCGCAGAGCTGAGAGTGAGCAAGTGCGTGAACCTGAAGCCGGCAGTGCCCCTGTGACAGTGCCCCTGTGACAGTGCCCACGCCCCGCCCACCACAGCTGCCCAGCGGCAACTGCCACATCTGTGGGCGGCTGTGGTTTCCAAACTTCAATACTTAATAGAATAACCATTGTTTCTCGAAGGAACATCCACTTTACTAACGTGGGGGTATGAAATCCCTCCGAGATGCTGGAGTGAGGCCGCCCTCCTTCCAAAGCCCCAGGCAGGTAGCAGTAAAGTGAATTGATCAGTTTTGCTAAAGCAGCAAAACTTGTTTTGTAGCCTAGGACACATTAACATAGAATTAATTCTTCAGGCAGAAAACCATCTGGGTAAGTTTGGTGAAATGTGATCTGGCTATGGTGGTCTCCATCCTGTGCCCCTTCCCCCCACCCTCACTATTTAAGCTGGTTTCTAGACACACAGTCCAGGCCGGGAGGGGCCCGTCAATCCTGACGGCTCTACCCGGGGGGATCCTGTGAGCCAGTCTGTTCTTAGCACGCAGAAAGCTCCCTTCCCTCACTGCAGGGCTCCCTCCTGCCCCCGTGGACAGGAAGACCTCTGCCCCACTCAAGGCACCTAGATTCCCTGTAAAGACAGGCTGGATCCCCCCTGATTCTGCGGTTTTCAATTCTCTTTCTAGCTCTCAAAGACTCCGGTAAGGGATCCATCAACAGTGACTGGAAGATAGAGCTCCCTGGAGAGTTCCAGATTGCAGGCACAACTGTCCGCTATGTGAGAAGGGGCCTATGGGAGAAGATTTCTGCCAAGGGACCAACCAAACTACCACTGCATTTGATGGTAACTTGCTGGGCTTTGGAACTTGTCTGGGGGAGGAGGCATGGCTCCAAGAGGTCTGCAGGGCTAATTCTTCCTGGGACCTGAAGGGCAGGAGCTGCATCCAGCTCCCAGGGGTTTATGAGGCCACCTGCTGCTCAGTCCTCTCACCTTTCCTTCCCAGTGTATGCACTGCAGGCCTCAGAGCTCTCTCTCGAAGCTTCCCCCTGGATCTTCACTGGCAGAGCTCCTAACTTTTTCAAAAAGAGCTACTTCCAAGAAGGAAATGCTTAGCCACGTGGTGGGTGGCAGCCAGGGAGACTTGGCCTCATTAGCAAAGTCTGTTTTTATATCAGATGGCGGGATGCATAGATCTGCCCCAAGTTTGTATATCCACATTGGAAACTGCCTTTTGGAAAGTGAACTGTCGACTCCATGTCCAAACCAGCCTCCCTTGCATTTCTCAGACTCAGCTTGCAAGGAGCGTTTGGGAATTGGGAAGAAGAATCAGGTTTCGTGGGTATATTTACTCCTCAGGTGGTCTCGAGAAACCTGTGCCATTGGGCTGGGCCAGGCCAGGGCGCCATTTTCTTATCTGTTGTCCCAGGGAGGCCTCCATGTGAGCTCCTTAAACACCTGGCTATGCGTCCTTTGAAACGTATCAAAGATCTCCAGGGAAAGGAATGCCACTGTTTCCTTCTCAGGGTACAGGAGTTCTTATGGCTAACTTCAGATAACTCATAATTATTGATCATTATTGATTTCATGTCTCCTTTCAAAGAAGAGGATTTTTGGCAGCTTGTGCACCTGTAATCAAAGTACTTTTTCCTCACTGCCTGCTGGAGTCTCTACTTGGAAGTTCTTTCTCCCCATTAATTTGTGATCTCTGGCAACCTGCAGCTGTTCAAGATCAGGTGACACCCAAGAGATTTTCTGGCCACTGCCCAGGTACCCTCCTGAGGAGACCAGCTCTGCCTGTGAGAACCAGCACCCAGGTTGGGTGTTGCACCATAATGGCGTTAACCCCATTATACTTTCTGGTGAGACAAAAATGAGGCAGTTTCCATATGTGACCATGTGTTTCCATGTGTGACCTAAAACTTAGGGAAATCTGCATATGCAACACTCAGCCCACTAAATCCACTGCAAATATATTCCTGCAAGTAAGTTTCTAGGACCCGAGAACTTGTACCCAAGTCATTCTCTGGGGTAAGATTGTTTCCTAGTCAAACTTAGAACAAAGCCTCCTATTCTGAATTAAAAGCAGTTATTCAGAGGGGCTAAGAGAGGAGGCAAAAGATTAGATGAAACCTGTACAGAAACATCACCTGTTAGTGTGTGAATTTGCTTTCTCTAACAAACACCAAGATGAGTATGTTTCCTTTTACCAAAAGCTTTCGTAAACTGAGAAAGTCGTTAGCCCATTAAAGCAAGCACACAGCCCGGATTCATTCAGACCATGAAAAACAAAATTCAGAGAAAGCAGCCACTGCCATAGCTGAAGGTTCAGCCTTTGTTTAATGTTAATCACTTTTCTCCCTTGAAATATCATTGTCACTTTAAGTTTTTAAACCTACAAGTGAGAGGTAATCTTTTGCCTCTATAGAGAAAGCCATTGTCCCCAAATTGGGGTGTGCACATTACTTGTAGAGTCAAGAGCACCCAAGAGTCACAGGGACCTGCATTTGAAACCAATTACATACATGCACACACAAATTGTATGTGGCTACAAAATTGCATGAAATTGGTTTCATATGGATTCTCAATTCACCAGTCTTATTCCCATACTGAGATAATAAAGATCTCTTAAGACTAGTTTTGTTTTGTTTTGTTTTTTTTCAAACTGGAGGCATTTTTCCAAATGCGTTACTACAAGTCTATTTGGTGGAGAAGTGGCTGTTTATGCAGTTAAGTCTGCTCATGGCATCCCACCCCCATCCACAATGCCTGGCACACTTTGACCTGGACTGCCCCAGGTCAAGTCAGGTGGGCCATGCACATTCTGCCCTTAGCACCTGCTGGCCTGTCCTCCCAGGCCTCTTGGGCTGGAAGTGAACTTGTAGACCCAGGAGTACTCACTGGTTCCAAACTTAGCCTGAAGACACATTATCTGCAGACAGGCCATCTTAAGCTCCTACAAGGGTTTGTTTTGCACCATTATGTCTAGAGAAATAAATCTGATAGAGCATCTGCTGGCCATATATAACTTGTCACATGCACTTCCAAACAAAGTCACATGCAGACCAATCCATTCTGCACACACACTAGGATTTCAGACCCAGGGGTCCTCAAGCTGCATGATGGCTCCCTACAAAATATCATAGAGCACCCCCCATCTCCACCCCACTCCCAGCTTTAAGCCCTGAGCCAGGCCTCTGCCACCAATGGGCACAGTCATCATCCCAGCTCCCATGGCAGTGGGAGGGCTCTTGCATCCTTGGACTCCCAAACAGATTCCCCCAGAGTCCCCTGCAGTGGGTTGTATCTGCCCGTGAGCCTGCCTTCCCCCGGCTCTCTGGACCAACTGATGCAGAGCGATGATTGGTCATAGGGGAGTGAAGGGCCATGTTCATTTCCAAAGAGGTGGAGTAACCCTACTTGCTCAGGTGCCTTTCTAAGTAAAAGCAGTGTATCTGTGTCTCCCTTGTCTGCAAGGGCAGCTTCGTGGTGAGGATGTGGGAACGTGGACTTTTCTCTGCTTGGAGCAGCTCTCTGTGAAAAGGGCGTTTAGAGCCCACAAAGGTGCTCATCCCAAACTTCATCTCACCGGTTCTCTCTTGAGAACAGAAGAAACTGATGGTTTGCATTTGCCCAACTCCCAAATTGTGTACTTGAGGAATTCAAGCCTAAGATAAAGAGCACCCCAAGACTGAACCTGTTCTGAACCCTCCAAAAAAGCTGGTTACCCCTAGTAGAGGAACAGCCACAGCATGGCTTGGTTTGCACATCCCGCAACCCTGGGGGTTTTCGTTCCTTTTTAAGATAGCCTTTTGTTTTGCTGTCAATTCAGGTGTTGTTATTTCATGACCAGAATTATGGAATTCACTACGAATACACCGTTCCTGTAAACTACACTGCTGAAAACCAAAGTGAGCCTGAAAAACCACAGGACTCTCTGTTCCTCTGGACGCACAGCGGCTGGGAGGGGTGCAGTGTGCAGTGTGGAGGAGGTGAGCAGTGGAGCCACAGCCCGCCGGCTGTGGGGTTCTCACAGGGTGTGGGGTTTGCTAAAGGAAGGAGAAGTGAATCAGAGCCCTCTGCGGCCAGGACACAGAGTGTGGGAAATATGTGACCTATACTTGCACAGGAATTTAACCACACCCCACCTACGGTCTCCCTGCAGAAGGCTGGGCAGCGCCTTCCCGACTCCCACGCTAGAGTTGTGCCCACACTGCTGTGTCTCCCGTGGCCCAGGGCTCCCGACTCTGACCGTGGGTGGAGATTTGGCCAATGTATGGCCACCTTACGGGAACACTACTCTGCACCTGAATTTCCTCACCTCCGATATAAGCTGATCGGTACTCACATCCACAGTCCGGGCTACAGGATGAGCCAAAGAGTCTGTCATACTGCAAGAGTCAGTATGAACAAGAGGCATCACGTTTATTATAGTGTCCTTCAGGAAGGGCAGTAGGAAGCCATTCTGAACCCTTAGCCAGCAGCCCCTTAGTGCAATGCTGTTTGTCACCTTAATGGGGCACACAGCAGGGTCATGGGAGGTGGCACACAGGATGGGTGGATTTTGGTGGCACAGAGTTGGGACAGAAGGGTGACCTGCTCTGGAGTGCCAACCCAGAGAGCGGGATGGTAGGGGAAACCTGGGCACAGCCCCAGCCACCCCCAGTCCTGAGCAGCTATTGACTGCTCAGATGATGTTTGCCAGATACCTAACATGTAAGAGATTATTTGCCATTTAAGGGGTTCACCCCATTTTTCATGGGTAAGAATTACAGCCGCAGGATGACTGAGCCCATCAGATGCTGCGAGGGTCAACTGCAAATGCCTTCCTGTGTGTCTTGGCTGGCGCCCTCACTGTTCTCAGCCTCTTCCTGAAGCAGCCCCGTGGCAGTGGGCAGAGCCAGATCCCACCATCAGCCCTGCCGTCCTCCACTTTGCCCCTTTCCCTCAGCCCTCTGTGCTGATGGCCTTCCAACCTCCAAATCTACCCAGCACCTCTGTCTGCAACCAGGCTTTTCTTTTGCAGCAACTTGTTGCAAACTAAGCACCGCCCGAATAGAACAGTGAGCAGGCGCCCCTCGATGGGGGAGGGGCACATATTCTGCTGCTCACTCAGTAGCCATACCTTTGTGACACTGATAACTTCCAGCTCCCTGACACAGTGGTCAGACCTGCTGCCAAAGCTGAGCAGCTCTGTGCCTTCCTTACTCGTACAGGGATGCAGTTTGGGGCAGTAGGAACTGGCAGTGGAGTTCAGGACTCTGTCATTTTGAGTCATTCCTACATGACAAATTCCTCAGGAGACAAACCCAGCAAGGAGTCTAGGGTCCAAATAGTTTCACTTGACTTCCTATTAGTCTTTCATTGTCACTCTTCCAAATAATAATAATGTAATATAGCTAACATGAAGTGTTAGCCACTTGCCAGTTTCTGCTCTAAGTACTTATATGTATTAATTGATTTTAACCATCACTGAAGTACCCTAAGGCACAGGGAGGTTAGGCAAACCAGCCCCCTTGAGGAAACCAAGGCACAGAAGCATGGTGGTCAACTATTGATACTGTGGTCACAGGGATGCTAATAGTAATAGACCCAAAACTTGAGCCCAGGCAGTCTGGCTCCAGAGACCACCCTCCTAACTCCCAGTTGTTTAGACTCCATGACAAAGGTGTGGCCATGCAGCGTTTAGGGTGCTCTGGCACAAGAACAGAGATATAGATCAATGGAACAGAACTGAGAATCCAGATATAAAACCATCCTTGTACAGCCATCTAATCTTTGACAAAGCAGACAAAAACAGACACTGGGGAAAAGAATCTTTATTCAATAAATGGCACTGGGAAAATTGGATAGACGCATGTAGAAAACTGAGACAGGATCTGCACCCAAAAAAGGGCTGCTTCCAGCTGGGGTAAGAGGTGAGCAAAACTTCCCAAGGGCAGATGATGCTTAGGCATAATTACCAGTTGGCTGGCTGAACAAGTTCAGATTGGCTCTGGAGTGCCTGTCTGGAGGATGTAGGTCTGTGTGTCCTCCAGGCCAGACTCCCTGTCCCCAGTCTTCCCTAGCAAGCAGGAATTCTGTCATAGGTAGCAGGCTCTCTGGTGAGGGCTGAGGTACAGGTGTTTAATTGATACCGGATCTCCATAGACTGTAAACATCAAGTGAGCAGATAAAAAGGTTGGCAATCTTTGGTGGAAATTACAGACCCAAATCAGAGGTCTGGCCTCAGTGAACCCTGAGCTGTCCAACAACGCAGCTGATCTGAGGTGTTGCTGCTTTCTGATCTTGTTCTAGAATCTTTCTCCTGCCCCACACTGCCCCTGCCATACCTCGCATACCCTCATCCCTAAGATTACAGTTTCCCTTTCTGCAACTAATACGACATTTACAGCAGTCACTTTAAATGACAAACTGATCAGTAGCTGCACCTGCACACTCCTTCGTAAGCATGGATGTGTGGCCTTTCCAGGTGTGTGCGGCCACAGCCTCTCAGCTCCCTGTGGTTTTGGTTTCCAGGGGAACGCAGAACCATCGTTTCGTGCACGCGGATTGTTAACAAGACCACAACTCTGGTGAACGACAGTGACTGCCCTCAAGCAAGCCGCCCAGAGCCCCAGGTCAGAAGGTGCAACTCACACCCCTGCCAGTCACGGTAAGGAGCTGTCTTCTGCAGCCTGGGCCCTCCAAGGTCTGGGTGGTAACGCTGTGAATGGCAAATGGTGATGCAGAGTTAGTGCCACGGTACCACGCTGCGCCGTGTTCTGTTGTTGCCGAATGATTTCTGCTTGCTCAATGATACTGAGTTTCTAACTATGAAGCCAGAACTCTGATGGAAATATGCAGTCTTAGCTGGAAGGCTTCTTAGAGGAGGCCATTAATAACATCTCACAAAAAAAAAAATGGACATCACCACACACTTTTAACAGGACCCATCAGCGCCCCCAAATTGCTTTGTCTTGGAGGAAAAGGAAATAAATGTTAGAGTCAGAGTGCCCAGGAGTTAATGTGCACACAGGTTAATAGTTGTGATTGATGTGTTTCTGTGGCTGAGATTAAGACCGATGAGTGCAGATCTTGTGTTTATTTTGTGGAATCCATCACACTTCTGTCCCAGCCCCCGCTTTCGTGGCCATGTTACTAAGGTGCTCTGCAGTGAACTCTCTTGGGGTGTCAGCCAAGATGCTTTATGTGAAATGTGTCCATCAGTTAAGCCTCCTTTTCGCCAGTCATTTTAATGGGACTTTGCACCGTGCTGACACTGTTATGTTGTGTGGTGTCACCCCTCGGCCTCTTGTTCTGCTCTGAATTGAGGTGCTCCTGCGAACCATGTTAAGGTGTGTCTACCTTTTCTAACTGGGCCAAGCAGTTGGAACTTCAGTTTTTTAGGTTTCTTAACTCAGTGTGCTCCACTTCCCTGGTGCAAGAGCTCCACAAAGCATTTGGCTATTGTACCAACACTCTTTGCTTTGTCGAACTGTTAAAATGCGTTTGAATGAGAGAGAGAGAGAGAGAGAGAGAGGAGACAGAAGGGAAGGCAAGAAAATGAGACTTGCTTCAATGAGTTTATGAGCTCCCTGGCAAATAAGAATGAAATTCTTCCCTGGGACTGAAGGCCTTAAGGAAGCGCTCAGTGCAGAAAGTCTTAACCATCTTGAGAAGGAAGGACTGGCCTCTGTAAAGACTCAAGGATCCGATGAGCCACAGTCTCTTCCCCTGAAACCAAAGATGGCCTGGCCCTAGTGGAGAGATTAGAAAGCAGGATGAGTGCCTCTGGAGGAGGAGGGGTCATGTGGGTTCACGGGCATGAGTCAGCAGAAGAGGACTTAGGGACCCATTCAAGAATCATATCCTAAAGTCAATTAGGTTTTCGAACTATTTTAGTATCCAAATTGTGTTATATTTTCACTGTTTTACTATCTATCTATCTATTTATTTAAGAAAGGGTCTCACTCTGGGGCCTAGCCTGGAGTGCAGTGGCATCATCATAGCTCACTGCAACCTCAAACTCCTGGCCTCAAGCAATCCTCCTGCCTCAGCCTCCGGAGTAGCTGAGACACAGGTGTGTGCCACCATGCCCAAGTAATTTTTTGGGGGGGGAGGGTGGAGACGAGGTCTCACTATTAACCAGTCTGTTCCCCAACTCCTCACCTCAAGTGATCCTCCCACCTTGGCCTCCCAAAGTGCTAGGATTATAGGCATGAGCCACTGTGCTCGGCCTTCACTGCTTTTTTTTATTATATGCTTTAACTACTAAAAAGCAGAAAGTTAAAGTTAATAACAATGAAGGATGTTATGAAATTCTGAAGATTAAAACCAAACTCAAGTTCAAGGTCTATTTGAATATCTTAATATGCATCTTATACCACTTAAAAATCATTATGTTAACATAAAAAGGAAGAATTTCATTATTATTAAAGATCAAATTGTAGCAAATTTCAGTATTAGTAAGTGACATTATCCAAGATCTGAATAACATTTACCTGAACTGTATTCTTATTAAGTTTTATATTTAAGTTTTTCTTTTCTGAAAAAACTATTTCCATTTTTTTATAATTTATTTATTTTTTTATTTCAGCATATTATTGGGGGTACAAATGTTTAAATTACAGATACTGCCTTTGCCCCACCCGACTCAGAGCTTCAAACGTGTCCATCCCCCAGACAGTGCACACTGCACCCCTTAGGTGTGAATATACCCATCCCTTCCTCCCCCCTCCCACCTGCCTGACACCCAATGAATGTTACTTCCATATGTGCATATAAGTGTTGATCAGTTAATACAAATTTGATGGTGACTACATGTGTGGTGCTTGTTTTTCCGTGCTTGTGATACTTCACTTAGTAGAATTGGTTCCAGCTCTATCCAGGATAATACAAGAGATGCTAAATCACCATTGTTTTTTGTGGCTGAGTAGAACTACATGGTACACATATACCACATGTTATTAATCCACTCATGTATTGATGGGCACTCGAGTTGTTTCCACATGTGTGAAATTGTGAATTGTGCTGTTATAAACATTCTAGTGCAGATTTCTTTTTTATAGAATGCCTTTTTTTCCTTTGGGTAGATGCCCAGTAATGGGATTGCTGGATCAAATAGTATTTCTGCTTGTAGCTCTTTGAGGTATCTTCATA
>CM052438.1:13896187-13953295 GCA_028533085.1 Varecia variegata
TTCTCCGTGAGGCCCGGCAGGCACGGTCCCTGGGGCCCCGATACTTTCAGAGGCCCAAGGAAATATTTTCACTCCTTTTAAAATCAGAGGAAAAGCAAATGAATAGAATCTGGCCTGGATTATATTTGTCTTTATGCCCACATAGTTGTCAAATGTATCTTTTACTTGTTTTGCAGGAGGGAGCCCGGGAAGGCAAAAGTGCCCATGGAAGTCACCCTGAGGCCTAAAGCCCTGGCTGCCCGGGGCAGAGGCCTGGGTAGGGAGTGAAGCCTGCGCCCTCAGGCCACCCGGTGTGGCCCCAATTTCACATGATCGGTGTTCCCCTTGGGGCTGCAAGGGTCACCTGTATCTCGGTTGAAATAACCTATAGTCTCAGAACGCACAACAGAAACCACAGACCTTCCCTGCTGAGGTGGAGAAGCCCAGAGCTCACTGAGGCAGGGCTGGGCCCCCCATTTCTCAGGCGGGGAGATCAGTCCACAAAAAGCTCCCGTCTCTGAAACCTTTCCCACAAGACACATCTGGGAACAGAGGAGAGGCAGCCTCTACCTTAGGAAGGTCTGGGAAGCACAGCCCAAGTTTCATGAAAAGTAGAAAAATGTTTTGAACTCCTGCTTTTTTTTCTTAAAAAAAAAGCATGAGAATTTTGTATTCTGCAAAGTAAGTTCATGTTATGGTAAATAGTGGGTGTTTATTTACTAAATTGATTTAATGCCCCTCCACATTTTCCTCTAAAGTGAATCCTTCCAGAACAAGAACTGGGGTTTTTCCTCTGCCCTGCACCCCAAGTTAGGTATTGGTGCTTTAGACTGTAAAACGCTTTACAGTCAGAAATCAGGGACCATGGTAACCCCGGGGGAGGCGATTTAGCTCTTTACTGCGATGCCTGGATGGGAACAGGCAACATGCTTCCCTTTCGCACTTGTTCCCACCCGCAGGCAGGACTTGGAGCAGAGCTGGCTGCACTCGGATCCCTGGAGGCAAACGCTCAGCCCACACCTCCCGGATATAACCAGGATCCTCTGCTTCCTCACGGCAGCGGGGCTCCAAATTGAGCCCTCACCTGGAGGGCTGCTAAACACGGGCTGCTGGACCCAGCCCCAGAGTCTCTGACCCAGGAGGGCTGGGTGTGCCTGAGAATCTGCATTTCTGACAAGCTCCCAGGCCATGCTGATGCTGGGACCACACCACGAGAACCACAGCACCACGCACGTTATCCGAAGGAACAGGGGAATGTTCTTCATATTTATTAGTCCTAAAGTCTCATCCTTGGATCCTTTTATTTCCTGGGGAAGGATTTAATGGGAAACTACAGCTGTGTGTCTAAAAACAACAGCAGAACTGGACACATTTCATTAAAGCCTTTAAGATATTCTAAGAACAGAGCAAGTTTAGTCTAAAAATGACCACTGTGAAAACTGAAAAGGAGAAGACAAACTTGCTCAAAGTGAGCACAAAAACAGAAAAAGGGAACACGTGGAGGCTTTAGGAGCCAGAGGAGGCCAGGCAAGGAAGGAACGGAGAAGAGCAGACTGAATGGTAGCCGGGGGCAGTTAGGTGACACATCAAGACACAGGGGGCAACCAACTGTGATGCTTTGCCAGGACAGACCACCCAAGAGTGACCTGGAGGGAAACCGGCTGTGACGAGGCACCTTGAAACCTGGAGCACGTTGCAGGGGCTGCCTGGATTCTTGACCTGGACTGCTAGCTGGTGGCTGTAAAGTTGCTCAGTATAAAATTATAGGGACTGCCCCCTGTTCCAGCTGGCACTGGGCCTTCCAATCTCTCCCAGGTTCTCTCAGCTCTAGACCTTCCCTGCACTGGCCTCATCTTATTTTAAACCTACACCCTTGCTAGGCAGCAGTGAGTCTCTGGCTTCACGCCTGGTTCCCTGTCCTGCACCTCAGTTAGCGTTTCCTGATTAAACGGCTTCTAGATGCTCTAAGTAAACATCCCGCTTGGTCCAGATAGTTTCCCTCAGGCCCAGCGAAGAGGACTTTTCAGGTCAGGTAGACAGGGATGCACGCAGGGCTGCCCTCTCGGTTAATCCTGCAGGCCATCCAGGGGCAGGACAGGTTCCTGTGCTCTGTGCACTCTGCTTGGCACTGCCTTAGGTGCCGTCTGCATCCGAACAGAGGGTGTGCAGGGACGTCTGTGTCTGAACAGCGCAAACCTCAGGGCTGACGGGCCACAGCTAAACTCTCTGCCCCCAGGGCCGCTTTCTCCCTTTGCTGCAGTCAGTGCAAGCAGGGACTCCAGTGTTCTTGGCAGGGACTGGGCTTCTTTTCAAATGGAAGCTACCATGGAAGCTACCACAGGACACAACTGAAGTCACTGATTCTGAATGTTGGAGGAGCTTTAATGATCGGACTTAGGAGGCTTGGTGTCCCAAGAGCACAAGATGAACAAACTTGAGAAAACTCCAAGCAATAAACGCTCTAAAGTCTCCCCACGTTATCCTGGAGATCCTTAGTTACTTTTCTACCTGCACTAGGAATTCTCATCCCCCATTTCTGAGCTTTCAAAATGGCCTTAAAGTCCCTGGTCAGCATCTGCTGGTCTGGGCGCTGTGCCGTTGGCTGTGTCAGGGCACGTGTGATGGAGAACCTCTAGTGTCTGTCTCTTCTCCATGCTCCTGACCACTCCCTGGTTTAGCCCCTTCTTACTCAGGACATGAACTACTGGACCATTTTTCTCCCTGCCTGTTGCCAGACTAGTCATCACACAAGAAGATCTGTGGCCATAGATCCCCACTACCTACCAGAAATGTCCACATTTAGGAGTTCAAGACTCTCCATAATCTCATCCCAGCTACTCACCATCTCAGCTTTCCTTCCTTCCCCACCAAATGTACATGGAATCCAGCCATTTCCCAGCCTCACGCCTGCGAGCACAATGTCGCTTCTCAGCTAGATGAGTTGCCAGAACAGCCTCCTAACTGATTTCCTGGGATCCCCTGGGACCTCACCAGAGTCAACTCTCCATCACCAAGATCACTTTGCTCCTCCGTCACACTCAGAATAAAACCCAGAGTCTGCCTGGGCCCTTACCCCTCTGTGCCAGGTCTGCCCTCTGGACCACCCCCTAACCTTCCCCTTCCTGGAATGCACCAGCCTCACTCTTGCTTCCTCCTGCCTGGAGCTCTCTGCCCCAACTCTCTTCCAGCCTGGCTCTTCCTCAAATGCTCTCTCCTCTGAGAAATCTGCTATGTCACTCATTCACGGTCCTCAGCCACAGTCCCCTACTCTGTCTTGCTAGGACACTATTTTCTTCTTCATGTATACCCATGTCTACAGTGATCACGTCTGTGGGCTTACATGGTCTGCTGTACATTGCACAGGGACAGGGATCCTCTCTGTCCCGCTCTCCACTGAAGCCCAGCACGTACAGTGCCTGGCACACAGCACACGGAACGTGCCTGACAAATACCTGATGCATGCACAAATCAGAGTCCACACTCTGTGTTTTCTGCCATGTCTGAATCTCTCATCGGCTCTTGGTCATGCCTTCGCCTCTGGTTGCTGGGTTTCCACGCGTGTGTCGTCTTCCCGATAGATGCAAGCACAGGGAGGGCTGCGTCCTATAATTCCTTGTAGTCTCCCCCCACTCCCCACACACAGTGATTGGTGTGGTGTCACGCACACTCTGTGTTCAGCAAGTGCATAAACATGATGACCCTTATCAAGCTGGACAGGTGAGTTTTCTCATATTTGAACTGGGATTTTCTCGTACAGGTTTTGATGGTCCTTGTTTGGTTGGCCATTTTCTGGCTGGAATAAGTAGTACTTGCTTTTTTTCAACTTAGTAGCTATCTTCCAACTACTGCTTCATTCTGTCTCTTCTGTTGGACGGAGGCCACTGACCTATTTGACTTATAAGTGCACGGGGATTTCAGGCCAGCTGCGGAGCCGTCATGCCGGGATTTATTGGGCTCAGGGGTGAGTTCCACCAGGGCCTGCAGGGCTCATCCTCCTCTTGCTTGACTTCACTCTTGTTTTGTGAGACGAAATGTAATTTCTTCAGAATGGATGCATGGAAAGTAAAATTTCTGAGTTCTTCTGGGTCTCAATATTACTCTCGTTTGCCCACATGCTTGGTTGATAGTTTGGCTACACACAGAATTCAATCATTATCTCAGTTTTCTGCCAGGGTTAGCTTTTCTGTTTTTCTTGGTCTTTCTCACTCATGTTGCTGGTTTTCCTCAAAGAGCTGATGATCTCTGGTTGCCATTCACATCTGAGGATGAGGAACAGAAGGGCTGAGTGAGGGAGCACTGTATTTAAAGGTGGGTGCTGTTGTGTGGTAGGTTTCCTTTTAGCACCAGTGGGAAGCCAGCCGGAATCTACCCCTGAACCCAGAAGATCGAGTGCCGTACTCAGCACAGAGGCCACCCCTCTTTTCTGGCCGTCCTTGAACAGTTCATCCCATGACTTTGAAAAGGAGCCCCTGACAGCCCGGCAAGCACCGGGAGGCAGGGCCAGCATTGCCAGCCACGTGGGGTGCAGCCCTGGACTCATCCCTTTGTTTTTAGTCCACTCTTCTCTTTCACCCTCCATTCCCAAGTCTAAGACTCTTGGGTTGTGCTTTCTTTTCGGTTGCAACTTTCCATTTGTTCCAGTTCTTGCCTCAGCTGCTTTGTTCCTTCAGTGACACTTCCATCCACCATTGTCCTCCAGAAGGACGTGGAGTCTTCCTTTTGTGCAGAGGCCTCTGCTTCTCTTCACTGTTACGGTTTGTGGAGTCCCAGATGGCAGAGACAGGAACACGTATGTGGCTCAGTCTACTGGCTTCATCCAGAAGCTGCTAGGGGAGGTTCATCAGAAAAACAGGGGTGCAGGGAATGACTTTAGAGTTGTAGGCATGCTATCCATAGAGGTCTGGCACCCACAGTCACACACCTCAGGGACGTCAGCTACAGGGTCATAATGAGGGGAAAGACAGGAAGCGGGAGGGCATAGCAGAAATACAGACCCAAGCACAAATGCTGGGCCCGCTGCCCTGCATGTTCATTACCTCTTCTTTACATGGACGTACTCTGAGGCCAGAGTCTCCTACAATTCTCCTAAATCCCACCAGTAATTCCACATGCCTAATACACCTTTGGACACAAAACAGGAAGCCTATAAATTCTTGACAATGAAAATCGTCCATTGAAATGGGCTCCAGATTCCAGAACGACTGAAATCCTAAGAACAGGTAATCCACCCATCCACTCTTTGTTTTTTTTTTTCCTCTCTTTTCGTTTTTCCACAGGCAATCAAAGGCTTTGCTCTGAGCCAGCTCATGAGCGAACACAGATGAACCAGACACAATTCCTCCACTGAGGAAGCCTACAGGCCCTGAAGGTGTTTTGGTTTGGTATTCATTAAGCCCAGGATATGAACACAAATTACGGTCCCTAGGAAGTATGACCTGAATTGGAACATGTTGGCTACCACTGTATATAAACTAGGAAAGTGCTATAGGACAGCCAAGTGTATCTGGATCTCAGGTATACTTGGACCTGCCCGCCATCCAAAGGGTAGAGCTGTGCGTCTGTTGGACTCACTCATCGCATGTCAGTTGCTCCAGAGGCAAGCTGTGGGTGAGAGACTTACTACCTTGATTTCTTTGCCATCGGAGGCCAACAATAGGAATTATTAACGATGGGACTCCTGATTTATAGGGGCTTGCTGAAAAATATACAATATTTGCATTTCTTTCCCCAATTCCCTCTCACTTTTATGAGTGCTGTTAAGTTTAATTTCAGCATGTTAAGTAATTTGTGACTCACTGAAATGAAACTTAATTCAGTCCTCATAAAAACAGAATAAAATGGTATTTCCATGTTTCATGTTATGGTTTGAATCAGCCTGCTATTTGGAGCGTGGTGGAATCTACTCAAAATGCCATTTTGGAGCCTCTCATCCCCTACCAACTAGTTACTATGTTCCTCAAAACTTCCCAGAATTCCTTCAGCTACCCAAAAATAGCAAAATTTATAGCTGAAGGGAACAGCGGGAAAGCTAGTAAGCAAGTCGTGGCACTGTTTCTGCAAGTGCCGCCTTATGTAAAATGTGCGTGGTTTCTACCGTATATCCGTTGTATTAGATGATTGTATCAATGAATAGATACAGACGGTCTGCTCAGTAGACCCCTGGGACTTTTAAAATGACCATTACTATTATTTTCTTCAACCAACTTTCCTTGCCTTACTCACAAGCACCAGAGGAATCCAGGACATCCCATTTTGGCAAATACTGCAACAAGGCATAAATACTATATTTGTATCTAGTTTATGATCTTATCTAAGTATGCTTAATTTTTATGATACAACCTCATTAACTGTGATTAATAATTTGGAGTTGTATGAGAACTGACTTACGAGGGGCTAAGATTAATCTTCACAGCATCTCTCTGAAGAAAGGGTAGTTAGAAAAATTGCAGATGGTTTTTAACTCCGTTCAGAAAGCAAGTTGTTTCTTAAGAGTTTAATCTTGAGAGGTGCTTGCAGGCAGGTGCTGCTGTCACCTACCAGGATGGTGGCCTTTCTGCGAGGACTGGTGAGCTGCCTGGAGCAGCAGGTCACCAGGGCTCATCCATCCAGGAGATGGCGCTTCTGAGAAGTGGCCGGCAGGGCCTCCCCATCAGCAGGGCAAGGTTCCCGAGGAGCGAGACCACCATGGGGCATGGTGACAGGCACCTTCACCTGCACCTCTGGGCCCTAGTGACTGTGCTGGTCAGTGCCAGGCTCAGTTTGGGCACCAACACACACAACGATGACGACAGGAGGTGCAGAGATAGCCTGGGGGAAGGGGGGTCTGGGAACAGGACGGCATGTGCCCCAATGTCATTCTCATCACACCTGCAGAGGGCTGAATATTTGTGTTCCCCCAAAATTCATATGTCAAACCTTGAATCCCAATGTGATGGTCTTGGCAAGTGAGGTCTTTGGGAGGTGATTAGGTCACAAGGGTGGAGCCCGCACGAGTGGGATCAGTGCCTTTGTAAGAAGAGGGTAGAGAACTAGCCAGCTCTCTGTGTGCCATGTGAGGACAGAAGTCAGCAGCCTGCAACTTGGGAGCAGGCCCTCACCAGCACCCGACCACGCTGAGACTTCCAGCCTCTAGAATGCTGAGAAATAAACGGCTGTGGTTTATAAGCCACCCAGCCTGTGGTATTCTGTTACAGCAGCCTGGACTGAGACAACACCCAAGTGCAGGACAGGCTCAGTGGTGCCCTGAAGACCACAGACTTGGGCTATTCAAATGCCTTGAGTGGCATCTTGCCCTTGTTCCCCTGGCTACAGGACTGAAGGTTTCACTGCGGGTACAGTGCTGACGGTGTGGGGAAGACTCCCTAGTCGGAAAGGCTGTGATTAAAACCAAGGTCATGGAAGGGGCCCATCGGCACAAATCACTTAAAGCTGAAATGATGTCCAGCCAGTAACACAGACCTCGCTGGCCAGAGAGTCGCAGGATTCTTAGAAATGCCTCTCTGTTGGCACGGACTCTGCAGACGACTCGGGCAAGAGGCTGGGGGTGGCTCAGCTGGTGTTGCTGTAAAGGACACAAGAGCTCTGACTTGGAAAGTTGTTACCCCGGGAACGTAAGGCACTGGGCAGGCTGGCCCACGTGGTGTGTAATTTAGGAAGGAAACAAACTGCGCTTAGCGCGATAGGAGGCTTACCAAGAACTGTCGGCAATGCCTTGATTCAGTAACAACGATAAGGGCTTTGTTCACGCTGCCCAGGGGGCCGGGCCAGAACATTCTTTGCTACAAGGAAGCATCCCTGAGGGCCAGGCTCAGCCACTCATAGTGGCCTCCTCCCTGTGGACGCAGCCTTGCCAACACCGTCGGGCACCAAGCGTTTATCACCTGCGCTTACCCGTATTTGATAACGCAGCCAGGCAGCCCCGAAGGAGTCTGCATCTTGTCTAATTTTTCCCTGAAAAATCCAGGTTTGGAACTGACTTGGACTTTGCAGGGGAAAAAAATGCACTTGGGCTGAAATGGTTTGCTGCAGGAATCACCCCAGAAGTTGTCTTTATGTCTGTCTGCCTTCCTTTTATGCTGTTTCTCATTCGCGCACCAAAACACTGATGCTATGTACTCTGCTAGGCCTCGGGGAGGCAAAGAGAATGAGGCAGGTCTGCTGCCCGCGTGGGCAAGCGGACGTGAGGCTGGGAGGCCAGTGTCTGGCACGACAGTCCTCTTCCCCATGACGCTGGGGACTGCCATTTTCCCCCGTGTTGTTAAGATTTCCCTGAAACTGAGCAGTAACTTTGGAGGGTGTGGGGACTGCAGCACCAAGAGCCACACAGCTCCTGGGAAGCAGCTTCCTTCCTCCAAATACACTCGGCCCCTCCGTGGCCCTCGACAAGCAGACTCCTCGGTTAGTCTCACAGAGGGGCTGGTCAGCCGAGGCCAGGGAAGCGTGAACGCTGGAGGAAAGATCTGGTTTTCCCTTCTACGCCAAACGCATGGCCATTCTGGCACTGACCCGCCTGCTCCAGACTCCGGCAGCTGCCATCTCCAACGGGTCTCGGGGGGCTCACCTGCTGGGGACACGGTTCAGGGAAGGTGACTGCAATGATGACGAGAACAGGCATCCATGACTGAGGGAGGGAGGGCTCCCTGGGTGCTGTGCTCTGAGTATTTGTGTCCCCCAAATTCATATGTTAAAATCCTAACCCCCAGGGTGATGGTGTTAGGAGGTGGGGTCTTTGGGAGGTGATTAGGTCCTTTGGGAGGTAATTGGATTAGTGCCCCCATAAGACAGACCCATAGAGAGCTCAACAGCCCCTTCCACCACACCAGGACACAGGGAGAAAATGCCATCTATGACAAACAAGCCCCGACCAGACACTGAGTATGCCGGTGCCTTGACCCTGATATTCCAGCTTCCAGAATTGCGAGCAACAAGTTTCTGCTGTTTATACGCCACCCAGCCTGTGGTGTTTCGTTACAGTAGCCCGAGTGGACCAAGGCACTGGGACTCTCTCACAACACGCTGAGATTGATCTGGAAATACATGGTGCCTGTGGCATAATCCAGGTGGCATCACCTGAGCCGTGTCCCTCTAGGCACTGCCCCACCCCCAACACCCCCACCAATTCCAGCTGCTGTACCACATCAGGAGATGCTCGTTCTGATGGACAAACGGAGCACTGGGTCACCTCTGCTACCCCAGGCCAGGAGCACTGCCTGGGGAGGGGACAGGCTGCAGGTGGGCCTGAGCTTGGGCAGAGTTAATGCAGGTGGAGGGTGAGCTTCCTTTCTTCCCTCCCTCTTTTCTCTTTTTGTCTGCTTAAAGGATTTTATCACTGTTCTAATGAGTTACAGACATCCAATGTGAAGATGGAGTTGGGGACTGTATTCCACTGGGCACAGCGCTCCCCCAAACCAGGCATATCTACCTGCCTGGATGCCACCTGCAAAGGAATCTGCTCGGTTCTACTACAGCTTTCGCAAGGACACAGAGCACAGCCTGCCCATATACCCTCCCGCCTCATCTTAGCACTCTGACTACCCTTTCACTGGTCTTGAAGTCTAAAGCAATTTAAAAAGTTTTGAAAAGATCAGATTGCTCCTGTTCCTTCAGCCACCTCAACTCCTTGTTGGCTTGCCAGGGACCTGCCAGACGCCAGCGCTCAGTCACTGCCAAGGGCAGGTGGCACACCAGGTACCACTGGCTGCAGGAGGCAGCTCCACTGGGTGCCCTCCTGAGTTAATCCACTGCTCCAGGTCTCCCAGGGCCTCAGCTCCACCGCAAGCCCCCTCTGGGGAGAGGGAGCCTCCCTCCAGAGCCCCACCAAGGATACAGACAAAAGCACATTACCTGGCACTTGCCGTGCACGCAGAGGTCGGTCTCGTAGGGCCCACAGGGTGTGCCATCCAGGACCCTGTCGGCCACCAGCAGCGGAGACTCCTTCCCGAGGGGTGAGCAGTAGAGTTCACACGGCTTATCTGCGGAGGGAAAGGTGGGTGGACATTGACGTGGGAAGGGGTGTGTGGGCCATGCAGGGTGCAGGTACTCGTGGGCAAGGGGAAGGCCCGGAGAAGAGAGGCTGGCACAGGTAAATAAGGGTCATGACAGCTTAGTGCACATCCTTGGGTACATGCTCCAGCTCCACACCAGATGCAGCACAGGGCTCAAGAGAATGACAGCACAAGTCAGAGGCTATGGGGCTTCTTCTCTTTATCCTCCGCAAAGATACAGACTTCCTCTCCCTTAAGGCATTAAGCATGCCAGGCTGAACAAAGGCACAGTTGTGTGCTAACCTCTTTGTAAGCTGAATGCGGGTCAAGGGTGAACCCAGGAGCTGCTCTTGCAGTGGGGGTGGGGAAGGAAGAGGGGGCTGGGGAAGATGGGGAGGGTGGGAAGGAGAGGAGGGTGGGAAGTACAGGAAGGTGATCGAGAATGACTTTGAGCTGGCGAGTGGGCCCCATGGGGTGTCCATGGCAGAGGTTTTGTTGAGCGTGTTAACAACCCAGAGCTGCTGGGTAACAGCCACAGAGCTGTGTTGCGGGGCACAGAGGTCCTGGAAGAAACTGGGTGGGGGGCACAGAGAGGGGACACGTGGGCTGCTAAAAAAAACCTGTCAGAGTCCTGTGCCAAAACAGGATGGAACCCCAGTTTCTGCTGCTCCTGGAACCACAGAACACACCCAGCTCGCATGCCTTCACCTGGGCTGTTCTCTCTGCCTGGAAATCCTCCTACCTTGACCTCCTAGAAGGATCCCACCGCCCTGGAAGCTTCCACTCCAGAGCTGCCCCTCTCATGCCATCTCTGACGTGGGCAGGACAGGCACCGCCACACGGACTTGCGCGCACCTCCGTTAAAGCCCTGGCTATCGGCCTGCTGTCGTATAACTGTCGGGCACCTCCTGTATATCAATTGATTCATTATAAGGCAGGTCCCACTGCTGAGCAAGTGTGACCAGGATGAATTTCAATAACCTTCAGACTGAAGCACTGATGAGCTGGGAGCCCTAGAGGGCAGGGGACCAAGTTTTCATCTTTTGTCCCCAAACTGGGCCCAGAACCAGGCTCACAGACGAACTCAGTGTACGTTTTTAAACAAATGTGTGGACTTTATTCTTCTGTAAGCAATGCCAAGAGGAACACACCTTTCTCTCTTTCTCTCAGTCACCTAGTGCCACTCATGTGACTGCTTTGCACAGGGCTTCACGCCACCTTGCCAGGCCCTTTGTCCCCACCCGCAGCCTTCCCAGTGGGTTCTTCCGGTGGCCTGGGGCTAACAAGGGCAGGGGCAGAGACAGGCTTCTGCAGCTGACTTGGCCCCGGAGGAGCTCAGCGTCCCAGCCAGAGCGTTCTCCTCAGAGCAGATGTGCTGTCTCACCCAGCCTCTGGGGCTCTCATGACTGAGTGACTGTACCACCCCTGCGTCCAGTGGCTTTCCAGAGCCTCCTCCCATGGAGCTCTGCTAGTCAACATGATGGTGGCAAGTCTTGTCTTATAGCACCAGAAAGAAAGCTCCGGGGGTGTGGTGGAAATTCTGAACACAGTTCATCCAGTTAGCTGTGGGTTAAAAAAATTTGCTCTGAAGAGCAGACTGGATATCTCCAGCTTCTCAGGTCGGGAAAGTAACAATGCACCAACATTTATTCATTCAACACGCATGAGCCCTCCCTTACACAAGGCACTCTGTGGGCACTGCTGGGGAGAGATGAGTGACGTGTGCTTTTCAAGGCCCTGGCGGGCTCACGGACAAGTGCCCAGCAAAGCCAGGATGAGGCAGAACATGACGTGTCCCCTGAGACAGGGCTGATGTGAGCTGTCGGAAGGCCGGGCGTAACCTGGAAGGAATGACTCATCTCCTGCGCTGGCGCGCTGGGGGCAGTTGTCCTTCCTTCCATGTACAGGGAAAGAGCCAAGGAGGTGGCCGGCAGAAGGAGAGCTATGAAAGATGGAGACAAACTGCGATCAGCTCTTGGAGGCTCCGTTGACAAGATTATTGAGGTGCCTTCTGGGGCCCTGAGGTTGTCAGAGCATTTTGGGGAGCTGGTGGGAGAAATACAATCCCCCAGCCCCGAAGTGTGGGGTCTACTCCGTACACTGGCCTGCCTCTAACATTTAATTGGAAGGAAGGGTCCCTTGGCCACAGTGGTTTGAAACTGTGGATTCTAATTACCTTTGGCTGAAGTGCTGACTCAGTAGTGGGAGGTGATTCATTCAATAGCAGTTGACAGCAAAGGTGATGATAAAATCATAAACAATATTTATTATGTACCATGTGCTGGGTGGCACAGCTAGGTAGCATCTATGCATTTCAGGTGGGGACTGTCATCGCTCCATCCTACAGTCATGCACACGGGGCTCACGGGATGTGTCTGGTACCTGGGGTCCCTCGGCTGGCAGGGCCACATGCTGTCCTCTCGGCCCTAGCCTGGTTCTCTTTCCACCGCCACTGCTTGCTCTCTGAATGGAGAACTCTCGGGGCCTTAATTGCCAGGGAGCAAAATGGCATCACTGAAAACAAACCACCAGTTTCAGAAACGTTTCTGGCTTTTGAGTATGTACTCTGATTCGAGCAGAGATGCAAGTGAGGTTTGGGTCCAAAAGCAGAGGCTGTGTTGAGGCAAGTTAGAAAGACCAGACTTGGAAGGTGTGAAGGTTGTTTATCTAGGCTCATTGGTGTCAATGTCAGAGACGTGGGGACTTGTCAACGTCAGAGAAATGCGGACTCTCCAACGCCAGCCCTGGATGAGGGGATACTGGCCATGACCCCAGCAAGAAGGTCCACTCAACTCCACCTGCACATGACGCCCCCATCTGCAGTCACTGCCCTGCCTGGCTTGGCCAGCTGGGACAGCCAGGCTCTAGAAGAGCCTCCAGAGCTGGGGCTTCCTTCTGCTCAGCCAGGATCCTCCCCATCTATCCATCTCCTCTTCTGAAGCCTCCACTCAGAATTCAGGGCACCTACACCTCTAGCAAGGTCTGGCACTGTCTCCCAAAGGCACTGAAGATAACCTTTGAAAATACAAGAAGGTGGCTCAGAGCCCCTCGATATCCTCTATTTCCTTCCAGGCTGCCTTGGGGGGGAAATTAATCTCTAGGAGACCCTGGTACGTCACATGAGGTGGTGGGATTCAGCCTTGAGGACACAGTCGACACTCTTGTATTCCAAGTTGTATAGAAGGAGGTCTCATTTTCTTAAAAGTTATACAACCACACACTCGAAAAGAAGCTTGGAGCAACTGTCCCATGTGGCTGGTGTGTGCTGAGATGGAATTCCGATTGAGGCTGGAGTGCCCGGGGTCGGTCAGGACTTCTGTTTGGCCGGGGGAAGCCACAGACAGGGCAGAGAGACGGGCTCCACAGGATCACATCTGCTTGCCAGGGGCTCAGAGGGGCCCTCCAGTGCTCCACAGTGGAGAGGACGGTCATAGCCCTTAGCATGCTCACCGCTCTCTCTCTCTGCCAGTGGTTAGCAGGTCCCAGTAGAGACACCATTTAATTGAGGCCATCCCAGTGCTCATCCAGCTCTGCCTGGCCCTCTGTGGAAACATGCACGTTGGAGGCTGCTCAGCCCCTGTCCCCAGAGCTGCCCACCACAGCCTCCGAGCCTGACCTCAGCTGGAGAGACCAGCAGTGAGCACCTGTCCACAGCCGGACCATTCCTAGTTCCTGGGAACTTAGTAATGACAGTCAGATACAGAGAGATCATGTCCGCTCATGGATCCCAAAGGTGGCTACACCCCCCTTATCTGTAATTCAGAAACCTCAAAAGCTCCAAACACAAGCATTCTCCAACATTTGTGGCAAACGTATTTGGCAGCAAAGCCAGCCTGGGCTGACATGAGGCTCCTGGCAGTGTTGGCTTCCCCCTCAGTGGGGAGGGTCACAGGTTGCCTGGCAGAGACGTCCACGTGTCGACGCTGGAGTGATTCCCTGGTTCCCAGGGAAGTATTAACATGCGGGTATTAATATGCGGTTGATGCACTGTTATTACCTTTCTAACACCCACAGTGCTCTGAATTGTGAACCATACCTGGCCCCGGAGGACCTGGATGAGGGGGGTGTGCGTTCACGTGAGAGGCGCTGTGGGTTGCCCTCTCAGTGCCTGTGGACAAGCTGTGAGAAAGCCAGTCTGCAGCGGGCCTAGGAGGATGTGACCGCAGGAGGAGTGAACTGTGGGGGCCATGGAGGGAAGGTCCCCGCATCTTCAGAGGTCTTGGCCCCGGACCAACCTCCTGGCCTTGGGTCCTGGGAGATACGCCGCATCTTTGCAACAACTTCCCTCTTTTTCATTAAGCAGCTCCAGCTGACTTGGCCGAGCTGGCGTCAGAGAGCCCTACCCATCACACCCCCATCCCCACGGAGGCTCAGACCCAGGTGGGGGTGGGGGTTCTGCCGTGCCAGGGAGAAGGAGCTGGGAACACACAGCCACGTCCAGCCACGGCCTTCGCCAGGCCCTCCGACACTTCAGTGGGCCCACGGCCCGCTGGCCTGGGCAGAGAGGACTGAACTCTCGAAGGTTTCCACTTCAATGAAATTCCGCGGGGAAAGCAGAAACGGGGTGGGTTTGGCGACCGGCCATCTCTACGGGCTTCTGTCTGAAGGCTTTTCCACTTAGAAATATTTTCAAAGGAGAGTCTTTGTCTTCTGTTGGAGGTGGTATGGATTTGTGGTCCTGAGTCCTCCCTTGGAAAATCTACCTCTGCAAGAATTCTTTAAAAAAAGAAAAAGAGAGAGAGAGAGAAAGAAAACAAAAAATATAGCTTCCCCTTTCTTGAACCGTGCGTCACCAGCCAAAGAATTCCGCAGCGATAGCAATGCTATGAATAGGGCAGTCATCATGGCTTCAGAGGAGCCCGGAGTCCAACCACAGGAATCGCTCCTATCGCGGCCGAGCTAGAATCGTGCCTTTTATAAAACGGGTTTTGAGAGGAACACTTACAATCTGTATTCTCCCCCTGCCTTCTGAATTGGCCATTTATTATTTTGTTCGTACCCTTGTGAAATGCTCCTTCTGAAAATGCTGGCTTCTGTTTACATCAGAGAGAAGAGAAACCACACAGGCGAGAAGTCATGACAATTCCACCCCCGAGGAGGACGTGCCGAGCTACCCTTGCAAAGGCCTGAACTCGGGGGTCTGTCCTTCAAAGGCAGAATACTCACTGCCTGTTAGCTGTCCTTATCAAGTAGGGTTGCACTTTTCGGATCAAAGGCGGTGGCACTCTACTGATGATTATTTATTACTTGGGCAGAAAGAACCAAATAGCGAGTGGGTGAAAAGTCACATTCTGAACTCAATGAGCTCCCCTAACAGCCTCCTTGCGAGACTTTCTGCCCGGAGGGACCCGGCAGACACAAGGCTCAGCCATGGTGATGATAAGGCCACCAAGGAGCTCAGCCACCCCAAAGTGGTTAGGAGGAAAATAGAAGTTTAATCTGGACTTGGAGAAATCTGTGGAAAAATAGGCATTTAAAGTGGGATTTCTGCATTGAATAAATGATGTCGGAGCATTGAAAACTGAAGCAAGCAATCGAGGAAAGAATAACCACTTCGTGCACACAGTTGGGTGGAAAGGGAAGAGGGGTGAATCTGTCTTCAACTTGACTTCTTCTTGCTCCTGCAAAGTGGGAGAGGACAGAAATGAGGTCTGAAATCGTCTTTATCTGACGTTTTGGGGACGGCTGAAGGTTTGGAAAACAAGGCTGCTTCTCATCAGAACCGGCCGTCGTGCTGGAGAGGTGGCAGCTCTCTCGGGTGCTATCTTGCTCCGGATTAGAGGTCTGGATGTGCCTGACACAGCTGGAAGCCTCCTCCCCCCAGGCCTGCGTCATATTCGCGGCCGGGCAGAGGGAGGCGAGGGCCTGCTCTGGGCAAGTGCGTGCCTCCAGCTGCACGTGTTCTTTTGGGGAGAGGGAAGGTCTCCTCTTTCCCTCATCTGCAGGGAAAGTCGAGGATGTGAAGGCCTTGTTTCTCTCGAATTTTGCTGCTAAGTGACAGTGCAGCTACAGTACACAGCCCCTGAGGGTGGTATTCTTTTTTAAAAAAGGAGAATGTCTGGGGAGCTCCCCAATAGTTTAAAATGAGTCTGCAGCCGAGTGGGTTGGCACTACCTTGTACAATTTAGAACATCACACATCACTTTGCAAGTCAGCTCAAAGAGGATGGGCCAGGTTGCTGGGCTAAAAGCTGCAGATCTGAGGCGGCTGTTCCAGCGATGCCTGGGCCTACTCTCACACAGCTATGCGCACTTGAACTTGGAACAGCAGACCGCAGAATGTGGATTTCAAAGGTTCTTCCTGTTACATGGAAGAAACCTAAGACCTGGCACTGGAATGTCATTCTTTGCAAAACACTTCTGAGGCTGTCTAAAAGTCAGGCCCGGTTGCTTTCGTTCTTCTTAAAGCTCCCTCACTCCACACCCACGAAGTCACGCTTTCTGTCTTGCTCGAGTATTGGAAGCTGGATGATAGCTGGCTATTTTCTGTGAGTCCCCTTAACTTTTCTGGAACTGAGGTCAGCTCCCACTCTGGCTTCTTGTCAGCTGCAGGAGCTCAGATGTGTCCTGTAACCTCAGCACCGTCATCCTCTGCACAGCTTATTTTGCATATTAAATGAGCCGGTGTGTGCCCGGCATGTAGTATGCTGGTAAGTGTGACCATATTGTCATCATTATAACACAAAGTCTCATTTCCTGAAGAGGAACAGTTTTAGGTAGAAAATAGCCCTGAACCAGGTCCTGGGGTGTCCTTGTCTACAATAAACAGACATCACAAATCCCACACTGACATGATACATCACCTAGAATTTTATCAGCCACTGGAAATGCTTGCAGTGTCACCGTGGGGCAGGGCCTATTGATTTGGGAGAAAGTTCTTAGAAAGAAAATGTGACCTGTGCTTATCAACATCTTTCCCAAATTGTAAACTGTTCTCAAAATTTTCCCCAACACCCAGGCAAGGAGTAAGGGTCAATCCAAAATGAACTAGGAAAAGGCAGGAAAGTAGAACAGCAGACACACAGACACACTGCCCTGCTCCTGTAGGGCCTCACTCTCCTCAAAGTTTGTCCCAGGTCCCTCAGCCCACAGTGCCGGGGCCAGGCTGCCAGCACACCTGCCTTGCTGCAAGTGGGGGTGCAGGAGGCATCTGGCCTGTGCCCGCCTTGACGGTTGCCACTGGGAGATCTCAGAGAGTTGGGTCATTCAAGTTCAACCCCGCTGCACAAGAAGTGGGGCTGCGGCTGACTTGTGCAAGGACAGGAGTGTCCTGTTGGGTGGATTTGGGAGGGGGTGTTTTGCAGGCTTCCCTGGGTGGTTTTTATGGTCTTGGGGGAGGAGAGAAGGAGGTCACCACATAAAGACACGCCATATGCCTTTACCTTCCACCACCACCGCTGTCAGCAGGCCCTTCTTCTTGCTGCTCAGTCGGTCGTGCGCCTGGCACTGCTGGTCCCGGAAGCTGGGCAGACCCTTGGGGCAGGGCGGGTTCTCACAGACTGCATGCTCCACACTGGCGCCCAGGCAGTGTGTGCCTCCAGGCCCAGGGCTAGAAGGAAGAGGAAGGCCTATATTAACCAGACTGGGCCACGGAACAGCAGGGGCACTCTGCTTTTCTCTATCAGGAGGGGACATGCGGGGCAAGGTTTCCAAAGCAACCCCCCTCCGCAGACCACATCTCAGCAATCCCAGACCCATGCTGACAACACATTTAAGTCAGCCGTCAGAAAGATGCACCTAAGCACTGTAAACCAAGGTCATCTGGAAACAGAATGCAGTGGATACCAGTTTAGCAAGACCCATAAACTGCCTTTCATCTGAACTTAAAATCTGGCTATAGGTAACATTGAAAACCCAAAGGAACTTTTTTTTCCCTGGGGGGGGGGCGGTTGTTTGGGGGGCTGTTCTCTGAAATGAAGACCTTTAAAAGGCTCCTAGGTATGCTCTTGGGCGTCTCTCTTGTTTACTTTATAGCGAAAAGAACAAGAATGACGAGTTTACTTGCTCATGGGCTTTGGGGAGAGACGGGTTAGGCCCTAGCTGTGCCACCTTCAGCTGGACACGTGTGAGACCCCAGGTGGTCAGTGTTGCAGTCTTGTGTCCTGGACGCTCCGTGCTTACACTGGGGTTCAAGCTGTTCTGGAGACCCGGGCTATGGTCACTGGCCAAGTCCACGAGTGTGAGCTCTGCCCGCTCTTCCACGAGGCCCCAGGGTGTCCTTGGAGGACTCTGACCTGGGCAACCTCCATGGTTCAGTTATCTCCATGATGCCAAGATCATCACAATGGAGTGAGATTTCTCATTCCCCCTCAACCCATACTTTTTACTGAAATTCAGCATATGAGAGAAAACAGCACAAATCACAACTGTTCTGCTCAATGAATGTGTGCAAATTTCACACATCTGTTGGCAGGACGACATTTCTAACACATTAACTATGTCATTTTGGGTATTTCTTTTTCTCCCCTTGCCATTTCTCACATCCAGATGGCAAGGCCACCCTGTGAACACTGATTTAGGGGACAGATATACGGTAGAAGTCTTCAGACTTTTGTGTCATATAATTCTACACCAAGGGTTGACAAATTTTCCCTATAAAGGGTCAGATAATGAATATTTTTGGTTGTGTGAACCACACAGTTTCTGTTGTAACTATTTAATTCTTCCACTGTAGCACAAAAGCAGCCAGAGACAATATGTAAAAGAATGGGTATGGCTGTGTTTCAACAAAACTGTATTTAAACAAGCAGGTGGTGAGCCGGATTCGGTCCATGGGCCACAGTCTGCCAGCTCCTTCCAGAGGCCTGGAAGAAAACATCCTGAGAAGAAAGAAAGGCTCCCTTCATACCTCTCTGTCTACTTCATATATTCCAGGAAACAATTCCCTTCCCTGGGGAGAAGATATACATTTGTGACCCCATAGTGGGGCCCTGAGCTCTGGTCTCCAAGATAGGCCCAAGTTAGGAAATGGCTAAACCTCTACAAGGCTTATGGGATCTGAGAGCAGAGGGGTCATGTGTTCTGTTTCCTCTCTAGAAGACCGGGGGAGGGTGGGTCAGCTGACCTCAGAAATGATTGTACGGTATATTTAGGTAGATGGAGCCTGAGACAGCCCCCCCAAGAACCCTGGGCCAAGCACCAGGTGCCACAGAGCATGGTGAGGAAGGAGCAGAGAGGGCCTGGCCCTGAAGAGCCACGTGGGCCAGCAGGAGAGACATTACCATGGCAACAGGTGAGTCCCCACAACTGGGGACCAGAGAGGGAATGAGTGATGCATCAGATGCTGTATGGCAAGGTGTTATAAGCTGAACTGTGTCCTCCTCAAAATTCATACGCTGCAGTCCTAACCTCCAGTACCACAGAATGTGACCTTATTTGGAAATAGGGTCAATGAGGTTATAATTAGCTTAAATGAATCATACTAGAGGAGGTTGATCCCCTAATCCAATACGAATTGTCCTTATGAAAAGTTGAAATTTGGAGACACACATAGGGAGAACATCCTGAGAAGATGAAAGCAGAGATTGGGATGAAGCATCTAAACTCCAAGGAATGCCAAAAATGGTCAGGAAACCATCAGAAGCTAATAGAGAGGCCAGGGACAGATTCTCTTCATAGCCTTCAGGAAGAACCAGCTTTGCTGATACTTTGATCTTGGACTTCCAGGCTCTGCAACTGTGAGATCATAAACTTCTGTTGGTTAAGCCACTTAGATTGTGGGACTTTGTTATGGCAGTGCCAGGAAACTAATATACCATATGGATGCTGCAGGACCAGATGCATCTTCACAGAACTGAGATGCAGGCTCAGGGAAAGTGGGGCAAAAACTGAAGTGCTAAGAATCCCACATGAACTGGGAGTTTAAAAACACAAATTAGGTTGGTTTCTAAAAGAATAAAGGGAGCTACATTTCCTACATACCTTATGGAGTGAACTGCAATTTGTGCACATTATGTAATTAACTTGCAGCGTTGTCATCAAGCTTCATTTTATCTTCAGTTTCATCCCTTCCCACCAACTGATTTCTCTACTTTTACATCCAGCTGACCCACATACACCAGCTACCTGTACACCTGACAGTGGGTACATGGACAAGAGACTAGACACGACATAAGAGAACTAGATCCAGGAGAAAGAGGGCCTGGAGGCAGCAGCCCATGGGATACCATATGTGGTTTGGCATGCCTCCCCCTCCAGACCTGCTTATGCTGCTGCTTCTCCTTGTCTAACCTTCTCCCATGGGCAAGTCTTCTTTGGGCCCTTATCTAGCCTACTGCCCCCTCATCCCCACCTCCCACCTCTGTCCATCCAACCATATAACAAAACAAAATTTAAAAACTGAAAGCAAACCCTGGGGAAGGGGGATAATTTGTTTCTCTGTTTCCAGAATTACCACATTATAAGATTCAAATGTCTAGTTTTCAACAAGCAAATCACAAGACACATAAAGAAATAGGAAAGTATGACTCATTCAAAGTAAAAAATAGGCTGGGCATGGTGGCTCATGCCTATAATCCTAGCACTCTGGGAGGTCAAGGTGGGAGGATCACTTGAGGTCAGGAGTTTGAGACCAACCTGAGCAAGAGTGAGACCCCATCTCTACTAAAACCAGAAAAAATTAGCTAGACATTGTTGCACACACCTGTAGTCCCAGCAAATTGGGAGGCTGAGGCAGGAGGATCACTTGAGCGCAGGAGTTTGAGGTTGCTGTGAGCTAGGCTGATGCCATGGCACTCTAGCCCAGGCAACAGAGCGAGACTCTGTCTCAAAAAAAGAAAATTAAAAACAAAGGAACAAAATATACTGACAGAACCTGTCCCTGAGGAGACTCAGATGTTGGACTTACTAGACAAAGACTTTAAAACAACTGTCTTAAAGATGCTTAAGAGCCAAAGGAAGACACAGGCAAAGACAGGAAGACCCTGTGTAAACAAAATGAGAATATCAATAAAGAGATAGAAATTATAAAAAGGAAACAAATACATTTTGGAGTTGAAAAATACAACAACCAAAATAAGAAATCCACCAGATAAGTTCAAAGCAGATTTCAGTAGGCAGAAGAAAGAATAAGCAAACTTGAATATAGACAATTTAAAGTATTGAGTCTGAGAAGTAAAAAGAAAGAAGATGAAATTAACATTGGGGGTCTGCGAGACACCATCAAGTGGACTAATGTACACATTATGGAAGTCTTAGAAGAAGAGAGAGAAAAAAGAGTAGAAAATTACTTAAATAATGACTGAAAATCTCCCAAATCTGAAGAAAAACATGTATCTACAAATCTACTAAGCTCGACAAACTCCAAGGAGGATAAACATACAGGAACTCACACTTAGACACATTATGATTAAACTGGCAAAAGACAAAGAAAGAATCTTAGAGCACCAAGAGAGAAGTGACATGTCTCATACAAGACATCTTCAATGAGAGCATCAGCCAATTTCTCATCAGAAACATTGGAAGCCAAAAGGTAGTGGGCTGATATAGTCAAAGTGCTCAAAGAAAAAAAAAACAAACCTGTCAACCAAGAATTCTATGTCTACATAACTGTCCTTCAAAAATGATATGAAAATTAAGACATTTCCAAATAAAAATTGAGAAAGTTTGTTACTTCTAGACCTGAATTATAAGAAATGCTAAAGGGAGTCCTTCAAGTTCAAATGAAAGGATACTAGATAGTAACCAGAAGCCATATGAAGGACTAAATATCTCCAATCAAGACATGATGCTAAGCTTTGTCAGTACACGGTACTAGAGAAAACTGGAGGAGTAAGAGGTATTTCTCCCTGGTTTTGGCATGTGATTTCTCTAGGGCTTATGCCTAGTGCCCGTGATGCGTGCCACCTCCTTGTGGCAGCATCCTCCTGTACCCCAGAAGGTAGCTCCCAACCACATCAACTTTTTGGGCAGATTCCCATCCTGGTCTGAGTTGCAGTTCCTCTCCTTGGAAACCTTTCCCTGACACCCTAAGTGTGGCTTTCCAGAGAGTCCCACCAGCATAGACCCTCCACAACCCCCTCCCTCATCCAGTGAGCTCCAGCCTCTCCAATAAGGTCTAAGGAACTTCAGCTGTGGATGTGTGTGTGTGTGTCACCCCCGTCCAGATTTGTTCCTTCTTTGGGTGCTCTGCCTCAGACCTGAAGACACTATACTATACCCCTATCTGCTCTTGCTGTATTCTTCAGAGTTCTCTTTGTGTGTCTTAGTAGCTAATTTCCCATCACTCCAATCACCTGTCATAGCAAATTGCTTTCTTAAGTGAAGCTTCCCTGAGCAAAAAAAAAAGACTGAAAGCATTAATTTTTTTCAGTTTTTCCTTGAGTCACTACTTTAAACAACATAGAAAACGAGAGAAACAATAGCCACTTGATTCACTACCTAAGTAATCCCCGTATTGACATGTGGCAGGACCCTATACATGGCCCCTTACTCTTCATGATGGTTTCTATGACACAGGTCATCTACAGTAACCATGACATCAGTGAGGTCCTCCTGCATGTATAACTGAACCTTGAACAATGTGGGGGGTTAGGGGCACTGCCCCCTGGTGCAGTCAAAAATCCATTGGTAACTTTGACTCTCCAAAACTTAACTATTAATCAGAAGCCTTATTATTAATAACATGATAGTTGATTAACACATATATTTTGTTATGTTATTTGTATTATATACTATATTCTTACTATAAAGTCATCTAGAGAAAAGAAAATGTTATTAAGAAGATCACAAGGAAGAGAAAATACATTTACTATTCATTAAGTGGAAGTGGGTCATCATTAAGGTCTTCGTCCTAGTAATCTTCACGTTGAGTAGGCTGGGGAGGAGGAGAGAGGAGGAGAGAGGAGGAGGGAGGAGGGGAGAGGAGGAGGGAGGAGGGGAGAGGAGGAGGGAGGAGGGAGAGGAGGGGTTGGTCGTGCTGTCTCAAGGTGGCAGAGGCAGAAGAAAATCCACATGTAAGTGGACCCATGCAGTTCAAAGCCATGTTGTTCAAGAGGCAACGGTATGCTGGTCCTGAGACAACAGAAACAGGCACCTCCATCCACGGCACAGAGAAGACAGAAGGAGAATCTCTGTGGGGGAGAGTGTGGCTGGCAGGGAGGTCCCCACATGGCCTCCTGACACAAGTTCTGTGGGAGACTTGAAGGAGGGGACCAGCTTTACCAAGGATCCCGTGCTGGGCTGAGCAGGCAAAGGCTGAGCTATATGGACACAAGGGGCTTCAGGAGACACTGTGCTGGGGCCAGCGAGAGCAGGCAGGAGGGAACAAATCCCCACGGGGCAGGTGGAGAGACCACCGTCACAAAGTCTGCAGAGCAGGTGGCCGGGGCTCTCATTTACTCTGGAAATTCCTTTGAGCTATGCAATGAGGATAAAAACAAAATACATCCAGGAAGATTAAAATGACAGAACCCAAGCCTGACATGGCTAAAATGAAGAGCAGTTACTATAGCGGAATTCACAACAGCATAGAGTCATGCCTTGCTGACAGCTAAAGGTGGGCCGGTGTCCTTCACTCGGCCTGTCCTGGGAGGGCTGAAGGCACAGCCCGGGGGGCTCCATCACACAGGCTCGGGGGCCCTGCGAGGCCTCGAGGGGGGAGGCACCATGTTGAAATCTCATCCTGAAATGAGGACTGGTCACCTTAGGACACGGGAGAGAAGCCGGCTTCTGCCTCGCTGGCCCTGTGTAACCATTCCCTCATTACATCCACACCAAGAATCAGAAGGGAGTCCCGACAGTATCCTTCAGATGAGGAAACCGAAGCGCCAGTAGGTTGAGGAAGGGGTGGAGACGGGAGATGCCGTGCGCAAGAGCTCCGGGACCCAGCAGTGCGGGCTGCCTGTCAGCTGCCACGAGGTCTGAAAGGACAGCCTGACGCTGATGCAGTCATCGGGGGTGCGATGGGTTTTTAAGATAGTCTTCAATATCAATCCACGACTTCTAGATTTAGGACTTTCTAAACATGAATAAAGTAGAAGCTCAGATATAAAACCAAATGACCTGAACAGGCATTTCACAAGAAAAGGATAACCAAGTGACATGTACAGACAGGCGCAGATGCTCAGCCTTGTTACCAATGGAGGAAATGCAAACCAAACCTTGGCGAGATACTGCTACCCACCCACCGGAACGGCCGAAATGGGAAGGACTGACTGACAACCCTCGGTGTCAGGGAGGATGCAGAGGATGTGGAAATACACCATGGCTCACGGCAGTGGAGGTGGCATAGCCAGTTTGCAAAGCTGGTGGCTGTCACGTGGTCACACATGCACATATGTACTAGGAGCCAGAGACTCCCCTCCCACTGCACTGACACGCACCTGCATGTGTGCCCAGACACACATTCGACTGTAATGAGCAAGGCTGTGCAGGGAGCTTCACTGTTCTGTATGTTACACCTTCATAAATACATTCAAAGACAAGGAAAAGAGTAAGGTAGAGAGGCTTCGGTGAGAAACTGGAAGTGCAGAGAGAAAGATAAGTTCCACCCCAAATCTTCCCCAACCTCCTGCAGGCAAGGAGGGTCTCCTGCTGGGGTGGGGTCCGTGCTGCCTTGGGCAGACCCAAACACAGCAGAGAAGCAGCAAAGGTTTGCTGAGGTGAGCAGGCTCATGTGGCAGGAGATCTACCCCTTACCCTGCGAGCGGACGGACAGGTAGAATCGAGGTAGACTGGAAGAGAAAGGTGCCACTTTATTTGCTGCTTTGCTCCATTAAATGAAGACAGATCAGAAGGTACAGTGACAGCAGCAGCTCAGGCTAGTTTACCAAGCAGACACAGAGCTCTCAGCAGAGAGCCGGCAGTTCTGGCCCCCGCGCTGGCTGCCCCAGTCTCTGCAACCTCCAAGGAGCGAGCAAGGCAAGGCCATAGGTTTCAGGAGTAGCGCCGGGCTGCTAACGCACCCTCAGGGCAGCAGATGTCCCAGTTTTAAGGCCTCCTCTGAAAGGTATCCAAGTAACACATGTAACTTATGCTTCAGTGTAGAAGACTTGGGATTTTTAAAAACTATCCATATGAACGCCAGGTCACTGGCACACTGAAAGCACACAGATGGGGTTTCACTGTGGAAGCAAAAACCAATTACAGGCACATAACTTCACTCCACCCGTCCTCCCACTGAGTCTCAGCGGGCTAGCTGCTTTCCTCTCCCTCCGGGTGTTCCGGGGGCCGTGCTGCAGGGTGACCCTGCCACATCCCGGCTCTGCACCCCCCTCGCCTGCACAGCCTCCACTTGCTGGGGCAGAGCTGGCTTTTCACACACCTGCCCCCGAGCCTTTCTCCTAGGCCTCCTCCCCAGCCCTCCCCACACACAAGCCCCCGATGGGGTATCAGAAGGCAAACTAGAGATGCATTTTCTACCTTGCAGTCATTTGGCGTAACTCCCACCCACAGCAACATAAACTATGGCAGGAAAAGATGAGCCCAGGAAGCTAATTTGAAAACACGGATGGTCCCTAAGTCCTCAAGGTCAGCGGTAAAAAATAAAAATTCTAAGAGCTGTAAAGACCAAGACTAGAAAAAAGTGGGGGGAGGGGGACTCTCTTGCCAATATTTTTGGACAGTGAATAATCCAGCTGCAGAAGACGGGAACGGAGCCAGGAGTATAAAGTGAAGGGGGTGGGGGCGGGGTGGGAGCGTTCCAAGCCCGAGACGTACACACCAGTGAGGTTTGGACATCCTATGAAATCTCAAGGCAACAGGCCGGTGATTTAAGGAGTGAGACGGAGAGAGGACGTTGTTTTGGTCAGAGGTTGGCTCCCAGGCCTCGGTCAGCTGTGCTTTGTAACAATCACCACATCAGGCCGTTGTGCAGAAGCAGGCGGGAGACTGCAGCCAGGACCTCATAAAATACTGTCCACGTCCTGCGTCTCTTCGGGAAGCACCAAGGCGGCTGTTCACCCACCCCCCAAAGCCTGCCCCGTGCCTTGCCATTCACCGGGCTGGATCCACGAAGGTGAGACGCTTTGTAGAAAACTACAAGGCGAAAAAGAGCCCGTTTCTGTTCAGAACGGGAAACAGAGCCACACCGTCACTGCAAAAGATCAGACAGACTACCAAAGGAGCAGATTATAGGAGCAAGAACATGCTGTTTCTCTCACTTGGGATAGACGAGGCCGGATTACACACCGAGGCTTGTGCTTGAGATGGTGCTGAGCATCCCTGGCTGCGAGCGCAACCTCTCTGGGCCGGGCAGGGTGGGCAACGGACGGATGGGCCTCACGTGGCCGTGCATAACATCTGGGAGGCCATCCATGCATGACACTAGGGTAGCAGGCCTGCCTGGGGATCTGCCTTTTTGTCCTAATAATTTACAAGAAGCTTTGTGTTTCAGGGGGAAAATGATACAGGGATGTGTCTGGGACATTGGAATTGCAGAGACTGCTTTTCTTGGACACGCAGGTGTCCAGGCAGTAAGGCGTTCAGTGCATTGCATAGAGTGGCTGCTCTGCTGAAGGCACAGAAGGTAGGACGGCATCCCAACAGGTGGGGCCCGTCCCAGGCCTCTGGAGCCTACGGGCCAGTGGGGAGGACAGAGCAGGAACAGGTAAGCAAACACACAACAGCAATAACCAACTGTTACAACACCTGCCGCGTTAGGGAGAGGTGCTGGGGAGAGGGCGCCACTTTAAGCAGGGTGTCAGGGACAAGAACTCTCGAGAAGACATTTACGCTGAGACACAAAGAGGGGCGGGGGGAAGAGAGCGCTGCAAAGGTGCTGAGGGTGGAGCAGTGGTCGAGCAGCAAGGAGGCTCTGAGGCTGGGAGGGTTGACGTGTGTGACTGGAAAGGGTCCTGGAGATGTAACTAAGTTAAGGATGTCGAGATGAGATCATCTTGGATCAGGGTGGGCCCTAAATCCAACGACAAGTTTCCTTCTAAGAGAAGAAAAGGTGAGAAGATGCTTGGGGAAGAGACCACGTGAAGGTGGCGGCAGAGATCAAAGTGACTTGTCTACAGCCAAGAGGGCGAAGATGTCGGCAGCGGCCAGGAGCCCTGGGGCGGATGCCCCTGCAGAGTTTCAGGAAGGAACCAAACCTGCTGACACCTTGATTTTGGACTTCTCGTTTCCAGAACTGGGTTCCAAACCCGGGCTGCCACCATCTCACCGTGTGACCTTGGGCAAGTTACCCAATTTCTCTACAATTCAGCTTTTCTCTGTACAATGGGATAAAAATAATACCTCTCGCACAGGGCTGCATCCAGTGATTATATTACATCAATGCCTAAGGGAACCCGGCACAGGTGAGGACCCCCTGCGTTCACCACTCTTATTACGGCCAGACGTGGAGGAGGTAGGGCCACAGGAGTGTCCGCACAGACTCAGGGGCTCTGGACTCGAGCAGTGCAAGGACATGGTGCTATTTACTGAGAGAGGGAAGTGGGTTGTGGGGGTGGGGGCGGAGGTCACAGTTTAGAAGTGCCAGGTTTGGAGTGTGTGGGAGAAAACCAGAGAAGTTGGTGGGACAGCGCCCCTTGAGGGTGTTCAGGGATTTTATCTGTTTGCCTGAGACGACAGGCCCACACCTGGCAGGATCCAGAGTCTGGGCCTGGCAGGGTTCACTGAAGGCCTCAGCGGGAAGGAGCACGGGCTGGGGGAGTGAGAGCCCCGCCTGCCGCTCCGGTACTTCCACAGTCGCCCTGCCCCAAGGGGTGTCGCTGGGCGACACATTGGACAGAAGGTGCATCAATGCCTGTAACAATCCAGTGTGCTGAGTCCCGCAAACCTTCTGCTGCCGGTGTGCGGTGGTCCTACGAATTCCCGCGCTCAATGACAGCGCACGGGAAGAAGAGCAATGGGAGAGAAACGCCATAACCACCCTGGCGGGGGAGGTAGAGCCAGAGGAAGAGGAGGAATGAAAGACTTTTACAACAACGCTGTGGTTGCCATAACAGCCGCCCTCCTGGCGCCACTGACCTGGAGGGCCGGGGTGAGAATCCCCACACGTGAATCCACGGCAGGCCAGGCCAGGCCAGGGGTATCCTCACGCCGCTCGCTCAATTAGGGGTCTTTAGCAACCTCTCCTCGCAAAATGTCCCTGTGATATCCCAGAGCACCCACGGTGGGCAGGGCAGGGAATAGTGGGGACAGTGACAGGGGTCCAGCCAAGGCATGAGTCCACGAAGCTTGGGAAAGCCTCCTCTCTAGGCCACCAATGGGGGGATGACCATGCCAGTGTCACCCCAAGAAAACACACAATACTGGGTCCCTTAAAAGTTGTGCCTATTGCATTCACCCAGCATTGACAACACCTCATTCTTGCCCTCACCTAAAACAATCTAAACGTTGACAGTCTCGGGATATAGGGTCCTTTGGGCATTTAGCGGTTCTGCTATCCTCCTACTATGACATTTACAAGGTGTCACCTGACATGGGATAACATATGTTATGTGCCAAAGGGGACCTGTCTTTGGCCAGGGCCCATGAGCTCCAACCACAAACATGGTGCACTCATGACAACCACAACCCTTGCAAATTTCTCTCTGCACTTAACAAAGCCTTTCCACTTAAGTCATCCTCCTCTGAGCTGCAAAACGCTCTGTGGGTAGGCAGGGCAGGGTAAGCGGTCTCATCCCAGCTCTTCTGTTAGTGCAAACCACAAGAGGGGCCACTTGTTAAATACAGACCAAGATTTTCTGTATGTTCTCATGAATTATTCCAATTTTTAGATGAAGAGGTAAGTAACAGCCGGCAGTTGCCACAAGGAGTTGCACTGGGATTTGAAGACTTGACTGCCCTGGCTTTGAAGTCTGGCTCTTCCCACTCTACCCTGTCAGCTCCAAGTGGGGAACTGAGGCCAGAGAACAGAAGGGTCTTCGTCGAGGTCACATGACCAATAAATAACCAACAAAGCCAGGCCCAGACTCAGCGCCATGAATCCAAACCCAAAGGTCTCTTTGCGGGGTCTGACGTCAAACTATTAACTTCAACACAGAGTAACGTAAAACCCGAAACCACTCTCTATTAATTTCTCACCATTTAGCTAACTAGGGTTTCTAATCATCGGCCCACCCATGCTTTTAATTAAGAAGTCATTCCTAACAGATTAAATACCTACTATGTGCCAAGTACTCTGCAGGGTTCTAGAGGGGAAGGTTTTAATAAGACATAATACTCGATGCCAATTCTTACAGCATTACTGGAAAGGATGGTGTTCCCGTCATTGACTAAACTGTGAGCACAAGTTTTCCTTGAATCTGGAGGTTCCCAATGTTGGCTGGCCACTGGAGCCAGAGTTTGGATTTAAAACACCCAATTCCTGGGTCCCACCCACAGAGTCAGTGATTTAATTGGTCTGGGGTCTAGCCTGGGCATCAGGATTTCCAAACACAAGAAGCATCTGCTAAGTATGCATCAACAGAATCTAACTGTGGACATTTCTCATTACTCATGATTTACAACTTGTTTTCAAAATTGATGTGATGCAATTGATGACACACAAGGCATAAAACAGATCATTAAGAGAAATATTAAAAAACAAAAACAGGAAACTTCAAGAGGAGAAGGGAGAAACCTGTGGTGAAGGCATTAGTATAACTGGGCACAAAATCTATCCCTGCATTTTTCTGGAGAATCTGCGTGAAGGTGAACAAGAAGGCTCATGCTGTCTTCAGAGTCAATAAAAAGAAATCAAAGAGGAAAAAAAACCCAAAACACTTATTTCTGCCAAATAGGTCTAGGAGGACCCATGAAAAATGTTTGGATGAACAAGACAGCTGAACCCAGATACTTGGTGACTCATGAACCACCAGGCTGCTCCCAAATCAGCTCACAGCCAATGTGAAGGTCAGCTTCTCTTTCCTGAAGGTCTACAGGCTGCCTGAGAAGGACCCTCGACTCCATAAACCGTGAGGCAGGCCAGAGGGACTGTCATCAGCTGTCTTGGGAAATGTTTGCACCAGGGCCCCAGCAAGGAATGGAGGAGCCAGCTCACCACAGAACGTTACTGCACCCGTGTTCACAGAAAGAGCTGTTTAAGCTGAGATGTCATTTGAAACACACACAGGGCCCTGCACCCTGGACCTTGGCTGGATTTTATTTCCCTTCCTTTCTGATTATTAGTTGGAGGCGGACATGCTTCGCGGGAGGCAATGAGAGCTGCAGCTGGGAAACCCCAATTGTGGCCCACTGGGGAAGGTCTGGGCGAGGGGGACTTACGGGGGGTTGTCACATTTCCTCTGCCGGAAGCGGGCTCCCGTCCCACACGTTCGGCTGCACATGCTCCAGGCACCCCACGGGCTCCAGTCTCCGTCCACGTGCTCCGGGATGGGCGTCTTGCTCACGCAATCCCCCGCTCGGCACCACTGAAACACAGCAGGGAGGGCCGGGGCCCCAGGCACTCAGCAAAGGGGCTCACTTGAGACCTCGGGGGTGCGATTCCCTCCTTGCCAAAAAACGCCACACTGCCAAAAACCGATTTCCAAAAATTACTTAAAAGTATACTATTTCAGGTTGTGCGTGTTTGCTAACTTTAGTGACATTCCTTACTTACGCAACCTCACACCTATATCCCTCTGAGGTTTGGATTTTGCCCTAAATTTCTACACGGAATGTGCTCCATTAGGATTTTCTAAAATTCCCAGGAAAAGGATTAATCCACATGGCTCATGAAGAGAGCTGAGCTTCTGTAAACTGTGCTTAACGTGAGTGCATTTCTCTCTGGAAGGCAGCCTTTCCTGGTTCTGAGGTTTGAACTTCAGAGTTCGTTGGGTTGGTTGCTTAGAGATGACACAGCCAGCTCCACGTGGGTGAACCTTGGTTCTCTATGAAGAGAAGAGAAAACCCATCCTCTAAAATGAAATTTCCCAAAGTGCACATCCTACCCTAGGGCACGAGATGTGATTTTTGTGGCTCCCAACCACGGCATCAGAGTGAAACGTAATTTCCTTTTCAACTCCCTTTCGGTCCTTGCAGTGAGTCTACAGAAAAAGTCTCTGTGGCTGCTGGTCCCGTCCCCTCTCCTGACACTGACTGATCCCACGAGGATCAGGCTCGCTCTCTTAACATCTAGCTAGAGTCGGATACCACTGTTCCGACATCAAATTCATTTTATGATGGCTTTTTGTGTATGGCAGGTGATATTGTTTTTTTCATTTAAAATATACTAATGAAAGGTTTTCGTTTTAAGTAAATTCACGCATGTGACAAAGGGAGTTAATCTGACAAAAACATAAAGTAAATGATTCTTATATCTTATTACAAAAAGGAGTGAGGTGAGGTAGGAGTCCTCTGTGCCCGGGGTGGGCTCCAGGGGCACTTCTGTGGTGCCGGAGGGATGTTTCGGGGGGTCCTGAACACAGAGTCCAGACGGCCTTTCAGCAGGAGAGGTGCCGGGTGCCCAGGACACGGGGCTGGGGGCAGAGGGAGGCCGGGGGTTACCTTGTCTGCCCCACACTCCGTGCCATCCAGGGGAGGGTCCAGCTTGGTCTTGCAGGACGTATCTCCTTCTACCAGGCACCACAGTCCAGCGCACATCAGATGCTGCAGGACAAGGGAAGGAATCGTGACTGCGGAGAACGCCCACACGCACAGGTCACAGCTGGGCTCAGGTGTGGCCCAATTACCATTCGGGATTTGAACCATATGGGGGAATGGGAGGGTCACGGGTCTGGATGTCTAAAAAATAGGTGCATCATTTCAACTGGTTCATTTAGATCAACAAAATTCTGTGCATTTCCTCCTAAGGAGGGCTTGTTTCACAGGATAAGCACAGCAGTTCCAACATCAGCTACTGAGAGCCCAGGAGGTATGAGAGGCAGGGCACACCCAGGAGCAGCAGCTCCCGCCTCCCAGGAGTGCTCAGCAAACAAGCCCTGTCCACTGAATGTAGTGAGGGATAAGCAGATGCCCACAGCCGCACAGAGCACATACGAAAGGGATCGAATCAAGTCTTGTCAGAGAGGGCTTTCTGGAAGACACTGCTCTGGAGCTGAGGTTTCAGGAGTGAGCAGCTTTTATAAGGCCCAAAAGTGAGATCAAAGGGCCCTGAAGTGCTCGGGCCCTGGGACCACAGGGTTACAGAGGCAACATTCCCTTCTCCCTGTGGTCACCTGTTTTCTAGCTCAGCTGAACTGTGCATAATTTCTTACAGTATTTCACCTAGAGAATTTTGGAATCTCTATGAATATACAATTAAAATAATTCTACTAAAACAGGAACGGGCATTTAAAAACACAGACTCCCAGTTGTATTAATAGGAAATTTGGACATCAACAAAGTGCTCAGAATGAGACAATTTATCAAAATCACCGAGGCAGACACAGCCAGTGTCCTTCCCCTAAGGACTCATGTGCAGACAGCGCCTTCAACAAAAGGGACAGGCGCTGGATAACCCCCATCCCACTTGGCGGGGTGGCACGGAGCCAAGTTCCATGTGTCTCTCAGAGGGTCCTGGTGGGGTGGCCCGTTGCCTCCAGCAGTCACCTCCCCATCAGCACACCTTTCCTGGCTCCCCCTCCCTGGTCCCCTCACAGGGCTTCCCGGGATCACTTCCCAGATAAACTACTTGCACCCAAATCCTCGCCTCATGGTCTGAAAATTGCGAACAGATGTACTTAAGGATCTTTGAAAGACACAGTGATCCAGGATGCCAAACCCAAAGGCCCGAGCGGGAACAGGGAGACATCACCCTCCAGGGTGTGGTGGGGACCCTGTCACGGCGTGGCTTACAAATGGCGTGCTGCGCTCAGTTCAGAGTCTGCTGTTCCAAGTAATCTCAAACATCTGCATGGAACAGACATACAACTGTGCTGCCGAAAGCTAAAAAAAAAAAATGTTTAGAAGTTGAAGGGACAAAAATAAGAGAAAAGGAGGAAAGCAGAGCTGGAGGGGGCTTTTAAAAAGAGCTAAGAAAAGCCCACAGCTCTTTCTCATTTTTCGAGTATGTCAGAGCTGATTTTTTGCCCTTAAAGAAGTCGATGATTCAAGTGGACTATTGCACATTTGGGTTCAGAAAAGTCTACATGTTCCCATTACTGTTCACCTCTCAAAGGGATGGTAAAAAGATGAGAGCCTTCAGTGCAGCACCAGCTGGTCCCATAAAGACCGCCTGCGCCTCATTAAATGTTTGATTCCATGCACTTTGACCTGAGAGCTCTTCAAAAGCGTGGCGTCCGTGTGCAGACACGTGCTTCATGACACAAAGCTGACCCGGGAGGTGAATTTATGGGGTAGGAGTGCTTGGGATTAGGAGAAGTTATTGCCACATCAGGAGAAAGAGGAAGAAGGTGGCGTAAACTGTTTATTATGCATTTTATAGATGGTGCTTTCTCATAAAACTTTTCTAATCATCAAAGAAAAGGAGAATGACATTAGGCAAAGATTCCTTAAACAAAACACAAAAAGTAATAACCCTAAAGAAAAAAACTGATGAATTATACTATACTATGAATTATACTATATTAAAATACTATATTAAAATTAAGAACTTCTGTTTATCAGAAGACACCTATGAGAAAATGAGGAGATATCTGCAATATATAAGAGAGATTTTTAATACATATAACCAAAGTGTCTATATCCAGAGTACATTTTTAAAAAATAACAAACAACTCTTATAGATCAATTAAGAAAAAGACCCAGTAGAAAAATGGGCAAAGGTCTTGAACAGACACTTCACAAGAGAAAACATTTAAATGGCTAGTAAACCTAGGAAAAGGTGCTCGGTTTCTTCAGTCATCAGGGAAGGCAAATTAAAAGCACCATTAGTACCTCTACACACCCACCAGACTGTCTAGAATAAAAACAATGAAGAACACCGAGCATCACCAAGAATGTGGCACAGTGGGAACTCTTGTGCACTGCTGGTGAGATTTTTAACTCGGTTCAACAGCTTTGGAAAACTCTTTGGCAGTATTTACTAAGGCTATTCTAATACCCAGCAATTCCAATCCTATGTATGTAAGAAAAAAATGTGTATATATGTTCACCAAAGACATTGTCAAAAATGTTCATTGCAACACCATCTGTATTAGTTCCAAGTTGAAACAATCCAAATGCCCGTCAACAGCTGACTGGATAAACCATGGTATATGGAACAAGGCGTATTAGAAAAGGGAATGAGCTGCAAAGGAGACTCAGCCACCAGCACTGCTCCGCGTGCCCAAGCCACACAATCACTGTTCCTGTGACTGATTGTCACTACAGGACAAACAGAGTGGACTGCATGAATGCTCATCGTCACTGTGATACCTGCTAGATCCAGACCTGGCATTCATGTCATGCTTTGTGAATGACAAAGTGCTCTGATGCCTGTCATCCTGAGCCCCAACAGCCCCGGACGGTACATAGGATGGGACTTTCTCTTATATTTTCTCCACTTCTCCAATGAGATGTTTGTGAAAGTCAAGGGGCCCGAGCTGGGTTAGAAGCACAAGACTCTTGAAGAAGAGAATAAAATAATGTAACGGAAAAGGTATTTGAATAGAGATTCAAGACCCTAACCTGAACTGAAAGAAGACCTTAGGCTCAGATTGAAAAGCAAAGCCCCATTCTAGGAAAAAATGGCAGAGGATGATGAACCCAGACCCAGCACGTCCCGATAAAGTTGCTGGACCTCAAAGACAAAGACAAAAATCCTTTGGGCATCCAGACAAAGAGATCGAGTCCGGGATAGTGGGAAAAGAGACGAGGCCGCACACAGATGTCTGTCTCCCAGCTGCTTCACTCCAGGGGCGGTGGGGTGAGGCTGACAAGGACACAAGGAAGGAACGAACATGTGGCCCAGGAAGTGTGTATCAACTAACACCACTCAAGTATTTAGGCGACAGAGAAACATTTTTGAACTTACAAATAGTAAAATCCTTTTTTGGAGAAAATACCAAAGGATGATGTTTAGCCAGCTACGAAATGACTGGCGAACCCACAGAAAATGACTAGCAGCGAGCACTGATCAAGGTATCGACTGAAACCAATGTAGGGACTGGAGTCTGAGGACAGAATGCTCGTGACAGAAACCCAGACCAGGCAGAGAGAGGAACCACCTGGGAAGAAGGTGGGCTGAGGCAGAAGCATGGCAGCTGCCTCTATATACGCCAATTTCTTTACCTTTTCTAGCTGGGGGAAGAACAAAAATATAACAGAAATTTTAAAAACTGAGATATAAGGACTTCTAAAGGAAAAATGTTGACCACGAAGAAAAATAATAAAATTTGGCAGTGGACGGAAGGAGGGGGACTGGAGGTGGAAATGCATGTACTTGCTCATGCTCACGGAGTTAGGGTGCTCTAAAGAGAAGGGTGACAAACTGCTGCACCTGCTTCCAGCAAACAGCAGACCAGATACTCTGTGGGAGGCAGGGCTGTTCTTCCAGTAGAAAACAGCTAGGGACTGGAACAAAACATAATTCCTATTGCTGAGCTTACCAGAAGTAAAGGAAATATCCAAGCAAACAAATATGAAATACATACACAGCTATATTTATACATACATACAAACATACACCAATCAGTGACGAGTGCATACAAGGGTAGGTTCCCCCGAGGGCCGGCATTGGTCTCGGCACTACAGGTGGGGAAAAAAGTCTGGGGCTGGTAGCAAGGTCGGGGGTTCTACCTGGGACAACAGGTTAAACCAGTAAATCTGGAAGGGTGTTTACCAGTTCTAGAAAGGTTAGTGGCAGTCCCTGGCTTTGGGTGAAACAAATATAAGCTCTCCTGAAAGAAAGCAACCTCAGTCCAACAACCTGCAAGGAACTGAGAGCTCCTAACAACTGCTAAGTGAGATTGGAAGCAAATCTTTCTCCAGTTGAGCCTTCAGATGAGACTGCACACCCCGGGCCAACACCTTGATTGCAGCCTCATTGAAGACCATGAAGCAGAAGACCCAGCCAAGCTATGCCTACATTCCTGACTCACCGAACCTGAGAGATAACAAATGTGTGTTGTTTTAAGCCACTGCAGTAGAGAACTAATACAGATACATTTTTGATACATTACAAAATACCAATGACTAGGAGAGATCTCTAAAGCATCAAGAGAATAAAAGCATGGAAGATTAAATGTATACAGTTAGTTACAGAGTAATCACGGCACCAAGAATATAAGTCTTCTAAAGAAGAAACATAAGATATAAAAAGCAAGGAAAACCCAGAAAATATAATGAGGGAAAAAAGCAACAAAAACAGAAAGCATAAGATAAAATATGGAGAGAGAACTAGGACCAAATATATCTAACACAGCAGTAAATAAGTTAAAGTCATTTATTAAAATAAAAAAATCTTTTATATTAGATCTGTGGTCCCCAACCAATACTGGTCTGTGGCCTGTTAGGAACCGGGCCCCACAGCAGCAGATGAGCGGCAGGTGAGCAAAACTTCATCTGTATTTACAACCGTGCCCCATCTCTCACATCACTGCGTAGGCTCCACCTCCGGTCAGATCAGTGGAGGGGGTGGGGGCATTAGATTTTCATTAGGAGTATGAACCCTACTGTAAACTGTGCATGTGAGGGATCTAGGTTGCGCACTCCTTATGAAAATCTAATGCCTGATGATCTGAGGTGGAGCTGAGGCAGTGATGCTAGCACTGGGGAGCAGCTGCAAATAAAGATTACCATTAGCAGAGAGATTTGACTGCACAATAAATGTAATGCACTTGAATCATCCCAAAACCATTCTCCTCCACCCCCTACCTGTCTGTGGACAAATTGTCTTCCATGAAACTGGTCCCTGGTGCCAAAAAGGCTGTGGATTGCTGACAAACCAAAACTCAATCACATACTATAGTTCTCTCTTATCTGCAGGGGATATGTTGCAAGACCCCCAGTGCATGCCCGAAACCGCAGATAGCACTGAACCTGATTGCTATCAGTCAGAACACATTTCTATTCATGTCTTTCACCCACAAATGTCATGCCTTTTCCATCGTCACTAAGCACTTATCATGCACTGTGGCTGTAACTTTTGCAGTTTGAGGTGCAACAGCAAAAGTATCATGAATTTCTTTTTCCTTCTTTGTAATTTCATGGATAGAAGATTTGTTCTTACTGTGGATCTTAGCAACCTTAGCATACGATTATTTTTCTTTCCTTATTAAGTCAAGATTTCTCATCTTTTCATGTAAGGAAAGCACTTTACAGCTTCTCCTTGGCGTATCTGAATTGCCAGCATCATTACTCTTGTGCTTTGGAGCCATGATTAAGAAAAATAAAGATGAGTTCAACACAAGCACTGGGATACCATGACAGGTGACCTAACTGAGAAGGCTACTAAGTAACTAATGGGCAGGGAGTATAGACAGCATGGATATACCAGACAAAGGGAAGATTCATGTCCCAGGAGAGACTAAGTAAATAGTGCAAGATCTTATCATGCTGCTCAGAGCCACCTATAATTCAAAACTTATGAATTGTTTATTTCTGGAACTTTACATTTACCATTTTTGGAACACAGTTGATTGAAGCTGAAACTGTGGCTATGGGGCGACTACTTACTATATAACGAGAAATACTTAAAACAATATGATTCAGAAAGTCAAAAATAAAAGCAAAGAATTGCACTCCTCACGTCAGCCAAATCTCAGTCCAGAGCCCAAAGCATGAAATGACACGAGGACAGACTTCTTATGCTGCAAAACATAGAATCCCAAATGGTGATGTACGATTACACTTATGTATGCACCAAATAGCTCAGAATTAAATCTCATGTAGCAAAATTTACTTAATATAAGGGAAAACAACAGAATAATTAGTCGAAGAGTTTAACTTTCTCAGTCTATGACAAATGAAATGGACAAAAATACATAAAGATACAGAATATCTGAAAAAAGCCATACTAAGATATATTTCATTAATAGAACTCCATACCCTCAAAACAGATATACCTTTAATGGTCACAGAATATTCATAAACATCAAGCTTGACAAAATCTGGAAAATAGAACTGCAGCATGATGAAATAAAACTAGGAATTAATTTTGAAAAAAGAAAACTAGAGACTGAATAACCTTTCCACCTGGAAATTTCAAAAATCTCTTTTATACAATTCTTTGGTCAAAGGGAAGGTCATAACCAAAACCACTGCAAGAATTCAAAGATAGTTCAATATTAGAAAATAAGCTGATATAATTCACCATATTAATAACTCAAAAGGGAGAAGCCATTCAAGTCTCCTCATGGATGCTGAAAAGACATTTAATAAAATTTAATCATGATTCCTTATTAAAACTCTTAATGAGTTATAGATACTTAACTTGATAAAATATCTATTTCATATAACTAGACACATGATTTGTGCACTTTTCTGTGTTTCATATTGTGTTACCAATAAAGAAAACTATTAATATAAAAATTATAGATGTGCAAAAATGACCTTTTAACCACTTCTATCATATAGGTCAATGGTTCTCAGTTGGAGGTGATTTTGGCTCCCTAAGGACATTTGGAAAGGTCTGAAGACATTTTTTACTTGTCACAACTAGGGGTGTGCCCTTGACCTACAGTGTGTAGATGCCTAGGATGCTGCTAAACATACGACAGTGCACAAGACAGTCCTCCACATAAAGAATTATCCAGCCCAAGAAGCCATGCTGAGGTTGGGAAGCACTTATACAGGTAAACTCAACAGTAATGACAAAAGGAAAAGTAGTAAGTTATAGTGGGGAATCCTTTCAGACAACACCTTAGCTAGGTGACTGAGGTTAACATCCCAGTAATAAGATGTGTTAACCACATCATCTGTGTGGTTTCCTTTCCGATAACACATAACCTCAATCTAGTCACGAGAAACATCAGGCAAACCCAAATTGCAAAATGATTGGCCAGAACTCTCCAGAAGTGTCAAGGTCATGACAGACAAGAGAAGACCAAGGAACTGTCACAGATTGAAGGAAACCAAGGAGACCTGACAACTAAAGGCGAAATGGGAATCCTGGATTGAATCCTGGGTTCGGAAAAAGGACATTAATGGGAAAACTGGTGAAATCCAAATGTACTATAATAGTAGTGTCCCAGGGTTAATTTCCTGGTTTTAATAATGGTTCTATGATTATGTAAGATGTTTACACAACAGGAAGTTGGGTGAAAGGTATATACTATTTTTTGCAAGTCTTTTTTAGAGTGAAAATTATCTCACAAGTTAAAAAATAATACAACCTAAACAAAAAGGGTGGGACAACTCTGCCTTACTATTCACCAACTCCAAGACTCACATATGTACCCAATAAAGACATGCTGAATGAATGAATGAACGAACCAATGAACGGATACCCGCATCAGTAAAGCGATGGCAGGCTTCAGTGGGCTGAGACAAAAGCTGACACACTGTCAGCATTTACCAAGCCCAGGTATCATATAAGCACTTTATAGGGATTCCCTTAGTCCTACCAACACCAACCTTGTGAGACACACACTCGCCATTCACATTGCGCAGGTCAGGAAAAGATGGAGTTCTGTGACTATTCTAAGCTGCAGAGCTGGGACCTGTCCTGAACCCAGAACACACATTCCTACCCACTGGTTATACTGCCTCTCCATCAGTCCCCACTTTCCTCTTCTCACTTCCTCCCCCTGCGATCTTGCATTCTCTGTGCCAGCCAGGCCCGACCGCTCATCCTCCTCTCTTGTATGCGGCGGAATGGAACGCCCTCAGCTGCATGCTGCTCCCTCCACCTGCAATGTTCTATTTGACCTTGAAATTCCATGAAATATGGTGCACTAGGACAGGGTAGAAACAAATAAAGGGGCAGCTGCTCAAACCAAATCGGGGCAGGGCGCTCAGACCCCCCGGCTCCCACCACCAGAGGCAGTGCCTGAGCTGCGGCAGAAAGTCACTGGTCCATGCAGACAGCGAGGAAGACAAAACAGCTCTCTGGTTCTAGCATCTGTCACCTCACTGGCATCGTTTAAGGCTTGGTGAAAGTCACATCCAGCATGTTTTGCCACACAGTTCCTCAAGAGGCTGCGTGACGAATAAGCCAGTGCCAAGCTTCCTTCCCGGGAGTCCTGTGAAAATGCAAAAAGGTTTGAGTTCCTCAAAGACAGCACTGTTCGTGCGTTCGAGCCTTTACCATCTGCCTTCAAGTGGCGATGTCCCTGTCAAGGACTGTGAAGGCTGTTTTGATGTTCTTTTGCCTCTTCCTCCCTGGGCTCCCACCGAAGGTTTGGAGAGCAGCTCTAACTCCAAGTGATACTGAAGGGAACGGTTATGTAAAATCCCTCAAAAATGTGTTGCTGATAACACAAGCCAAAAAGGAGATCGAATAAAATGCCACGAGCTGGATTAAAAAGTGACTAATCCAACTTTTCCACCAATACGACTGCAGTTTGAAGTCTTCCCCAGGCAGGCAGGCCAGCCCTGCTTCTGGAAGGCTTCCTGAGTCCTGGGCTGGGTCACTCCTTCCATGCTCCTGAGGGCTGCAGAGACCATCACCTGGCCGAGGCTGGGGTTGCTGCCGGCTGAGGTCAGGGCCCAGGCACCGGACACTCAGCTGGCAGGGGGGACGAGAATGCAAGATAACACACAACGTGCGTGGTCTGGAGACCTCTCTGACAAGGCAGTCTACTGTAAACTTGCAAACACTTCTGGAAAATTAGGGCCACAGGCTGCCAAAGTCCAACAGCTTTGGAGAGAGGCTGCAGATGCCGGGCAGGAAGCTGAGACTGAGACGGGCAGGACAGCTTTCAGCCTGGCGTCCAAGTCCACGTACTACTGTACAGCCCCGTCTGTCTGACAGGGGCAGGGCCGGCTCGGGGACTGGCCAGCCACCCACTCTGGCCAGGGCCACCGGCATTAAAGGGACAGGTTTCATTTAAGTCAGCAGTTTCCAAACCAAGCTGAGTGTGGGAACCTCCAGAGAAGTTGCATAAAAAGACAGATGCCTGAAACCCACCCCGCTGAAGATTTTAAGACAGAAAATCTGGAGTGGGACACAAAAACTTTTAACAGTTTCTGGAGGATTCTAACCACCCAGCAGGTTAGAAACCACCCACGTCAGAGAAAAGATCTCTGTGGTCCCAAGGTGGACTTTTGACACCCTGAGCTTCCTCGATATAACAGGGATTTCTCGCTCCAGCCAGATGCCCACGGGAATCTTCGCAGGACTGGGGAGAGGACAGAAGGAGAGGTTCCAGCCTGGGGATCGGGAGTTTGCTGAAAAAGAGACATTGGAAGCTGGAGAGGAATCCCCGGGATGACAGGCTCCTGGAAGTGCCAGGAGGAAAGGTGAGGAGTGCGCAGGGAAAGAAGGACCCGCCAAGGACATCATCAGCTACTAACTCTCCACCTCTCCCACCGGCTCCAGGCCACAAGGTGACGGAGAAATGACACTAGCTAACATATACTGAGGGCCTGCTACATGCTAAGCACTCAGTTGTTACTTCACTCTCGTGACGACCTTATGACCTGTAAGTAGAATTTATGTCCCCATTTTGCAGATTAGAAGACTGAGGCACACAGGCCCTATGTAACTTGATGGGCCCCCGGCAGCCTGCCTGGGAGCCCATCTCCTTCCCCACTGTGTGACACGGCCAGCACCTCCCTGCTGTGCCAAAAGGTGGTAAGAGTTAAATGGAAAATAGCAAAGGAGGGAACGTTAGGTAGAGAAGAGTACAAAGACTCTCTAGTGCCTACGACTACTCTAGACACTCATCTTCCTGAAACAACTGGCTTACAGCTTCCGTGCTCAATAATGCTCTTTAAAAAAAAATGGCATAATGTGCACACTTCAGTCCCTTGAGAATGCCATGCCACACAGGCACACCTGTGCTCATGGCAACTAATAGGGCTGGCATACGCCCCTGCCGGGCACTACCGTGTGGCAGCCAGGCGCGGGCTCTGCAGCAACGATGGCAGAAGGTGTTGCTGGGAAGCGGGTAGGGTGCAGGGGTGGGTGGCCATTGGTAGCATCTTTCAGCTGAGACCCTCCAGGCCCAGCGTGGCGGTGGAGGGCAGATGCACACCCCTGCGTGTGAGAAAGGGCTGGGGACTTCCTGAGGCAGTGACCACTCTCGGCGCATCGCCCTGTCTCCCCTGCTGGCTCCGACCCCAGCAGCAATGCCTCACTCTTCCTTTCAGTGGACAGTGCCCACATTGGGCCTTCTCACCCTCTTTCACCTGGCAGAATATCGGAACTGAAATAGCTCGAAAGTTGTGTTAAATAATGACTTTGCTTTGCAGTGACTTTGCCGACGGGGACAGGAGGAACTTGTAATCATAAAGAAGACTGATTGGGCTAATTGCATAAAGTTCATTTCCCCTTTCTAATAAATATTTACCATCCAGTGTTTATAACTTTTACATTTGGACTTTCTTGAAATGCTTTATTGAACTAAAAACATCACATTACCATTGGCTAAAAGAGGAGACAGCTGTATTTGCCAATAACTTCTACAACAAATGCCAGCTATTGATGCCAATTTTTTTTTTTTTTTGTAGCTCATATTTCCACAGACAGCTTTGAGCCTTACAATACCGGCATTCTGCAGACAGACATGAAAGATTCAATGGTGATGGCGTGGTGGCCTCCACAGCCCTAAACATTAAAATAGACTGTTTTTTAATTTTTCTTGGTTCTCTGGTATGCACACGTTTGAGAAAACAACAAGCTGGTTAATAGCTGAAGCCCGGGCTGTTCCCAAAGCAGTTGTAGCAGTGTTTTTCCAAAGTTATTTACCCTATACCTTTGAGTGAGGAAATGGTTTTTAATTTTGATTGGGCTTAAAACAGCTATGAGTGCCAGAAGAACCACCTACAGGGAAGTCGAGTCAGAAGGAAGGTTTGCACTTAAAACTGCACCATGCATCTGGCCTTTCCGTGCTCCAAGGCGCCTGGGGGAGGCTTATGAATCCCTTTTGCGGAGTACATTTGTCAATGCATGATGATAAAATTCACATGGTCACCAAGAAAACAATTCAATTGAAAATAAGTTGTCAAAATACAAAAACAACTCTACATGTGTAATATGGTCATGTACATGCTCCTCTGTCAGCACACTGCACACCAAGATCTGGCCCCAGGTCTAATAACCACTGTAATTGGGGAGTAGTGGGGATCTAAGTGATATTTTGAGATGTCAGCCACAACAGTTATGTGGCATGAAAATACCTGTGATCCCTAATTCCAGTGACCAGTCGTGGGCGTGGCTAAGACTACTGTGGTTTATTGCTAACATTCGCCACTGAAGGAAATTCTAGCCTCGATTAGAAGTTGGAGAAAAATAAAGGCGTAATCCCTTTCCTATCCCGGCTCACAAATTCTCTAAAATCTATCCAAGGACCCTAGTAAAGCAGCCCTGCTTTAGAACAATAACAAAGGTGTGTTGATGAGAAACGCGATCTGAGACAAGGGAGGCCTCGACCTCCCCCCGGAATAGTCTGGGCTTATCTGTAGGCAGATAAGCTTCCATTCCTCGGAAGAGGCAGCAGCAAAATGAAAACTGCCCACCTCTAGCATGATGGCTGGTATTTTCCTCAAAATATTATCTATCCAGTTTTTCTTCTCCTTGTTTTTATGCTCTGTATTCCAGAAAAATAAACAGAAAATGTTCAATTCTTTAGCACTGGTGTGTCTTATGGTTTTATTCCCTTGGCAGGGTCCAACCTCTATTATGTATCATTATTATTTTCTTTTCTGTAATGGGCTTAGCATTCCAGAAAATTTTAAGACAAGAGATTCATAGACAGATAGACACGCACACACCCCAAAACAGTTGCCTCATCCATGTTTAGGTGCTTTTCCAAGCTGCCGCTCAGAGCTTTGCACAGGGACAGGAGCAGCAAGGGGCTTGACAATTCTCATCAACACAGTCTTTGGGGAAGCCCAGGGCTCGGGGATACAGACAGTGCTCTCAATTCCCATGCATGGATGTGGTTCTTAAGAGAAGAGATTCCTCTCGATTTTTGGAAGTTGTAATTCCTTTACAATATTCATTCCCCTAAAACTCCTGGCCAGGAGTATTTTTCTTTCTTTTTTATGGCATCTAGCTAGGTTTCCCGCCCCCCCCCATTAATGGGGGCCAAAAGTTGATTTGAAGAATATCACTGAGAATTTGCATCGCAGTTCTCTCTGAAATTACAGGAGATGTCTTGAGATGTCATGATGTCGTTGGTGGGATTACTTATGTGCAGATTGGACAATTGGTGCTATCTACCTGGAGACACAGGATGGTCATGGGGCCTCAGAAGACCCACACCTGAATGGAGCACGTCAAGAACCCTAACGTAATGTCAACTGCATCAGTTTCTCAGCAGAATGGAGGATGAATGATTAATGTGCCTTTATGACTCACCCATATGATCTACTTCTAATGTGCTTAACCACAGAGATAAATAATATATGATGACATTTTATTTCCTTTGCTGGGTTATAGCTATATTCTTTGTTGTTATTTATTGGTTGCTTTACAGTGGATATTCTACATTTTTAACTCATCATAGGATGACTATGATGAGTTAAATTGATGTTTTATTATTACATCCTATAGACAGCATAAAAATCTTGTAATAGTATACAGTTATGCATCATTTAATGACAGAAATACTTTCTGAGAAAGGTGCTGTTAGGTGATTTCATCGCTGTATGAACATCATGGAGTGTACTTACACAAACCTAGATGGTTTGGCCTGCTACACACAGGCTATATGGCAGTGGTCCCCAATCTTTTTGGCACCAGGGACCTCTTATTAAGGAGTCTCCTTGCGTACATCAGGCCCACCTAGATAATCCAGGAAAATCTCCCCATCTCAAGATACTGAGCCACACCTGCAAAGTCCTTGTCACCATAAAGTAATATTCACAGGTTCTGGGGAATAGGATATAAAGATCTACTACAACTACATTCGTATTATTTTGTAGAAAACACTTGTTTAAATAATCAATGATCTCTTAAAAACATTTAAGAATAATAAGATATATATTTACCCATGTAGTTACTACTTACCCTTTTTTTTAAAATTCTTATTTTTTTAGAGACAGGGTCTCTAAAATAAATGAAATTAAAACCAAAAAACAATACAAAAGATCAATGAAACAAAAAGTTGATTTCTTGAAAATATAAACAGAATTGACACACCTTGGGCCAGACTGAGAAAAAAGGAGAGAAAACCCAAATAAACAAAATCAGAGATGGAAAAGGAGACATTACAACGGATACTGCAGAAATCCAAAGGATCTTTAGGGACTGCTATGAGCAACTATAGACCAATAAATCAGAAAACCTAGAAGAAGTGGATAAATTCCTTGACATATGCAACCTATCAAGATTAAAGTGGGAAAAAATCCAAAACTTGAATAAGCCAATAACAAGTAAGGAGATAGAAACAGTAATAAAAAGTCTCCCATTGAAGAAAAGCCCAGGACCAGATAGTTTCACTGCTGAATTACAAGCATCCAAAGAAGAACTAATACCAATCCCTTCCACTTAAACTATTCCAAAAAATGAAGGAGGAGGGAATGCTCCCAAACTCACTCTATGAGGCCTGAATCACCCTGATACCAAAACCAGACAAAGCCACAATAAAAAAAGAAAACTATAGGCCAATATCTCTGATGAACATAGATGTAAATCCTCGACAAAATACTAGCAATTTGAATCCAACAACACATTAGAAAGATTATTCATTGTGATCAAGTGGATTCATCCCAGGGACAAAGGATGGTCCATTATTTCTTCAAATAATGTTTATATCCTCTGCCCTCCCTCCCATCTCCTTCAGAGGGTCAATCACCTATTTATTAGGCCACCTGAAGTCCCACAGCTCACTGACAATGTGTGGTTTTTTTCCCCTCTGTGTTTCATTTTGGATAGTTTTGATAGCTTCATTTTCAAGTTCACCAGTCTTCTCATCTACAATGTTTATGTCAATCTCATCCAGGGTATCTTTCATCTAAGACATTATAGTTTTTCTTCCTAGAAATTCCCTTTGGATCCAGGTTCAAGAAGGTAGCAGAAGATTGAACATGTTCAATCATGGAAGATATTAAGGGAACCTGGCGTATGGTCATCATTACTGTTTTAATATCCTTGACACAGGTAATTCTATCACCAGTATCATTTCTACTTTGATTTTGATTAAGTGATTTTCTCAAATTATGGGTATATTTTCCTATTCCTTTGCATGCCTGGTAGTCTTTTATTTGATGTTAGACATTGTGATTTTATTTTATTATGCACTGAATAATTTTGTACTTCTACAGATATATCTGAGCTTTATTCTAGGACTTGGATAAATTCCTTGGAAACTGTTTTCTCCTTTTAGATATTGTTTTTGAGCTTTATTAGGTGGAACCAGGTCAGCATTTAGTGTGGGGCTAATTTTTCCATGCGACTGAAGCAAAACCCTCCACATGCCCTACCTGATGCCTGTGTGAGCTCCAGACAAGGTTCTCTCTCACCCTTTCAGATGGTTCTTTTCCTGGCCTTGGGTAGCTTTTTCACACACGTGCTGACCATTAGGCTGAATATTTATGGAGGACTCTGCAGATTTCTGAGGGTTTTCTTTGTGCAGCTCTTTCTTCTGTGATCCTCTGCCTTGTGAACTGTAGCTGCCTCAGCTTCCCTGTAGAACCAGCCCTATTTCTGCAACTCAGGACAACTGCTGCTCCTGCAGTTCTCCCTCCCTGTGCTGCAGCCTGGAGACTGCCCAGGCAGTGGGCCAGGGGGACCGTGGGGCTCACCTCATTGTTTTACATCTCCCAAGGATCATAGGCCTTCATTGCTTGATGTCCAACATCCTGAAAATCATGGTTTCATACATTTTATGTTTTTTTTTTTAAATTGTTTCAGATGGGAGAGTAAATCCGTTCCCTTCTATTCCATCTTGGCCGAAAGCAAAAGTTGGGATAAGAAATTCAAAAGCAACTTAGGGACCACTGTCATTTCATTACATGGTATCAATTTCAGTCCTCAATGGCATGAAAGAGTAATAATGGCTATAAAGATCAATCATGGCATTGGATTAAAAGACCTTTCCGATTGGTTCTGAGTGTCTCTGGCTACTTGAACAGTACAGGTTTCAGATGATGCTTAATTTTCCATAGCTCCCAGGAGGTAAATATGGAGAAAGGCTGATTCTGGAGCTACACAGATAAACTAGTTCTGTCCCCCAACAGACAGAAATCAGTGTTATCCAGAAAGGTGACAATAACACGGATACCAGCTCACCTTATTGGGCACTGACTGTATGACACACTCATTTCTCTGCAATTCCCATGTATTAACTCACCAGAGGCCTGAGATTTTACCCGTATGAACTCTAAGGCACACAGGAGAGGTGATTGCTAGGAACCAGCCTGCAGTCACTCCCGACCAAACTCACTGCACTGCCTGAATGGCTTCTTGTCCTGGGCGGAAGCCCCAGGAATGGTTTATACGGACCCCTCTAAGACATTTGACAAAGTCTTACATGTTATGTTGGTGAAGCAGACAGAGAAATGTGAAATCAGGCTGAGAGACTAATACATTATACCAGGAATCCTCTACGGGTTTCTTTCTCAGCTCTGAGCTTGTCCACAGGCTCCTTAGCAGTTGAGCAAAGCTACATAAGGAAGACTTAACAAATTTGCTATTAATATCAGGGTCATGGCCAGCTCCCAGCACCTCCTGTGTGCTAGGCACTGCTCACAGTGTTTCACCGAGGGGAACCCTGGTGAGCAAAAGTGAAGATCGCTGCCCTTGAAGGGTTTATAATCTAGAAGAGGGAGATTATCAAAGCAATAGTCATGATAAACAAGTAAACTATGTGGCAGGTTAACAGATGGTAAGTGTCTGAAAGCAGGCTTTTCCCTTAGCAGATCAGGAGACACGGGTGCTATAAGGGTGGGCAGGGGAGGGTGCAGATTATAATCTTAAGTAGGGTGGTCAGGGTAGGCCTCATGGAGGAGGTTACATTTAAAAACAAACAAAACTCAAAAAAGATGAGGGAATGAATCATGTGGATAACTGAAAGAAGAGTGGTGGGGCAGAGGAAACAGCCAGCATGGGGCACGGTGTGTCCCTGGCGGGGTCCGGGAAGAGCCGACAGCCAGTGCAGCCGGAACACAGTAAGTGAAGGCGAGTGTGGAACGGGATGAGGCCCAGGAGGGGAGGGGGCACCCCCGCACCAACAAGGCAGTGCTACAGGGAACAGTTAGGGAATGACGACAGCACACGCATGCTCTCGCTATCCTGAACATCAACCGAAACACAGACCTATAAAAGCACGGAAGGAGCAGACTGATGACACAGCAAGCCCCGGAGTCCAGAAGTGTAGCCTTGTCTTCATCTGGATTCAATTCAGACACATGTGCCATGTCCAGGGCAGCATGCTCCAAGTCACAGGGAGGCACCTGGCCTTCAGCCTCTTCTTCCCCAGTAGTGGGAAAGAACGTAAGTGTGACGTTTTCTCCAGTGTGAACAGTCACTGCCATCCCACTGTCAGATGCCTCTAAAGGAAGCATCACCAGCCTTGCAAGCAGGACACTCACCACTGACCAGCTGGGACGGGTGGCCGTGAAGGGGACCGTCACTACTTCACTCCCCTAAGTAATCGCTCCTGCTAGCTATTGGAGAGGAAAATGCCATCTTACTTTGTATTTTATTACTGGTGAAACTCAAGGCAAAAGCAAGTAGGAAAGTATAGCTTGCAGATCCTGGAGAGCTGTACGAATAGATGATCAGCTTCACTGTAACACAGAAATGGGAAGATCTCACTGTATCCATATTCAGATTTTGAGCTTCTAGGGAGAAAGGACCTACAAAGCTGAGCTAATCACTACTGTTGGCCTCCAATTGTCCTCTTCAAATGAAAAGATGCTAATGAAGAAAAATAAGATGCTATATCCCCTTCTTCCCCTTTGGGGTCTGTCTCTGAGTGGAAGCAGCCTTCCTTTCCTCCGAGATGCACCTGAGCCTGCTTTCCAGAACGCCCCTTTCTGCCTGGCCCTGCCCCTGGCCCATTAGCCCGTTTCTCTTAGCTTCTGTTTTGTCACCTGTTCAAAAGGGATTAAAAAGCCCCTGCCTCGAGGGTTGCAGTCAGGGTTTTATGTGACAGTGCAAGGGAAGAGTCTGGCCGGGGAGATCGTGGGCCCCCTCACCTGTGTCTGTCCCGCTCTGTCCCTCCTCACCCAAGTGGGGTGCAATTGCCTGGCTCCTGGAAGGGAATTGGCCCCAGCTCTCAGGGAGCAGGGTTCTCTGTCCACCACCCCACTTAATCCTGCCCCTACAGGGCCAGCTCAGCCTGGCCTGCCACGTCTCACCTGCCCACGGTGGGCAGAGGGGCCACTCTGTGCCCCTTGACTCAGCTGGGCACTTTCTTCTTCTCCATGTGGGAGGCCCAGGGCCCTTCTGCTGTTCCTGAACGCTCAGTGTCCTCCCTGGGCATCCCATCCACACGGTCTTGTGCTGCCTGCATGCCACCAAAGGATGCCCTGAAACCAGCTCTCTCTTGACGTATGTGTGCATCAGTTCATTTTAGGGACTGAAAGCTGGGGACAAGCAAACAGATGCCCCTGGCAGGCACCGTGTATGGGAACAAGAGCCTTAGCAGTCACGTCATGCAGGGGCTGATGGGACCACTGGGCACCATGACGGGCTGCTGGGATAATAAATCCTGGGCTCACCACATCTCCCTTCACCCACTGCTGGGGGCAGGAGGTACAAGGCATCTAGTGGGGGACTGAAGTGGGGGACTGAAGTGGGGGGCAGCTTCCCACCGGTCCCCTGGAAAAGACCTTTGCCAGTACACTCCCCAGGAGAATGGCAGAGGAGTAACCAGACCACACTGAGTTAACGTCCTTTGGGGAAAGAGCCAGCAGGAGGTACCATCCTGATTTTGAGGCACTGCCCTTTTCTGCACCCCAAATCATGGCAGGCAATGCCCACCTGCAGGTGCTGCCCCAGTTTCCTAACCCAACTCACGCTTAGACAGGAAGCACTCAAGAGGCAGCACCTCATCTCCAGAAGTCCCGGCTAACTGGCATGCCAGGGCCTCATCCTGGAGGCAGATGCTCGTGTACCCATGTGCCTTGGTGTTGGTCCCATCCTGAGTTCTTGCTCCACGCATCCTCCCTGGCACCAGACACACTCCTGAGTTCCAGTGCTGGCACAACCCTCCCTCAGGCCGACTGCCCTGGGGTGGCTCCCGAGTCCCACACATCCATAGTGGGTTCCCCCACTCTGTCCGCATCCTTCCCAGGACAGTGCGGGCTCTGCTCCTCTAGCCAGGTCCCACCACCTAGTGCCAGCTGGACTGCAGCTGCTCTGGCCTTCCCCGGGGCCCGGGCCTCCCTGTCTGCTACACAGATGGCCACGGACAGGGAGACTGCCCTGCCCCAGGCCCCAGCATGCCCCTCTTGGCACCCCCACCCCTAGAAGCTGGCAAGCTATGGACCCTGCTGTTTGCAGCACCATGAAAAGGTGTGCACTCTGGGGGTGAAGAGGCTTGAGTTCAAATCCTTGCTTTACCACCTACTAACAAAGCCATTCTGAATGATCACTTAGCTTGATTTGGTGTCATTGTCTGTCAACTAGGATGGAATCTAGGGAGCAGTGGTGACGACTGATTGGGACTATGCATGTTGGAAGCTTTAGGACCAAATCCATGGCCACTGTTAAATAAATGGTGACTATTTAATGGGGTTATTATCACTATTAACATACAATCAATTTATTACTTGTTAAATATTTTCAATCTGATACTCTCCAACATTTAACAATCTTTAGCTCTCTTCCTTATCTGTGCAGGGTTGGAAATCAGGTGACATTTCATGACTTCCAAATATGAGTTAATTGCTTTTCTCTAGTGTCCAAAGGTTTTCACGCTAGTAACCCAAAAAGACCCCCTGCAAAACTGCCTGTGTGTGGCCATGTGCATGCAATTGCATGTGTGGGTGTACATGTACATGGGCTCTCTGGGAGGCACATGTACAAATGCCTGTGAGGGTGTGTTTATGCATGTCTGCATACATGAATGTGTGTGTGCATACACGTATACACGGGTACATGTGCATGTGTGCATGTGCTGAGTGAATACCCACGTCTCCAGCACAAGCCAGGCCCGCTGAAGGCGGCCGGGGCCCACACTCTGTCCCAAGCCAGCCCTCTGGTGGCTGCGTACCTCCATGTTCCTGCAGAAGGTGGCGTTGGTGCCAAACAGGATCTGGCACTGCTCGTTGGCGCTGTAGTGCATGCCCGGCAGCTTGTGCGGCAGGCGCACCGTGTGCTGGCTCCTGGGGTCCGTGACCAGCAGGCAGGTGCTAACTTTTGACCTGGAACAGCCAAGAGACAGGTTGACTCGCAAATATACTGCCCAGGTTTTTGTTTTTTCATCACCAAGAAAGATGTACCTCCAAATTATTTATGGGAAAAGGACTCAGGCACTGGACACACGGATTGTGCTCCTTTTCCACATGGCCAGGTGTGGATCTTTGCCCTGAAGGTGATGAGCACCTGGCGACCGGGAAGGGGCCAGGGAAAAACACCTGTGAGACTCATGGACTTTTCTTGGGGAGTCTGAAAGCTTTCTTTGATGAAAAACCTTTTGAAACAGATTACTATGACATTTTCTTAGAATACAGCTTTGAGCAAAAGTTATCAGGAATAAAGGACAAGTTAGGATTGTTTTACTTTAAATGAAACCAAAGTGCTCATTCCAACTCCACAGATTCTCTTTGAGTGCTTGTTGGACCCTCAGCAGACTCATTGGACTTGGTGTCTCACCTGACTGCACCCCCTGCCACCACTGCAAGCTGGCCAGTGACACCTCTGCCAGGGACCCCAGAATTTCAACCAGGATGGGAATGTTCATTTACAACAAGAGGTATATCTCCAAAACACTGAACTGGGGACTGTGAGGATAGGGCTCTGTTAGGAGGTTATCTACCTAAATGATTTTATTTTTTAATTCCTAAAACAAGGCAGACAGCTGTAAAATGAAAACTCAGCCACTTGCCAACATTTTTGAGGGGAAGAGTTGCATGCATGCAAGTACACGTAGCTGACGCTGGTCCACCTTTCCCCGGTTCAGACACACACTGCCTGTCGCCAGTGGGACCTGCACAGACACACACTGCCTGTCACCAGTGGGACCTGCACAGTGTATGTGAGCAAATGAAAATGCCTCGTCTTGCTGCGCTGACCCTTCTGGGTAAAGTGAAATAATGGCAGGGGGCTTACAATAATTTATTAGGATTCAATGATAGCAAATCCCCAGTGGGAGGTACACTATATTAAAAGAAATGAGTTCGTTTTTAATCCACTGAAACGGTTTCCCCATTAATAGGAAACCTCAGGAAAGAAGAGCTAGAATGATGCCTTTCCCACCTCACCCCAAATTCACTGGGCCCTCGAATGTGTTATTGGACTGCAAAGCTCAGGTGCAGGTGAGACTCGGCAGCTCGCTGCCGTCTCCGCAAGGTGGACATAGTGTCACCACTGAGGAGTGATCAGGGTCTGTACATCAACTCTGCACAGCTCTGAGGTCTTGATCTGCACTGTCCCTGGTACAGACTCTGTTTGACAAAGCTATGCGACCAGATGGCCAATTCTGACACAGAAACCTGAGACTGGAATGGTGCAGATGCCTCGTGGGAAGAAGGTAGCAGTGAGACAGACACACTCCTTCCCCACCTCCCTGGCAGGCTCCCTCCCCCGCAAGGGCAGCAGCACATCGTACCAGATGCACACGGGGGAGGACGTTCTTGCCAGTGACAGGAGACTCTGTCCTACCACCTCTTCAGGCCAGCTGAGAATTTGGAAAGAGATTCATTTCTCCTCCTCACACTTAATTCTGGCTTTTGGAAGTACTTTCTATTGTACCGATTTTACAGAATGATTCAAGGACCTACTTGAGGAAGTTTTCAAGGTCATCGCGACTGCAGGAGGACCAAGAGAGGTCGCTGGGGTTCCGGCCTTTCACCCACTCTCCCGACATGATGTGGGACCTGCCGGCGCAGGACGAGTGGTCGTCATCGTGGTTCATCCCCAAGCTGTCCGAGGAGAAGGAGAGAGGGACACTTAGGCTCCAAGGGGTAGCGTACCACACTAACTTAAATCAAGTCTTAAATACAAAAGGTGACATGGGGCGACACCAGTCCTCACAGAGCAGATCCACAGTCATGAGTGCATGGAGGAATGGACAGGGTGAGGATTTGCTTACCTAGTGAATGAAGACCAACTGGGCAAATCATAGACACTAATAACATTCACTAAATAATAAATGAACAATGATCTTAAACTGTGGTAATCAACTGTGACATTATAGTTCTTAAACTCCAAGCTTCTGATGATGAGACTTGCTTTCTCACACTAAATACCCCAATGTTAATGGTCTAAGTGGTTTTGTTCCTTAGAGACAAGTGAGTGTGTTAAGAGCCACTGAGAATCATCCAAGACTTTTAGAATGCCCTGGATTCAAGTCTTTGAACTAGTGAAAAATTGTGGCTTTTCTATTTTTCACATCACCATACCTGGGTCCAACATGATAATACCTGTCATCTTTCCCAGGCCGCTGCACCAGAGAGACACCAGGATACCTGCCTAGGCATGCGTGGCTGGCCACACACTGTGAACTGAGCAATGATCTCAGTTCACACACATGCCCTCAGCGGGGTAAGCTGACACGAAGAAGATCTGATGGCCCAGTTCGCTGACCTGTGATTTCCACGTCAGAGACCTAACATGTAACATGCATAAAGATATCTGTTCTTTGTCAACAATACCAGTGGAAAAAAATACATGCACTTTAATTCATTCAAAAATATTTATTTCCCACATGCCAGGTAATGGACCAAAAGTCGAAGATACAACGGTGCACAAGATGCCATCCCTGACCTCAGATCCCTGCCAGGCTGGGAGAAGAGATGAACACAGATGGAGAGAATTATGAAGAGAGGTTCTAAATGCTTCCCTGGAGCCACCTTTTCCTAGTTTGCCTCATACGTCCCTGAGCATCTTTCATAAGCTCCCCTGCTTGCTGCTTAATGCTGGTGTCTCTCCAAGAGAGGCCCACCCTGTCTTCTCTTCTACACGCCCTGGAGGCCACCCCCGTGCCCTTGCCTGCAGAGATCTTCCCTTGGCCAACTCCAACGTAGAATGGGATCATCCAAAGCCATCCTCGTCCTTTGAAAGCCACACTGCCTGACACTTGTGCGTCCTGGATCTTTCGGCTAGCAGGGTGCTCTCTGATCACCCACACGTGTCTGCTCCCATCGGTGGAGGAGGGCAGGCTCACCAAGGGTCAAGAGTATTTATTCTCAACCTACTGATGTCGGTGGTATGTGTTATTTCAATTCATACGTGTGGTTACATATTGGGTTAACCAATAAAATATGAGGACACAAGCAAAGTTGTTGTTTTCATGCAAACTGATTTAGCTAGCAGCTAAAATAGATTATCAAATTAGGTGTGGGCAAGACAACTGTAAGATGAGGAATAAATCATACAAATCTGCTCCCAGGCTGCTTCATGAGAGTCTTTTATGTTCCTGTCCATGTATACGTGCACATATATATACAAGAAATTGGATTCAAACTCTCACTGTAGGTATGCTTGGTGTGAGGAAGGTGACGTGGAAGTCCAGCTGGCAGACACTCGCCCTCCAAGAGAAGGCTTCCCCTCTCCATCACAAAATTGGTGGAAAAACTATGACTTTCCTAGCTTAAATTAAAATAAAATGTTTAAAGCACCTAAGTGGAAAAAACTATTATTTTCATAGCTTAAGTTAAAACAAAATGTTTAAAGCACCTAAATATAATTTCTTGATGTTTGTCCACTTGAACCAATTTTTTTGGTTAATTGGCCAACTACTATCATATCAGAAAAGAGAGCTTCTACAGGCTCTTCCAACTCACCAGATTCCCTCAGGGCAGCTTCTCCAGCCGTAACTGGCACATAGCAAGTCCTTGGTAAGTATTTTTCAAACTGATTATCTGCGCAATACTGAAGAACGTGCCAAAAAAATTGGAGAAACCATATCCATGACAAGAGTGTTAATCTAGTGCAGTGGCGGATTGCGTGGCAGAATAGTGAAAACCAGCTCTAGTTAGATTCCATCTCCTGCTGCCTAGATGTCAGGTGTCCGTCCAATTAGGGTCACAGAAGACCCTCCAAATTATCAGATAAATGTTGGCCAATGAGGATAATTTAGATATATTCTCAAGGTTCACTTTGCTGAATAAAGTCAGTCCTATTTTTAATGCAATTACTCAGCTTTTTGCTTTTTTGGAGGGATGAGCAACAGAAAATGTTTGTTTATATACAAGTACATGGTAAAGCAATTTCGATTCAGCTTTTTAAAAAATTGTTACAAATAAAAAGGTCTTTGTTTAAATACATTCATCCTTAGCACACAAAATATGTTCTTTTTACTTTTACCCTCAGTATGAATTATTTATTTCTTTGAGGGTTGCTTTATTTTTTTAAACTTTGTGGTGGTAAGAACATTCAATGTGCGATCTACCCTCTTAATTTTTAAGTATACAATACAGTGTTGTTGACTATAGTTACAATGTTTTACAGCAGATGTCGAGAACTTATTCATCTTGCTTAACTGAAATTTGATGCCCACTGATTAGCAACTCTACACTTCCCCTCCCCCTTGCCCCTGGCAACTGCCAGTCTCTTTGAGTCTATGAATTTGACTATTTTAGATACCTCATATAAGTGGAATCATGTAGTGTTTTTCCTTCTATGATTGGCTTATTTCATTTAGTGTAATCTAAGGGGTTAATTTCCAAAATATATAAGGAACTCCTACAACTCAATAGCAAAAAAACTAATAACCCGATTAAAAAAGGGGCCAAAGACTTGAATAGACCTTTCTCCAAAGAAGACATACAAATGGACAGCAGGTACATAAAAAGGTGCCCAATATCACTAATCATCAGGGAAATGCAAATCAAAACCACAATGAGATAGCATCTAATACCTCTCATGATATTTATTATAAAAAACACAAAAGATGACAAGTGTCTGCAAGGATATAGAGAAATTAGAACCCCTGTACACTGTTGGTAGGAATGCAAAATAGTGTAGCTGCTATGGAAAAATAGTATGGAGGTTCCTCAAAAAATTAAAAATAGAAATACCATATGATCCAGCAATCCCACTTCCAGGTATTCATGCAAAATAAGCAAAATCAGTATCTTGAAGAAATATTAGCACTCCCATGTTCGTTGCAGCATTATTCACAATAGCCAAGAACCTAAATATCCACTGACAATGGATAAATAAAATGCATTATATACATACAATGGAATAGTATTCAGCCTTAAAAAAGGAAATTCTGCAATGTGACACCGTGGAGGAACCTGAGAACATTACACTAATTAAAATCAGAGTATTATTTTTTCTACCTCTTTCCTCCCTCCCTCCCCCTGCCTCTATTTCATGTTAACTTTTGAAGGAATTGACCGGCTTTTCAAGCACATTTAGCAAAGGACATCAAAAGTTGACTACCTTAAATTTTATTTAGGGGTTTGATTTTGTATCTTTATATAAAACTGGTGACAGTTTTTTTTAAATAAGTAGATCTTCTGAAAATTTTCATGGATTTCAATGAACTCTGCTAAATGTGTAGAGGTTACAGAAATAAAATGTCTCATGAAAAAAATGGCTTCAGCTTCCATCTTGTAATTAAAGTGTAGCCATTGCATGTGGACAATGTCACACTGCTCTGTCTCCAGCCTTGGCAGGTGTGGTCCTTATTCAGCATTAAGGGATGTCCCGTCATGAAGGTCACAACCCATAGACCCTGGAGTCCTCATCTGAGCCACAGACCAGGGTCTGTATTTTGAATGTGGTCTTGCCCTTGGAAGAATGAAGCAAATTCAAGCCTTAGTTGTATCAGTGATGTGACACATTTAGGAGCATCAGCCTAAAAGGAGGAAAGGTGTTGCCTCTTTAAGGAACACTCATGATTTCAGGAAGCCAAGGTTCTGGGATCCTGAGCTGGGTCCTCGGGAAAATCATCTGGGAACTTAAACAGGGGCTCCACTTGCCCTCGGGTCACCCGTCTCTCAAATCCTCCATCACAGAAAACCCATTGCTTGTGGTACAGCCCAAAGTAAAGAGGGTCTCACTAACTACAGTGTTAAAAACACAACAAACATTATAAAATCTGCACATTCACCAAATAGACACCACAGCATCTCATTTTCAGAAATGTGCAAGTCTCTTAAGGGGACCTCAATTCTCCCTTCAGGAATTCTCTAAAACTTCTTTCCCCACTACCAACAATTTG
>CM052438.1:13953795-14024013 GCA_028533085.1 Varecia variegata
GCTACCTGTCATGCATATTACCTCTCTGATTCACTGCTGCGATCCCACTTCAGTTTTCCTTTCGAGAGAAGTTGAGAAGCTTGCCCAAAGTCAAATAGCTGCTAAATGGTCAAGCATAATTTCAGCCTGGGCAGCCCATGCACGGCCCAAGACCTTTGGGGATGAAACCTGCCCCCACAGCCACAGGACAGCAAGGACTGGTACCCGCTAACCCACGCAGGAGAGGCTGTCTTCCAGGCTGGGCGGCTGGCAGGGAGCCCTCAGGACACCGTGACCTGCATGTGTCTATCACGTGATGCTTGAAACCAGCAGGAAAGTGTTTCTTTGAGTTAGAGGTGGCTGGGGGCCCCAGAGGGGCTCAACCTCTGCTCTTGGGGCACTGGGACTTGCTAGCAAGAGGGCTAGGACAGGGCTTCCAGGAGAACAGGTGCTGGGGGAGCAGCCGGGAGCTTTTCCTGGGCCAGCCTGAAGCAACCACACCTCTGTCCTGTGGAGCCAGCCCTGGGGGCACTGGAGACCCTTGACATTCAGGAGGAGTCATTCAAAGCTCCTCCTCGGACTTCAGAATCAAATTTGGTTTGTTTTGGTAAACCTCACAGTCAGCTCTCCAAACATCTTTTAAAAATGATTACTTAGAAGAAATGCTCTAGATAAATTGGTTTTGTATCAGCCTTTTCCCCTCCTCAAAGAAACAAAGGACAGTGAGTATTTTTGTTTCCCTTTTTAACTGCTGACATCCCTTAACTGGACACAAGTATTTTAAATTCCACCTAGACTTAGCAACTTCGGTTCCTTGGAAGTTGAGATTTATAGGAGCTTTCCACGACAAACAACTGCGACTGATGGATTTCTCAGGAGGGTTTTTCTCAGCCAATAGGAGAAAGCCTGGCTTGTCGCACCCGTTAATTTATTGAGTAGCTAAAGTAACCACATGGAAGAAATTCAAAGGATACAAAGGCTGTAAGATGAAAATTGAGACCCTGTCCCCCCTACTAGCTTCCTAGGCCCCCTCGGAGGTGACCCCTGCCACCAATTCTCCTAGGGGCAGTGGAAACCAGTTTTAACGGGCAGTGCAAACCAGCCCCCAGCATTTCCCCCTTCAAAGGCCACTGCAGAAGAGGGGATTAGCTGACCTGCAGGAGGGGCTGCTGCCGAGAGAACCCGCAACTCCCAAAGTTCAAAGAGCCCCCCAGGGACATCCAAGGGCACAGGATGCTCCAGGCAGCAGACATCCTAAGGACAGACTGTTTCCTGCTCCTAATAACCATTCCCCATTTCCTTTCCTTAAAAACCACATATCCGGGGCTTTATGACCTAATTATTTGGGCTCTGCCTTTTCCACCCCGCCCAGGAGGCTGGAGTGGGGGTGGGGTGAGAGCATGTCCTCCTCCCTCCCACCCTCTGGGGGCTGTGAGATGCATGCCACAGGTCACGGAAGCCTGAGACATGACTCCCACATCCCAGTGCTGCAGTGCCTTTGCTCATGCCCTGCGTCACCCCCCTCCCATGCCCTTTTCCTGCTTGAGGCCCAGCTTGCAGGTCACTACCTCCCTGCGTGGCCCAGGTCCTCTCCACCTGAGAGGATCCCTCCAGCCTGGACCCCCAAGCACCCAGCCTCCTCCCCTCAAGGTCTCCCCGAAGGCAGGACTTGTCTTTCTTCTTTACATCTCTCCACCCCTGTCCTTCCTCACCACACAGGAGGGGCTGATAAGCGTTCATAAATTGATGGAACCAATGGACCGAACAAAATAAAAACTGCTAGACTGTACCTAAGAATTTCTCCTAAGAGGTTTTACCGCCATGAGACTACGGTCTCTGTGCTGTCATTTAGGTGTGTCTGACAGCATCCCCTCGGCACGGAACCCTTACCGGCCCTCCTGAGGAGCACGTGATGCGTCAGAGACGACCAGCCACACCTCCTCAGAGGGATGGAGACGCCTCTGCCTAAGGACACTTGACACTAGGGAGATAGGACAGATTTCACAGGCAAATTCTAGAACTTCAGGATCAAGAGGGACCTGGCTCCAGTTCTGCCAAGCACTGGCTACACAGTGGAACCTCCTGGAGAGGCCTAGACAATGCCGCTGCCTGGTTCCCACCACCAGACACTCTGATCCCATTGGTATGAGGCAGGGCCTGGGCCTCTGGGTTTTTAAGAGCTTCCAGGTGATTCTAACATTCCCTGCTTTGAGCATAGTTTGAGAATGACTGCTGCACCATAGCCCTGGGGTTTGCAAACCTCAGGGCATGTTAGAATCCCCTGGAAGGCTTGGGGAAAACTCAGATTGCCGGGCCCCACCCCAGGGTTTCTGATTCAGTTGGTGTAAGGGGTGGGGGTGGGAGGAGGGGTGGGGATTCACACTTCTGTTGAGTTCCCAATTGATGCTGAAGCTGCCGGTCCCCACAGCACACCCGAGAACCACGACTGGCGAGGACCCTGTGCCCTAGGAAGCCCCACCTTGGCTACCAGCCCCGGCTGCAGGTGGAATCACCCGGGGAAACTTTTAACATACCAACACCTGGGGCCCACCTCAGACCGGGCAAACCAGGCTCTCTGGAGGAGAGGCCAGACACCTGTGCTTACAGGGGCTCCTAGTGAGCACGGTGTACCACCCGGGCTAGGAACATCGCCGCTAGAAACAGGGGGTCCTTCAATAACCAGGCAGGACCGGCGCCACAGCGCTCTCCTGTTCCGCGAGAGACCTGCCTTCACGCAGCTTCCAGGCACAGGCCCCAGCCTGCCTTCTTGCCAAGTACCGATAGAGCCCCCTCTTCACAATTCGACAAAGTTCAAATATTGGAGATCTTTCTTGTATCCTCTTTAATCTTCTCTCCTTTTGCCCACAGAGTCCAGGGAAGAAGTCCAAGTTGATAACCAACGGCAAGAATTCTCACTAACATTCTAGCCAGGCAACACAGTATTTAGGACAATCACTTCTTGGTTAGTTGAAATCAAAATTCTGACTATTCTTTATTTCTGCTCAGATTCTCAATTTTGGGGTGAGACGAGAGAGGGCATTAGTGTTGGCAGATTCTAGACATACGCAAAATACAAGGCCCAATTTTTTTTTTTTTTTTTTCCTGAGAGACAGTCTCGCTCTGTTTCCCGGGCTAGAATACAGTGGCATCAGCCTAGCTCACAGCAACCTCAAACTCCCGGGCTCAAGTGATCCTCCTGAGTAGCTGAGACTACAGGCACGTGCCACTGCAGCCAGCTAATTTTTTCTATTTTTAATAGAGACAGGGTCTTGCTCTTGCTCAAGCTGGTCTTGAACTCCTGAACTCAAGCGATCCTCGTGCCTCAGCATCCCAGAGTGCTAGAATTATAGGCATGAGCCACCACACCCGGCCAAGGCCCAAATGATTTCTAAGAAACAAAGTTCAAGATCAGTAATCACAAGACTCTTAGATTACTAAAAACTGGTTTGTGTGACTCTCTCTGAAGCATTCTGGGTATTATACAGGCTCACTGTTTTTCTAACACCAAGGGTTTGCTTCTGAAATTTCTATGCAGTTTAGTCTTTGGGGGTTTTGTTACTGGTATTTTTCTGTTTCTTTTCTTTTCTTTTCTTTCTTTCTTTCTTTCTTTCTTTTTTTTTTTTTTTTGAGGCTCTTGTAAAGCAGTACTTTCTATCTTTAAAAAAACACTTCACTTCCCCTAGTATAAATTATAGCTTCTTGCAGTAATTACTACTGCTTAACTGGCATTCAATTTACTGGATAAAAATATATTCTTTTGGCCATCTTAATGATTGTGTATACAACTTGTCCTCAAACCCACTCTGAATTTTGGCTCAAAGCAACTATCGTGTTAAGAGGATGGAATGTGGTTTCAAGCAATGCCAAAAGCATTGCATAAGCCATAATTGATATTTTTACTAGCGGCAACTTTGTAGTTGATAATGGGTCATTAAAACAGGAAAAGAAGCCCTCCCCACAAAATCTCATCTGAGAAGTAAAAGGAAAAGGTGTTCCAGACAAAAAGCCTCCCAGTGTCAATAAAAGTGCTTCCAGCAGGTTCTGGTCCTGTATCCAGAACGTGCTGCCCCAGGCAGAGGGCAGCAAAGCAGCCCCCACGTTCCAGCATCTCCCGGCCAAGCACCCCCAGCCCAGCGGCCACCAACTCACCTTCCTCTCCCACCTCCTGCAATCCAGCTACGGCAGGACTTGATTTCACTTTCGGAGTGAAACAGGAATCAAAAAAAGCAAGGGGACTAAGCTGTCCTGGTGCCTGTACCTTTTTAAAAGAATATAATTTCAATATTGGCATTTAAATATCTGCTTTCAACTTCTGTTTCAGGAGAAATTGGTGCCAAATTTGGCAACCTTGACAGAGCAGAGATAAATTGTTCTGAAACATGAGCTGTTAAAGAAATAGCCTTCTGTCCTTACCCCTAGGCTACCCCCAAGGGCCAAAGGATTTCCTTCTCATCCAGGTGTGAGGTCAGCGAGATTTCACTAAACAGAAGGCAGCAGAGGGCTCATAAGTCTATTAATACAAATACCATGGCCTCCCACCCCTATATTTTGGGATCTTCAGGAGAATCCTAATTCTTTAGGAAAATAAAACCGACACTTCAACCCTTACTCCATAAAGGTAGACTGAGGCCCAGAGCAGCAGCTGACTTGTTGGGGCTGGTGACAGAATGTGTTCCCGGGTGTGATGGAGACTCTCAACCCGGATGAATTTAGGTGGCTTGGTCACCTCCACCCTTTGGTCCCTTTTTGTCCTTTGGTTCTCAGTCCACCAGCTCATTCTCCACCGTCCTCATACCTCAACAGCACTGACTCCAGCTCGGGGGTGACATCTCCGAATACGTGAATGGTGCCCCCGGAATGTGCAATGGGGCAGCCCTGCTTGTTTCTTGGCAAGAGTGCACACATTTTCCCTCTCTTCCTCACCCTCCAGCCCCAACAGATTCATCCTTCTCACAGGCATATAAACGTTTATTTTTGGCAGGTGAGGCTTTTCTTTTTAGAGCACAAGAAATTATGAAATGCATTAACCCAGCAACCCAAACAAGATAAGGGACTGACCCCCAGACCACAGCCTGCCCCAGGATGTGTCTTCCAGGTCCTGCTGCCTGGGCCATGAGGCCAAACTCACTTGTGAGGTGAGTGCCACCATGTAAGACGAGGAAGCTCTGCACTGTCTGCTCACGTGAATCAGCACAAAGTCTCAAACTTGACAACTGCTCACATGAATAAGTATAGAGTCTCACCCATGACAACTGCTCACATGAATGAGTACAAGGTCTCAAACTAGGCTGCATGTAGGAGTCACCTAAGGAGTTTTAAAAAATGCACATGCCTAAATCTCACCTGTAGAAATCATGATTTAATTGGTATAAGATGTGGCCTGAACATCTAAATTTTTAAGACTCTCTGGGCATTATCTCTGTCCTTCATATAGATTCACAGGAAGTTGAAAAGAACAATACAGGTTCTTTTCACCCTTCAGCCAGCCTCCTCCCATGGTAACATCTTGCCTAATGACAGCACAATATCAAAATCAGGATATTGACATTGATATAATCCACAGAACTTGTTGCGAATTCCCCAGTTACACATGCACCCATTTGTGTGTATGTGTACAGCTCTATGCAATTTTGTTACACATGTAGCTTTGTGTAGCCACCACCACAATCAAGGAACTAACTGTACCATTACAAGACCATCCTTCATTTACCCACTCTCTCTTTCATCCTTTAAACCTTGGCAACCACTCATTTGCTCTCCATCTCCATAATTATTTCACAAATGTTATATAAATAGAATCATGCACTACGCATGCTTTTGAAACCGGCTTTTTTATATTCAGCATAATTTCTTCGAGGTCCATCCAACTTGCTATGTATATACATAACTCATTTGTTTTTTATTGCAAAGTAGTATTCCATGATATGGACGTACCATAGTTTAACTGTTCACCTACTGGAGGACATTTGGTAGTTTCACATTTTGAGCTAGTATGAATAGAGTTGCTGTGGATATTCACGTTCATGTGAATAAGGTTCCAATTCTCTGAGATAAATACAAGACAGTGCAATTGCTGGGTCATATAGTAAGTTTTAGTTTTAAAAGAAACTGCCAAATGATTTTTCAGATTGGCTGTACCATTTTACATTTCCACCAAGAATGCAGGAGTGAATCAGTTTCTCTGTATCCTGGCCACTGCTTGATGTTGTTACTGTTTTTTATTTTAGCCATTCTGATAGGTAGGTAATAGTATCTCATTGTGCATTTAATTTGCATTTCTCTAATGGCTAATATTAAACACCTTTCATGTACTTATTGGCCAGCAATATATCCTCTTCAGAGAAATACATGTTCATGTCTTTTGACTATTTTCTGTGTATTTTTTTGTTGTGGTTGAGACAGGGTCTCGCTCTGTTGCCTAGAGTACAGCGGCATCTGCTAACCATTTTCTAAGGTTGTTTGTATTTTTTACTGTCGAATTTTGAGAGCTCTTTTTATATTATAGATAAAAGTCCATTGTCAGATATGTGATTTGCAAATATTTTCTCCAGTCTGTAAGTTGTCTTTTCATACCATTAACAGGAACTTTCACATAGCAAAAGTTTTTAATTTTGATGACCTCAAATTGACAAATTTTTGCATTATAGGTCATGTATTGGTATTAAGTCTAAGAACTCCTTGCCTAGCCCTAGGTCCCAAAGATTTTCTCTTAGGCCTTTTTTACTGGAAGTTTTATAGTTTTAAATTTTACATTTGAGTCCATAATCCATTTTGAGTTAATTTTTGATTAAGATGTAAAGTAAAGGTAAGTTGCCTATGGATGTCCAATTATTCCAACAATATTTATTGAAAAGTCTACTTATTGAATAATTTTCATTGAATTACTGTTGCCCCTGTCAAAAATCTACTGGGCATACTTGTTTCTCGGCTCCCTATTCTGTTCCATTGATCTATGTGTCTATTCTACCAGTACACTGGAGCTACAGAGTCAGCTTTAATATAAGGGAGAATGATTTGTCTCACTTTATTCCTCATTTTTCAAATGGTTTTGGCTGTTCTAGGCCCTGTCCCTTTCCCTACAAATTTTAGAATAAGCTGTATATATCTACAAAAAAATCCTTGCTAACATTTTGGTAGAACTGCATGAAACTTATAGATCAATTTAGGGAGAACTGATGTCTTTACTATGTTAAGTTGTCAATCCATCAACACAATATACCTCTCTAAATATGTAGGTTTTTTTAATCAGTATTTTGTGATTTTCATCATACATATCCTGTATATGTTTTGTTAGATTTATACCTAAGTATTTTAAATGGCATTTCATGTTTTGTGTTCAATTTGTGCATTGTTAGTATGTACACAACTGATTTTTGTGTGTTGACCTTGTATCCTGCAACCTTCCTGAACTCACTTGTTAGTGCCAGGAGGTTTGTGGTAGATTCCCTGTGATTTTCTATGCACAAAAATCATGTCACTTGCAAAGAAAGACAGTTGTCTCTCTCCTCTTCCAAACCGTATGTCTTTTCCTTCCCTTTCTTAGCCTGTTGTTGTGATTAGAACATCCAGTACTATGTTGATAAGAATGGTTAGAGCATTCTTGCCTTCTTCTGCACTTAGAAAGCATTGAGTCCTTCATCATTCAGTTGTAGTTGTTTGGCAGATGCTCTTCATGAGGATGTGTTTTTATCATGAATAAATATCAGCTGTATTGACAAATGCTTTTTCTGCATCAATTAATATGTTTAATTTAGCCTATTGATACAGTATATTAATTGATGTTTGGATATTGAGCCAGCCTTGCATACCTGGAATAAATACCATTTGGTCATGGCTTTGTGTTCTTTTTTATATATGATTGGATTCTACTTGCTAAAATTTTATTGAGGCATTTTCATAAGAGATATCTATCTGTACCTTTTTGTGCTGTCTTTGTCTAGTTTTGGTATCAGAATAATATTGGTCCTTCATAAAATAAATTGGGAAGCGTTTCTATGTTCTGAAAGAGATTATATAAAATTGGCATTATTCTTTGGATGTTTGATAAAATTCTCCAGTGAAACCATCTTGGCCTAGAGATTTTGGGGGAGTTTTAAATTACAAGTTCAATTTCTTTGATAGACACAGGTCTATTCAGGTCACCTATTTCATCTTGGCTGAGTTTTGCTTGCAGTTTTCAAGGAATTGCTCCCTTTCTTCTAAGTTGTCTAGTTTATGAACATAATGTTGTGACTTGTCCTTTGAATGGCTGTAGGATCTCAGTGATATCCCACTTCATTCCTGACACTGGTGATGTGACTTTTCTTTTTTATCTTTGTCAATCTTGCTAGAGATTTATCAATTTTATTGATTTTTTGTAGAAGCATCCTTTTGTTTCATTAATTTTCTCTATTTTTTCCTGTTTTTCAATTTCTGCTCTTAGCTTCATTATTGCTTGCTTTGGGTTTATTTTGCTCTTCTTTTTCTAGTTTCTTGAGGTAAGAATTTAAAATTATTAATTTGCAATCTTTCCTCTTTTCTAATGTAAGCACTTAGTGCTATAAATTTCCCTCTCAGTACTGTTCTAGCTACAGCCCACAAATTTTGATAAGCTGTATTTTCATCTTCATTTAGTACTATGTAATTTTTACTTCAATTGAAATTTCTTCTTTGATCTGCAGGTTACTAGAAATGTGCTATTTAATTGTTAAGTGTTTGGAGATTTTCCTGTTGTCTTTCTGTTATTGATTTCTAGTTTGATTACATTGTGGTCTGAGAATATACCCTATATGACCTCAATTCTTTTAAACTTGTTATGGTTTATGACCCAGAATATGGTTTATCTTGCTGAACATTCAATGGGAGCATGAAAAGAGCGTGTATTCTGCTGTCATTGGATGGAGCATGCTATAAATGTCAACTAGATCCTGTTGATGGTGTTCTTCAGTTCTCCTACATCCTTGCTGATTTTCTGTCTAGAATTTTCCTCTATTGCTGAGAGGGAGGTTTTGAAAGCCCCAGCTGTAACTGTGGATTTATCTATTTTCTTCCTCTTACTTTTTGTTCATGTATTTCGAATCTCTGTATTTTGGTGCATACACATTTAAGGTTGCTGTACCCTCTTGGTGAGTTGACCTTTTTATCATTATATAATGCTCCTCTTTGTCCCTAGTAATTTTATTTGCTCTGAAGTCTACCTTTTCTGATATTAATATGGCCACTCCTGATTCTTTTAATGTTTGCATGAGATATCCTTTTCCATTTTTTTTTTTTTACTTTCAACTTACCCTTGTCATTACATTTGAGGTGAGTTTCTTTCAGACAGCATATACTCAAGTCATGTTTTTAAATCTATTCTGCCAACGTCTGTCTTTTAACTGCATGTTTTAAATCATTTAAAGTAATTCCCGACATGTTAAGGATTAAGTCTGCTGTTTTATTATTTGTTTTCTGTTTGTTTCTTTTCTTTTTTCTTGCTGTTCTGTGAGTTACTTGAATATTGTTTAGAGTTCCATTTTGATTTATTTATAATGTTTTCAAAATATCACTCTGTATAGTTTTCCTGATGGTGGTTCTTGGTATTACAATGTACATACATAACTTATCACAGCCAACTGGTGCTCACATTTCACCGCTCTGAAAGAAGTATAGAAATGTTACTTCTATTTAGGTCCTTGTACCCTCGACTTTGAAAATAAAATTGCCTTGAGTATTACTTCTAATTTCAACCACTCAGTATGATTTAAAAACCTAATGAGATGAAGAATAGTGTATTAAATGTAGTTCTATTTTTAACTAATTTGTTGCTGTTCTTTCCTTTTTAAAGGTCCCAGACTTTTCATGTTATCACTTTCTTTGGAGAGCTTCCTTCAGCCATTCTTTAAGGCTATGTTTGCTAGCAACACATTCTATTAGATTTCCTTTTTCTGGGAATGTCTTTATTTTCTCTTCATTCTTGAAAGTTTTGCTGGATATAGGACTGGAAGTTGAGAATTCTTTTCTTTCAATACTTAAAAAAATTGTGTCCCACTTCCTTCTGGCCTCCATGGCTTCAGATGAGAAATCTACTATTGTTTAAATTGGTATTCCTTTACATGCAATACATTGTTTCTCTCTGGTTGTAAGATTTTGTTCTTTGTCCTTAATTTTAAGAAATTTAGTTTAGATGTGTCTTGGTGTGAATTTCTTTGGGTTTATACTATTTGGGATTCACTCAGCTTTTTAAATCTGTAGGTATATGTTTTTCACTAAATTTGAGAATTTTTCAGCCTTTATTTCTTCAAATATTTTTTCTAGTTCCACATTCTTTCTCCTCTGCTTCTGAGATTCCTCATACAGATTTACACCTCCCACACATTCCTCAGGCTCTGCTCATTTTTTTTTCAGCCTACTTTTTGTGTTTTTCAGATTGAGTGAACTACATTGATCTATTTTTATTTCATTGATTCTATGCTTTGGCATCTCCTTTCCATTATTAAGTCTATCCAATGAGGGGTTTTTGTTGTTATTGCATTTTTCAGTTCTACAATTTACATTTAGATTGAGTTCTTTTTTATAATTTCAATTTCCTTGCTGAGATTTTCTATGTTTTTATTCATTTCTAGGAAACTTATAATTAATTGTTGGAAGCATTTTTATGGTTTAAAATTGTTGTCAGATGATTCCAACATCTGTCACTGGTGTCAGCTGATTGACTTTTCTCATTCACACTGTGGCTTTCCTGGTCCTTGTATGACAATTTATTTCCAACTGTATCCTGCATACCTTGGTTATTATTTTAAGAGACCCTTGATGCTATTTAAATCTACTATTTTAACAGGCTGTCACCCTGGCATGCAGGTTTGGCATGTAGGTTCTGGCTTACCTTTGTGGGCTTTAATTCCAATGACAGTTTAGTTTTTAGAGTCTTTGCAATGCTACTCTGGTATGCTTTGTTTTTCTGGTGTTGCTGGGCCTCCTCTTCAGTCCCTGTCGGTGACATCTGCAGGAGCACAAGGCACTTCCCTGGGTTGCCGGGTGCTGGTGGGCCACCTCCTACAGTGAGTCAGGGAGAGAGACACTGCTGGGTCTGGGTCTCCTTATGCCAGTGGGGTGGGGGAGGGAGACATAGGGTTTCATTGCTGCTGCTGTGGCCAGCAGACGGGGCTGCCCACCACCATCCTGGACGTGGAGCAGACGTTGGGTTGAACTGTGGTTTGCTACTGTGGTTGTGGCTGCCAGAGGTAGATTAGTCAGCCCACTGCACCCTGCTTACAGAGCAGGTTTGGGGGCTCCCCACAAGGTCTCTGGGGGCTTCACCTTCCCAGTCCTTTGGCAGAGAAAGCAGGCCATTCATGCATTTTGTGTCTAAGACTGTTGGCAGGTCCAGGTTGCAGGCCTCTAGGAGCCCAAGTCAGGATATGCAGGAGATAAAAAGAAAACTCAGGGAGCTCACCATGTTGTCATTCCTCAAATCCCAGGGTCCTTGTCCAGCAGACTATCTTCTTTCCAACTTTCATAGTCTTTTTATTGTTGTCTGCTGAATAATTTCCAGAATATCTGGTTGTACTTAAAGGAGAGGAGCAGGGAAAGCAAGTCTATGCCATCTCGTTCCAGCACTGGAAGTGAGCATCTTCTCCTTTAATCCTCCCAATGTCGCTCGGAGGGAGGAACTGTAGAAGCCCCGTTACACAGATGCAGAAACTGGGGCACATGGAGATTAACTGTGGCAAAGCTGTCTTCAGGATTTTTCCTTGGGGACCTGAATTACAGCTGCAGACTCTGGCTACACATTTGGGCAGAACCTCTGAGGTGCTGGGGTACAGCGTGGGCCCCGCCTTTCCTCTGTGCCCCATGACCACTGCTGCTGGCCTGGGAGCTCTGCTCCCGCCTGTGGTCTGGCACCGCCTTCCATCTGTCCATCACACTGCTGTGACTGTCACCGGCTCAGACCTCCCAAAGCCCCTGTCTCAGCCGCTCCCTTCTTGAGGCCTTGCTGGAGGTCCCGACCATAGCCCTGGGGCCTGTATCCAGCAGGTATGACGGACCCTGTCTCACTGTGTCCCGGGCTCCCTGCCTCCCCGCCTCCTAGTTCCATGGCTCTTGTTATTTTTCACTCCTCTATTGTCTCAGGCTGATGCCTGCTCCTCTGTCTCCAAATTCGGACATCCTCCTCAGTGCCCATTCCTATTGTCACGGGCCGAACCCACTCACTTTCTCCCTGGGGACGCCTGACAAGGACAATGCCCTTGAAAGCAACCTGAAAGCTCTAAAGACCATGTCAGAAGCCGTGGACCCAGGGTTAGCAGTGTGGGTGCTGAGGTCTGACTGCTTGGTTCAAACCCTGATTCCACTAGCTATAAGCTCTAGATCCATTGCAAGCTTCTTAACTTCCCTGTGCCTCAGTTTCCTTACCTGTAGAATAAGGAGAATGAGCACTTACTCCACGGGATGTCTGGGAGAACTGAATCAATCAATAGATGTAAAACTCCAAGAACAAGCTTGCATAATAAACCTGTGAGTTCAACCAAGTATATACATGTTGTATGCTTAGCTTCAGTGCCTGTGAGCCCACAGTGTGCACTGCTGAGATCCTGGTCTCTTTTGTCCTCCATGTTGTCCAGAGGTCACAGAAACAACAACATGAAGGTCTAAAGTGAGATCAGAGATCAGTTCAAATCCCTTCAAATTCCAAGAATCTGTTTCGACCCTCAAGCTAGAGGGGACCAGCACTGTGCAAACACCCAGGGCAAGGAAATCAACATCGCCCCTCACGTTTCTGACGAGCTCTAATGTTAAGAACTTTCTTTATTCCACTTAGTAGAAACCTCTTTCCCTGAAACTCAAGCATGTTGGCTCAGCTCTGCCATCCGGGGCTGTGCAGAGAGCCCTTGTGCCCTGGCAGCCTCCAATGAGTCCCCAGATGCTCGTGTCCCCTGCACACCTCATCAGCATAAAGATACCCAGTTCTCCTAGCTGTTTCCTTCATCATTCTCTTCCTTTGCACATGGATGTCTCCTTGCTCCTGAAGTCCTTCTTAAAACAGATTTCCTGGTGCCTCTTAACCTTGGAAGGGCACAGAGGAACTGCCTTCTTCATTTCTGGAGATGAGGCTGGGATTCATACAGCCTAACAACCTTCATAGTGAGCATGCAGCTAACAACCCCTCACATACAGGATGTAAATTAGTTTCAGCTCCTGTGCCAACTCTAATCTATTGGATGCCTACAGAGTTAGGAATGCTTATGGAGCTGGGGCTCAGTGGAAAAGTGTTCTGGGACCAATTATTAGTAGTAATGTCTGTCAGTGGCATACAACAGGGCAGTCGAGACAGACACGTTTTGCTGGCAGTGATTGGAGTCTAAACACATTGCCATTAAGCTATGTTTCTACCATCTCGTGCATTACATCTAGTTGATATGAAACTAAATCCACATTAAATGCCATCTGGATAGCTGTAAGTCATATGGTAAACACGTGGACTTCAACACTGAAAAAGGCCTGAAGCCTGGCTCTGCCACTTACCAATGGGTGTCCCTGGGCCTCATTTTCCTTGCTATAACATGCAAATACTACGGCTATTATAGCCTTGGGGGGACATGGAAGGCAACCGTGCACTGCCGCATGTGGCCACTTTTCCAAGTGGTCAAGAACTTCAGGTACTCCGAATTTTTGCACAACCTCCTCCCTCCCATCTCCGTGCCATCTCAGTGTCTGATGAGCATGCTACCCATCTCCACAGCCAGGTCATGACTAAAATGTTCAATCAAGCAGTGATTCCGGTGAGTCCTGTGGCAGGCAGGCAACATCTCTCCCAGGTAGACATCTCTCTACTAACAAGCAACCACTGGGTAAGGTTGTCCAGTGCTTACAAATTCCTTTAACTGTATGCAACTCACAGTTCTCCATATTTCCCACCAGGAGTGATAAGAGTTTTGCAGAAGAACTAGGTGAAATTTACATTCCCTGTCTCTGTACAATCCTTGGCTGACTTCTAGGACTGCCTCTTTTATTTCTGAGAGCTCAAAAATTATGTCTGATGAGCCATTCTGGAATCTTGCCTACAAACAATATTAATATAAGCTGGAACGTATGCCAGTTGTTTCACTTCCCTTTCGCAAGATGGCATTGGCCTGTTTTCAGTCTTGAGCACTCCCTGCCTTTCCTGCACTACTCCTCCACAATTGTCAGCACGGCCTGGCAACTCCCACTTGCAGATAAGCTCTTTCAATTCAGGCCAAGAGAGCTGGAATCATATGAAGCAACTTGTTAACCTCTCATCACCTCTTCTGTTACCCCGGACCTCAGTCCCCACAGGTAAATCGTACATCCTCGGGGTGTATGAAAACCAGGGGACGTGGGCTGGGCTGTCAAGGACATGATGAGCATGCCCAGGGATGAAATCACAGAGGGCAGGATCTGCCAGGGTGCCCTTTATGTTCAAATGGGGTAGCTTTACAACCCTTGGCAAATTCCTAAGGTTGAAAATACGATCACTTTGGAAGGTTCTTCACCTTTCTTTCCACTTTGGTATCAACCCGCTTCACTTTCTTTCCTGAGCTGCTTCTCACAAGGAAATGAATTTCACAGTCACTTTGTAGGAGTTGTTATAAGCACAACAAAGACCACTGAAGACTAACAGTCCCCAGGCTCAGTCCCCACCAGGCAGACAGCTTCTCTGGACACCTGATTCAGTGCATGTTGCAGCAAGAAGTGACCAGGATCCTGGAGTTCAGGGCTCACTCAAAACCCCCAGATTCCAGAATTTTCCACCTAGCACCTGGGGGTTGCATGAGTCTTCTAGACCATGGGTACTATTAATACTATGCCAAATGTGGAAAGAGAAAATGATGCCTTTTGTGTCTGATCCGAAAGACAACCCAAGAGGCTGATTTACCAACAGATAACTTCACCAATGGGGCAGCCACAGGGCTGACCCTTGACACACAGGTCCCTGGCAGCAAAGACGGGAAAAAGCCACCCTCTAGGCAAAGCACCATTGCTCACACTTCAGCTTCTGCCTCCAAACCATAAATAAGAACTGAATGAGAGAACAGAAAAGGGCAAGGTAGCAACACCAGCATTTCACAGCCTCAGGCTATGGGCTGCCTTTTTGCCATGGCAAAGACCACCACTTCGGGGACCTTTGGGGAGTGTTTGACATTTTTGTTCAGGGTTTCAGACAGTCCTGCTGTTTCCTTCCAACTTCTACACAGAAAACCCCCATTTCATGGGAAATTCAAACTCCAGATGACCAGCATGTTCTCGAACAAGCTTGTCAACACCCAGGCTGTAGAGGAAGCTGGTGGAAACCTAGCCTCAAACTCGGAAGCCTGCTGAAGACCTCTCGGGGCCTGCTGGCATCGTATGGCCAGTAAATAAAGCACGGGCGAAGATCAGGGACCAGAGAAGAGATTCCAAAGCCCGGGCAAGAAAGCAATCCTAAAAACTCCCCCACAGAAAAAAAATTCTTTTAAAAAAAAGAAGTTTTTCCCTTCAACTCCACCAAGTTATATGTACCCCCAGCTGCAGCGCACGTATAGCAAGGAGTGAGCACAGCAGCGAGGGAGGTCGACAGAAAGGGCCACCTCTCCGATGTGCTTTCACCACCTGTTTCAAACCATCACATGCACATGAGTCACCCTGGTGGGCCTGAGTTCCTGCATTCCCACAGGCTCCCAGGCGACCCGAGGCTGCTGGTCTCAGGCGACAGGGCAGAGCGAGGCACCAGAGGAAGTTTGAGGGTGTTTCTCCACTCTGCGGCACAAACACGGGCATCCTCACTCTTCTTTGGCAGATTCTCAGCTGGGCATGGGATGTGACAGTTTTAGGTGATAACTGTTAAGTGAGAAAGGACAGTTCAGCTGGGGGTGACATGTGGATGGGGGGTGCGATTTGGGAGCTTGCTCTGCTGAGAAAGCCAAGATCTATGTGGACCAGGCAGCTGGCAGAAAAGGTTCACTGCCTTTCTCTTTATAGCAACCCTCTTCCTGCTGCTGGGTGAAGTTTCTGACACCCCTGAGTGATCACCGAGCACGTGCCACAAGGATGAACAGGCCCTTGATTAATCCAGGTGCTCCCCCAATGCAAAGCCACCAACACGCCAACTGTGGGCTCATCAGGCGTCATTTACCAAAGCAGCACATGCTTCTGTCTGGAAGGAATAATGTCGCTAAAGGCTCCTCTGAACCTTTAGCGACCAACCAACCTACATGTCAAAAACCAACCTACATGTCACTTTGGGTGAGAAGTAGGGGTCTCATCATTTGGTCCTCAGAGCGTCTGAAGCTGCCCCATGGCAGGGGTCCTGCTGGGTCTGCCACGTCTTTGGTGTAGGGATACTGTTACCAAGTGACTTCTAACACCACTGCCGTGTCTCTGCTCTGCTCTCCTCTTTAATAGTCCACCTGGATGTGAGCTGGGGAAGCCGTGGCTAAGGTGCGGGCACAGGCACAGACCCCTGAGGTGACATGACCTACCCCTGCAGGGCCCCATTCTGCCCAGCAGCTGCCTGCCTCGCCTCTCAGCAGTGGCAGCACCAGGGACCTTGGCAGCCCTAAGACTTTCCCCCATCTCAGTTTGAAACTGACCAACCTGCTTTCTGTCATCCTCTCCTGGCTCCTGATGGCACTCATAAGTGAGCTGGTGAGTCACTGAGGCTCACAGGACACAGGCCCCTTGTCATAAGAAGTATGGCTGTGCTTAAAAAGATGACGTCTTTCCACGTGTCCGGTGACTTGCTAAGGAAATCACAACCTCCTTCATTCTCTGTCCATCTACTTATCTATTAATACATTTTTCCCAAGAGAGGGCATTCCCAGATCCTCACGCCAGCCCCTGGCAACTGCTGCACTGTATTCTGCTCTGACGTTAGGACAAAGTGCACAGTTCAGTGGCTCTCCCAGACCCCTAGAGCGCTTCTTCTGGCCCCTTCTGCCACCACCATCTGGCAAAACCACCACCCGCAGGCAAGGTGAGAGTGTGTCCTCTGTGTCCTTGAGTAGACGAGAATGAGGAGGGCCCTTTCTCAGACTGTGCCACTGACCAGACTGGTGGCAAGCTCTCCAGGGTCTGAGAGAACCTGCAGGTGTCCTCAGGTACTTGGTTCCAAATTGTGCATCAGCAGTGGGCAGTGGATGGACAAGAATATTTAAGGCATGAAACCAAACACCTGGGAGAGTGGGGGCACTTCCTCCATAGGGAAACCTGCGTCAGACCGCACTCCTGTCACCTCCCCCGGAACTTACGGAACCCTGGCCGTGTGGCCTGAAGGTTCTTTCTCAGTAAAGGTGAGTCCAGCTCCCAGGAGAGCCATGTGAGGGGTGCTCCTCGTCCACGGCCCGGGCTCTGCTCACGTGTGGAAAGGGTGCCGTGCTGCTGCCTGATGCTCTGGTCTGAGCCTCCACTGGCCACTCAGAGGGCTGGGATGGGAGGTGACTCACAATCTGCAAAATGACACTACGATGACTCTGGATGTCCAGTCCAGCTCCAAGAACCATGAGAAACACCACTTAGCTGACGCTGCCAGAAACTCTGGCAATCGAACGAGAAAACTGGATCTCATCTGATCCCTGGAAGAGCCTGTAACATCAGGAAGTTGAGGGGATTTCGGGATCTGATTCTTTAGCCGAACTCAACTTTTCTTCCTGTCTCGCCGAACACCATCCCGGACGACATCATTTCAGACAAGGCCATTCACCCCATAATTGAACTCAAAGAATTCCTGGGGTGGAGACAAACACCGCACGGCTTTTATGACCTTCCTTGTCACAGAAATGAAATTCCGGGGGCAGAGGAAACCCCGCCATGGCTGGGTTTGTCATCTCGGCGATAATGTTCAGCCAATGGCTGTTGGGACACGCCGCTCGGAATACAGGTGGGACCACATCTGCCCGCGTGCTGACGAGCTTTTGATGGCTTTCCACTTGTTTGTGCTCCTCTCTCTGAGCCGGGTGTCAGGCCTGGCCTGGTTAGACTTGGGAAGGCTGTGGCTGAGGTCCTCGTAAGGACAGAGGCTCTGGGTTTTCCAGACAACTGAAGAAACATTCTTTCCTCACACGTGACCCCACGTCAGTGATATGACCGCAAAGGGAAGCGCTGTCATTTCGCCACAGCTCCCGTGGATGCCGGATAATGAGACATCGCTGCCGTTTGAACAGGCCAATGGTCACAGACAACCCTTGCTGCTCTGGTCACTGCTACCACAGCACCTCCAATTCAAAATCTCCCACCATCGAGAAAGGGTCACAAGGAAATTCTACTTTTATTCATGTGGGAGAAAGCAGAAGAGCAGGCAATGTGGACAGAGGGTGGGAGAGGCTACACAGAGCGCCCTGTGCATCCTCCAAAGTCACAGTCTTCCTCTCAGCCAAGGTGCCAGGAGGTTCACGCCTCGTCCAGTAACATGAAAAACCCTGCAGCTCTCAGCAGCAAAATGCAAAAGATAGCTAAGCACATAAATGAAAGGAAACGAGGCCCGCATGTTTTGTACAACACTGGAATTTGGGACAGACAGCCGCGCCCAGCAGACACTCTCGCGCTGACTTTGATGCAGGAGCCAGGCGTGGAGGAAATCACTCAGGAACCACTCCAAGCCTCCCCCAGGGAAACCTGAGAGCCCTTGAATGCCGCTAGTGCCACCAATTACCCTGCAGTGGGGACAGGAAGGCTGCCGAGGGCGTGGGAGCTGAGTGGAAACTGAGGATGAAGCCCAGGGAGCCAGGCAGGAACCTGTCCGGAACCCTCTCTAGAGCCCGACCCTTTCCTGGGGAAAGGTACCCCCTTTTCTGGTCCTCGAGGGAGGCCAACCCCTCTGTGAATACAGCTGCCCTAACTCTAACCAGAACAAAAGCACGTTCCCTGCCCCACCCCCGGATTTCTAAACAGTTATGACATTCCCAGAAATTCTGTCTCCACGGTACCGTCCTCCTAAGGCCAGCCCATCTGCCGTCTGCACCGTGCCTACAGGTGGAGCACCCAGGCCAGACACTCGGGCAAGAGCGGCCCCCCAAAGCTGTCTGCTGGTGGGCTGCCGCCTGCCCAGATCTGTCCTGTGGCCACTCTGCGTCCCTCTGGCACCACACTGACCAGCTCATTCTTAATACAAATCACAGACCAGGCATGTCCACGTTTCACACATCTGGATAATGGCTTGCTTTCCTTCCTGTTCTGGGATAAAGATGATTCCTTTTTGCTTGAGCTATGTCAACTCTAGTTGTGAGAACATTTCCCCCAGCATGGCTCTCTCCTCCTCTTCCCTCTGCTCCTCACGGCTCCCCAAACATGTGTCTATCCACTGCCCATGGGCCACACTGCTCAGGGATCGGATTCCTTCCTGCCCTGAGCTACAGACCAGGCAAGCGTGTCCTCCGTCAACGTGACATCCTTCCCAACGTGAACTGTCCTGAACTCACCTTTGCACACTGTCACATCTGGCTGGAAGAATCCAGAGTGACTGGATCCGATTTTGACTGGTGTCTTTGTGGGAGAATACCAAACTTCACACATGACCTTCCCAGGGCCATCGGTCCCCTTGTTACATCAGGGCACATGGTGGCATCCCACCCGCCCTCTATCCTCGCAGGACTCAGAGGGCAACCAAGTTCCTGGCTCTGCTCACGCCTCCACACTCCTCCCAGCTATATGTCAGGACGGTGCTTCCAAAACGGGTGGAGGGAACAGCTCCGGGGGCCAGGGCTGTCTATGCAGGTCTGAAACCTATGTGTGCACACACGTTACCAAGTCGAGATATATTGCTTTGTGTGTCTGCAGGCGCATACATGACTACCAGATGGCCAAACACAGCTCCTCATCAGCACGTCCGTATCTCAGAACCACAGCCCTGCGTGTCTCTCACTGGCACCTTCGGGTATTCAGTACCGTGAGCCTCCACTACGGCAGGTGAACTCCCGAGGGCCCCACCTGTCCCTCTGCCTCTGCCTCCGGCCCCTCCATCTGCTTCTGGCCCCTCCATTTCCAGGCTTCTGCCTGTCCCATTCTTCCCACTGCTCTGCAGCAGGTCACTTTATGCTTTGTGGGGCACCCTCAGCGAGGTCTCTGGGAAGGTGTCAGATGAGAGATGACGTGTCTAAGCCTGTCTATGGTGGCGACTTTCAGGATTGCCAGGCTTTGAGCGTGGGTTTGAAAAGGGCACAGTGCAGAGGATTTGGGGTGTCAGAGAGAACGGTAGAGCAGGCGGGAGGATCCTCAGCACGGCTGGGGCTCAACACTGAGGGAGGCCTGAAGGCCTGGGGTGTAGGGCAAGAGAGGGGAGCAAGAAGATGGAAGACACCAGAAAGACGACGAGACCCTACAACGTTGCATCTGCTGCGCTTCTCCACCCGGAATGCACGGGAATCTCCTGGACAGCCTTCCTGAGCCTCCTCTCCCAGAGCGAGAGGATCAGTCGATCCAGGGTGAGGCTTGGCCACTGGCTTTCTAAGTGCCCTAGTGCCCTCTCGTGCGGCGTTGCTAGATGTCTGCTAAGCCGAGTTCCCCGGCTTCCATCGAGGCAGTGCTTTTGAGACCACAGGCTGGGCCTGCCGACCAGAGGAGAGGTCAACTCCGGAGTGGGAAGAGTTCTTTGACTTAAGAAAGGGCTTAGGGATGCCAGGTAGAACCCCAGGAGGGGTCAGGAGAACCTCCACCCTGAGTACAGGCTGCAAGATGTTGACCCCAGGTGTGCCGCTGCGCCTGCTGGAGGACCTGCCACAGGTCCCCGGGGCCGTGGAGCTCTCACGGTTTGGACCGGCTCTCGAGGCAGGCATTTCTACATTCCTAATCTGGCTCAGGTGTATCTAACAGGGCCTCCTAAATTCAATAGAGGCAGAGATTATTTTTTGCAAAGGGAAATCCTTTTGTTTCTCTCTATAAAGATAAGTCTTTTTTTCCTGAGTGGGTGGCAGACTATGCAACAAGGGGACTCCCTCTTCTCTCCTGTCACCACACCTAGAAAGCCCTGTCTTTAGACATTTCCCAGGAACTTGCTGCCTTACCTGAGGAGCATGCTGTGTGCACAGGGTTCTGGGCTCCCCTGGGCGCAAAATATCCAGTGGAGACTTGGTTCTCTGCCCTCCTGGCCTCCAACTGCGCTAGGGCAAGCTCCTACCAGCCACGTGACTCCCCTAACTGTGCCATCTTATACCCCACTTCCTTCAAAAGAAAAGGTATTCCCACCAACTTTCACAGAGCCATTTACTTTCTTTTACATAAGAATTTCCAAATCATAGCCAACGACAGACTCTAAAATTCCAATACATGTATTACACCCAGTCACTGTAATGCAATACTAAGGTCACCGCCAACTCCCTCCTTGATCTGGGATTTGTTTTTGCTTTACCTCATGGGCAGTCAGCACGGACCTAAGCTTCAGCTCCTCTCCAGGAGACAGTTTCTCCCAGGACCCGTCAGGGTTGAGCCTGAAAAGCATGGCCTGTCTGAGACAAACAAATGCCTGCTTCCAGCTTCTCTCCTTCTCTTTAAAACCAAATATTGATGCACATCTTGGATGCTGACTTCCACCGCAAGACACCCTGGCCGGGTCTCTAGAGGGAAAAAACCCGGGCAGTGTTGGCCTGTTTCTCTCTAGGCACTGCCCTCCAGGCATCAGCTCCAGCCTAACAAACCCCAGTTGGCAGCTGCAGCCCTCTGAAGTGAAAGAGGCCCATCACAGCCGTCTCATCCTGCTCAGGAGCTGCTGCTTTCTATCGGTCACTGCAGGAAGAAAGGCGGCGAAAGGAGACACGGACTAAAGCATACCCATCTCACGGCAGGCTTCTCTAGCTATCATGCGTGGCAGGGAGACAGCTACCCTCCTCCACCTCACACTGCCAACATTTCCATGCACTAGGAGAACTAAACAGAAACACGCAGCTGCCTACCAGAACAGTCTTTCAGGGGTGAGAAGGCAACCAAGGGCACGGATGCTCATTTAAACACCTCGAGGCTGTTGCCAGCAAGGCTGCTGCTCGGAGCCAACTCGTCCTCAGGAAAGCAACACAGAGCAGCACCCTCAACACAGAGCAGTCTGTCCCCCACCCACACCACAGTTTGCAAACCCTCCAGCTCCTGAGGAGCCTCCCCCAGCCTATTCCCAGGGCAAAGCATCAGAACGCTGCCAATCTCATCTACGGTACGCAAGCTTCCCAGGAAAACCCCTCCCAATGGCACGGTCACTCTCTTCGGCCAGCTAGCAGTAGCTATACCGTGGCATTTGCTTCCCTTAAACTGAAGGTGTGTTGGTTTTTGATTATACAACAAATTCTTTTTTATTATTTATCTCTGGTAATTTGGACCCTTACATTAATGGACCTATTGTGTGCATGTATTATCATATACATGATCCCATATCATGTTAAATAGAAACTGTAAGTTTTTTTAAAGCAATACTAGTTTCCTAACCTACAAAGTAAAAACTAAACACCTACCTCACAGGACTGGTTCAACAGCACAATGAATGCACGGCATCTAACACAGTACCCTGAACATAGCAGGTGTTCAACAAATGAGAGATCTGATTTGACTTAACTATCATCAGTACATTATGAATTCATGGCCAAAGCAGCATTATTGATATTACCATGCCAAGAATTTTTTATTTTATTTATAGTGTATGATATATTTGAATGCAAACTGGATTGGAGCCAGTTTATAATACCAAATAAATTATTATGTCTGACTATACTACAAGGCTATAGTAACCAAAACAGCATAGTATTGGTACAAAAATAGAGACAGAGACCCATGGAACAGAACAGAGAACCCAAATATAAAGCCATCTACCTACAACCAACTTAATTTAAGATGGATAAAAGATTTAAATCTAAGGTATTAAACCATAAGAATTCTAAAGGAAAATGTAGTAAAAAAATCTTCTAGATATTGGCTTAGGCAAAGAATTTATGACTATGACCCTAATGGCAACAAAAAAAATTAATAAGTGGAATTTGATTAAACTAAAAAGCTTCTGCACAGCTAAGGAAACAATCAGCAGAGCAAATAGACAACCTACAGAATGGGAGAAGGTATTCACAAGCTACACATCCAATAAAGGGCTAATAACCAGAATTTACAAAGAACTCAAGGAAATCAGCAAGAAATAAACAGACAACCCTACTAAAGAGTGGGCAAAGACACGAACAGAAGCTTCTCAAAAGAAGAAAGACAGATGGCCAATAAACATATGAAAAAATGTTCAGCATCAGTAATCATCAGGAAAATGCAAATTAAAACCACAATGAGATATCACCTTACCCCAGTCGGAATTGTTTTGATTAAAAAGCCCAAAAACAATAGATGCTGGTGTGGGTGTAGGGAGAAAGGAACACTTATTCACTGGTGATGGGACTTCAAATTAATACAACCCCTATGAAAAACAGTATGGAAATTCCTCAAAGAACTAAAAGTAAACCTACCATTCGATCCAGCCATGCACTGTTGGATATTTACCCAAAGGAAAAGACAACTTTTCATTAAAAAGACATCTGCACTCGAATGTTTATAGCAGCACAAATCACAATTGCAAAGATGTGGAATCAACCCAAGTGCCCATCAATTCATGAGTGGATTAATAAAGTGTGGTATATGTATACCATGGAGTACTATTCAGCCATAAAAAAGACAAATTATTGATAATACCTTTTGCAACAATCTGGATGGAACTAGAGACCATTCCCCTAAGTGAAGTATCTCAAGAATGCAAAAACAGACACTACATGTACTCACATGTAGTGAGTAAATTGGAACTAACCGATGAGCACACATGTGCGCAGAGGGAAGTAAAACTCAGGGGAAATCAACCAGAGGGGTGGGGGGAAGAGAAGACGGGCAAAAACCTACCTAATGGGTACAATGAACATGATTTGGGTGATGGGCACACCTATAGCCGGGACTCAAGCATTACAAAAGCGATCCATGTAACCGAAAACATTGTGCCACCTTAATATTTGAAATCAAAAAAACAAATATGTTTGAACTATTTAAAATAGAACTATGCATACAAAGAGATACTAGGAAGAGAAGAGGGAGGAAATATAATTCCAGGATGCAGAGGAGTTAGTTGCTGAAAATGAGCCCTAAATTTAGCTTTGTGTTTTCTGACAGCCAGAGCAGAAACAAAATCATGTTAATTTATGCAACCCATTGTTTGATAAATGGAATTGCACTCATGCAGGAAGGGAATTTTTCTGCTGACATTCAGATCTAACGGTAGCTGCTCACGCTCGCACATACCCATCCTTATCCAATGGTAAGGGGCTGGCAGGTGAGCCACTTGGGGACTTTCTCAACATATGCTAAAGAACGTGGAGGTAAACTGCTCCACTCTATTCCAATATATGGAAGGGCTTTCAGGTTTAGTATCTGTGAAACAGTTTGGCCCGTGGCTTTGCTCAGAGTGCAGATTGGTCTTAGTCTTTTCAAGCAGCCCACACAGCCTGGCCCCTGCTCTGAGCCCGGTGACCAGAGGGTCCTATGGCTTCATCCTTGAGTAATCCGCTTCCCAACACTTGCAAATAATCAGAGACAACAGACTTCCCTGGGAAAACCATAATCACCCAACAAAAGGGAGGGCCAAATGCTAGCAGGATTTATTGGCTATGATTAACAATAAGGTGTTTGTTTTTGTAGGTAATTAGAGTTCAAAAGCAAGCTATAAAGAGTCCTCCAAGAAATTCTAAACAGACTGTAGCTAAAGGGCACTAGAGTGTGACTGAATCCAACCATTCATCTTTGCAGACCTCCTGTGCTAAGAAGCTAGCGTTGGATGCAGCACAATCGAACAGGTCTTCAGGGAGAAAATGGCCCTCTGTGTTCTTAATGTCTGTAGAGAAAAAAACTTCCAGGCAGCATGTGTGTCCACATGCGTGTGCAAACAGCACTCCGGCACATGCCACGCTCTTGGATGCTGCTATGGGATATTGTAGTTGATGTAATGGTAGCTTGAATCATCTTATTTAAATCGACTATTCAAAGGTCCATAACCACCTGCATGTTGGTGAATACTACGACAGCTCTGCGTCCTTACAACCATTGGGCAGTTGCTTCCTAGGTACTCTGACGGGTGGTTGGTCAATTGAAGGTGGGAAGATGTTTGCAAAATCAATTTTGATTTATGCTTTTTTCCCCCCAGCAAATCCTTCCTGGGTACAGGTTCTTAACAACTCAGAGGAGTTAAGACAAATTTGATTGCACTTAATTTTTAAAATAGTATTAGCAAAGTGTTGTCACCAATATTTCAAAAATAGTATCAAGATGAAATAACTGTGTGCTTAGAGGCAATTGCTCATTTTGCTTCACCAAGCCCTGGGTCAATAACATGTGATTTCCTCCTTAATCCCAGGAAACAAACATAACATTATTTCTACTCTCTGTACTCACATCATGGTATCTCATGGCTACAGAAAAGTCAAATTCCAAACCTGTCTCAAGGAGTGGAAAAAATTAAAATGAGACCAGATAAACAAAACAAAAAGTAAAGCCACAGATATGGAAAATACTAGAAGAAAACAACTGCTTTTATACTCCTTATACATTGTCCTTACTCTTGCAAAAGCTCAAGTTAACACTTAAGGCCCCAGACATCTTACTGCCTAGCACTACTAGGTCATTAGAAAACCTTTACAATAATTTTTCCCCCCAAGAATGAGATATCCATTTAATTCTGTTCTGTTCAATACAGTATAAATTTCCCCACTGTTTTGCATGCTCTGGCCTCCTTGATCTAACATTTTTTAAAGTTCTTAGCAGTCACAACACCATTTTTCCTTCAGAGAAACATAAAACACACACGTACTCCAGGATAAAGAGCAAACCCTCAGCCCACAGTTTCAGAGCCAGCTGGCCTTCGGCCGTCCGAGGCTGCCTACAGGTGACCTTGGGCCAACCACTCAACCCCTCTGACCCTCTATTTCATCTGAAAAAAATGAGGAGGTTGCCACAGATTCTCCCTGAGGCATCTTTGGGCTCTAAGGTTCTATGGTTATTTCATCCTAAAGGGAAGAATTTCCACGTGCAAAGGGTACGTAGCTGTTTGCTGTGTAAAACTAAGATACTGAATTCTACATTCCAAAAATTGTACTTTGTTTGGAACTGGCTGAAAAGAAAAGAGAAAGTCAACAGTATAAAGATAAGTCCCATTATCAGAATGATAAACTTAGAGTGAATCAGAGATCCTCCTGATCCAGGAAAGGAAATACAACTAAATAAGACACTCGGAGAAAAGCCTCTTCCCTTTACTGTATTGGCTTTAAGAACAGACACGAACATCAAATTAACATTTCTGCTCTCCAAGCCAGGCTGTTCAGTAGTCTCGCCAGTTCCCTGCAAGGCTGCGACCCTGGCTCACTGACCTGAGTCCTTCGTTGTGCTGGCAGCAAAGGCATAGAGCAGCATTGTTTTAGAACTCACAGAATTCAAGCAAAAAAAAATGTGTATTCAAAAAGGAATTTAAAGAAACAGAACGACACAGAGTCTCATACTTACTTGTGGCCCAGCTCATGAGCGATGGTAAAGGCCAAGTTGAGACCATTGTCTTCAGCGAGCACACACTTCCTCTTAGCACTGCACACACCTCCTAAGTAAGCAATTCCTGCAGCAGAGACACAAAACACATTCTCTTGAGAACGCGGGAGGCCCTGACGTCACCGGGCAAGTCCGCATGGTTAACATCACGTACAGTCAAGAAAGGGGCAAACTGGGACGCTGCTGACCCCGGGACTGGGCCTGTCAGTCTGGGACTCACGTGGGATGGGTTTGTGTATGAGGCTTTTGTCATAGCCACAGACGTCTACCAAGCGTTCAGTATGTGCCAGGAGGTATGCTGAGCAGTTTATACACATCATCCAATTTTATCCTCATTACCCAGGATGAGGCAAAGTGAGGTTCAGAGAGGAAAGGAAACTTTCCCAGAGTCACCTGGATTGGCACCCAGTGCTGGGATCCTACACCAGATCTGTCCAACTTCAGCACCGAGGGCTGGGACCAGGTGAGGCCAGCCAGGCCAGGTGCCCAGTGTGCAAAGTTTAAGGAGGCTCTCCCTCCCAGGAGCTGTCCCTGCACTTGCACGCCCCTGCGAGAGAGTGCCTCCTTAAATTACGCACCATGGGCCCCTTTTGCCTCACCCTCTCAGGGCACGAGCTTGGATCTGTGCTGGAGCCTATGGAGAACAGGTGTGCAGAATGTTCTTAAAAATGCACTAGAAGTCCTTGAAAAAGAGAGCACAACCCAGACCCAGAGGGAGTACAGCCCATGCCGGGAGTGCCAGGGCCCTGAAGTCATCAGCGAGGACGAGCCTGAGGGCCGACTGCCTCATGTGGGCACACAGGCGCTTGTACCTAAGGACCTCACCCTAAGACGGGAAAACCGAACCGGCACACACCAGGAGGAACGTGGCACGGGCAGTGGTGTGAGCTACAGGCTGCACACTGGAGGACAGGAGTTGCTGGTGGGGACGGGTGGCCAGCTGCTGGAGGAGGGATGGGAATTCTCCAGGGGACAGAGGCTCTTCTGGCAGAGGGATGTGTGTGAATGACCCAGGGGCCTTGGACGACCGGCCATCTGGGGAGTGCTGGGCAGTCAGTCTTAGCAGGGGTGCAGAGGGTGAGCCCCCACTGGCCACACCTCTGGAGGTTAACTCTCCAGGGCTCCCCACTGCTCTCCACGCTTGTGTTCTCCCTGCACCCAGAACAGACGTCCCTCACCATCCAGGCCCCTCAGGGCTTATCTCAGCATGGCCTGCTAGGAAACCTGCCATCTGCCCTCCCATTGGCATCTGACTCTTCTGAGGACAGCTCTTCAACATGACCCTTTGAGAGCAGATGGGGGTGCGGGGTGCCTGGAGAAAGAGGCTCGGAGCTCCCTGCACTGTGAGGTCACACTGGATGTGGCGAGGGTAGTGGCTCTGCAGCACAGTGCCATGCAGCAGTGGCTGGCGAGGGGGCAGATGGAGGCTAACCCCGCCGGGACTCCGCGCAGCAGCACCGCGTCCTGGGATGGGCTGCGGCCACCCAAGGGAGGGGCCCCTGCTCTCCACCCCAGGCACTGTCCACGCACCAAGCCGCTCACTGCTCTGTCCCAAGGGCTTCTTCCACTCACTTGTACAAGGTGTCTCAGAAGGGAAGGAATTGGCAAAGGGCAGAGGATAACAGGGCAGGGGAAACTATTTCATTTAAAGGGCCCCTGCCTTCCTGCTCCCAAAGAGCTGAACCAACATCCTCTCTGCTGACATCAACATCAAACTGGCACAGAGCTCAGTCACACAGGGCACTCCCTCCCGGTCCTCTCCGTGAGGTGCAGGGCCTCGCTCTGCAGAGAGACAGAGCTCTGGGGCTCACATTCCGCACACTGAGCCCGGGTACCACATCACGGGTCTATTTTTATTCGGAAACATGTAAACTGCTTGGCCAAGGTTAAAAAGTTTTTTAAAAACAGAAATGTTATTTGGCCTCAAGATGCTTTTTTGGCACATAGACATCATAATTCAGCAATGCAGACTATTAGAACAACACGACAACCAGAAAGGGTGAGATCTGGCTTCTCAGTGCCTTCAAGGTCATTACTCTGGTTTTGTTTAAAAATGCTTCGCGGGTTGCTGCTAAAAGTCCACCGGTAGGTAGGCGGAATGCTGCTGCACAGCCCCGATGGCATGCACACCTAGCGCTCAGACACGCACCCAGCGGGGCCTGCCCGGCCCTGGCTGCAGTCTCTCTGGGTCAATGAATCAATTAGAAACAATCAGATGTGCACGCCTGGAGAAGTCGCCTGGTGAGGGGGCAGGGAGGCATAGTAAGGCCAGATGTGCTGAGCTTGCTGTCCCGAGCGCGCCGGCTGTGGGCTCTGCTGCTGAACCAGCAGACCTTAAATGCCACAGGAACACCTCCCCTGGCCTCAGCCGCGCCGTGCACCCGAACGGGCAGCCCTGGCTTTTCCTTCTAATTAGGTGGCATGCAATGCTAAGGAAACAGCGAAGCAAAGGCCTTTTCCAGTAACTGCATTTTAATTTTTCCAAGGCGCAGATGATTTTTTTTTAAACTAGAAAACAAAGAATCAGTTTATTTACAAGAAATGCTCTCTCACAAAGGCGGATTAAGGTCTAATGATTCTAACTAATGCTTTTAACGATTTATTCCAATCGTGACCAGCTTGGTCATAAAACCGAGCAAGGAAAACACATAAAAGAAAATAGCTCCTGATAACAGAGCACAAGAGCGGCGTGAGTTTATGAGGGACGGTGTGGAAATGCTTAGAATGCACAAAACAAAGTCTGGAGAAAATCCCAGGTTGTTGTAAAAGAGCTGCGGGGCGGGGGTGGTGTGGGGGGAATAAACGGTAATTAAGCCATCAGGCTTTGGCAGAAAACAAAGCCCACCACTATTCCATGTTTCTAGAAAGAAACTTCAGCCTAGGGAAGAGGGGGCGCTGGGGACCCAGAGATACCACCTCAGGCTGCAAAAGGCACCAACCTGGAAAAACCCACCAAATCCCTGTGTCGGCGCTTGTCAAGAAATGAGGAAAAACCAGTTTCTCTGTATTGATTTATTTAAAAAATGAAGTCTGTGACACAGTTGTGCTAACTTCAGTGCTGATGCTGAGGAACCAGCCCTTCCTGTGTAAGTGGAATTCCCTTACACTAAAGCGAGCGCTTCTCAGATCCTAAAGTGGTGCTTTCAGTGGTTTCAGCCTTCCATGATTTAAAACTCTCCACAAATCATAGACCTTACTTAAAAATTCAAAAAACCACATCAATGCCACATGTTTGCACAGCTCCTTGGAACAAAAGGGAAGCAGAAAGGCAACTGGCATTTATTTGTGCCGCTCCACGGGCACGTGTGCTCTGACGCTCAGCCTTCCCTTACTTGGCAGGTGTTCATGGCCCCATTTTACAGATGGGGAAACAGAGGCCCAGTAACCAGTTTTACGGTTAATCAGCACCCAAGGTAGGATACAAATGCAGGGCTCTCTGCCTCCCACCCTATGTTCCGTGAGGCAAACCCTGGCCTCCCTCACCAAAGCTTTGGTAACCAAAAACAATGAATAATCTTTGAGGATGTAGAGGCTTTTCATAAATCCTAATGCATGTACATGTGGAGATGTTCGTGGAATGGCGTGAAGGTTTCACAGGTTTGGGTTCACATGTTTTTAAGTCTAAAGATAAAAAGACCTGAGGGATATGCACAATATGAACAACGGTGACCCTCTAGGACATGGTGAGGGAATCGGGGATCTTTTTAATTTTCCGGTTTTTGTTTTTTTTTTTTTTGGTTTAAACTGAATACAATTAATATGCATGTGGCTATGAAAATTAAAATTATTGATTACATGTAATTTATCCATCTAGAGCAGAGGCAGAGGTGGGAGACCAAAAAAACAAAACCACCCTCTAGATTTTAACTCTGAGTACACAGCCCTTCAGGCAGCAGATGATGCAGGAAGTTGACAGTCAACAAACACATGACCAAGTGTGCGCTTATATCCCAACCTAAACAGTGGCTTGCTCCACCTCGGCACAGACTCGGGAAGCAAAACACACTTAAAAATCTGAAATGCCGAGGGTAGAAATGAAGGGCTGTCACGAGGTCTCCTGACACCTGGAGCAGCACGCCGAATTCACCTAGAGAAGAGACTCGAGTCCACCAGAGCCCCGTGACCAGCTCAATATGGACACGCTCTTGCCTCCCTTTTCTTTTTCTTGGTAAGAGCACAATTAGGTAGAGGAAATCCAATGAGGAGGCTTAATTATTTTATTTTTCGGTAGAAAACTACATGGTCTAAGCTTGTAATTCTTAAGCTCTTAAACTCAGGGTTGACCACTGATCCTCTCTGGGTTTAGGAGTAAACAATACACAACTGCATAAACTCTGGTCTACCCAGTAAACTGTTGCACGTAAGCAGTTTGCAGCTGTTGGCTTCACAGCCCGTTAGTCTGACCTTACAGGCTCTGCCTTTGAGAGAGACAGTAGAGCTTCTTACACCACGTGCTCAAAGCCCCAGCACTGTGTTGGTTAACCCTGGGACAGCAGCTGCAATCATGAGAGAGCCACACGGCAAACACCTATGTGGAGATTGAGTCACACCCAGGCTCATCGGCAAGTCCTTGTGAGCGCGCAAACTCTGCTAAGTGGTTGCAGGTGTGACTTGAATTTGTGAACCGTATTCAAGAGCAAATGTCTTACAGTCTAGCCGGTGACAAAAGAAAAGTAACTACAGCCGATTCTTGTTATTTGTGGTAGTTAGGTTCCAGGAAGTCACTGCAAACCCTGAATTAGTGAATACTGAATTATTGCTCCTAAGGGAGACAAAGTGTTAAGTTCCCACGAGGTCCTGGTCATAGCATTTTTGTCAACCAATTTATGCAAAATCTTGTTTTATGTGTGGTGCTGCTTGCAGACACCTTATTTAATACGTATTGTTGATTCATTAACATTGAACTCATGGCCACAGCGCTGTAACTCATGCCTGAACAAAGCTTCAGTAACGCACGTGTGTCCTCCGTAAGGCACACCGTAGCTGTCCTGCATCTAGGAACACTAGACGTCAGCACTGTGCTTGGGGGCCATTTCAAACAGTGACATCACCAAGAAAAAGCACAAAAAGTGTGAAAAATGTGGCCCTAAATACACTGTGAAAAGGCCACTTGTTTATAGTATGAGAGTTGAAACAAGAAAGCAGAGAGTGGCCTTGTTCAACCTCAGCTGGGAACGTGCCTGTCTGATGACTTGAATTTTTCACCACACTGCACATATCTGCAAATGACTGCCAAAGCACCTTGCGAATTGATTTTGGAATTACAAATCCATTGCAGCAAGTAGGCAAAGTCACAAGTGCAAATACAGATAGACTGTATTTTTAAAAATCATGTTCTAATATCAAGCAAAATGAAGTCCTTATCAGTTGCCACAAAGAAATATAATTTTCATCTAAGCACTGCTTCTGTTTCCTAACATGTACTATCTAAATTATTTGACTAACTCAGGTCTGTTCTCCTCTGCAGTTTTGCTTCTGTGTTCTGCAGTCAGCAGTCCACAGGGCCATCACCTCCAATGGTAAGTCACTGAGCCCTAACAGATTCTGCACAGAGTGACCAGAGCCCCATACATGCTGAAAGGCAGGCACAGCTTCTAGCACTAACAAAGCGGGACAGAACGTCAGTGATAAGGCTCTGGAAGGTGGAGGAGAGGAGGCTGGGGTGGTGGGTCCCTCTGCCTGGGACGGAGGAACTCTGTTTTCTAGATCTGCTCTATGATTTCTGCCCCAGCCCAGCATCCCTATCTCCTGCGAACACAGCCCTCACCTTGTCTTAATAGTTCTGACACCAGTAGATATCCCAGTTCCCCTGTTCTTCTCCTTCAGGGTCCCCTGGGTCAGTGACAGTGGAGGGAAGAAGCATTAGCCAAGGTCTTTATCCCTACAGGGTGGACAGAGGGTGGGGGCAATGGCCTCAAAGAGAGGCCTAAACACAAGCATGGCAGAAGCCACGACTGCCATTCAAGAATGTCCACACCTAACACCTACTACCTGAAAGAACACTGGGGATCTGAGACAACTCACTCGGGATTAAATGAAGTAATAAGTAGATAAAGTTGGAAGGCAACAGTGTCCAAGTCTGGTCATTGAACGACTCATATTCCCAATTTTGAAACTTAATACAATTTAGAGTAAGCCAAACAGCATGGTACTGGCATAAAAACAGAAATCTAGATCAATGAAACAGAATTAAGAGTCTAGAAATAAACCTTCACGTTTACAGTCAATTGATTTTGCCGAGACCACTCAACGGGGCAAAGAAGATTCCTTTTAACAAATGGTTCTGGGAAAACTGGATGCCTACAGTCATGCACGTGACAACACTTTGGTCAATGACAGACTGCATATATGCAGTCGTTCCATAGGTGATGTCTAAAAAATTCCTGTCACCTAGTGATGTCACAGCTGTCACAACACCATAGCACAATTACTTTATTGTTCTTTAGTTTAGCCCAAATGTACAGTGTTTTTATAGTCCATGGTAGTGTACAGTAATGCCCTAGGCCTTCACCGTCACTCACTGACTCACCCAGAACAACTTCCAGTCCTGCAAGCTCTCATGGTTAAGTGCCTTATACAGGTGCACCATTTTTTATTGTTTATACTGTATTTTAACTGCATCTTTTCTATGTTTAGATATGTTTAGACACACAAGTACTTACCATTGTGTGGTCACTGCCTACAGTATTCAGTACAGTAACATGCCGTACAGGTTTGTAGCCTAGGAGCGATAGGTCACACCGTATAGCCTAGGTGTGTGGTGGGCTCTACCATCTAGGTTTGTGTAAGTGCACCTCTGTGATGATTGCACGATGATGAAACTGCCTAATGCTGCACTTCTCAGAATGTATCCCTGTCATTAAGTGACACAATTATACCTGCTATGGAATGAGGTTGGACCCCTACCTCACACCACATGTAAGACTTAGGTCAAAATGATTAAAAACCTAAATGTAAGAACTAAAACTAAAAAAAAAAAAAAAAACACTCCCAGAAGAAAGCAAAGTAGTAAATATTTCTGACCTTGGGGTAGGCAAAGACTTCTTAGATATAACAACATAAGCATAAGTGAGAAAAAAAAAAGCCCACCCCCTGCCACAGAAAAATGGCTTGAGGAGAGGGGAGGAGAGGGCTGGGAAAGAGAGAGGGAGTCACCTTCATTTCAGCTGCCAAGCTGAGCAATGAACGTGCTTGGCACATTCTCCAAGGAAGCTTTCCAGGTCTGCCCCTCTGCATTATGGTTTTCTGCTAACTGGGAGCCATCCCAGGTTAACTTGGTTAGCCTGTGTGTTCAAATGTCACATGAGTGTTGCTTTGTGACAGGGTGTCCTTGGTGTAGGTCAGAGTTACGAAAGGCCTCGCTCTCCAGAGCCAGTGAGACCATGGCTTAGGTCACAGGTGCCCTTGGCTGGGTTTCCCAGACACCTCCAGGACCCTGGGCTTTGGGAAGAGATGCCATCCCTGGTGAGGGAATCACGCAAGTCCCCACATGGGACCTGAGGGTCCCTGGGCCGGAGCATTAGCTCCTATTAGGGGACATTTTGATGAGCTAAGTGGGTTAAGGGTAACTGGAGGAGTAAACTCCCCCTGGAATGTGCAAGTTAGAAGCAAAAACATTTATTCCAACAAACAGTTTGCTGCATTCTGTGGAAAGCAAAACATGCTAGGAGAGGGGGAGGGAAGAGAAATAAATAACTGTTGATATTCAATAGACCACAGCCAACTTGAGCCAAGTACACGGAGATGGCGTGCAGATTCCCCCTCTGGATAAGACGGCACTTGTGTCTGGAGGGTTTGTCACGTGGAGGGGATCTCCAAGGAGCTGACATAATGTTCCTCAAATCCCAACGTGCCTCTCTGTGGAGGACCCCACAGAGGAGCAGGGGCTTCTGGAACAGGCCCCAATGCCACGAGAAACGGTCCCAGGCAGGTTCATCCCAGGACATCAAAGGAACCTTGAAAATCTCTTATTTTGACAAACACTTCACCAAGTGTTCCCTGACTGCCTGCAGGTGCAGGCCTCGTGCCAGGCATGGATTCTACGCTGAGCAAGCCCAGGCCTCGGGAAACAGCCTGCAGGAGGCCATCCCGGCATGAAGACGAGGCACAGGAGGAAAGGTGAGCGGGGATGTTCCCAGGCATCAGAGCATCAGAGAAGAGACCTGTCTCTGTAGGTCTTTGCTATCCAGCAAACGTGACCACCTAACGAGCCTGCTCCATGCCTGTACCTCAGCAGCACTGCATGCTCACCTGCGTGGGTGCAGCTGTGTGTGCACACGGGTGCGTGCGTGTGTGGACGTGGTCCAGCCCAGGACGACCTTCCTGCAAGCTGGCAGGATGAGGCTGATGCCCACACTCCTGTAGCAACGGACCCCAGTGAACTTTGAAAGCTTTAACACACTCACATTCTCTAATCAGTTGTATTGCTTAGCATTTATTTGGGTCAATAATTTTGAAATGAACTTTGCTTAGTCCTACTTCGATAGCTTTTAGACTCCTCTACCTTCTCTCACTGTAAATGCGTCCCCTTCACTGGGGGGGTTAGAACGGGCTCCCTCTCCCTAGAGAAAGCTGGGGTTTTAGGTGCGGGTAAGGCTGAGAAGAAGTGTGATGTGTTTTGCCTAAGAATACCTCCTCCATGTGGGGAATGAATCAACTAAGTCTTCCGTGGGGCCAGACATGCCCAAGGGCATTTGAGAGTAGACTGAAGTGCTCCCTGCGGAGATTCAAATGCCACCTGGAAAGAAGAGCACATTCCGGACTCTGCTTTCCCAAGCCTGCCCTGAATCACCATCTTTTTCAACATTTCTGTTTGAATTAAACTTATTAGAGCAGCCACAGGCAGGGCCACAAGTGAAGACTGCTAAATTGTGATGACAGCCAGAGCCAGGAAGAAGGCAGAACAGTTAGGGGCTGGTGAAAGCAACCGCGTGCATTGCAATCATGACCCCGCTACGGACTGACCTGTGTCCCCTTGAAATCCACAGGGTGAAGCCCTGATCCCCAGTGTGACTGTATTGGGAGACAGAGCCCTTAGGGTGGTAATTAAGGTTGCGGGAGGTCATAAATGTGGGGCCCTAATCTGATAGGACTGTTTGTCCTTATAAAAAGAGGAAGAGACACCAGTGATATCCCCATTCCCCCCTCCTTTCCTCCCTCTGAGGATGCACAAGAGGCCATGCGAGGACACGGTGAGAAGCCAGACATGTGCAAGCCAGGAGAGAGATGCCTTACTCAAAATCGATCCTACTAGCACCTTGGGGTTCCAGCCTCCAGAATAATGAGAAATAAATGTCTGCTGTTTAAGCCACCCAGTCTGCTGTATTTTGTTAGGACAGCCCTAAACAGACTGAGACACCCAGTATGTAACCTGGGCACAGATGGAAGCCCTTGTGTCCCCCTAGCTCATGTGGTAACTGACAAGTGCAGCGGCCACCACAACTTGTCAGCCTCATTCGCTGCACAGCACTACAGTCACCTGACATGCCGTGGGACCAGGCTCGGTGTTCATGACGTGGTTTCATTAACAAGGCACTGATCTGGAAAGCTGCAGGGGCATCAGGTTGAACTCATTACAAAAATAGTTGGCAGAGAATGAAAAATATGGTCGAGTGGAAGTGCTCTGCGTTTAAAATCATACAGCCCCTCAACCAGCTACATTTGGAGGCACATAAGTGACATTCCTCAGTCATTTGGCAAGGGGGTGCCATGCAAGTTGCAGCCAGGGATCCTCATAAGAAGACACTAAGGCACCCAGGAGAGAAGTGGGAAGATGATGATGCACCAAAAGTGCACCCAAGTCATCAGGTCACTGGGCATTTCTATTTGCACTAGACTCCTTGGGAGCTCCCCGCCCCTATGAAATGTTCTGGAAACACTCATAAACACAGCCTTGCAGGGAAGTGCCAGTTTCAAAAGACTGTTACAAAAGTAACATATTGCTAGGTCTAAAGGATTGGAGGCTAAAATCATGCATTTGGATCCCCAAAGAATTCCAAAGAATGTCAGGGAAAGGCGACAGGGTGGGGAACTCTGCAACCAACGGGTCTGCCTGGGAGCCTGCAACCCTCACCCAGCACACAGTAGGCCCACAAAAAGGGAGCATTGCTGCTAGCTCTGCAGAGTGAACCTTAGTGAAAACAGAGCAGCAACAGGCATTCCAGATGTGCAGGGCCAAACCTAGCAAGTGGGAAACACACGCTGCTTGCTCTTTTCACTCCGACTCACTCAAAAATCACAAATTCACAAGATCAGCAGACACAAGGGAGTTATCACTATAAAAGTCCACAAAGTGGTTACTTGTCACATGGGGGGAAGGGGCCGTGACCAGGACAAGGCCTCCTCGCACAGCTGATGGACGCTACTATTTGATCTAGGTGCTGTTCACAAAGATGTTCACCTTGTAATAATTCATCAAGTGATCAAAAGTCAGGTCGTGGTTATGCCAGAGAGACTAGAGACCAGAAAGGGCATGGGAGGGTGTTCCCAGGGGCTGGTATTGTCTTGTTCCTTGATCCAGGTTCTCATTACACGAAGGTGTTCAGTGTGTGAATATGCATTGAACAGTTCACTTAGATACGCTGTCTACCTATATATTATACTTCGACAAAAATTTAAACAGTAAAAAAGAGATACACACATGCACATGCAATAGGAGAAGATGGCTTTGGCTTAACAACTGGTGAATGGTCAAGATCCCTGGACAATTCAGATGATAAGAGTATGTCTTCAGTCTGCTCGAGGGTCATTGGTTCACAAAGTCATTCTGCTATAAATTAGTGAAGGTCTGCGTGCACCTGCGTCACCAAACCTTACCTGTAACACTTGTATTTCTTGAACCATATGAGCTGTTTCTATAATTCACCTTTACTGTCTTCTAAGGACCCTTGCAATGGTTATGTTCTTGAGACTCACCTAAGACAACCTTGAAAAACAGCGTCACTCCCTCTTATGCTATAATAATAGCTGTATTTCTAAAGGGTGAATAAAGTACAAGGCCATGCACAGAAATATCTGCCAAGTTAGCAAAATAAAAGAAAGTTTTCTCAAAGCAATTAAGAAACCACATTTCTTGCTAAATGCTTAGCCCAGCAAAGCCCATTCTCCTGGAGATGAGATGTGGAATCTAAGCCTTGGGACAAGGGTAAGCTCTTCCAATCTGTGCTTCATCCTAGGCACCTCTCAGGGCCCTGCTGTTGGGCCGAGCACAAAGGGGCAGGCCAGGCGCCAGAGCAGCTCTGGGCACCAGCTGATGAGCACAAGTCCATAAATCACCCCTGGCAGGGTACTATGGCCCCTTGACTAAGAAGTGACCCAAACATGGGATGCTGGCTGTCACTGGACATTGACTCAATATTCATGAGCTGAATCGGCCTACCATAACAGCCATCCTTTTCCCATGGCCCGGGGAGACCCTAAGACAATCTTTATCTCTGCCAACAGGATGTAAAAATTACATTCCATTTTATTAAAAAAATGTTAGCCTCTTAGAAAAGAATGCTGTTGAGAGCCACACCAGGAAGCCAGGTGGGCCCCAAGCTCACCAAGAGCAAATAGCTGACCTGTGGGAGGACTGTCGGCAGACAAGGAAGATGGCCAGCTTCTGGGAATTGTCACCGGTGTGGCAGAAACTGGATCCTATAAAGTCCTGGCCCTGCCTTTGGGGTGAAGTTATTTCACTGCTCTATCTTATAGATGCAGCTCCTTACCAATAGGCTACCTTGAGTTTTAGGATTATCTCAGACCACAGGATTATCATGTATGTTGGTGTCTGTCTTTAAAATGTCAAAAGCAGGGAATAAACACATGTTCTTCACCTTTTAAGCAATTCCATATATTTCTCTGTTGCCTCTGTGCTGAAGGTGGTCCCCACCCTGTGTCGGCAGAACTGGGCTCCCATCTGAGCTCTGCTGTTGCCTCCCACCAAGGCTGGCTGGCCTCCCTATTCTACCCTTGCCCCAGTCTCAGCCTTCTCGAGCTTTCCTCCACTCAAACTTCAAAAGCTTGCAGTCCTGGTCAACCTCTCTCCCCCCTTCTCCCATCCCATCTCAGTAATCACCAAGTCCTACAGCTCGCAGACTCTGGGACTTGTTTCTCCCTCTCTGGTCCTAAGCCCAGACCTTTTGTCTGGGTTATCAGGAAATCCCCACAGAAGTCACTTCCTTGTCTCTCCCCACTCCGATTAGCCCTTGAAAGTCTGGACTCGAGTGCCCGCTCTCCATCACTTCTTCCCTGATCTGGCCAGAACATACTCTTTCCCCTCGTCCAGGCGCCCAGGGCCCATCACGATACCTTTACTGTGCATGAGCCACGTCTTCAACACAGTCCAGTCACCTGAACAAGTCTTACATCTGTCGAGACACTAAGCATCTCTGGGCCAGCACCCACACCAACTTAACCTACACAGCACAGTACAGGTTAAACTCATCCTCAGTCAGTTCTGCGAGTGAATGAATACACACCAGCACTGCCAACCTCATCTTCATAAAACACCACCCTCTGCTGCTCAAGAAGTAGACTGGAATGGGCAAAAATAAATAATGATGAGGAATACACTGATGAGCAGTACTGCAAACACTTACTATGTGTGCACAGGCCCTGAAGCATCCCGTGCAGTATCTCATGCTATGCATATTACCACCTGGCCAGGTACATGCTATTTTTATTCTTGTGGTACTGCTGATGAGGACACTAAGACTCTGAGAAGTCAACAACTCGTGCAAGGTCAACAGCAAGGGAGTGACAGGGCTGGGATTCAATCTCAGGGCTTTAGGAGCAGATGCCCTGCCCTGAACCATTACATCAGAGGCTGCAAACTGGCAACCACAGAAAGATCTGAACTGCAGAAATGTTTTGTTTGGCCCTTTTAGTGTTTAAATAGAAATTTTAATCAGTCACCAACAATTAAAAATCAGGAGAGTTTACACAAAATGCAGATTGTCTGACTCTTTTTAAATATCAGATAACCAGAAAACGATAGGCTATTCAACATATGGCACTGGGACAATAGCTGACCCACAGGGAAACAAGTGAATTAAACTCCCCACCTCATGCCATACACAAAAACAAACTCTAAATAGATGAAATACACAAGCATGGAAAGAAAACTTCGAATCTTCCAGAAGAAAATGTAGGGGAATGTTGTCATGTTCTCAGAGTAGTAAAGAATTTTTAAAAGATGACCTAAAAAGCAAAAATCATTAAAAAAAAAAAAAAAAAGACTGAGCTATCTAGGTAAATCCACACTGAAAACTTCTACGTGATAAAAGGCATCATAAACAAACTTAAAGACAAAGAAAAGACATGATGAAGGTACTTTCAACTCATATGACTGAACAAAAATTTAAAAGATATTCAACCTAACTGGTAGTCAGGGAAATGCAAAATAAAATTACAACAAGATATCAATTCTCACCCGGCATGTTAATGACACTTAAAGATTCTGACAATACCCAGCAAGGTTATCAGGATTAAAGATTTTCACATGCTGTTAATGAGAGTATACACTGGCATAAAGGCCATTTTAGGAAGAAATTTGGCGCATCGAGAAAGGCTGGAAGGTGTGAAGTTGACAAGTGGTTGTGGCCCGGGAAGGGCCAGGCCATGGTGGCGAGGTTGCATTTCCGAACCAGCATGCCCCACCTGCCAGGCCCTGCTCACAGTGCTGTCTGCAGCCCCTGAAATGCATGCACGTGTGCACACATAGGCACACATGCACGTGTGCGCACACAGCCACCACCCTACAGAGGGATGCTATCATCATCCTCTTTTACACATGGGAAAACTGAGGCACCAAGAAGGTAAGTCACTTTCCCAGGCTCATGCTGCAAGCAACTGGCAGAACCTGCTGAACCCAGGCAGTCCTGCTGCAGACCCTCCCTCCAACTACCATCGAGGCAAAGGGGACTCTACCTCGGGGACCCGACAGCAAGCCTGGGGCTCATGGTCAGGTCTGTGCATAACGCATTCCAGGGAAGACAGGAGAAATATGCCAACTACTGTTCAAGGTCCAGGGAGTTTCCGGTGAAAACATAAACTAACAAGGCTCTCACACAGATGTCTTTAACCCTTGAAACTGTGCAGAAGTTGGTATATATGTGTGTATTTCTTACAAGAGGTTTAGCACTTTCATCCAATTTCCAAAAGGGTCCATAACCTCAAAAAAAAAAAAAAAAAAGTTAAAAACACTAAACACAGGAATCTCAGAATATAATCAAGGACATTCCCTAGGAAAAATTCCTCTCTGGTGAGCCAAGTCAGACCAAAAGATCCTGAGAAAATTATCATTTGGCCCTCAGGGTTACCCAAGCATTCCTCAGAAGGTGATAACCAACAATGCTTTGTAGAATGTGCTTTTCTTTGCCAGATCTTGACTAAATGGTGCAGGGAATGAATGAGGAAGGGTCTGTCATTATTCACCAACAATGTCACTTTCAAAAGAGGAGCCAAAGTAATGCAAAGGGTGAGATGTGCATTTTGCCAATTAGGTGCACGTGCTTCATTGAGAAAGCAGTTTGAATTAAGTACTCAACTTAAATTGGACAGTGTGATTATAAAGCATGTAAAAATGAAAGAAAAAAAGACAGCAGAGGAATATGCACTTATAGATAATTAACTTATATATGATTTACAAGGACATAATCCTGAGTGTTAAGTATGTATATACACACACACACACACACACACACACATATATATATATAAATTTGAAAAAGAACCCAATCTCTCTGCTTTGATGAGGCCCCTACCTGTTCCCTGGTTGTAACTGCAAGACGTTTATTGCATCTTGGTATTTTTTATTAGGATGTGCAAATTGAATGTACAAGGAAATAGACTTCCTGTAACAGAGTATATACTGACATTTGTAACAAATTGTTTTCTGCAAATTAGTATTTCTAAAAACTGGATTTTTTTTTTTTTTTTTTGGTTACTCAGAGTAAAAACATGATATGAAAGCCATTTGTTGATTTTGTTCTGCACTCCATGGTTACTGACAGATTGCCACAATCATTCGGAAAACCGATGGCAAAATCCAATCTGTCAGCTTCCAGCCTAAGACCAAAGAGGCATTCCCTGCTTCAACCCTTCCACGGCACACACACCACACCCTCCGAGAACATCCCACACCAGTGCCCAACAGCACATGAACAGAGCTGAGCTGTGTTTTTTCATAAATCATTCTCAATCTTGATCTAACATAAACAACCAAATAAACAAACAAAATTTGGAGACAAGGCAGGGAGAATCGCTCTAAAACAGGAGCCATCCTTCAAGACTGTCTTCTAAGGGAGTGTGACATCACACACACAATTTTTTCCAGCCATTTCTTAACTGCACTGCTGACCTGTCCACTCGCCACTCTTCACAGCACTGGAAACCACAGAATGTTCCAGGTTCACATGCCCAGCCTGCCACCCACCTAGGAGGCTGTAATCGTTTCTTAATTACACCTGTATTATTTCCAAATATGCATAAATGATACTGCAGATTTTCTCTGAGATGGTCATGGATCATCACCACCCGAACGATGACATCGTGAAGAAGCGGAGGTCTGCGTTACACTGCCCCGTGACAAGTGCATTACTGCCCTGCAGAGACAACTCTCCCTTGGGGGGAGAGAGCTGCTCCATCCCATTCTCTTTTCCCATTGATCTTTGCCTCAGTTTGGCATCATGAAAAAAAGATTAATCCCAGCCCTCTCAATACACGATCTCCCATTCAAAAGGGTAATAATCCAAGAATGTGGACTGCTGTTTCCTGACCCCTGCCCTGTGCCGGGCAAGCTCTGGCTGCAGCGTTTGGAATGCGGAGGCAACAATAAATCAGACGGACTGGCTAATGCGGGAATCGAACCAGAAGGTGGAGAAGCACATTTCCCAAAGTGAAGCAAGATGCTGATGGGGAGGATCAGCTGCTCATGAGACGAGGTGACGAGTTTCCTGGACTCTTTTTCAGATTTCATGTCTGGATCTTGTCTGGGACATCTACCAAATGGACTCAGGCCCAAATATCTGGCATTCCTCTGATAACTCCAGCTCTGTAACTGTCCCACTGTCACGGCAGTGGGAACCTCGCTTCTAGCCTTGATTGCAGCACGACTGACTCTCCTCTGTCATCATGTGAGCTTCTGTGCTACAGGTAACTCCAGGTGGAGTCTTCCTGAGGCCAACAGAGAACTTGACGTCCCGGGGGGCCTACCCTGGTCACTGCCGCCCTTGGTCGACAAGCTGACGCGCTGGCTGACAGCCAAGGGAAGCCTATGGCTGGCCTGGCATGAATGACCAAGCCAGCAGAAGCCTAAGTGTCCCTCCCAGTCCCTCCCCAGGTGTAAAGATGACCCACAAGGACCCTGGGCTGCTCTATAGCTGAGGGCAAATGGGCTTCCCCAAAGGCAGCTTCTAGCGCATTTCCATCTGATCAAAGACACATGTGCTGCTGGCAGGATGGCCAGCGACCTGCAGAGACTCTGCTCCTCTGAGGATTGGCCTCAAACTCAGACTTGTTAATTCACGATTATGGGTGTTGCCTGACTCTCCCCAAGAGAACCAGGATTGTGCTTAACACGAGCAGAGCTGACTTGGAAGCCACTGTTCCCAACATATCCCTGGCTCCCTTGGCCATTCTTGGGCATATAAGCCACAGGTAGCTTTCTTTCTCTTTGGGCCAGCAGACTCAGCAGGTGAGGAGGGCAGGCTCTAGACTTGGGTCTGCATCCAAGTCACCCTCTTCCACTGACCACCAGGGCATGATGACAATTATTTAATCTCTCCAAGCTTTTTTCCCTCCCCATTTGTAAGATGAGACCAATACCTACGCTTCATGAGTTGAGGATGAAATGAATAACGTAAAGTGCTTTTCCCATAGTAAACTCTGAACAAATATTACCTATCACTGCAATAATTTTGACCAAGTCCAAATTTTTGAAAACCTTAGCAAAAAGTATTTATCAAGCAAAAACTCTGTGCCAAGAAGCAGGGAACAATTTCACAATTATCGGCAGCTTTCGTTGCCAGCATAGTGGTGTTCTGAGCCTCTGAATGCTTTTATCCACATGGCATTTGGAAAGCTGCAGACAGAAGAGTAAGCAGCCGGGGGCTGGGAAAACACTGTCTCCGCTGGCATCAGAGGCCACTCCCTTTGCACGAGCTGGGAGCCAGGGCAAGGCTGGGCGGCAAGAAGTTGCCAGCAAGTTAAAATGTTTGGAACCACACGGTACCTCCCCACCCTTGCTCTGGTCTGCCTTGCCTTGCCCAATTTCAACCTGGATTTTAGACTAACTCCAAAGACAAGCTCAAGAAACCCCTTTTCCCGATGCTACCCCCCTGCCCCAACACTGCCTGCCGTCTGCCAAGCTACCTGGAAACTTCATTCGGAGGCTTCCAAGCGCCTACCGCTGCTCGTTCCTGATGCTCTGGGCATGCCTAAACACTCCCCTGCTCATCGAGGGTAAAGGGAATTCTTTAAAAAAATTTTTTTCAGATTTAGAAATAGGTAAATGTATAAAAAATAAAGATATTTTCCCAAACACACATCGAATGCACTCCTTGGAAACATCACATGTTCTTCTGTCCTCTGAGGCCAGGATGTTGTCCCACTCTAGGCTTACTATGTATTTTATCAAACACAATTCTAAAAATAATAAAATTAGTTTCCTGAGGCAGAAAATGCTATTTTCAAGAGGAAGAGTTGATATTAACTTTATAACTAGACAAAAGAGACTTGTCCTAGAGATGGGTTTACATTTCATAAGCATCTTTCTGAAAGGGGAAAAGAAATAGGATGCCTCGTATCCCACAGGAGAAAATACCTTTCTAGGTTTTCCCATCAAAATGTCGTCTGGGCCATGACAATTCAAAGGGGGAAAGAATGGTCTTTTCAATAAATGGTGCTACAACAACTGGACAGCCACATGCAAGAACATGAATTTAGACCCCCACCTCACACATACACAAAAATTAACTCCAAGTGGATCACAGACCTAAACATAAGAGCTGAAAATATAAAACTCATGGAAGAAAAAAACAAATGAGTAAATTTTCATGATTTTGGTTTAGGCAATGATTTCTTATGTATGACACCATAAGTATAAGTGATACGAGATAAGACAGACATCAAAGTTAAACAATGTTTTGCTTCGGTTTGGTTTGGGGGGGGTTTGCTTGATTTTTGAGACGGGTCTCACTCTGTTGCCCAGGCTAGAGTGCAGTGGCATGATCATAGCTCACTGCAACCTCGAACTCCTGGGCTCAAAGTATCCTCCTGCTTCAACCTCTTGAATGGGTGGGACTACAGGTGTGCACCACCACCCCTAGTTAATTTTTCTTTCTTTAATTTTTTTTTTTTTTGTAGAGACAGGGTCTTGCTATATTGCTCAGGCTGGTCTTCAACTCCTGGCCGCAAGTGATCTTCCCACCTCAGCCTCCCAAAGTGCTACGATTACAGGAGTGAGCCACTGTGCTCAAAGTTAAACATTTTTATGCTTTAAAAGATACCATCAAGAAAGTGAAAACTTAATCCCCACACTGGGAGATCATATTTGCAAAACATCTATCTAATAAGGAACTTCTTATACAGAATATAAAAGAATCCTTATATATCATACAGAGGTATCATATGTTTCAAAACAGTTAAAAGAGAGGATTTTAAATGTTTTCACTACCAAGAAATAATAAATATCTGAGGTGATAAATATGCTAATTAGCCTGATTTGTTCACTCCACCACATGGACTGAAACACATTATACCCCATAAACAATTATGATTTGTTGATTAAAAATGAAAATTTTTAAAAGATCTCACCACTGCCCCTGCAAAGAAAAAGAATTCTTACAACTCAGTACCAAAAAGAAAATAACCCAATTTTTAAATGGGCAAATGATCTAAATAGACATCTTTCCAAAGGTGACCTATAAATGGCCATGGCATACGAAAAAGTGTTCGACATCACTAGCTCTCAGGGAAAGGCAGGCCAAAATCTACTTCATATCCACCAGAACGACTATGATGAGAAGGAAGGGTGTTGGCAAGGACGCAGAGAAAGTGGGACCTGCCTATGAACACGCTGCTGATCAGAGTGTAAGATGGTGCAGACACTCAGGAAAACAGTTTGGCAGTTTCTCCAAGTGCTAAACACAGAGTTACCATATGATTCAGCAATTCTACTCCTGGTTATATATCCAAAAGAACTGAAAACTTGTCCACATAAAAATTCACAAATGAAGGTTCATGGAAGCCTCATTCATAACATCCAAAACGTGCAAAGAACCCAAATCTGCATCAGCTGACAGACAGACGCTCAGATAAAACTGCTGAATCGGCCCTAAGTCCGGACACGCCAAACACAGACCTTGAAAACGCTGTGCAAAATGAAAGAAGTCAGACGCAAATGGCTACGTATTGGATGATTCCATGTAAATGAAACGTCTAGAGCAGGCAAATCCATAGAGACAAAAAGTAAATTAGTGGTTGCCTAGGGCTTGGGGAAAAGGGTGTTGGTACAGAATGTGGAATGACTTCTAATGGGTACAAGATTTCTAGGGCAATGAAAATATTCTAAGATTAAATTATGGTGATGGTTGCACAACTCTACAAATATGTTAAAAAGCATTGAAGTATATACTTGAAATAGATGAACTTTAGGGTGTGTAAATTATATTTCAATAAAACTGTTTTTAAAATGTCATCCAGCATTCAAAGTCAAAATTTTCTTAAAAACAATGCTTTCTCTTAACTACAAAAATATAACATAGTAGATATTCTCAACAACACGGAAGAGGCCAGTCATGGTGGCTCACACCTGCAATCCCAGCACTTTGGGAGGTGGAGGTGGGAAGACTGCTTGAGGCCAGAAGTTCTAGACTAGCCTGAGCAACACAGGGGGTGCCCATCTCTGCAAAAAATAGAAAAATTAACCAGGCGTGGTGATGTGTACCTATAGTCCCAGATACTCAGGAGGCTGAGGCAGGAGGATCTCTTGAGCCCAGGAGTTTGAGGCTGCAGTGAGCTATGATGACACCACTGCACTCTAGCCAAGCAACAGAGACCTTATTTCAAAACAAACAAACAAACAATAATAAAACAAAAACGCTGAAGAACTTAAAACAGGAAAATAAAAACCACTCATAACCCTATCCCTATATGTACTTTATTGTCCTCAGATAGGGATTTTTCCATTTCAAACCCAATGTCTTGATCCCAATTAGAAACAAACTGCCTCCCAGTATACCTGAAGTCCTGAGACTTCATACAGGCAGGTACAATCACTATTTCCATTTTACAGAGGAAAAAACTGAGATCTGGGTACCTGTGCTCACACCCTAGTCTCATATCTATTACTGATGCATTGCCATGGTAATTTCTGATGCATAACATATCTTCTCAAGAAGAGTATCTATCCTAGGCCAAAATCCAGGTCATCAGGACACTCTTCATAATGGACAACAGACCCGTCGAGGTCGGGCTTCTCTACCAGTACACTCCCCAGCCAGGGTCACACTAACCCTCCAAAAAAATGGGAAAGCATTCAGTAGCCTGAGATTCGGCCAGTGCCTTCCTTGTCTTCTTTCCCAACTCAAATCCAACCCAAAAGTGAGTGCTCAAGTGGCTACCACAGCAGCATACACTTTTCTCGACTTTGCTTTTATTTTCCTTTTCCCCCCAAACCATTCACTGTGAAAATATTCAAACATAGGAAAGTGGAAAGTATAATCTGATCAGCTCTATTCCCTCCAGTTAGATGTGACAACTGATAACATTCTTTCCTACTTGCTTTACCTAGCTATTCTTTTATTGAGATATAATTCACACGCCATTAAGTTGACCCTTTTGAAGTATATAATTCAGTGGTTTTCGGTACATTCACAAAGCTGTGCAACCATCATCATGACCTAATTTTAAAACATTTTCATCCCTCCAGAAAGAAACCCTATACTCATTAGCAGTCACTCCCTAACCCCCTCTCCCCAGGCCCTGGCAACCACTAATCTTTCTGTGTCTGGATTTGCGTCTTCTGGACAGTTCACCTAAGTGGAGTCTTACAGTATTTGCCCTCTGTCTGGCTTCTGTCACTCAGCACGATGTTTCCAAAGTTCACCCATGTTGCAGCATGTGTCAGCACTTCTTACGGATGAACAATATTCCTTTGCATGGATATACCAGAGTTTATGCACCATTCACGAACTGATGGACATCTGCGTAGCTTCTACTTTGGGACTATTTGTGCACTCCCCAAAACGGTTTATTAAACTAAGTTGCACCTTAGCCTTAAGACTGCTTTAGTAGCCGTTTGCTTTCACCACTGCAATCAACCCAACAATTTGCACTCCTTGTAACTACTGTAGAGTCATCCACACAGAACAATGTGGACTGTGGTATAAACACCAAAACAGATCCTGGAAAGGAAGCAGAGGGCCAGGTAACCACCAAGAAGGTGCCGCTTTGTGCAGACAGCTCTGGGCATCCGGCTTTGGATCATTCTTAATACCACGCTAGCAGGCAAGCCAGCTCCCTCACTTGAATCAGAGAGAGCACGGCACGTTTGAACAGAAGGATATGAAAAGAACAAATGTGGCTTTGTTCTGCCGGATCTTCTACAAACCCCAGCAGCCTTGCCCAGGAGAAGGCAGATCTGACCAGCCTCAGTGCCTGGGCAACATGTGCCCCTGGGCCACCTCCATGCCCTCCCCTAACTGAGCACGTGGGCTTGGGACCACGCCCTCCTGCCCAGTCTATCCTAGGACACAGTCATCCACCATTCTTGGAGGTCTATGCTTCTCCACCTGCAAAGTTTGCAAATATTGGGGGAAGGGGCTTGTTACAATGCCTGGGGGGCCTTGTGTGGGCACAGGCCAGTGCTGGCAGATGCTCTATAGTGTGCCAGACACTCCTGAACAGTAAAAGACTGTTCTGCCCATACTGCCCACATGGCTGTCATTGAGAAATGGCCTTTTTAGGGTAAAAGTCACAAACTCAAATGCTATGGCACCAGGCAGGTATCCTAAGGGTGAGGCAGGTGCCCTTATCATGGTCTTCTGAATTGTGTTTTTGACACAGACACACTTTGTTGGCATTTTAATCACAAAAGGGTGTTTGCTGTGATTTAATTCTACAAAGAAATATACTCTTTCACATTTTTTCCCTTGAAACACTCAACCCTCTTAACCTATTTTTCATTTCTCCACTTTTAATAGAGATGTGGGTAAAGAAACATTTTAGTTTCCTCTTAACTGTGCTATGAGGAAAGCAATCACACAAATTTGAGGATGAGAGGCACTTGCCACTTAGCATCATAGAAGAGAGACAAGAGGGCATGGTGGGGACTGTGGCAAACTGGAAACTGTCTAATGGGGACAGCCATTACTTAGCTCCAGCTGATTGCTGCCACACAGGGAAGAAAATATTAAACAACACACAGGCCAGACACAGCCCCTGGGTAAGTGGTTTACTACTTCTGCATGGGGCATGTGACCACACTTCAAAGTGCTACCTCGCTGTGTTGGTCCTGGTCTCCTTTCAAGGGCGCAATGGCTGGACCCTGCCTTCCCAGGAGGTAGGAAGCAGAGCAGAGGGGGCAGGCATCCACCCTGACAAGAGGAGATGAACGAGAATCATGGTGACTCCTGTCCTGGTGGTCCATGTATGTGGGGATGTCTACACTGCCCCCAGCCTTTGGGCTGTCCTCAGCCATTACGCAGCAGAGACATGTGAAATTTGAGTGTCTAAGTGAGGTAAGTATGGGGGGCAGGGGTGACCCATGGTGTGCCGAGGCTGCACAGGTGCCAGGACAGGGAGGTTTGCGTGAGTGGCAGTTTCCTCCTTCACAGCCAGCCGTTTGTGATTTTTGCAGCAGACGTCGATGAGGTTAAAACATAGCTTGAGATATTGAGATACACACAAGGTTATTATGTCATAAATTACTTAGTGCAAATTTCCTAAGGGGGAAACAAATCTCCAAAGGGGTTGATTTGAGAGAGAAACGCTTGCCCTTGTGCAGAGGCAAAACATTCTCCTCCCTTGGAAGGTCCTCGCTTGTTCTCCAGCCCCAGCACCACGGCAAGGGAAGACCATGGCTTTCCCGGCATTCCCTCTGATCTGAGTAACCTTCTCCCAGGGTTACATCTGTGAGGCGGCCTTGGAGGGTCACAGAACACTCTTTGTCCAGCACTGACTGCATCGGGCCTTGACATTCCAGGAAGGGGCCTCCCTGCAGTTGCAGAGAGCGCCTGAGGGGCCAACCCCAGGGCTCTCAACGGTTTTCCTCTTTGTCAATAACAGGGCTACCCACAGGTTTGGGGGGTAAAAGGCAGCAAAGGAAACTGGCCAGGCAACTTCAAGAATCCCACAAACTTAGCCACCGAAGTTCCACCTGGACCCAGAAGCCCCCAGAAGCCGTGAGTCCCCGGGGGTGGAGTGGATCTGCAAGGCTGCCTTGCTCACCACGGCCTTGCTAGAACCAAGCCATCCCCCCTCCTCCTTGAAGGGAAAATCAAAGTCCACTACCAAGTTCATGGCCATGGGGAACATGTCCTTTGTAGCCTGAATTCCATAAGAAATACATTTTCCTCCATTTGCAGCAAAACATGCAGCCACTATTGCTCCATTGTTGGAAACATATTTAATCATCTTAGCAAAACCCTTCTGAGAGACAGAGCAAAGATTTTACAAAGGGGACTAAAAATTTTTTTTAATAGAACATATAGAATCATTTCTCTGTCATGTCAAAAATGCATATGGTTTTATTAAAACAAGTGTCAAGGCACGGCTCACCCTAGGACCCAAGAGGGAACAAAAGGGACTTGGGAGCTTCCCAGGTGGTTCAAAAACAAACCCAAGCAGCTGCCACTCATTCAATCCTACCCACAGTGACAGCCACTGTGCTGGGCACCGCTGCAGGGTGGGGAGCTGAGGTGCCAGCCCAGCCGAGGCAGTTCAAAGACAGAGGAGGACAGGGGGCCCTGGGGCTCCCAAGGAAGACCACAGACTGCCCAGCAGTTAGGACATGGGCCACGTCTCCAAAGATAAGCAGGAGTCAGTCAGGGGAAGAAGGGGGCTGGGCCTCTCAGGCCTGAACCCCACAAACTCCACGCATGCAAACAGGTGTCATTTTGAGGGGCCATGATACAGTTGGAAGCACAAATCTGCACCACACACAGCCAGACCACCCAGGGAAAAGAAACCTGTCAGTGATGCTGAACTTGCGGTGTGTAGACACGCAGAGGAAAGACGAGACTCCCCCGGAAACGGGATTCTGAAGAAATCCCGCAACCCCACGGCCACGTTTGCCAACCTGAGCGATGCGGCAGGAGAGGACAGTGCAGGGTTCTTGGCGATGGCGGGGGAGGGGCCCATCAGGGCCTCAGAGGATAATCCGAGTTGGGATTTCACCCTGTGGGCATGGAGACACCATGGAGTTTTATACAGGAGTTAAATATAATTTAAAAAGAAAATAACTGGTCATATATTGGCTGGCTTGACCTAATGGTATCCGTGCAGAGTCGGCACCAAGAGATATTAGGTTGAATGATATGCAATGGCTGACAGCCAACTGTTCCGGCCTACAAAAACGACAATTTCATGTGGTTCAACCCGAGTGATGAACATGTGATGTTTATCATTTCAAAGGACACCAAGATGAAGAGACTGCGCAGGACGGTCAACAGAGGAGCCGTCTGCACCTGGCCTTCTCCTCGCTCTCTCGGCACCCCCCCGTGACTCACCCCTGTAACCTCGGTCCCCATCTGAGCACTGATGTGCCCCAACTTCCATCTCAGGCAGATCTCTCTAAAAAGCCACCTCTGTGTCAACGGCCTCCTTCAAACCTGCACGTGGATTTCTCCCAGTCTAAAACCCAACCTGAGCCTCAGCCCCAGTTCCAATCAAGGCTGCTTCAAGTCAACACAAATAACTGTCATCTACTCTGCTGGGAGCTGTGCCAGGTGCTGGCTGGTGAGCAAAGTGGGTATCTTCCCACCCACCACATATGGCCCTCCCTGTTCTCCCCCAATTCATTACTGAGCCACATCAACTTGGAGATTTCAGATCCACCCACTCTTCTCTACCTCCCCTAACTTAGTATGCACTTGGCTTCACATAATAGAAAACCTAGTTAACTGTGCCTTAATCACAGGGGCAACACCACTGCACGAAACAGAAGTCTGGAGGTCGGCAGCAGTGGCCTGATCAGTGTGTTCTTGTACAATGCTGTCCTCCACCCCTCGCGTTTCCACGTGGCGAGAGCTCGGCTGCAGCAATGTTCTGCCCAGCAAGGGCAGGTGACCTGTCTGTGTGGGAGTCTGGGGGAAGAAGCCAGCCTGCTCCCTGGCCCCCAGCACTGCCTGCCCCTGCGAGGGGGCCCTTGCTCTCCAGCCCCGTCTGTGAAGGGTGTGCCCCCCAGGCCTCTCCATGAAGCCGGATGATTCTTAGGTCAATTTCAGAGAGCAAAACAGGTAATTCTTAGGTGAAACATTCAGTGACATTTAGGCCTCCATCCCCAAGCAGCTGCATCAGTGGTAAAACTGACACTGTCACCACCACTGACTCCGAGCTCAGACGGGGAGGATGGCTCTTATGGATGAGCCTAGAAGACCCCAACACAGTAGCTCACCACATACTGTGCAGGCGACAGGAGCCACTGCAGCTTTAAGTCCTGTGTGGCCCAACAGCTTGAGAACAGGACACAAAGACAATTTTAGGCTATGAAACGCTCTCTCCCTAGGTACCTCTCACCACCCGTCCCCAATGTTGATGGAAGAGTTCCCCAGGCCCACTCTGTCATACCCCACCCTGCAACTCCGACCTGAAACATGGGTTTGCCAATGCCTCCCTTGCAAATTCCTGCCTTGCAAATCTCTGCTGGTGTCTTGGTCCGTGGGACAACTGCTCTCATGTTGGTGGCTTCTGCTCTATGAAGCTCAGTGGCCCTGCCTACTGACCTCACATGTGCAGACACTCTCCGCTCTGAGAACCACAGCAAGGCCAGTCATGCTGAAGGGAACAGCCCCAAGTCTCCTGGCTGAGGTCCAAGTAGTCCAAACCTCTGTTGACCCCACAGAACCGCACAACGTCCCACAGGCGGCCACGTGCTCACTGCTAGTACCAGAACCAAGCACACAGTTCCCTCCAAACATCTTCCTCTGAAGTGCAAACAGGGAACTGGAGGAAGATCGTCCGGAGGTGGTGGACTGCTGAGCCCCAGGGAGCAGGTGGACATGGACAAAAGGCCACAGGGGCTTCCCTGACCAGCATGGGCTGCTGCTGTCACCTGAGAAGACCCACGCAGGGAGCGCATGCCTGTGTCGGGCTCCCTCCCGCCCGAGGCACACGGGCTGGCAGCACATCAGTCGGCTCCAACACGCTCTGCTCCCACCTCCAACCACCCAGCCTGTGCTGAAGTTCTAGACACTTCCTGGCCAAGCTTGTATGAGCATAACCGAAGCTGGACACTTAAAACTGACCAGAGCGTATTAACTGAGAAGAACACTCGGTATCGGCTGCAGAAGGGCACAAAGGCATCGCGGGTGACCCCGGGGGGGCCCTATCTGAAAGGTGCTCTCGAAGCTATCCCAAGCTCCACGGAGCCCGTCAGACGAGCGTCCGGGGCCGAGGGCGGCCTAAACAGTCACAGACTCTCATGTGTAACTTTCTCCAGATGTTAGCACAGAGCTGGAGGAGAAGCAGTCTATGCCAGGGACGCACATGAGCCAACTCCAAACCCACCAGCGGGGAGGGATCCGAGGCCAGCCGTGGCTCCAGAGGAGACTGCGGGGCGGAGGAACCGGGTTTAGACCGGAATGGGCTGCAAACAGCGGCGGCTCGCTGGCCAAGAGCTCCTGAAGGACAGAGTCTAACGGGCCGGGGGCATCTCCACAGCGTCTACCTTAGGGCTGGCCCTGGGTTACCAGCCGGCAGTGACTGGTATTTAACATCTTCTCTCAGGTTCAACCACTCAGCGAAAGTTCTGGAGTGCTGACTTCTGAATGAAAGGTTTTACTGTTTAAATGAAGGCATCTTCTCGGATACCTTCACTAGGAAGAAAGACAATGTGAAAAATAAATGTAAACACACATACACACAGAAACATATCTTAGCAGGAGAAGCAAAGTTCATTGTTTATATCGAACACCTCCAGACACAGGTGTTTTGACTCCACCTGGGGACCCAATTAGGAGGCCATCGCTCTGTCTCCCAGCAGCCAGAGGACAAGAACAGCCCATGAGGGAGGAAACAGGGGGATTAGCAATACAGCAAGGTACGTCTTGGAAGGCAGCCACCCTTTCCTCCCAGTGCTTAGAGTTCTGTTGGCACCGAAAGGAACTGTGGAGTTGGAAACCCTTCCCATCGGAACGCAGATGGAGAGCCCACACATCCTGGCGGGGAGTGATCCAAAGCAGCCTTTAACATAAATACTTCCATCGTGGTAATTTAAGTGCTTTGTATCTAATGATGGGCGCCTCATTATTTCCAGGACTGTGTTATGTTATGGCCTACGTTGCTTTAAATTCTGAACTCATGCCATTTATCAAAGACAATAAAATCCCAGAGGCACAACTACTTATCATCAGATAATCCAATGGAAAGTTTAATTGAGGCTTCAGTGTAATGCCTCTTGGCAGTGACCCCTACATCTAACTCTCTGGGCTAATTCTTATTTCATTAAAGACATTTCCCAGTGTGCCTAAGCTTCTTATTTCATAAACCAGCCACTGGAATTCTGCAGATGATAATCACCTCACAGCAACAACCAGCACCTCTCCTCCGCCGGCCAGGCAGGAGCGGGGGGAGAAGAGAATCCTGGCTGGTTACTGACCGTGACCCTATTCCCTTCTCCACTGACCACCTGTAATCAAACCATTTTTCTAAGTGTTACACCAGCTGATCCCTTACTTGGATTAGAAGGCTTTCTCCAGAGCTGACGTCACACTATGTGTAATTTCCTGGCGTGCCCAAGGTTTTCTTAGGGCAGGAGACGGTTTGGAATCACTGGCTTGGCTAGGCAGGTGCCCGCCTTTCCTGAACTCACTCAATCTTGTCTAAAAGGGTCTCGAGTGTCCGCTGCTTCCTTCTGAGCTTTAAGTGTACATTTTCTGGCCTCGAATTCATCCATGATTGTACTATGTAATCTTACAGTCATACCCTGGAGAACTGATTGATGTGTAGTAATTCCTCACCATTTTTCTTCCTTTGTGCGCTATGTACACAGAATAAATCTTGGCATCATTCTCCTTTCTTAGTCTCCACACCTAATTCGTGAATTTTCATTATACTTATAAATTATACTTATTCTAGAACTTAATAGATTAACAAAAATGAATCAAGGTGATCTTGACCTTGGCCGCACTTGGATTGTCTTAGAGGCAAGACTTGATTTCCTTCAGCTAAAGTAATGAAGAAATTTACACTCAGAATAAGATAGGTAGAAAAATTGAGCTGGGCTGGGCATACCTGGCCGGAGGCAATCCCAGATGTCATTACAAATCTCAGAATGTACTACTTCCCTCAACAGAGCCAACTTAGGCACAGCCAAGTGCTGGAAGCTACCACCCCCCGCCGGGACCCCCACCCGCGGTGTGCAGTCAGGGTGGGAGGCGGGTGAGGTTTACATCCTGGATGTGGGCCCATCCATAGGCTCTGGAAGCCTAGAGGAGATGAAAATAGTGCCAGACATGGAATGAACACTCAGTATCCCTAGACTAACATCAAGTCATGCGGAGAGTTACGCGCTCTCCCAGTAAGCCTGCTTTCTTCTTAATCAGAAACACAGGCAGGAAGAGAAGCCACATCAGCTGTAGGCTTCTCCCCTCGCTCTCGGCAATGATGGCTTCACCTTGGGCAGCCACGGAGGGCTACGCCAGTAAGCCCTGGACTCTGACTCACCCAAACTGAGTTCTCCTTCTCTCTGTGTCACTGGACAAGTGACTTGACTCCTCTGAGCCCATTTTCTGAGCAGCAGAAGCAACTCAGCCACATAGCACATGCCGGACAGCTTGTGCAGAAAGAACTTCCTCTCCCGCAATCCTCACCACAGTCCTCACACAGACACGCTGGAATCTCACTGTGACATCTAGGTTTGAGATGGCACAGACCCATTCACAGGCAGAAGCCACCTCGCAGTCCACCCCAGAAGGGACACACCACGGATCCCCAAGGCCCACTGCCCCATTTTGTTTTTTAAAGGGAGAGTACCAAGGTATTCGATAAATGCCAGTTGAATCTGAAGTTCCTTTACCCTCTGCACAGATAAGATGGTGTTAAACAGTACAGAAGATAACTCATTGGAAAGTGATGTAGGTCATCCTTTTTTAAGACGGCCAACCAGAGTCATAAACGGAACTGAAAATTCCCTGGCGTGGCCTGAGCCCTTAATCTCTCCAAACACTGTTTTATGCGGTAATGGGCAAATTTTATTAGCTCAATAAATATGTTTTAATTGATTCATTCAGTTGAACCATAAAAACACATTGAGCATCTACCAAGCTGTCAATAGGAATGCATCAAGGGCAGGAGGACACAGGGTTTGCACTCCCATCACAAACAATAGGCAGAGAAACTTGTAAGGTCAAGTGATGAACTGAGAAGGAAATGGAGAGGTCACTTGTCTCTCTCTCTCTCTCTGAGACGCTATTTGAACAGAGACCTAAAGGCGGGGAGAGAGTGAGCCAAGGAGATGTTGGGGGGAGAGCATGCCAGGCCCCAAGATGGAAGGGAGTTAGATGAGGGAGGGACAAGGAGGCGGCCGGCATGGCTGCCTCGGGTGAGCAAGGGCATAGCACTAGGAAGAGTGCTCTGGGTCATGTGCTCCGGGGCCCCACAGGTCTTGCAATTTTATCCTAAGTGCCTTCTGAAGCCATCAGAGGATTCTGAGCAAGGAGCTCACATAATCTGGTTTATGTCTTAAAAGTCACCCTCTGGCTGTCACGTAAGAAAGAGCTGAGCAGGAGGCGCAGCGGCAGAGGTGAGGAGAACCAGGAGAGGGTAGGACAGGCCCGGACTGCAGAGGGAACAGCCGGTGCAGCTGCAAGAGGTCTGATGAGGAACCTATCCCGAGGGCAGAGCGGGCAGGCGTTGCTGGTGGATTAGAAGTGTGCATTGGGCACCTTCCGAAACGAAGATGGTACGACAGCCAGTCGACTACCAGAAATAGCTAATAAAACTCGCAGCCACCGTTTTCCACGAGGCAGACAGGCACTGTGCCAAATGTCACAGTTGTTCCACAGTGATCTCCACAACACGGCCTGGGGTGCGGTAGTCCGAGCCTGATCCCGACAAGAAGGGGACGGTCACAGGCCCTAGGCCGCGTGCTGGTAAGCAGCAGCGCCAGCCTGTCTCTAGGAGCGTCTTCCACTGCACCACCCGCCTCCTCGGCGCCACCCACGGCCCCTGCGGTGCTCCCTTGACTGTCGCGAAGGGTGTGCAAAGCCAGGTGCAGGGGAAATAACTCTGGTCCAACACAGTGACTGTCTTACTGGTTCCCTTTCCAAGATGAAAAGCTCTTGGGGTTTCCACTTTATCTCAAAACGCATGTTTAGCTTGGCAGTCAGAGCTCTGTGGCAAAGCAAAGGGTGCAACCAGCCCGTCAGGCGGCCCCAGGGACTCCCCGGCCGCTCGCTCCCCACTGCCTCTCCAGGAACCCTTCCATGCAATCAGCCGCTTCGCCAAGCGGGGAGGACGGGCCACCCCCCTTCTCCCCAGGCGCCCCCTCAACAGCCTATGCACAGCTGTTGTGTCCTGTTTGATTTTGTAACCATGGGGCACAGGAGAAAATATCTGCAATATTATGAAACCAAACAAGAGAAAAACAGTGGGAACATGAAGGAAGAAGCATTAAGTTGATTGGATTTTCCAAAAAAAAAAAAAAAAAGAAGAAGAAAGCTCATCATTTTCATGGAATAAACCCTGGAATGCCGTGGGAAAAGGGAAAAGAGCCCCGTGCTGTGTAAGCAGCACCTTCTGGCCGTCTGGCCAAGCGTCCGCCGCAGCAATTTGAGAAGAGGAGGACCGACCCGGCCCCACGGTGACACAGGACGTGGGAGAGTCTCAGGGGGGGAAATGCAAGGGGAAAATAGCATTCAGTGACGGTCTCTTCTGCAGCAGTGACATGACAGGGGTTCCATGTGCCAGAAAAGCCACACCTGGTGCCCACTCTGGGAAGTCCGCAGGGCTGACGGCGGGCGAGGGGCCCCATAGCGCTCCCCCACCCCCCAGTTACCTAACACAGCTGCGGGACACCTGGCCTTCCTCAGCACGCAGGCTGAAGTCCTCCCCTGACCCCACACCCACAGACAGACGCAAACAGCCCGGAGAGTGAAGCCCTCCTGCCTGATTGGTACTGCCAAGACTCGGATCAGCGGTTCTCAAAATCCAGTGCCCCGGAAGCCCCAGAGGGCTGTGAGAGCACAGACGGCTGGGCACCACCCCAGAGACCCTGACGGAGAAGGGCCCGGAGGAGGCCAAAACACCATTTCCAGCACCTTCCCAGGTTTTGCCGGTGCTGTGGTCTGGGATCACCCTTTGAGAACTGTTAGCTTCGGGCATCTCTGTTCTCAAATGCCACCACTGAGGACTTCCAGGGCCCCCTTGGGCAGGGGCCACTGAAACAGGAACAGCAGGGCCAACACCGCTGGCGTGTCCACTGCCAGTGCTGGGCCCTTTACCTCGTTTCATTCTCACAACCACCACACCGCACGGGGTAGGAGTTACCAGTCCGCCCACCCTGCAGATTAGGGAAACGTGAGGACAAGTGAACTCCCCGGGGTCCCACTCTAGGTAGCACAGCTGGGATTTGAACCAGGCAGGGGGACGCCAGAGGCTGTCCTGAAAACCCCTACCCCTCCTGCCTTTCCTAACTACCAGCACCATGTTTATGGAGAATCCCATGAGGTCGCAGAACATTTGGGGCAAGTATGACCTTTGGGATGATGGTGACTATCCTAACGACACTAACAGCCAAGTCCTCGCGAATGACTCAATGACCTTCCCACGCGGGTGGGCTGTTACAGTCCCACAGACTCCGAGCACACAGGCAGTCACTTGGAAATTTGCATCATCGCTGCTTTTTGTAATAAAAAGATAAATAAATAAACATTTGAGACATTTACACAATAACGAAATGACAGTGAACACTGAGAGAGTGACTCTAAATTCATGGCACTCATAACAGACTTCTTAAAAAATTAACAAACCACAGCAAGAAAAGACCCCCAGCCGCAGTAACACAGGCAGCAATTCTCCAGGCGTGGTCCTTGGACCAGCAACGATGGCATCCGGCCACCTGCCCCAGGCCCACGGTTTTAAGGAGACCTCGGGGTGATTCACACACGTGCTGATCTGAGAAGCCTCTTACTTAACACTGAACTCTTAATACAGACCTTCTTTAAATCTTTATTATATACACACACAAACACACACACACACACACACAGATACACACACACACACACACACACACACACACACATGACCTGCCCCATGCTCTGCTCTCCTCTTGCCCCAGAACAGAGCCAGGAATGGGTCTGTCCCAGGAGGGAAATTTGCAGTTGGGTCCGTGGTTCCCAGCTTCCATCTCTCCTCTTTGCACGATGCGGGATAAGCTCACTTCCAGTGGCTCCCAGACCCTCAGACTCCAGTCCAAAGCTGTGAGCCAGCTTCCCTGGGCCCCTGCAACACTGCCCCTGGGTCACTTTACCCCTTTCGGCACGAGGATAAGTGGGGTGCAGGTGGGCCCAGGTTCAGCCCGGCTCTGCGGTCTGCTCAGGGAGCGGGTCAGGTGAGGAGCTCACCTGAAGCCTTCATCCGGAACCGGGAGCTGGCTCCTCCACACGGCGGGAATGGGGGGTGCCCAGTGCAGCACCTGACAGGCAGGAGGCCCTCCCTCAGTCGACATCGGGCACTAGCTTCTACTCTTGGCCTTAACTGCCTTTGGTGTCTTACCTCCCTGCCTACGCCCACACCGGGACTCCTGCCTGCAGCCTCAGCCCTGACCTGGCCACTGAAGCTCTGTCCTGGCGCCCTCCCCAGGAGACCCTCCCCAGGAGACCCACACGATACCAGGACGAGGGTGGCTGGGCGTGGCGTCCTGAGGCAGACTGAGAGGAAGTGCACAGGGTTCGCAGAGCACAGCCACCCCATGGGAGGGGCTGTGTGGCATTTCCTCCCTGGATCCTCACCGCAGCCTGCAAGGAGGATGCCCCTATCTCGTTACACAGACAGGGAAGCTGAGGACCGCTGAGTCCATTAAGTAAACAGCAGTGGGGGGACTCGAGCCCGGGTCTGACCAGCAGTTCTGCATAAAGCAAGCAAGGACCGAGCGGGCCCAGGGGGCACCCTGCTTGTTGTCACTGTGGGACAGCTGCCCAATCTGGCTGCCTACTGTGGGGACCTCTCCTTGCTTGTAGAGATTAAAATTGTTGGCGTAGGTAACAGCAACACTTCTAGAAGCCATGGCCTGCCAAAGGGTTACAGGTGAAGAGTCTGATTTCCAAATGCCACCTTCTCAGCAAAGCCTTTGGCCTCTCCAGCTAAAGTTCCAAGTCCCAGCCCATCAGCTTCCTCACTGCCCCTCTGCTTTCTCCACCCACACTCGAGAGTGCTCACTGATCCCGCATGCCAGTTCCGTCCCCACCACTAAAGCATCAGCTCCGCAAGGACAGAAGCCTTTGTTGTGGGCATTGAGTGTCCCCAGGGCTGGCGCAGTGCCTGGCACACAGCATGCGCCAAAAAATATTTACTGAACGTCAATGTGCGAAGAGCACAATGTCTGCGAGGACAAAGGTCTACTCTGAAAACAGTACCTGTCAAGAGATGTGGAAAAGGGGGAAATATGGAGGAAAAACCGTGATGGGCATTTTAACACTTGCTGAAAGAGCAAAACAGACGGGCACAGGTCTGGCAGGATGAGACGGGGTTAAGCCCTTGGACTTCACCATGAGTGAGTTTGATCCCAGCTCTGCCCATTTCTGATGAGAAATGTATTCTTTGGGAGCCTCAGTTTCCCCATCTGCTCACGGGAATATTAACACCTCACCTAAAAGCTCATTGAAAGGCAAGAAAGAGGGAAGACCGGAAGTGCCCGAGTGAGTTCTCTACCTCTCTGCCCCTCAGATTTCCATACGTGAAATGGAAAAATAGCAGCACCTCCCTTATAGAGTTGTGAGGATGAAATGGATCAAAACCATGAAGTTTCCGACGAACAGCGGCCATTCTCCGTCTCACCTTCACTACCACCCGCAACCGCGGGACAAGGAGCCGCCCCGGTTATGCTCGTTCCCCATCTGTCAAAGGGCGCCGGGTGCAGGGTTGCGGCAGTCAACTCTGCCGAAAGCAAAGCTCTTCGACTTTCCAAGGCTGAGGGAAAAGAAGGTCCGGGACTTGGCACCAGTCCCTGGCCTGCGAGATGCTGGACTGCGCTGATGTCCCTTTGACTCACAGGAGCAGCGAGAAGAGGCTGCCCTTGGTGGAAGCGAGGAGGAAAGGGGGCTTTTCTCCAGCACTGAAGGAGGGAGCACGAGAGAAGGTTCTAGAACCACGGAGGCCAGCAACTCATCCACCCCTGGACATCTAATGAGCCCCTAGGTTCCCTTACCTGCTTTACCAGCAGGGCCAGAGCACTTCAGAGGAAAGGGGGATGGGTGGCAAGAGGAAGGTGGACAAGGACACGTGTCACTCCTACGTAGTTGATTTGACAAAGAAATCAGATGTGAATCCCACCAGGGCTTACAACCCTTGACTCAGAGAGATGATAAACCCTCTGGGGGAAAACGGCTCCGCCTCGAGCCCAGGACTGGCCCTGGGCCCTTGATGGAGACTGAGAAACTGCTGGGCCACGCCCGGACCACCTCAGGAGACCACAGCTGTTTGGCACCTTCCAGCCCCCCAGTCCTAAGTCACCACTGTTCTCAAGGAGCAGCCAAATACCTTCCCTCTGCCACCCCAAATACCTTCAACAATGTAGAGAACTTTCCCCAGGACCGCAGCAAAGGTTGAAGGGTAGCAGAGGATGCCAGCCCAAAATATGTCACTGAGGCAGAAAGATTATTTTGAGCTGAAGCAATTGAGAAGCAGCAGGTACAAGAAAGCTCTCTCCCCTCCTACTCTTCACCTGAAAGCAGGACATGAATTTGTAAAGGTGTCCCCCACACGCCCCTACCAGGAAGGACAGAAGTTAATCACTGGAGACAACTCTAAGTCCTCAGGAACCCCGAGAGGGCACTGGAGGAATCTACAGGACAAACTTGATTAGGCCTCATCTTCTGTTAGTTCGTCCATGTATTAATATTTACTTTCCCACAATTTGCCACCTTAGGAACTCAAAGTCCTATTCTTTTATCTTGTCACCTCTAACAATGTATTTGTTCTTTTGTTAAGATGCTACATAAGCCCAAGTTCTAACCACCTCTTTGAGGTACTCATTGCTGAGTATGCCCATGTGTATGCACAATGCTCACATTAAACTTCTGTTTGTTTTTCTCTTGTTAGTCTGGTTTTTTGTTGTTGTCGTCAGTCTACTTTGCAGGGCCCACCCAATGAACCAAAGATGGGTAGAGAGAAAAAAAAGTTAAGTTTTTCTCCCTTACAATTCCAAGATTTCTTTCTAATTCTTCACTAAAAATCGCTCAAGATTCTGGCTCTTCCCCTCGTTCCACCCCACCCTGGCGGGTCGCCTGCTAAAGTTGTTCTTTCTGCTGAACACAGAGATGGTGCCACTGTCCTCTTAGTACCTGCAGAGATGGAAGTCTTCACTGCTTTGAGACTTCAAAGTATCTCAAGAGGAGGATCTTGTAGATACTCAGATTAACATTTCTCATCACTGGAGCTAAGTGCTGTAGCAAACAAAACCCCAAATCTCAGTGTTTCAACACGCCGCACTTCTCACTCATATAGCATCTAATGTGTCAGGGACTGTGGCTGCCAGTTCCATGGACAGCCTTAGCCAGCCAATCAGTGGAGAAAGACCCCCAGGTATGGCTCACAGGGGCTGAGCCAGGCCTGGAAACAGTGCACTTCACTTCCACTCCTATTCCACTGACAGAAGGTAGTTACTTCGCCACTGCCAGGTAGGCTGGGAAATGTAATCATCTAGGGAGAAAAAAATGGCTGCAGATATTGGCTAGCCATCTTTACCTAATGCCTCAGATTGTACCTGCATCAGTTGCCCTTTCCTAACCGTGATTCAGCCCTTTTCTAACCTTGGCTCAGCTCTTAATAACAATGACCCAGCACTTGTCTAACCATGACTCAGCCATTGCTTACCATGATTCAGCGTTTCCCTCACCATGACTCACTCTTGTCTAACCATGACTCAACCTTTCCCTTACCATGACTCGCCCCTTCCCTATGATTCAGCCTGTTCCTCACCATGACTCTGCCCTTCCCTCACCATGACTCAGCTCTTGTCTAACCATGACTCAACCTTTCCCTTACCATGACTCAGCCCTTTCCTAACCTTGACTCAGCTCTTATCTAACCATGACTCAGCCCTTGTCTAACCATGACTGAAGCCTTGTCTAACCATGACTCAGCCCTTTTCTAACCTTGACTCAGCTCTTATCTAACCATGACTCAGCCCTTTCCTAACCCTGACTCAGCTCTTATCTAACCATGACTCAGTCCTTCCCCATGACTCAGTCCTTTCTTAACTGTGACTCAGCTGTTTTCTAACCCCGACTGAGCCCTTCTCTGTGCATCAAGTCAAGCTTCCTCCCACCATGATAGCACCTGTAGGGAATTTCTGATCCAAGTCATCTATGTCAGTAATTCCAAAAGTTGCTTAAACTGCCCTAAATAATAACCAGGCCCTGCTATGGTCTCTGTTCAACACAGCAGGGCAATGGCCTGCACTGACATAATCTTCTCTCCCATTCCTGAAGCACTTAAGCTGCCTAACGGCAAAAACTGAGGTTAAAAACCCAGAGCCAACTCAAGATTTCACAAGAGGGATTTAAGGGTTCTTCAATTTAATGAACTCACAAAGACCACAGGAGCCTGGTGAACCACCTGAAATATGCAAGCTACAAACATCCTCCCTCAAATTGCAGCTCTGACTCTACAGGGTCACTGTGTCCTGCCCCTGTGGTAATTGCAAGCACTGCAGTGGCTTCACCGTGACTGACCCCAGCTCTTTACACTGTGAGTCTAAGAGTTGAACAATCATCGGGAAAATGAACTCTTGGCTCAACTCTAAGGTGGTGATTTTAACGCCAGATGTGGATGAGGACTGCCCATCGTCCCAAAATACCAGTGGTAGCTTCGGTGAGTCTCAGTGCCCACATGGTCCAGTCTGGCCCTGGAGTCTAAGCCAAAGCAGCACAGCCCGGCAACCAAAACAGAAACCTGCAAAGGCATCCTAATCTCTTCCGCATGTCCCTAGGAACAGTGAAAAGGACTCTGACTCACCCCCTAGCAACACTTCTTAAAATGCCCTCTCCTGTCTTCACCCTCTCTCCACCAGAGCCTCTGCTGTCCCGGGCCTACCTCCTGCTCCTGTCCTGTGCAGGTGCTTCCTCCTGCTCCTCCCTGCCCCCCATGTATCTCCCTGGGCCCTTCTTCTCTCATCCCGACCAATTTTTCTTGGATGAAATTTCTAAGAAGTGTTAGAGAATAAAACTCACAACTTTGCTCCCTCTGTCATCTCACTTTTTAAAAAAACATTGTGGCAAGGACTATACAACAGGCAATTTACCATCTTACCTGTTTTAAGTGTGTGGTTCTGTGGTATTAAGTACATGCACGTCATTATGCAACCATCAGCACCGTCCAGCCACAGAACTTTTCCATCTTCTCAAACTGAAATCCTGTCCCCATAAACGACAACTCTCCCCTCCCCCAGCCTGACAAACACCATTTTACATTCTAGCTCTGTGAATCTGATTACTCCAGGTATCTCATATATGTAGAATCATGCAGTATTTGTCCTTTTGTGACTGGCTTATTTCACTTAGCATAATGTCCTTGAGGTGCCATGTCGTAGCGTGTGTCAGAATCTCCTTCCTTTTCCAGGCTGAGTGACACCCACTGTACGTACAGACCACATTTTGCTTGTCCACTAGTCCCTGCACGGGCACCTGGGCTGCCTCCACCTTCTGGCTATTGTGAATAGCGCTGCTGTGAACACAGGTGTACAAATATCTGTTCAAGTCCCTGCTTTCACTTCTTTGGGGTATATACCTAGAAGTGGAATTCCTGGATCATAGTTCTAATTTTTTGAGGAGCTGCCGTACTGTTGTCCATAGCAGCTGCACCATTTTACATTCCTACAGCAGTGCACAAGGGCTCCCAGGTCTCTGAATCCTTGCCAACATTGGTTATTTTCTATTTTTTGACAACAGCCATCCTAATGGGTGTGATCGGTCACCCCATTTAACCCTCACAATGACCCTGGGTACTATTATCCCCATTTACAGATGAGAAAACAGAGCTGGACATACTATGTGAATCACACAGGACAGTGGTGGAAGCAAGATTTGAACTCGGGTCTAACTGCAGAGCCAGTGCTCAGACCAGAGTACTGACTAAGCCACGCCTGTCCCCTCTTCTCATGGGTGGCCCCTGAGGATGGGCTCAGCTGCACTGTGGAGACGGTGGGACCCTGCAGGTGGTAAACAGTACAGACACTGTGGGGAAGCCCTTTCCTGGCTGTCAGCCTGCGTATCCTTGGCTCACTCCTACCAGGGAAGGAGGCTTGTTCTCGTGGAGCCCTGCCAATGGCACCTGGTCCCCCTGCCCCTCCCACCCGCTCTTCTGGCCACAGGCACTCTCTGAGCAGGCTGCACGCAGGCTCCACGAGCTCTTCAGGACTCACAACTATAAAGAAGGCATCTCGTCAAGCCCCAGTTTCCCATTTGTGATTCTACTCCCTGTCCTGCTATTCAGGGAGGGTTTTGTTTGTTTCTAATAAACCTAATAAAGGGTCAGGGCTGACTCAGAACTGCATGACTGGAGGAAGACAGCGATGACGCATGGGACATCATTCCAAGCTAATCACAAAGTGCTCCCTTGGCCGTGAGGAAGGGAAACACCAAAGGAACGACAGAGACTCCCTCTGCTGTTGTCACGCGGAGCCTGTGCTGGGAGGGAAAGGGCAGTGGGCTTTGGCCTGGCACCAATGTCACCGATACCTTGCGCAGGTTACAGCCGTCTGCCTGGAAGGGAGGTCTGTTTCAGAGTCTCCTCGCAACTGTCTGAGCACAGAAGCCTGGGAAGGTACCGACCTGCCATCCTGAGGAGGGACACTCTTATAAGGCGCCCACTTTCCCGACCAGAACACTGATGGGGCGCCAAGCCTGCACCTGAGGGGCCACGGCTGGACACCCTGCACAGGGAGCTTCTTTGCTTTCTCAGCCCTCTTGCTCTCCAGCCCAAAAGGCAATTGCTCATAGCCCTGTGTTTTGTTGGTTTCTGTCTAGTTCCAAAATAAACGTTGGTTCCACATCTCCAAAGGGCTGGTAGAAGCCCATCCCAAGCAAAAACATGTTTTCACTATTTTCTAATGTATTTCAGCCATTATGTAACCTTAGACACAACCCTGGCAGGAGAAACAAGAGAAGTTGAACTGGGTCCCCCAGGGCAACTGGTTTCAGTATGGACTCGCAGCCAAGTCCCCAACACAAACCTCTTGCAGTGGGATCTTATTGTGTTGTCCCCAGGGCAGACAGGTCTTCTTGGGAGCATCCTACAAGAACTAGTAGAGAACTTACAGAATTTGTAGGAACAGATGAAGCCTCACCAGACCTTAAGGTATTTACAGGGGGTGCACACAATCACACTTCCTTGTGCACGCATGCACCCAGGTATGCATGTGTGTAAACGGGCATGTGTGTGGTGTTTGTATGTAGGTGTACACACACATGCATATAGCCCTTTACATATTTATTCACCGCTGTCACTATCTTTAAGCCATGCACAGGACAACCATACAGGGTAAATGCCGGAAACTCCCCGGGGTCCCTGTCCTTGTCCTCTTCGGCTCCCCTTAGGCATGAGAGTTCCTACAAACTCTTTCAGAAGACCCTCTCCAACATCCAGACACAATTGGTATTTCCAAGAAAATACTCTCTACCAATGTTTAAAGCTAAACCTGAGAGAGAAGGAACTAGTTTCCTGAAGTCTATACTTTTTTGTTTTCCAAGTAACTCTATTAGCCGAGAAATCCAAGCTGAATTTGTGGGATGTTAAAGCCCTGAAATTGATAGAATGCTACTTTCCTAACTCTTTTATGTGGATGGCCTAATTTTTTTATAGTATGAGGAGGAAGGCAGAACTTGCCAAAACAGTCTGCACCCTGATGGCTAGATGGATGCATATTTGATTCCCCAAATTGAAGCCTTTCATAAAACCTCCCAAAAAGCACAGAATATGGTCAAAAGCATACCTATAAATATGAATACAGCCCCTGGCAAACAGATGAATTTGCTAAAAACTGCTGGTCATCTGATTTGGGACAACTAGTACGTAATTAAATGTCGTGCTTTCACCTTTTTCAACTTTTCAGAATAGACACAAGAGACATATAGTGTGGACAAGCTCAAAACTTAAGGCAGCACCCAGGGTGCCAAACGTGAGATGGGCCATAAGGTAAAGAAACTGACATCAGAACTTAGTCATTCAAAGGAGTCATTTCCTCTTGGAGGCTACTCTCTGAGACTATGCTGCTACCAAACAATTTTGAAGCACGATTGAAACTCGACTTTTGTCCTGTTTCAAGGAATGACAATAAAGCAAAATGAACAAACAGGAAAGCCCCTAAAAGCAAAGAAACCCAAAGCTTAGTCTTATTAGCAAAAAAACTGTTTTATCTGTGCCTCAAACACTACTTTGCAGCTTTACCCAGTAAACAGAACTTTTGACGCCTCTTTTGGACAACTCGAAAGCCCCCTCACACAATGAAGCAGGAGCAGGACCAGAGCGACACCAGAGAAGGAGGCCCCGAGGGGGTTCTGCACACTCTTTCGGCAAGGGCGCCAGCTGGAAGAAGCAAATGGTGCTGGGGTGACTACTGGGGAGGGATGAATCATAGCAGGGGCAGCAATTTTGATGCTTGTTTTTATGCATAAAAAGGGCATTCCTTTCGCACCTGGGCCCTCTGTTAGGACATCACATAGTTCACAACTCATCTTGCTCCTTGACACATTCAATTCCTAAGAGCTCAGCAGGTCCATCCAGGGTCACGACACTGTCCATTACCCGCTCTCCCTCACCTCTTGCCGGTTCCCCAGCACCTTCTGGTTTTGTGGCGTTGTGGTAAGCTGGCCAGAGAGACTTCAGAAATCGAGGCTTCATTCCCAAACACCACCATCCCGGTCGGCAACGCTTCCCGCCTCCTCTTCCTCCACCCGTGCACGCTTAGAGGGCAGTGGCCATGTCTACGAAGCTCCCCTCGGGCCACCCAGCCCTATCGGAGAGTGCAGCACCAGTGCTGAGGGTGATGCAGGGAAGGGTCCTTCCACCCAAGTTCAAGGAGAGCAGGCCCAGCAGGTGAGCCCCAGTGCAGGGACCGGACTCAGAGCTCCTCAGAGACATCGAGCTGGCCTTACGCATGTGGTTGTGGAACTTTCTATTTTCCTTCTGCAGGATTATCCCTCCCCTATCCTGGGGGAGGGAAAGGGAGGCTTTGCCATTAATTAAAAAACATTGTAAGACCAAGCAAGGAAAGGAAATAAGAGCAGCTTGATTTAGGCTGACAAAAAAAAAAAACCAAACACACACCACCATAGCTCAATTTGCAGGCATGGGTAGGAGAACACCAATGCCCCACGTCCACTCACTGTAACTGAGACGTCCCAGAGAGAGGCCCACAGGTGCGTGTGGGGGAGAGGAACACAAGGGCCAGCCAAGGCCTCCTGAGGTCTCACCTCTGCCACATCGCTGTCCTCTCACCTGCCTCTTCTCACCCAGGACAGTATCTATGTGACAACGGTGGCTGGAAGGCAGAACGCTCCAGCTGAAGCCATGCAACAGATGAAAACCTCACACCCCACACGGGCAAGGTCTGAAACGCGCAGGGTGAGGGCCACTCTGTGAGGGGACTTAAGCTGTTTTCCCAGATCCTCACAAGTTGCCCATCCTCCTTGTGAGTGACCTTGCTCCACGGTGGAGATCGGCAGAACCCCCAAGGGGTCATCCCTGCTTGTCCTTCCCCTTCCAAAGAGCCCCAAGAAGCCCTTGGCAGAGCCGGGAGGGAGGAGGAAGGGTCCCGCCTGGTGGGACTTTTTAAAAGCGTGACCACTCATCTGTTCAGCCAAGTCCTGCCCAGGGCAGAGGGGCTCAGTGAGGCCTCTGCTTATCGGTGGTCAGAACCACCTTAGAGCCAGGGCCTGGGAACCCCAGCACTGCCTACGTCAGCGGGAGCCCTGGGAACCCCAGAGATGGTAAGCTTCGTGTTCCCACCTTCGCTGAAAGGGCAGGAGTGCAGTGGATGTAGGTCACTCCGGACTGTCCAGCATCCATCCTCCCCCCGGCTAAAGCACACTGATCTCCTTTGGAGAAACCCCCCAACCTCCACCACGGATTCCTTATAGGAGGTGCTGCTGCCTCCCATACGCAAACCCAAAGGGCCAGAGCCTCCCTTGCCCCAGGGCAGGTTGGGAGGGTGGGACAGACCACCTGACTTGGTGCAGGACCCCGGACTGTGAGCTGGTGACAGACAGCTGTGGGGGTGGATGGAGGCTGCTCCCAGCCACAGTGGCATTGGGACCAGACAGGCCCTGCCCTCGACCTCTGCATGGCACCTGTGGCCTCGTCCTCCCAGGCTCTCTCAGGCACTGCCTGTGCCCAAGCCGGGCTCCCCAGCCCCACGGCAGCCCCGTTCCGATAAATGCCCTTTCTGCTCATTCCTCACATTCAGGAATCCAGGCTGACAAAATGGGCTGATGCAGACTGGGGAGTGCAGAGCAAAGTATTTGCCACGGAACCCCCAAAATCCTCTCAGTACCTCAGAGATTCTTGCAACGTATTATTCAAATTTATCTCTGAAATCTATTCTAAACTATTTTAAAAACTGTAAGTAAAACACAATGGTAGGTTACCTTTGGGGGGTACTGATGGGGAGGGGCCTGAGGGAAACTTCCGGGGGACTGAAATTCTTTACTTTGATCTGAGTGGTGGTTTCGAGAGTATAGGCGTATGGGTGTGCGACAGCGTGAATGTACCTACTGCCACTGAACTGTACGCTGAAGAATGGTTAGGATGGCAAATTTTATGTCACATATATTTCATCATAATTTAAAATGCACAGATTAAAACAGAACTCAAAACGCCGCTTTAAAACCATCTCAATAAATATGAGTTAAGTCAAAAAAGAAGAAAGTATAGGCATAAATTAAAACTCCATCTAGATTTATGCTCTTTGCTACATGTGAGCCGCACCCCAATTACAACAAGGAACAAACCCCAAAACACTGCTACAGACCGAAGGATGCAACACTGGCAAGCTCGGAGCTTTCCTAGTGATTTTGAGGCACCAGCTATCTCATTTCTCATGGAACTCGGGGTGAGCAACCCATGCTAGAGATGGGTCCCGAGGTTTACAGGCAGCTGCTCAAAATCTCTCAGTGCTAACAAGCACACGTCAATGTGACTCAGATTATTTTTCTATTCTGAACAATCGAAATACAAAAATAAACTGGATGTTGGGATGACAAAATTATAGGGATGGAATACAGATAAATGGGTGCCAGGGGTTAGGGAAGGGGAGGGTGCGGGGGTGGCTCTAAACAGACAGCTGAAGGAACATCTTGGAGGTGATGGAGCTGTTCTGTTCCTGATGGCCGTGGTGACTGG
>CM052438.1:14024513-14082711 GCA_028533085.1 Varecia variegata
AGACAGCTCCCAAATAACAAAGCAAGGATTGGTTGGTTGGCTTTTGTCACCTCACCTTCAGGTCCGCTTAGAGGACTGACGAAGTATATTAAAAATCATTTTATAAACTCTACAATATGACAGAAATGTTCACTATCGTTATACTAGATTTTGAAGGGCCCTATGAGTCACCCTGTCCAAAGTGACCTCGTAATGGATTAAGCAGCTGACTTACCCCAGGTCACCCAGCCCAGACACAGGCAAGCCAGAGCCGAGGTTGCGATTACCCACTGCTGGGGCTCCATGGGCAGCTCGGGCTTTTAACATGTGAATTTCACAATATTATGTATTTTATCCTATACTGTTCTCCTTCGTTTTACCACAATTCTAAGCATACAAGATCCACAGTTCTGCTTTTGGCAATGCAATACTGGATGTCAACCTCCTGGTGAACAAAGGTTTGTGCTAGGGCAGAACAAAACTGGAAACACTCTTGGTGTTTCCTCTCCTAACCGAGCACTCTCTTCCTACACTCAAAGAGTGGTTTCCATTGGAAACCAACAAGAAGTCAAGACAAACCAGATATAACTGAAAATGGGAGAGAAAGGAAAATGTCAAGCGAATGGGGAAGGTAAGAGAGAAGTGGGTTGAGAAGGAGGGGTGGGGAAGGAAGGAAAATGTATTTTTCCAGCACTGCATGTCGGTTTCAGCACTGACAAGAAAGCAACTAGCCTGGCTGCCACCAAAGCTCGGGGAGGAGACGTCTTAGAGTCACATTTCCCCTCTTAGGGCACTTGGCAAAGACCATCCACATGCAAGAGAACAAACCACTGAGCTTCTGTCTCATGACAACAACTGTGTAACTCAGCAAACCTCCCTCTCGCCCTTGGAGGGAAGTGGCCAAGACCCTTAGAGCCAAATGTGCCCCTAACTGCCGGTGCCTCCAGACAGCCTGGTGGCTCTTCCCCTTGGTTCAATTTCTCATCTCTTCCTTATTAACCCTTTATCTAGACGCCTTCTGCTGTAAGTAACTTCAAAACTTTTCAGGAAAAAAAAAAAGGCAAAATAAAGTCAAAGAACCAATTTATAAGAAAAGAGGCAAGGGGATGTGCAGAGCCTCTGTGAGGATGGCTCCTCCAGACTGGAAGTGCTACCAAGAAGTCTCCAGATTATTCCAGGCTATATTAGCCCCTATAGATTATTATTCAAAGTCTAAACTTACCAACAGTGTCGCACGGTTCATCTTTGTGTACGCAGAAATCTGTCCTAAAAAAAAAAAAAAAAGACATGGTCAGGTACATACAGTACCCCCAAGAATGGGAGAAGAAAACACTGTCAACCTTGCCTAGTTGTCCTACAATGTTGTCACTTTAGTCATCACAAGTCATGATGAAGAACAACCAACGTTTGCCAAGGGTAACCCATCCACACCATTTGTAAGCCCAGTGACTCTCCACAAGACCCTCCTTTTATAGGTGAGCTATTCCACACATAAGTTTCTAGGAGGACACCTTCTAACAGCTGAAAATGTTTTAGAATACGTTTGCCAGGACCAGAGACAATTCTCGGTCAGTATCATCCAGTCATAGTGGCTTCCCCACGCTACTCTACTTGGGAAACAACTTGTTTTTGATGCTGTAATGACCACGTGTCCACTTCCATGAGAAGAGAACAATTTCATTTCTAAAAACTGTGTTCTTGAAAGTGCCCCAGGACTCCCCAGGTGTGCAGCTGTGGCCCAGTTAGACAGCAAAGATGCGTGAAACCTGGTCCAGCCCCAGTTCTGCAGGTGCAAGGGGTTCATCTGGCCTCTCATGGCGAAGCAGGGGTCTGGGCACCTCTTTTCCAACACAAACGTAGGAGCATTCCTACGGTTCCTGCCGTAAGTCCCCACAGTCGGGGCCAACCATGGAGTACATACGGGGTTGTGAAATGATTAAATTAAGCTAATTAACATTTCCAGAACCTTATCTGCTTATCAATTTTCTGTGATAACATTAAAAATCTGCTCTCATCAATTTTCAAGTACACATTAACTACTGATGGTCCCTGACTTATGATGGTGCAAATTATGATTTTTTGACTTTATAGTGCGAAACCATGACAATTTTGACATCACGTACAGTGTTCAATTAATTACATGAAACATTCAACACTTCATTATAAAGTAGGCTTTATGTTAGATGAGTTGCCCAGATGTAGGCTAACGTAAGGGCCCTGAGCACGTTTAAGGTCGGCTGGGCTAAGTGTTCAGTAGGTTAGATTTAACAACTGCATTTCAACTTATGAATTTTCAATTTATGGTGGGCTTATTGGGATATAATCCCATTGTAAGATGAGGAGCATCTATATAGTAACCGTGGTGAATAAAAGATCTCCAAAACTCACTCCAGGGAATTTAACAAAGGGGTAAAAAAGCCTTTGAGACTCCCACGTTGTTGATAGTCTCACTCCAACGCCAAGGGAACCTCCGTGGAAATGGAGGAGGAACAGCCATAAAGAGCTGAAAAGCCCCTCCCTTGGGTCTTTGGTCAAAGACTCCCTTTTAGAAGACTAAGGGACAGGTAGTGGAAGAAGCACTGGCAGAAAGGAAGCCAAACAAATAGAATGAGGGACATAAATATGCTCACTGGTCCAGCATCTAGCCCTGGCCCGACAGCCTTCCCATGCAGTGTTTTGAACATCACACTCTCACACACACTCATACAAAGACAAGGCTGGCCCAACACCTTGCTCCAGGGGTTCCCAGAGTTGTGGACTGAACGTGTTGAAAGCTTTGTCCTGTTGCCTCAGCTGAGCTAGGGGGAAAGGGAGTGTGGCCTTCAGTCCAACCAGAGAGAGAGCCATTCAAGGCGAGGGGGGCGCCATCTTGGAGAACGCCAGCCCCGCTGGCTGAGGAGGACTCTGAGTGTTCTCCCATCCCACGGCCTCCCTGACGGGGAAGAGCCAGACCAGAATGGTAGACTCACCCACTGCTTCTCCCAAGGAAAAAGGCAGAGGTGTGGTCAGCTCAGGGAGGGTCACACTCAATCAAAGACCTTTCTTGAAAGAATCAGCTGAAATTTGAATCTCCTCTCTCTTTCCTGTTCAAGTTCCTTCCTCAGAAGAGGAAAAGCAAGAGCCACCTGCCTTCAGGGGCGGCATCATGCACAGGGAGCCTGGTCTGTTCCTTTAATTATCAAGTGCATTCACTTTTTATGTCATGCCTCTGCCAACTCACACCAAACCCCCAGGCTGGGGCTGTGGAGTTCACTGGGGAACGAAAGAAAAAACAAGGGCCAGCCGTAGTTCCAGCCCTAAAGTCCACAGTATACTCCATGAGAGGAGGCAGGCTGACGCGGAGCTGCACGACAGGGCTGGCTTCCTGGGCGTGTGCTCTGTGCAGTCGCACGGCCCTGCGCTCAGAAGCTCCAGCCTCTTGGACTTGGGTTAATGCTTTGCTGTCGCCATCTTGAAATTCTTAGTAATTTTTGAACACGGGGTCCTGCATTTTCATTTTGATACAGGGCCCCACACGTAATGCAGCTGGCCCTGGGCATAACCTACTACGTGGCCTACAGTTGGAGCTTAATGAATACTGTAGCCTTCATTAATAACGTATGTTTCCAGACCTTTTTCAATGGGCCCTACAAGCTCACCAGAGGCCACTGTCCCTCGCCAGTGTTTAGAAACCTGGCAAAACGGAACACCATGTTCAACAGACACTCGCTGAGCTCTCACCATGAGCAAAGCTTCACAAGAGGCCCCCTTGGCAGAAGGGTGAAAAGAAGACCATCCCGGAGGAGCTAGATGGGGTTACACCAAGACGGAGTTCAGGGGGAGCCCAAGGGGCCCCAGCAGGGGGACCTACAGGCCAGCCACGTTTGCTCCAGGCGTCTCCCTGGCACTCTCATCAGATCACAGACCCGAGTGCGCTTGGGGGAGGAGTTCTGCATTCCTGGCTTTCTGGGTCAGATGCAGAGCAAAAGGTAAAGCCATGCCAGGTGTTGAGGCCCCCTGGAGCCCAGGCCTCTGTGTGGGCCCTGTGTGGCCCCAGCCCCAGTCTATTCAGGGGCCCTTTCCAGCCCTAGACACAGTTGCAGAAACCCCAACTTCCGCCACTCTGGCTCAGCGGCTTCTGCTGGACATGACGTCATGCTCACGGCCTCCACAGCGGCCATCTGTCCATCAGGCGGTGTCTGGAAGAACACCCTCTTGGGCTCACCCACAGCCTGCAAAGGGGGAAGAACCTTAAAAGAAACCCTCACGCCAGCCAGTCCTAGGCGCAGGACTTGGGGAGGCTGTCCCCTGAACGCTGCCTGGCCTGTGCAGCCTCAGCTCGGATTACCGTGGGAGGAAAGGACTGCTGAGCAGCTCTCCAGAGCAGCAGCCGCCTCGCACCCAATTTCCTTGTGAAAACATCAGCCCATTATTATCCCAACCCAGGGAATTGCAGCTCTCTGCCTCTAATTATTAAACGAGGCTTCTCCGCCAACTCAGCTTCCTGCCTGACTCCAGCGCTGCCTCCCTCATCCTTGCAGAAGGTTCAATTTCACATCTGCAGGGACCCAGAGAACAGGACCGTGCACGGATCCCTCCGGTGCAAGCAGCTCCACAGCAGCAGGTGAGGGACTGTGATTGCTCAGGTGGCTTTGAGGTGTCGGCAGGAAATGAAGAAGACAGCTCAGGCTCCTGGGCTAGCAGCATGCGACACAGCCACACAGGAGGCCGCTGCACTGCTCTCCCAGAGCCCCCATGCCCTGCAGCTGAAGAAACCTTGTTTTCCTTGTCCCTGGACAAGGACGCCTCCCATCCCACCCCCACAGCACTTGTACCCAGAACCACTACCATGCAATTAGAATCTCTCTAATTGTGCTTAGATAGAACATTTTACAATATTTTGTTGTGCTAAAATATACATAAAATTTATTATCTTAACCATCGAGTGTACAGTTCAGTAGCATCAATTACATTTACACTGTCATGCAACCATGGCCATTATCCATCTCCAGAACTTTCTCATCATCCCAAACTGAAACTGTACCCACTAAACAACCATTCTCCCAGGCCTGGGCAGCCATCATTTTACTTTCTGTCCCTATGATTTTGACTACTCTAGGGACCTCATATAAGTGGAATCATTCAGTATTTGTCTTTTTGTGACTGGTTTATTTCACTCAGCATAATGTCCTCAAGGCTCATCCATGTTGTAGCCTGTGCCAGTTTCCTTCCTTTGTGAGGCTGAGTAACATTCCACTGTATGGATATAGCACATTGTGTTCATCCATTCACCTACCCACGGACACTTGTGTTGCTTCCACCTTTTGGCTTTGATGAGTAGCGTTGCTGTGAACATGGGTATACAAATACCTCTTAGAGTCCCTGCTTTCCATTCTTTTGGGCATATGCTCAGACACAGGATTGCTGGATCACATGGTAACTCTACTTTTAGTTTTTTGAGGAGCCATCGTATTGTTTTCCATAGTGGCTATACCATTTTACATTCCCACCAAAGGCACACAAAAGGGTTCCAGTTTCTCCACATCCTTCCAACACTGGTCATTTTCTGCTTTTTATTTTGTTTTGTAGTAGCTGTTGTAACAGGTATGAGGTAGAAAAAAGAACATTTTTACACAAAACATGTCCTCTGCTGTAGTAAGCACGCTGCCAGGGGGCCAGGAAATGAAAGAAAGTCTAACCGCAGCATCGCTGTGCTGAGGGCACAGTCACATCTGCCCACGGCTTTTTCGAAAAGGCTAATCCAGAAACTTTGTTAACACTCATTTTGGTGACATTTATTGCCTCAAAAAAACTGCTATTTATTACCAAACCAAGACCACTTACAAGCACTTTCTCCACCCAGACAACGAATGGAAACAGCAGGAAAGACAGAAAACTTTTTCCAATATAGGGAAAATTTCCATAAGTTACCAATGATTTTTAACAAAACTCCAAAATTCATAGATTTTATATAATACTTAATAGAAACCACTTTCAAAGTAAAACCCTTGGAAGTTGAGCTGCACACTCGAAAGATGAAGTTATTCGGAACTCCTCTGTAGGAAAGGCCGTTAGACCTAATTTAACATCATTTGGGAAATCAGTCACATTAACTGTGGTCACATACAGACATGGTTCCCAAGGGCTCCTGCTTACTCCCCAAATCAAATCCACTCTCAAAGTATGGCACCCTTAACCTCAACACTACAACACTCAGGGTACTCTACAGAAAGCCCCACAGGCTCAAATGTCATTGCAAAGTGGCTGAGCAATGGTGGCCTCCGGGCAGCACTCACTGGGGTAGGCAAGCCCAGATCAAAAGCTTGAACCAGGTCATGTTCATCCCTTCGTCCTTGGGGCCTGTTAGTACACCAGCCATATCACGGGCAATGAGAATTAGTAAAGAGCCTTTCTTGAAAATATCCCACGACATATTAAACCACATCCTATAGAAGCAGCAAATTGTTCTCACATGGGATCAGTATGCTACAGGGCACATTTTAACCCCTGGGGGGTGGCAATCCATGAATCATTTACAAGAGTGATTAGGCGTCTATTTGATGACTGGTGGTGGCAATGTGCATGTTCTGGAATTTTTGAGAGGAAAAGGAAGTTGCATTGCCTGGTTCCAGGGTCACAGAACTTCCCCAGCTGGCTCTGGGATGTCACTGAGCCAGGGATTTACAGCACATGGCCCAACAGATACAACCAGAGAGCCTTTCTTGCCTCAAAATCAAAATGTTAAATGGATTTAACGCTTTGTGGAGAAACAAACTGTCTTCAGGCTAAAGATATGATAAAGTTCTTCCTTCCACAACTTTACTTCTAAACTCAGAAAGGAAAAGAAAGCATAATTTGGGAAGTAGTTCCTTTAAATTAAAAAAAAAATCCTTAAAATTCAAAGTTGATATATTCCTAGCAAGTCTAATCAAATTCTGGTATTTGTAATCTAATGGGTTAAGTTACTAAGAAACAATTCTGGTTTTGGTGTGAATACGTAACACATTTTATTTACATTATTAAAGCAAAGCAACCAAAGAAAATCAGTTTTCCTCACAGAGGTTTGAGACATAGGAAAAAGATGAAATGGCCACGTATACATCAGTGGTTTGAATTGTGTCCCGCAAAAAAGATATGGTCCAAGCCCTAACCCCTGGTACCTGTGAATGGGACCTTATTTGGAAAGAAGGTCACTACAGATGTGATCAAGATGTGGTCACACTGGATTCAGGTGGGCCCCAAGACAACAAATGGTGTCCTTATGAGAAGAGGGAAATCTGGACATGGAGACAGAGGGAAAATGCCCTCTGTCAGTGAGAGAGAGAGACTGGAGTGAGATAGCTACGAGCCCAGGCATTTTATCCACCTCCGAGAAAGATACTACCATTAATCTCCATGTTACCGATAAGGAAATTGAAGCCCAGACTGGTCTGCTTTCCAAGCCTGCATTGCTAATAACACACCCTACTTCCAATGTCTTTTCCATGTCAGCTACAGGTACAGGCCGGATCCAGTGTTACCTGGTCACAAACACAGCAGCATCCACAGGGGGCGTGTCGTCCTTCCCACCTGGAACCTGGTTGTTGCCGAGGTACCGTGCTCCGCCATATTCCTCATTCTGCCAGTGACAGAAGCTCTCCAGGGACCGCTCACCATGATGCCCGATGGACAACCTGGCCTAAAAGAAACTGAGGGTCAGTTAGAGAAGCGAACACCCAGGAAAGCCAGAGTTATGTCTGGACAGTGTGGCTATCAAGGTGGAGACAGCTGCTCGCTGAGATGCCATTTGATGACTTGCTGCCCCCAAATCAAAGCCCAACACTATGGGAATGGGGCACAGACCCAGGGAGAGACCATCAGGGGCCTCAGCTATAAGTTCAAATGAAGACTATGTCATTAAAGAAGAGTATTCTTCTTTTTCGTAAACAGAACAGTGTACCAAACCATGCAGTGTTCCCTCAATCTCACCTTCATTGCTTGACTCTGTAGTTAACATTGTCACAGTAGGAAGGCACTCAATTGAAAGAGGAGAAAATAATGCTACAGTGAATCCAAATGGGGGACAAAGGTCAAGTGTAGCTCCAGAAGGGAAGCCATGATTCCAAAGACCTCACCATCAAGCTTTGTACGTATCTGAGAGTGGCATGGGCAACCCTCTGGGAGTGGAGGGGGATGTCCATGAGCCCACTGCTTAGGGTTCCTTGAGATTCTAAACAGCCGCGTGCAAGCCATGCTGCAGCATGGACACTTCCCTCCTGTCACACTGATGTCATCTGCAAAGCCAGGGAGGGGGAATAAGACAGACAAGGACCCAGACCCCTCCTTAGCACTCAACAGCAACTGAGAAACTTTCAAACCAGCTACACTTTCTGTGTGCTCTGAAAGGTGCCAGTGGGGACTCACAGGACGTTGACGTAGCAGGACAAGCTTGGTAACTTGAATGTTAATTTTAATTCCAAGGCTCTGGTGCTGAAACATGTTGTATACCTATCAAGAGAGAAAAAGAAATACACAAAGATATAAATATAAAAATAAAAATACAGTGGTTACCCTAGATGGGAACTTCGAACAGAGGAAAAGATACTAAATAAAAATTAAGGAAATCTGAAAAAAGCATAGACTTTAGTTTATAATCATGTATCAGTATCAGTCTGTTAATTATAACAAATACACCATTGTAATGTAAGATGTTAATGATAGGGGAAACTGTATGAGAGCTCTCTACCATCTGATCAATTTTTCTATAAACCAGAAACTGTTCTAAAATACAAATTCTATTCATAAAAAATTAATTAAAAATACAGCTATGTGCTCCAGTACTATAAAAATGAAAGAATTATATGAAATTTAAATTTCAGTGTTCATATATAAAGTCTTATTGGAATAAAAAAAATACATACGTGAGAAATATAACCCAGATTTTATTTTATTGAAAAAGCCTTCTGAGGAAACCACAAAGCCCCCTTAAAAATGAATTACCCAAAAGAAAACTGTATATAATAGAAACCTCTAGAATTACACACACATGTGTGCACACATACACATAAAGCGAAGCTAGAAATCAGTTGGTTAAAAAAATGTATAGGACAGGTGGCGTTGAAAAAAAAAACCAACAGATGTTGGATGATTCTGGCAGAAAATGCAAAATCCCCATTCTGGGGTTTCGTGCAGGGGACTCAAGGGGACCCTCGTGAAGGGGATGGGGAGATAGATGCCTGTTGTGCCCCAGCCCGTATCATCTCTGACCCTCACCACAGCCCACCAACGTCGGTATCTCTACCACCCTCAGCAGGGAAATTGAGGGAAACAGGTTCATCGAGGCAGAGCCACCTGCTCAAGACCCAGAGCCCATCGACGATGGCGTGATGCACACGCAGCCTTGTCTAGCTACAAGGTCCATACTCCTTCTTTATTCCCTGAAGTCTGTCACTGAAATAAGTTAAAGTTACAGAAAAGGATACATACTTTTCAATTTTGCACCTCTCATTGGCAGAGCTCAACATCAAGAAGTGAAAGGAAAGTGTTTCCAGAGGAAGAGGAAGGAAACCTCGAAAGAGGCACAGGCATCTAAGTTGACATGGATGGAGTTGAGGACCCCAGGCCATCGTGACTCTGTTGAGCTCCTTTTCCACCATAGGCAGAATGCAGGATGCAGGGAGGCCGTGGAGAGGGGGATGGAGGTGGTAGTAGTTGCAAGGTATGGAAGGCACAGGGATGAGAACTTTTTGAATATTTGACTTGGTTTTTTTCTCACAGACATAATCTAGAAGGGAGAATTTTCCAGCAGGGGCACTAAAACTTTCTCCAGTGGATGTTGCATTCATGCTATCAGCACAGCAGCAGGAGCAAGCGACAACCACAGCCAGGGTCAACTCAGGCCAGGCAGAGCTGGTCAACACCGCACGCCGGGCCGCCAGCGTCATAAGCCAAGCACGCAGCGTTTGAGCATCTCCGTGACAGAGGAACTGGCTGTGTCACGGCCTGAATTTTACTCTTTGAAAACTATTATTTAAGTTAAACAAAATCTATCTTTGTGTAACCTAATATTCTTTCCCACAAGGAAAAGCAGAACACATTCAGTTGTTCTGGTCTCACTTTTTATTTTTCCCAAAATTTCAAACAAACTAGCTGTCATTTTTTTCTTTCTTTCTTTTTTCTTTTTTTTTTTTTTTGATACTGGACCAGGCCAGTGTTCATTACCTATCCCCAAGTCTGAGGGGGGAAGGGAGAACCACATAACTTTTCCCTTGTTTTGGTATTTCAAGAACCACCCAATGGCTGTAATTCAAACATTTTCTGAAATATTCAGCATTAGGATTGGGCCCAAACTGGTAAACTTCAGTTCAAAACATGAAAATCAGGAAGAATGAAAACTTAAGTTATGAGCAAGAAAATTCAAGTCACACAGTATTTTGTTTCAAGGTGCAATCTAAACACTGCCTGTAACACCAACACCAGCCAAAACCAAAAACAGTAAAGAATACCATAAAGAAATAATTCAGTAAAGCAATCCTCAGTGCTACTCTGAAATGCCACAAAAGGGAAGAAAAGATCTGCCTGGGATGATGCAAGTTCCAAGAACAAAACTACAGGAACAAGCTCCCTCGCTAGAATCACCCATTTTCTCCTTGCCAGGCTGATGACAGTTCAGAACCACGGGCGTTCCATACACCGTTACCCCAAAGCTGTCACTTCCCTTGGAACAAATGCACAAAAAGAGATGTGAGATGGATTGGGGGAAAGGGGAGAAAGCTTCATGCTCCAGGAGCTGAGGGAGGTGGAAATAGGAATTTGTTTAATGGGTACAGAGTTCAGTTTTACAAGATGAAAAAGTTGCAAAGATGGGTTGAATGAATATAGTTAACAATACTGAACTGTACACTTAAAAATGCCTAGAATAGTAAATTTCGTGTTATGTGTATTTTACTACAATTCAAAATACAAATTAATTAAAAAAAAAGCTTCATGCTCTAAATAATGCTCGATAGTAAGCCTGTAAGAGGCGTTTCCTCTGGGCACGTAACAAGGGCACTGACGTCCAGGAAGGCAGGTATAGAGCCCGACCACAGCTAAAGTGCTTTGTCACCTGCTGGGTGCCAACCACACTCTGACAGCACACCGGGCAGGGTCTCCCCGAGGCCCCGTGCCGAGCCCGGCAAGCCAGATGAAAATCCAACAGCCACAAAACACAAGCCTTAAAGACATGTGACAAAGTCTCCCCATCTTTTTTTCCCGTGGAAACTCATGCTCAGGAGAAGTCTTAGAAGCAACGGCCACATAATGTTTAGGGAGACACCTGGCTGGGGAGGGAACTGTGCAGCCAATCGTCTGGAAATTCTGTCTCCGGCGTCCAGCTCTGGCTGCACCCCAGCAAGCCTTCAGAGCTCTGGCCGCATTTGTCACATTTCCTTGGCAGCCTGGGGGCTGAACGGACCCACTGCCAGCAGCACACTGCGGCTCTCCTAGCTGGGCGACTTGGGAACACGGTGGGGTTGGGGGCAGACAGGCACCAGAGAAGGAGCAGTGGTTGGGGGCACCGTGGGAAGGAGCTGCTCACCATGCCAGGCAGGGTTTTCATGAGAGTACCACCTACCTGCACGACCCAGGGCCTCACCAAGGACAGACAGGGACCTGTGGGTGACACCCTCAGGTGGCATACACTGCTACTCAGACCCCCAGACAGGAGGGGGCTCTACTCTCTGGCACAGTGCCCGTGAGTGGGGTCCCCAAGGCAGCAGCACCAACATCACCTGCTTGCTTGCAGCAAATACATGTTTTGGAGCCCACCCCAGACCCACTTTCCCAGAGGCTCTAGGGGTGGGCCAGCCCCCCCATGGTGAACACCTCCCCCTGCCTCTCCCTGGGCTTCCAGCACCCGCTGGAGTGTGAGAACCAGCGACTGCTCTAACGCTATGCTAGCTTTGCTAGTCACCAGAGAAAGGCTTGTTGTCTATTTCATATGGTAATTCAGTAAAATTGATGTCATTTTCCCTCCAAACAGAACTTGCCTGGAACGTCTCCGGGTTTTCATTCCACTCCATGGTTGTTAAGGAAGCTAAGAACAACCACAGCTCTGTTGAGTGGCTCCATTTTCCAATTTGGCTGCCCAAACCCAGGCTTTCTGGTATCAGCACCACCTGTTTCCGTCTGCAATTTGTTCTTTAAAATATTCCCACTCCTATGTCACTGCCACCCCAACCAAAGGAGAATCGTGTCACATGTGTAAAACGGCACGGCAGCACCTCAGGAGAACCCACAGCAGCCAAGCCGGGGCAGCCCTCTGCAGCTGGCGGCCAGCTCCGACACCCAGCCTGGGGGAGGCACCTTCCTCTGCGTGGACCTACGCAGGTGACACAGAGCCGGGAGGAGGACTCCATTCCCCTGAACAAGAGGCAGGCAGAAGGAGCCTTTAAAACACGAGCCAGTGCACATCACTCTTCTGCTTAAGCCCACGCAGCGGCTCCCCAGAGCACTGGATGGAACCCATTCTCCATGCCCCGGCACACAGCCTGCCCACCTCTCACCACGCTCTGCCACCCTCCCCATCACCCACCAGGAACTGCCTCTCTCTGTGCCTCTCAAACGCCAGGCTGTCCCCACTGGCTGGCTCCTCATGTTGGCTGAACACCTTCTCCTCCAAGGGGTGGGTCACACCTCTCCCAGAGGGGACCCTGACAGCCTCGGTCACGTGCTGCCACTTGGTTCTTTGCATAACGGTTACTGCTTTCTGGTCTTTCCTTCTCACTGCACGTGTCTCAAATGCTGTCTGTGGTTCCCACTGCATGAGCTCCATGAGGATGAGACCTCTCGTGGTCCCTACTCTATCCCAGAAAAGGACAGAGGAGTCACGAGCACACATGAAGTGCCCAATAAATACAGCTGAACGGAATCTGTGCATCTCTTTTCTATTTTTGTGGTCAAGTACACATAACATAAAATTTGCCATCTTAACCATTTTAAGTATACAGCTGTGTGTTAACTGTGTACTTAATCACAGTGTTTAAGTACATTTCAGATTGCTGTGCATCCGATCTCCACAACTCTTTTCATCTTGCAAATCTGAAACTCTGCATCCATTAAACAACTCCCCATTGCTCCCTCCCCCCAACCCCTGGCACCCCCCATGCTACTTTCTGTCTCTATGAACTTGACTACTCTAGGTACCCCCTAAGTGGAATCATGCCGTATTTGTCCTTCTGGGACCATCTTATGTCACTTAAGCAAAATGTCTTCAAAAGCTCATCCATGTTGTAGCAGGTGTCAGAGTTTCCTTCCCCTGACAGCTGAACAACATTCCCTGGTAAGCCTACACCACACCTGTTCATCCAGTCATCCGTCAGTGGACACCTGGGCTGCTTCTGCCGCTTGGCTGTCGTGAATAACGCTGCTGTGAACGTGGGTGTGCAAATCTCTCCTCCAGACCCTGCCTTTGTTTCCGTATATATCCAAGAGAGGACAGCTGGGTCATACGAGTGAACCTCTTCTCTAGCCTTTGTGCTGGGGTTTTCAATGATTTTTTTTTTTTTTTTTTTTTTAGGGGCTAAACAGCTGCTGTTTTCATTGGGGAAAATTTCTCCCACTGGGCGAGCTCTGGAGAAAGACAGGGACCCTCTTCCCATCATAGAAAGCAAAGTGGGTGGAGACTCGCTCTGCCCCCCAGCAGCCCTCTTCCTAGATTCCCTCCAGGGATTCCGGAAGGAGAGGTGACAGGCAGTTGGGAGATGTCCCTGGGACAGAGAAGCGGCCACAGGAGTCCAGCACAGAGGTCAGTATTCAGCAGTGCAGAACCAGCCTGACCTTGGCCTTGATCTTCCCTGGCCTGGCCTCCTGCATCCCCTCCCCTCAAACATACCCCCAAATTCTGAGCCTGGTGACCCAGCCCTCCTTTTGATTCTGGATACCTCCCTCTAAACCTCCAAAAATGGGATTCCTTTTCTCATGCAGTCAGCCCATGTCTAGCTTCTGCTGTTTGTGATCAAAACCCCCAACAAACACAAGAACCCACCTTACTGCTCTAGGGTTTACAAAACTCCTTTCTTCCCTGTTGGAAAATGGGACCACTTTGCATGATGCCAATTTCCTTTGGTACCTCCTCCAGGCTTCGTAAGTCCTCAAGAATGACAACAGCAGCTCCTTCTATAACTCTGGGGTCTGCACAGCAGGGTGTGGGTGGTGAGCTACTCACAGCAGCCAGGTGTTCTCTCCGTGTAGTTTTTGTTTTGGGTTTTTTTTTTTTTCCCTTTAACATGTCTTGCTTTAACTTCTCCATCTCGTACCACCCTCCTTGAAAGACAAGATCTGCAGGGGACGGCCCACAGCGCAGTGGCCCGCCTCAGGGGCTGTGTGGGAGGGGTAAATATGTAATTATATTGATGCAGACACACTTTCTACCAGAGTTTAATACACCCTCTCTGTGTGATGTGCTTGGAATACAAAGGCTTTTCAGAAGTAAATTAATAAAGGAATTAAAAAAGCAAAGCCGGTGTTTGTTTCCATGACTTCAGCGCTAAATCCTTCGCACAGGATGTTAGTATATGGCATCAGTCACTCATTTGTGTGTTCAGACTCCACAGATATTTCTGAATCATCTCCTGCATGTGTACCAGACACTAGGTAAATAACGGGGAAAGTGTAAACATAGGCCTACCTCGATGAGCTCACAGATACTAGAAAGAGATAATAAGTAGGATGATTTTTAAAATTGTGGTAAAACATACATTAACAAAAGTTCACCATTTTACACAGTTTTCAGGGCACAGGTTAGTGGCATTACATATATTCATACTGTTATACAGCATCACCACGATCCATCTCCAAACTTTCTTTATCTTGCAAAACAGAAACTCTGTACCCACTAAACACTCTATTCTCCTCTCCCCCAGCCCTGGCAACCAACATTCTGTTTTTCTGTCTCTGTGAATTCAATACTCTAAGTTCTTTTTGCATGTAGATATAGTCCAACACTTTTTCATTTTTTTATCATCATAGCTCACAGCAACCTCAAATTTCTGGGCTCAAGGGATCCTCCTGCCTCAGCCTCCTGAGTAGCTGGGACTACAGGTGTGTGCCACTACGGCCAGCTAATTTAAAAATTTTTTTAGAGACAAGGTCTCACTATGTTGCTCAGGCCAGTCTTGAACTCCTGAACTCAAATGATCCTCCTGCCTCAGCCTCCCAAAGTTCTTTGATTACAGGCATGAGCCACCACACAATTCTTGAAAAGATCATCATTTCTCCATTGAATGGTCTTGACCATCCTGTCAAAAATCATTTGATCACATAAGGGAATGGTAATTTCTGAGCTCCATTTTATTCCTTTGGTCTTTATGTTTGTCTTTATGCCAGTAAGGTGTTTTGATTACGATAGATCTGTAGTAAATCTTCAAATAGGAAATGTGAGCCCTCCAACTTTGCTTTTTCAAGATGGTTTTTGCTATTCAGTATACTTTGAAATTCCATATGAATTTTTAAATGGATTTAGCTATGTCTGAAAAAGAGCATCATTGGGATTTTGATAGAAATTGCATTGAGGCCGGGCGCGGTGGCTCACGCCTGTAATCCTAGCACTTGGGAGGCCGAGGCGGGCGGATTGTTTGAGCTCAGGAGTTCGAGACCAGCCTGAGCAAGAGCGAGACCCCGTCTCTACTAAAAATAGAAAGAAATTATTTGGCCAACTAAAAAATATATATAGAAAAAATTAGCCGGGCATGGTGGCGCATGCCTGTAGTCCCAGCTACCCGGGAGGCTGAGGCAGTAGGATCGCTTAAGCCCAGGAGTTTGAGGTTGCTGTGAGCTAGGAGGACACCACGGCACTCACTCTAGCCCGGGCAACAAAGCGAGACTCTGTCTCAAAAAAAAAAAAAAAAAAAAAAAAAGAAATTGCATTGAATCTGTAGATTGCCTTGGGTGGTACTGATATAACAATAACTCTTCCAATCCATGAACATGATTTTCCATTTATGTCTTAATTTTTTTCATCTGTGTCTTATAGTGTTCTGTGTGTCTTTTACTTCATTGGTTAATTACTAAGTATTTTATTCTTTTTGATGCTACTGTAAATGGAACTCTTTTCTTAATTTCTTTTTTGTATTGTTCATTGTTAGTTTTGTATACTGCTACTTTGTTGAATTTATTAGTTCTAACAGTGTGCATGCGCGCGTGCGTGCAAGCACACGAGAAAAAAGATCATTAGGATTTTCTACATATAAGATAATAACATCTGTGATCACTGATCATCTTACTTCTTCCTTTCCTTTTTTGGATGCTTTTCTTTTCCCTAAGTGCTCTGGCTAAACTTCAGAACAGAAGTGATGACAGCAGGCACCCTTGCTTTGTTCCTGATTTTAGAGGAAAAGCTTTCAGTCTTTCACCTCTGGGTATAATGTTAACTGTGGATTTTCAATATATGGCTCTTATGATGTTGAGGTAGTTTCCTTCTATTCCTAAGTTTACTGTATGCTTTTATCACAAAAAGGTGCTGAATTTTGTCAAATTCTTTTTCTGCATCAATTGGGATGATCATGTGGCTTTTCTCCCTTCATTTTGTTAATGTGGTGCACCCATGTTCATTGATTTGCATATGTTGAGCCATCCTTGCACTGCAGGGATGAATCCCACTTTGTCATGGTGCATGATCGTTTTAACATGCCACTGAATTTGGTTTGTTAGTATTTTATTGAGAATTTTTGTATCAATGTTCATAAGGAATATTGTTTTCTTCTTCATAAGGAACTGTAGTTTTCTTTGTCTATCTTTGGTATCAGGGAATGCTTGGCCTCACAGAATGAGTTAGGAAGTGTTCTTTCCTCCTCAATTTTTTGCAAGAGTCTGAGGAGGACTGGTGTTAGCTCTTCTTTGAATGTTTGGTAGAACCCAGGGAGCTCATCGGGTCCAGGGCCTTGCTTTACTGGGAGAGCCCTGTGAAAGGGGGTTCCCCACCCAAAGCAAGGGGAAGCCACGGGGGCTCAATGCTCCCTGGTGACAAGGCCCTAATTCCGTTGGAGGAAGATCCTGCTGGCCATTCTGTAGCAAGGATTCAAGGGGGAAGAAAATGGAAGTGAAGAGCCCAGCAAGGATACTCTGGGAGCTGTCAAGGCCAGAAATGATGGCAGTGAGTCTAGGGTGGAGACGGAGAGAAAGGATGAACTCCAGACATGCCTGTCACCTTGACACAGGGGTCCCTCAGCCCTGGGATGCAGTCTTTGCTCAGCTGTGTGCTCATGGGCTCCATGTCCCAGCTCTGTCACTTCCCCGAGCCTCCACTACCCTTCTCTGTGAAGCAGGAATGACAAAACCCACCAGGTATCAGAAGGCAGTGACGTGAAGGCACCTGTCTGCTGTCTGGGCTGGTTGGTGCATCACAAGCCTCCACTTCTCTGTCACTTAAACATGGGTTGGGGGGCCACTGGTTGATGCTGATCTAATGCATCACACCTGTGAGATACTGTGAAAACCGTGAGTAAACACTAGGCACCAAATTCTCCCAGCTTTGGATGTGGTGTCAGCCCTCCGAGGTGGCACAAGCCCCTGGTCTGTGTTGGGGACAGAGGCCTGATCAGGTTCTTCCTGGGGGCCAGGGTGGCCTGCTGGGCCCCTGCCACAGAGACCCAAGTGGGAGGGCAGGGGGCGGGGGAGGGTACCCGGCCACTGGCACCAGGGATGCTATTTCCCACAGCCTGGAGAGAAATGCGTTGGAAGGAACGTGGGTTGGAAGCAGACCACTCCAGCAGGTTTCTTTCCAAATCTCCAAATCCAGGGGGGTTAAGGAGACAGAGCCACTCCCTCCCGCAGCCCCACAGAGAAAGCGCTCTGGAGGGAGACAGACGGGCTCACTGGCATCTTGTTCCTGCTCGCCGCTCCTGGGGGGCTCGTCTAATGACAGGGCTCCTGGTCTCAGCCACAATCCTTCCCCCTCCTCCTGGCTTAACAGTTATCTCACTTACTAACAGAAATCCCTTTTCTAAAACAGCCATAGGCAGGAGAAAATTCTTTGGATTTCCTAAACTAGGATTTGAGGGATTGAAGAAGGGTTGTGCTGGTGAGAGATGGTCTCATTTAAAACAAGGCGTCGTGTCTGAACGGAACTTGTCTCTCACTTTACTGAACAGCGGCCCACGTCTAGGGGAGGGCTGCTGTGGGGTGGTGTGGGCCGACCTGTGTGAGGGGCCTGGCCCTGATCAGATGGACGACGGAAAAGCTAAGTGTCACGGCACCGTGCCCTTCACAGCTAAGTGTCACTGCACCATGCCCTTCACGCAGTGGGATTGCCCTGACTGGGTAGGCCTCCTCAGGAAACATCTAAGTCCAGACCGCTCGTGCTTGGCCCCAGATATGCGCTAAGCAGTGGGCTCTGGAGCCTCCGGTGTCTTAGTACAAGCAGCTGAAGAGGAATGAAGGCCGTCCTCCTGTTAGAGGCAAGGAATGGAACTCTCCAGTCCCTGTCCTTTAGTCCTATGGTCCCCAACCCTGGGGCTGCAGACCAGTACTGGTCTGTGGCCTGTTAGGAATGGGGCCACACAGCAGGAGGTGAGTGGCAGGCTAGTGAGCGAAGCTCCATCTGTATTTACAGTAGCTCCCCATCCTCGCATCACGGCCTGAGCTCCACCTCCTGGCAGATCAGTCACTGTCTCCCACCACCCCCAGATGTGACTGTCTAGTTGCAAGAAAACAAGCTCAGGGCTTCCACTGATGGTCAGCTGTATAATTATTTCATTATATATTACAACGTAATAATAATAATAGAAATAAAGTACACAATAAATGTAATGTGCTTGAATCATCCCGAAACCATCCCTCCCCACCCCCGTCACCCCCGGTCCATGGAAAAATTATCTCCCATGAAACCAGTCCCTGGTGCCAAAATGGCTGGGGACCACTGTTTTAGTCCTTATGGCCCACGAGGGGTGGGGGGCAGTAAGGACGTCTCCATGTACCATCCCCACCCCTCCGCCTCCCTGCCTGGATGATAAATTATGACAGCAATATCAAAGTGGAAGCTCTGCCTTATTACTATCTTAGTTGTTGTAATGAATGTTTATTCCTTGCACTTGTGCCCAGGATAATTTTTTAAAATGAGATGAAAAAATCTGCAGATGAAAGAGTGTGGTGCAGAGCCAGGCCCCCCAGCCCTCCTGGTGGGCTTCCTCCCGGCAGACGTGAACGCTACAGCCCATCATTAACCAGCTACCAGGCAGACCTGGGTTTGTGCACCAAAATATCTCTCAGGAACCAGGGCCAAGCACCATTACAAGTTAACCAAAGCAACTGCATTTCCAGGGATACACCCAAAAGAATTGAAGCCGGGATGTGACCAGATATTTGCACACCCATGTTCACAACAGCCACAAGGTGGAAGCAGCCCAAGTGTCCATCAATGGCTGAATGCATACACGAAACGTGGCACGTACACACAGTGAGACAGTATTCACCCTTACGAAGGAAGTCAATTCTGACACATGCTATAACCTGGATAAACTCTGAGGATGTCATGCTGAGCGAAATAAGCCATTTGTCCATGAAAAGGCGAATACCGTAGGACTCCATGTAGACAAGGTACATAGAGTCACCAGATTCACAGAGACAGAAAGTAGAATGGTGGGTGCCAGGGGCCGTGGGGAGGGGGGCTAGGGAATTAGCGTTTTACGAGTCCAGAGTTTCAGTTTTGGGAAGATGAAAACGTTCTGGAGATGGGTGGTGGTGATGATAGTTGCACAAGGTGAATATGCTTGATGCTACTGAGCTGTGCACTTACAAATGGTTCAGATGGTAAATTTTATGTTACATATGTATTTTACCACAATAAAAAATAGAAAAAGAAACCCCCCCAAAAAGATTTTTTTTTTTAAAGTTAACAGAACTCCCAGAGTTTATGACTTCGAAGGAGGGGTGGGAGCAACAGGGTATCCTCCCACTGTGCCCATCGAGGACTGCATCTAGAAAGCTGACTGCCAGCCAAGGGTCCCCGGGGGCTCCAGCAGCAGTGCGCTTTGCAGAAGAGCCTGTCATGTGAGGAATATGTGGGTCCAGCACGGAGCTCAACGTGGAGACTACACTCTCAAAGTGCCACCCACACAGCCTCCGCTGCAGAGCACAGCGTGCCTGCGGGCCATGAACAAGCCAGAGGGAGTTTCCCGCAGGCAGAGACGTGTGTGTCCCAAAGCCTGCGCTGGGAAGCCTGACTAAACAGAGACAATGGGGTACCAGAGACTTGTCCTCACAGAAAGCAGGATCACTACGGGGCTCCCCACACCCACTGGGCCCAGGATTTCCCTGTGGCCAGTTAGGGGAGAGAGAGGCTTGGCCCAGTGGTCACAGCTCTGCCAGCCACTTCCTGTATGACCCTGACCATGTCAGGACCCCCCACTGTGGCCTCAAACTCTCTCTGTTCCTTTTTTCAGCCAGTGGCTCCACAGTCCACCCAGGCACCCAGCTTCAAGCCCAGATGGAGTCTGCATTTCCCTCGCCGCCTCCTCCTGCCTCTCCAACCCCTGCATCGTGCTGGTCACCGATCCCTGTGGGCCTTTCCTCCCAAGCACCTCCTCTACCCCACTCCTGCCCTCAGCTCTGACCCTCTCCCCACACATGCTCCATCCCCGATGCTCTTTGTGCCACTTCCCTGCAGACACTGGGCTGTCCTTCCAAATATCCACCTGGGCATGCTGCTCTCCACCCCTCCAGAGAGCAGCCCCCCACTTCCTGGGGTAGAGCCCACACTCCTCAGGATGCCCGACCCCTCTCCCTCACCCTACCCTGTTCACACCTCCACCCGCACCCTAGGGCCCCTCCACTCCTGTTCCAGCCATGTCCAGCCACCTGCCTTCCCCACATGGAGCTAACAGACCTCCAGGCCTGGCTCCTGCTGCGTGACCTTGCCACTCACCCCTAAACTGGCAGGCACTTACTCCCTGCTCAGGGTTCACTCTTGCATGAAGCCTCATGCTGCAGGGTGATCCCGTGCCAGCCCTCCACCTGGGCCCCAGGGGCCCCTGAAGATGTTTCTACGGTAGCATGAATGCTTTATTCATCTGTCAATGCTACTGCCTTTCCAGGGAAGGACCAGATCTATTTTGCATTTGTATTCCTGGCACCTAACACAATGCCAAAGACTTTTGAAGGTCATTGAAAACACTTGTTGGGAAAATGGATGGATGGTGGAGCTAGGATGCCTCTGAAGATGTAGTATTTGAGGAGTGCAGCCTCCCTCACCCCCGTTACGTAAAGCAGGTTTCCTACCACCCCCATTCAACAAATCAGATGCAGACACAGGCTTCATCCATGGTTCCCTCAACTAGATGACCTCTCTCCCCACTTCCCACCAGGCCCTCTCGGCCCATGGCAAACTCTGTTTTCCAGTAAAGTTGGTTTGATTCCGCCCACTCCACTCCTTAGAGTTGACTCCTTAGAGCAGGGTCTGGGACTCGCTCAACTTTGAATGCTCAACTTTGAATGCCCCCCTGCATGGATCTTGCGTGCAGCAAGGGTCTTGAGCAGCCTTCTGCTAACGAGTGGCCCAACCACTGAGCAGATCAGGTACCTCAACCCCACACCAGGGCAGAGCTGGCAGCAGGCACTTTCCCAGAGGAAGCCCCCCAATCCCGCCCTCTGCGATGCCGGGGATCACAAGGCTGTGTTCCCCCGCCCCCAACCCAGCTTCTTCCTCTCCTGAGGAGACACGACACAGCACCTGTCCCCAGAGCTCTCATCAGGAGGAAACAGAGCCCAGCTGTGTCAGGACCCGCAGACTCACCATGTTCATGACGGTGAGGATGAACCTCTGGGCGGCCTCCGCCCCGTGGTACTGCACCATGTCGGCGTCGGCCACCACCAGCGTCTCTACCGTGTGCTCATTGGTGAGCTGGATGGCGTTCCTCCGCTCCCGCCCGTCCCGCGACGGCCTGCTCCTCCTCAGCTGCTGCTTTTCTAGAAAACACCGGAGACCTTGGTTTATCGACGTCCAAAACCATACAGCGCAAAGGCTTCCGTTGAGCCTCCCCAAGAGAATGGTCAGTCTTGACCGGCCGAAGAGAGACCCGGCGCCCACCGTGGTGAGGCTGAGCTCGCTGCCTCGGCAGGAGGGAGACAGCCGCGGGGGCGGACACCAAGGGGGCCCCGAGTACCACAGGAGAGGAAACCTGCCCCTTCGGAGCGACCCGGACAGCCGCACACAGAGGAAAAGGAAGCCTGGACCCGGTGGAGAGGGACCTGAAAGCCCCTGAGGCTGAGGACACAGAACTGGCAAAGGCTCCCGAAAGGCTACGCAGTGCTGCTAACTGGGACCAAGGCAGGACAGCCCTGGAGGGTGGCATCCCAGCAACTGCGTGAATGACGAGCCATGAATGTTGGCACGTATGAAAGCATTAAGGGAAAAAAAACATAATCAGAAAAAAAAAATCATATGACACACATCCAGGCTAAGATTGTCCTTGTCTCACAACAGGGAAGGCTTATTAGTAAATGTGTGAGTAATCCCCCGTGGGCTCTTTAGATAAACTATTCCCCTGTAAGATCTTACTTGGATAAATAAATATTGTTATTAAAGAGACCATAGCTGTATGTTCAAAGCTGTCATGTGAGGACTGACATGGTCTTTGTACACAGAAACACTAACCAACACCACAGGTTGATACAGACAGCATGCACTTTCAGAATCCAAATGTGAGTAGAAAGGCTGTTCTTTGATAGTTATTACTTACATTTTAGCACTAGCTCATACAGACACATCTCTGCTACAGTGTAAATGCAGTAAAACACACTCTACGTCGGCACCAGCAGGCTTCATTAAGTGACCCAGTCACTCCAGAACCAAAAATAGATACAGCACCCTTTATCCATGAGAGTAAGTTCCAAGACCCCCAGCGGATGCCTGAAACCACACACAGTACTGAATCCTACATATATGTGTTTTCTTCCTATATACACATACCTGTGACATAGTTTAATTTATAAACTATATATAGTATGAGATTAATAATAAAATAATCATGAGAATATATTGTCATAAAAGTTATGTGAATGTGGTGTCTCCTTTCCTCCTCCCCCTCACAATTGTACTGTTATTGTACTGTTCTCACCTATTTTCAAATCATGGTTGACCACAGGTAAATGAAACTGTAGAATGCAAAGCCACAGATAAAGGGACACTATTGCATTATGAAATAATCTGAGATATGGATATTATAATTTATAAATAAGAATGCTGTTCAATGTAATTATAATCATGAAAAAGTGACAATCAAAATGTCCAAAAACAGAGCAAGCCAACAGCAGCAGAAAGGTATGCAGCCATGAAAACCACACCTGTGAAGGTTATTTACTGATACAGACAGGAGATATAAACCTGTATATACAGTTAGATCCCAATTGTGTAAAAATGTTAAACACAAGTATCTTCATGCCCTCCCAAAAAACACATACATGCATACTAAAAAACCCAAGAAGAACTTAACTAAAATGTTAATGGTGGGTGACGTGTTATCTTCCTTTTCCTTTTGTTCCTCTGTATTTTCCCCATTTATGTAATGAACAAGTATTACTTTATTTAAATAAATATCATTGAGTTTGAGAAAAATACAGAAGTCACTTTTAAACTCTAAATGATAAAACAGAAGGCACAGGGGAGCAAAGTATGCCACCTGATTTATCACAAACATGCAGAATCGAAGAGGGGAATGTCTTGTGAGCCCCTTGGGACCGGCCTCCGCCTCTCCCTAGAGCCAGGCTCACCTCCCATCAAGCCTTCTGGGCCTCCACAGCAGAATAAGGGAAGGAAGCGTCCATTCTATGACAAAAGGCAAGGTCCTAGATGGCTTTTCCTTTGCCCATGGGCAGGATGAAAGAGGCTCCTGGCTGAAAATCTGTTGAGTAACTCCCACCTCCATTCAAGCAGGTTACCCCAACCTGTCCAACCTGGAATCTGTGAAGAGCCACCTTGTTTCCATTTTAAGGTGATGGAGGTAAAGGAACACCTAAGCAGAAACTTTGTTATAACATTCCCCAGGCAACCAACTGCAAGCCAAATGGTGGCCATGGCCCTTCTCAAAGTCAGTAGTAGTAACCCATCTCTTGCAGTCACCAACTCATGTTCCCCACGTTGGCTGTTCAGTTCTTGTTTCCACACCTTGCCATGTATTTTCAGGGTCTAGTACAGAAAGAGCTGCATTTTTAGCATGGCCCAAATGACACATTAGGAATCCTTCTTTAGGAGGCAGCTAACTTCAATATATAAGCACTGAGCACACTCCAAGGAAAGTAGCCCATCACTCCCAGACCAGAGGAGCAACTTGCTCCTGGACATTTAACATATCAAAATCCTGCACTGGGTATGTCTTTCAAGTTTACAAAGGAGGACCGATAAGACCTGTCCCCCTCCCTCCCTCCAGCGTCTTGGAGAGCTAACATAACAGGGTTGTCATAAAGGGTGACATGCTGTGAGTTAATGTATGTTTAGAATACTAAGTAGTAGGCAGGTACTCTGTGGTTTTTAAAGGGGTTTCACTTTGACTACTTCATTTGCTCCTTTCATTGCCCCCATCCCCTAGAGCACACACTTGCTGGGAAATAAACACTCATTGAACAAATACTGGCTCAGTAGCCTCAAATCAGTGCTGGTGAGATCTTGCCACAAAATGAGTGCCAAAAACCCTGCATTTTGTTCAATTGATCCCTTTATCATTCTATAATGACCATTTTTGTCTTTACTGTTGTTGATTTAGTCTATTTTATCTACTGTAAGAATAGCTACTCCTGTTTGCTTTTGGTTTCTATTTGCATGGAATATTTTTTGCTATCTCTTTACGTTGAGTCTATGAGAATCTTTATGAGTTAAATGGGTTTTGTGGAGATAGCAGATATCTGGGTTCTGTTTTTTTATCCATTCTGCCAATCTATGTCTTCTAAGTGGGGCATTTAGATTGTTAACAATCAAAGTTAATATTGGTAAGTGAGATACTGTTCCAGTCACGATGTTGATTGTTACATAGTTGTTTTGTATTCTCCCCTGTGTTACATTTTATAAGAGCTGTGAGTTTTTACTCTCCAACGTTTTTATACTGGTGAGTATGGACCATTCTTTCTAGTGTGTAGAGCACTTTTGAACATTTCTTGTAGGGCAGATATAGTGGTGACAAATTCCTTTAGTGTTTGCTTGTCTGGGAATGACTACTTCCACTTCATTTATGAAACTTACTTTTGTAGGATACAATCCTAAATATATATGCACCTAACACCTGAGCTCTCGGATTCATAAAACAAATACTACTAGTCCTAAGAAATGAAACAATAGTAGGGAATTTGAACACTCCACTGACAGAACTAGACAGATTGTTAAGGCAGGAAATACACACTAGACTTAAACGAGATTCTAAAAAAAGTGGACATAACAGACATTTACAGAACATTCTATCCAAAAACTGCACAGTATACATTCTTCTCATCAGCGCATGTAACATTTTCCAAGAAAGACCATATGGTAGGCCACAAAACAAGTCTAAGCAAATTTTTAAAAATTGAAATCATACCATGTTATCATCTCAGACTACTGTGGAATAAAACTAGAAATCAATTCCAAGAGGAACTCTCAAAACTATACAAACATGTGAAAATTAAACAAACTGCTGCTAAACAGTATTTCAGTCAATGAGAAAGTCAAGATAGAAATCAAAAAAATATTTTGAATTGAATGACAATGGCACCACAAGCTTCCAAAATCTTTAGGATACAACAAAAGGAGTCTTAAGAGGAAAGTTCACAGTACCAAATGCCTACATCAAAAAGACAGAAAGATCACAAACAACCTAATATCACACCTTAAGAAAGCAGAAATGTAAGAATAAACCAAAGCTAACAGAAGATGAGAAATAACAAAGATCAGAGCAGAACTAAGCAAAATTGAAACTAAAAAGCAATACAAAGGATCAATGAAATGAAATGTTATTTCTTTGAAAAGATAAACAACACTGACAGACCAGTAGCTAAATTAATTCCAAAAGAGCGAGGATTCAAATAAGCTCTACTGGAAATGAAAAAGGAGACATGACAACTGATACCACATAAAGATTAATACAAAAGATTATCCAAGACTACTATGAACATCTCTATGCACACAAACTTGAAAATCTAGAGGAGACATAAAATTTTGGAAACACACCACCTCCCAAGATTGAATCAGGATGAAATAGAAATCCAGAACAGAAGAATGAGTAATAGCAAGTTTGAATCAGTAATAAAATATCTACCAACAATTCAAGCCCATGACCACACAGATTCACAACCAAATTCTACCAGACCTACAAAGAATAACTGGTACCTATCCTACTGAAACTGTTACACAAAATTGAGGAGCAAGGAATCCTACCTAACTCATTCTACAAAGCCAATATCACCCTAATAACAAAGCCGGAAAGAAAACACACACACAAAAATAAAACTGCAGACCAGTATACTAATGAACACAGATGCAAAAATCCTCAACAAAATGCAAACAAACTGAATCCAACAGCACATTAAAAAAAAAATTATTCACCATAATCATATGGGTTTCAGTCCAAGGATGCAAAGAGGGTTCAACATATCCAAATCAATAAATATGATTCACTACATAAACAGAATTAAAAACAAAGGCTACATAATCATCTCAATAGATGCAGAAAAAGTATTCAATAAAATGCAGCACCCCTTCATAATAAACTAGGCATAGAAGGAATGTATCTCAAAATAATAAAAGCCACATGTGACAAACCCACAGCCAACATTACACTGAATGGAGTAAAGTTGAAAGCATTTCCCCTAAGAACTGGAACAAGACCAGGATGCCCATTTTCACCACTTCCATTCAACATAGTACTGGAAGTCCTAGCCAGAGCAATCAGGCAAGAGAAAGAAATAAAGGGCACCAAAATCAGAAAAGAGGAGGTCAAACTATCCCTATTTCCTGATGATATGATTTTATATCTAGAAAACCCTAAAGATTCCTCCAAAAGACTCACAGAATTGATAAACTCAGTAAAGTCTCAGGTTACAAAATTAATGTATACAAATCAGTAGCATTTCTATACACTAATAACAGCCAAGCTGATAATCAAATCAAGAACTCAATACCATTTACAATAGCTACAAAACAAACAAACAAAACACCCTAGGAATATATTTACCGAGGAGGTAAAAGATCTCTACAAGGAGAACTACAAAATACTGATGAAAGAAATCACAGGTGACACAAACAAATGGGAAAACATCCCATGCTTATGGATTGGAAGAATCAATATTGTTAAAATGTCCATTCTGCCCTAAGTGCTTTACAGATGCAATGCAATTTCCCATCAAAATACCAATGTCATTTTTCAGAGAATTAGAAAAAATAATCCTAACTTTCATTTGGAATCAAAAAGAGCCTGAATAGCCAAAGCAATCCTAAGCAAAAAGAACAAACCTGGAGGCATCACGTTACCTCACTTCAAATTATACTACAAGGGAATGGTCACCAAAACAGCATGGTACTGGTATAAAAGTAGACACATAGATCAATGCAACAGAATGAGAACCCAGAAATAAAACCATACACCTACAACCAACTGATCTGTGACAAAGCAGACAAAAACATATACTGGGGAATGGATGCCCTATTCAATAAATGGTACTGGGAAAATTGGACAGCCACATGCAGAAGAATAAAACTGGATCCCTATCTCTCACTATACACAAAAACTAAATCAAGATGGATTAAAGACTTAAATGTAATACCTAACACCATAAAAATTCTAGAAGAAAACATAGGAAAAATTCTTCTGGACATTGGCCTGAGCAAAGAATTTATCACTAAGACCCCAATAGCAAATATAACAAAACCAAAAATAAATAAATGTAACTTAATTAAACTAAAAAGTTCTGCATAGCAAAAGAAATAAGAGAGTAAACAGACAACCTACCATATGGGAGAAAATATTCAGAAACTATACATCCGACAAAGGACTAATATCCAGAATCTACAAGGAACTCAAACGAATTAGTAAGGAGAAAACAAATAACCTCATTAAAAAGTGGGCAAAAAAGTAACCTTAAGCAAAAATAACAAATTGGGAGGCATCAGTTTACCAGACTTATAAGCTATACTATAAAACAGGGCTATAATAACCAAAACAGCAGGGTACTGGCACAAGAACAGAGACAGAGACCAATAGAACAGGAGTGAGAACCCAGATATAAAACCATCCTCATTTGGCCATCTGATCTTTGACAAAGCAGACAAAAACATACACTGGAGGAAAGAATCCTTATTCAATAAATGGTGCTGGGAAAATTGGATAGGCACATGTAGAAGACTGAAACAGGATCTGCAATTCTCACAAAAATCAACTCATGGTGGATAACAGACTTAAGACAAACCTAAGACATGAAACTATAAGAATTCTAGAAGAAAACGTTGGAAAAACTCCTAGAGACATCAGCCTAGGCAAAGAATTTATGGATAAGACCCCAAAAAGCAATCACAGCAACAACAAAAATAAATAAATGGGACCTTAACAAATTAAAAAGCTTCTGCACAGCCAAAGAAACTATCACTAGCGCAAATAGACAACCTACAGAATGGGAGAAAATAGTTGCAAGCTATACATCCGATAGAGGGCTGATAACTAGAATCTATATAGAACTCAGGAAAATCAGCAAGAAAAAAATCAAATAACCCCATTAAAAAGTGGGCAAAAGACATGAACAGAAACTTTTCAAAAGAAGATAGACTAATGGCCAACAAACATTAAAAAAATGCTCAACGTCTCTAATCATCAGGGAAATGCAAATCAAAACCGCAATGAGATATCACTTAACTTCAGTGAGAACGGCTTGTTATCAAAAAGTCCCATGACAACAAATATTGGCATGGATGTGGAGAGGAAGGAACACTCATACTTTGCTGGTGGGACTGCAAACTAGTACAACCTTTATGGAAAGTAGTATGGAGATACTTCAAAGAACTAAAAGTAGAACTACCATTTGATCCAGCAATCCCACTACTGGGTATCTACCCAAAGGAATAAAAGACATTCTATAATAAAGACATCTGCACTCAGATGTTTATAGCAGTACAATTCACAACTGCAAAGAGATGGAAACAACCCAAGTGCCCATCAATACATTGGGTGGATTAATAAAATGTGGTATATGTATACCATGGAGTACTACTCAGCCATAAAAAAATGATGAACTACCTATTGCATTATCCTGGATGGAGCTGGAGCCCATTCTTTTCTAAGTGAAGTATCACAAGAATGTAAAAACAAACACCACATGTACACACCATTAAATTGGTACTAACTGATCAACACTAATGTGCACATATGGGACGTAACATTCATAGGGTGTCAGGCAGGTGGGGGGGGCAGGAGGGGATGGGTAAATCCTACACCCAGTGGATGCGGTGCACGCTGTCTGGGGGATGGGCACGTTTGTTGGTGGTGCAAAGGCAATTTACGTAACCAAGCATTTCTACCCCCATAATACCCTGAAATTTAATAAAACGTTGGCAAAAGACATGAACAGACATTTTTCTAAAGAAGAAATACAAATGGTCAACATATGAAAAAATGCTCCACGTCACTAATCATCAGGGAAATGGAAGTTAAAACCACAATGAGATATCACCTTGCCCCTGTTAGAATGGTTATAATTAAAAAGCAAAAAAAAAAAAAAAAAAAAATGTTGACATAGATGCAGTAAAAAGGGAACACTTACACACTATTGGTGGGATTGTAAATTAGTACAACCTCTATGGAAAACAGTATGGATATTCCTCAAAGAACTGATAGTAGATTTACCATTGATCCAGCAATGCTATTACTGGGTATCTACCCAAAGGAAAAGAAGTTATTGCATCAAAGACACACCTGCACTCGTATGTTTATCCAGCACAATTTACAATTGCAAAGTCATAGAATCGACCTAAGTGCCCACCAATTAATGAATTAAAAAAATGTGTTGTATATATTAATATAAACATATATCATAGAATACCACTCAGCCAAAAAAAATGAAATAATGTCTTTTGCAACAACTTGGATGGAACTGGAGGCCATTATACTAAGTGCAGCAGTATTTCAGGAACAGAAAAACAAATACCACATGTTCCCACTCATAAGCTAAACAATGGGTATACAGGTCATACACAGTGACATAATGGCCACTGGAGACTCAGAAGTGGGGAGGCTGGTGAGGGATCAAAAATTACCCACCAAGTACAATGCACACTATTTGGGTGACAGGCACACTGAAAGCTCTGTCACTTCACCACTATACAATTCATCCATATAACAAAAAAACACTTGTACCCCCTATTGAAATATTTAAAAAAAAAAAAAAACACCCGAATTTTGGAATTGCAGATAAGAGACCATGGGCCTACATTCCCTTCCAATGCAGGCATCTTTCCTGGGGGTGGTGGCAGGTGGGAGAAGGGGAAATGTGGGGTGGGAGTTTGGAGGCACCTCAGCCTTCTCCTCCCTCTACCCGTTCCGTCAGCACAGCTCTTCGGACTTCACTTTCGACAATCATTCCTTTCCCTCCAGGGAGAAAAGAATCATAATACATTTTTACCTTTAATTCCCTAAACTGCATAAACACACCCTAATAGACAAAGTTTCACAGATGCCAATATTCACAGCTGATAAGCATCTTCAAAAGTAAAAAGAAAAACACCCACTTCGGAATAACACACGTGCAGGATTTTAAACTCACTGGTGAGGTCTAAGTCCGGCAGGCAGCGTGTGGCCGACTGGGGCACTCTCCAAGCTCTGCTCACCATCAGCTGTCTCCAGCTGCCATGGGAACGAGAGGGGTGGCCTTCACCCCGCTGATGAGGACACCGTAGCCATATCAGGCCTCAAGCCTTCTCCTGTTGTCACAGACAGCAGGGATCATTCTTGAAGTCAAGCCCAGCAGTGTCTTTTGCCAGCACATTGCTGGAGTTGGTACTGACTTGGAAGATTTTCAGTTTCTGGCTTCATATTATTTTTCTAACATTTATACTTCTTTTGCCTCAGTTATATATTAAAAAAGAAAATTTTATGTATTTATGTAAGATATCTCAAATCCTTTTGGAACAAGATGAGGAAGAGAAAAAGACAAGGAAGAAATAAAGGGCATTCTAAATGTACTTCTAGAATGTTCAAATTAAGATTTACTCTAAATGTGTGGAGACTGCTAAAAATGCTGAGCAAATAAATTGTCATCATAGTTACTAGTTTTGCACTTTGTAAACTAAAAAAAAAAAAACCTCAACTATGAGTTATCAAGCTCTATATGCAATAGATACTCTAGTTTAAATACAATACAGTATCCAGGTATTTCTTGGGGAAAATAACACATGGATCACAAGATATTTGGTGTGGCAATTTAATAGCCAAAACCCCTTCCTGAATTCCTCTACGTCTTGCTACACAAGAAGGATCCTGGCACCTCCAGTTCTACCAATACTGTTTCCAGGGAAAACCTCGAGTTACTCTTTGTACCAAGCACAGGAAAATTGGCCTCTCCCAGTTGTAGAAGCAAACCAGAGGGCAGAGAAAACAAACTGGGCAGAGGAAGTAGAAGCAGCTGCCCAGGGCACCGGGCATCTCAAGCGGAAGGGCAGACGGTGCTTTGGACCGAGAAGACAAAGACCAACGCCACTGCTAGGAACCAGGTCCCCGGCTTCCAATGTGCTTGTAGAGTTAATGGGAAGATGTAGACTTAACTTAGTCAAACATAGACATTTCCCACATTGGCACTCCAGGGCCAGATACAAGAATGTCCTCACTGTGGGCACACGAGACAGTGGACAACCAGAACCCCCAGCACCTGGGAGAGACGCCAGAAACAGACCTTCTCTCACCACACAGACCAGGAGTCTCCTCCAGCTCTTTGTGGGCAAGGCCAGGGGAATTCCGTCAGAACCCCTTGGTGTCATTTTGTTTGTTGCAAACAATTCACCTGCAGTGAGAGGAAGGTCCCCATCCCCTGTTTTCTCCCGTGGCACAGACTCGGTGACCGTGTTGACAGAGGTAAACCACTTCCACCAAAACCAGAACCAGCCCCAGCAGAAGGAACACTGGGTGGGAGACACAGGGACAGGGACAGAGAGGACCCTGAGCACCCTCATGGGTTACCTCTCTGTATAAAAGATTTAAGGTGGCTTGCCTCAAAAATTAGATGGAAATAAAATTAGGCCAAAAAATAAATTAATTAATTAAAATTAGGCATAAAGAGAAACTGAAAAACAAAGAAAAGAAAATACAAATGCAACAACAAAGAGTCAACATGGTAGCTCAGATGATAAAAAAAATCACAGCAGAGAGTAACCCCACATGCATGGAGCTGCCCGCCATGCACGGAGTCAGGGCTGCATCCCATTCTATGGATGTGCAAACTGAGCTATGGAGAGATTGGTTAAATACTTCACCCAGGCCATTAGCCTAGCTGACTGGGATTCCAGCCCACACAGAATAACCACTGTCAGTTCTGCCTTGAAATTTGGTTCCAAGTTTCCTGAAAACAGAGGGGGAAAGAGGCAGGCAATGCTAGATGGTAGGTTTGTCATTCTCTTGCAGCGGGAGGAAGGATATCATTTCTTAGAGAAAGATAGTATTTTCCTAACACCAACTTCTAAAATAAAAATATCAAAGAAGACCACACGTCGGGGCTGCCCAGTGATGCAATAGGCAATGTTTTCGACAACATTTTATGGCAAATGAGATCATGAGTTTTGTTTAGGTATAAAAGAACCTTCAATAACATCAAAAGGACCTAAAATTAATCTGTTCATCAAAGGGAATTCCAGAAAATATCCAATCCGTGTGTTACAATTTGGCAGCTTCGGGGATCCCTCAGTCCAGGAAGAACAATTAAAGCCCCCAGAAGAGGCCCCAGCAGAACTGGGGAAGGGGAAGAGTGGGAGACACAGAACTGCAAGAAAGGACAATGACAGAGGTGAACGGACTTCGCAGGAAGAGGTGAGATGGTAACACTTGTTTCCTGAATCAGAACGGCACTGGTTGGCAGGAGGTCTTGTTTTTTGCTGGTGGCACAGCCTAAGAGGGGGCTCCACTGGGCAGCCCACCCGAAACACGAAGGGTCTGGGGCCCCCTGGACTGGGCTGGCTGGGCTGCTACAGAGGACACATGGATGGTTTATTTCTATACCTGTCACAGCAAAAATGAATTCAAACCTAGAAACCAGAAGTAACCGTGGGAACGGCAAAACCTCTCAGACTAGACTGAGCAGAAGACTGGGGCCCTGGAGGCCACCCAGCATGCCCCAGGCAGCCCACGGCTGGTGGGGGACCTAGATAGCCAACATCAGGGGTCCTGGAGTGCCTCCTCACCTCCTGACACCCTGACCCCTCCTCGCCCGCTCTGAACTACGCAGATGATACCATCCGCTTCGTGTGTCTACACTTGCCTTCTTGACTAGACTGTACCCTTAAAGACCCAAAAATTAACCTTCGGACCCACCAACATCACCTAGTGCTGCCTGGTATATAGTAGGAATTCGATAATTATACTTAGTTGAATGAATTGTTTAAAATTCTTTGAAATTCCCAATTGATAACAAGATCAATTTTTAGGGAACTTAAAATAAATGTCCTGAAATGAAATACTCACAAGTCACTTCCTCCACCTAAGAGGGAGGAGACAAAGCCCGTGGAAGCAGCCCAGCTTTGATGCCCCACAGAGCTGGTGAGACCCTCCATGGACTTCCAGGGTGACAGTGGGTGCGTTTCCTTGTTACAAAACGGGGTGATAATTATTCCGCCCCCTTAGGGCAGAGGTGGGAGTAAGTAAGAGACCTACACTCTGCGTCTAACGCAGGGTCAGATACAGCCTAGCACACCGGAATCGTGCTGCCAGGCTTATTGCCATCATCAGCATGACATTACTTCTATTGCTGTTAATTATTAGGGTCTAAATACTAATTTGAAAACTTTGCATGCCCCAGAATGGAATAGCAAACTTGGATGCTTTTATGCACCCTCTGGGTCTGACTTGTCACATTATCCATCTGCCAGAAGCTCTAGTCTAGACACTCCCCAACGAACTTGTTGCCTTCCATATTTCCTTCTCAGCAGGGGACATGAAAGAATGTCTCTCCTGAGGCCATCCTCAGTCACACAAGAATAAATTGGAACTAATATAACAATTTCAAGAGGGGTGGGGAAGAGGCCTGGAACTGCTGCTCAACACCCCACTGTAACATCCCAACATTCCAGGGGGAGGGGGCCCTTAGTCACCAGAAACAGGAGAGAGCACAAAACGTGACTATGCATGCAACCAGCTATTCAAAACATGACACATTAATGACTTTTCACACAGGTAAGAGAAACGAAAATCAAATGTTTTTCATCAAGATGGAAAGCAGCCAGGGTGTGAGTCCTCCTCCTTGGGAGAGAGACCAACTGCCGCCACAGCTGGTCTTTCTGTGTGCTGACCCTCTCTCTGCCCCTCTCCCCCAGGCCACGCCAACCCTTTGTCAGGGCACCAAAGCCACCGCTCCTGCAGCATGAAAAATGGCAAGATGTGCGGGTTCTCCTGTGTGTCCAACAGCCCCATCGTCTTTTGTCATTGACTTTTTTAAAATAGAAGCCATATGGTGTAATGAAAATACCTTCAGGCCAGGAATTGGGAGCCCTGGACATTCACCCAGGCCTCACCTTGGTGCCCTTGAAGTGTCACTTAATAGGAGGGTCTTGACTTCCCAGGATGTCTGCCCCCTGTCTTCCAGCCCCCTCCTCTACACACTTCTCCGTGCAGCTGGCGCTGGGAACCCACTGACTACATTTCCCACACTCCCTTGCCAGCTGGCTTCCTGTCGAGCTCTGCCAATAGGGGGCGCTAGGGGGAGAATGGAAGGCAGGAGGTGAGGAGATGGGCTCCTCGTGTTTTCAGCTCAGGGGGCTACTGTGCCTGTGGTCCTGGACAACTGCAGCTCCAGCCTCCTGCTCTTGGGGCACATACTCCCCAGACCCAGTCTCCCCATTCTCCCTCAAGGTACAGCCAACTGGACACCAGCTCCTTCAGTGGTCTGGTCCCCTCAGAGGTCTGAGTCCCATTCCCACAGACCCCTCCTCCAAGCTCTTTGACCCTGGAAATTCATCTCTTCCCCTTTATTTCCCCAGCCGTAGGGTGACAGCTGTTTCCTGGGCTACCTTGGCTTCCCTCTGGCTCAAACACTGACACTGATATAACCAACTCCCTGTGTTAAATCCCTCTGTTAGAAATACCTAGCATGGTTCCAGTTTTTCCAGCTAGACACAAACTGATATAGCTTAAAATGGGAGGGTCAGTCCTTAGACTATTAATACTTTCTATATTTCATTCAAGCTTCAAAGTTTTTTCCCAGTTCTGGAACTAAGGATTGATTTTTTTTTTTCACCATAGAAATATTAGGATATTGAATATGCACTTCCACACTCCAGAGTGCTATCATAGATGGGAATGTTGGCCTATATTTGAGTCAATATTTCACAGAAAACAATCAATGGGGTGTCCCCTGATGGAAATTTGAGCATCAAAGTGTCAAGGTGTACCACAGGTATCTTGACACCATGGAAGTGTCACTTAACTGGAGGGTCTCCTGGACAACCTATTAATGCCACATCCAAGAACCTGGAGCCAGTGCCTTATAGATTCAGACCCATGTGAGGAAATACTAGAGGAGGAAAGCTGAGCCAGGCAGTGAGCCAGCAGGTTTTTAGGTGTAGTTTAAAATTTGAACACATACTCTTACAAACACCATGCTTTCCAATAAAATTATCAGGTTCAAAAAACTTATTTTATGACCACTTTTTTTCTTTAACAAAAGCAAAGGGTCTGTTTACAGAAAAACCACCTTCTTGACTGGAAACGATGGCTCCACGTGTGCAGAAGAGCTCCCCGCCAGGTGTTTTCAGCATCTGCACAAATCCAACATCCTTGAAAAATAATGGCCTTCTCTCTCTTTTTTTTCCCCCAAAAAAGGCAAAAAATAAGTTTTTCTCTCCAAGAATGAATTCTTCAAATAACTTCCCCCAAGGCCAAGTCATTTTTATAAAAGGGATATTTTTTGTGTAAATTCCTTACAAAGAAAGGTGGAAAATAAGGATTTTTTGGTGTGTGTGTGTGTGTGTGTGTGATTAAGATCCCAAATAAAGAACGGATGAACCCCAGAGTCTAAAATCAGCCCCTACACCAGGAAGGAGGTGTGATCCGTGCCTGTGCCCTGTGACACAGCACAGCTGGGCTGGGCCTTTCCACTCACGATCAGAGCCACGTAGATCCCAAGCAGCGTCCCACTGCCTATGGTGAAGTTGGAAGACATCTGTTTGGTCAACAAATATGTATGGAGAACCCATGTGTGCTAGGCACCACCACACACTCTGCTACCACCTAGGTGACCACCTCCAAGGCATTAACCAAATGAACATATTAAAATTATACATGTGACAAGTGCTAGCAAAAAAGAGTAAACAGTGCTGTGAGAGAATACAGGGAGGGACCCCAACTAACACTGGGGGTTCAAGAAAGTGAGGCAAGAGCTGAGATCAGAAGGGTCAGTAAGAGTGAACGGAGGGACAGGAGACACGAGCTGGGAGCAGCCCAGGCAAACAACATGTGCACAGGCCCCAGGGACAGAAGGAAGCATGGCATGTTCTAGAAACTGCAAGGAGCCAAGAGCAAGAGAGAATGTGACTGCCAAGGAGGCAATCAGCCGGGTAAACACATGGTCATATAAGACGTATTAAGAGTTTTCTTCTTTATTCCAGGGGCAGCGGCTGCCACCCAGGGCTTGCATTCTGAATGCATGACCCTGGCTTCTGTGGGCAGGGCAGGTTCCAGAGGCCAGTGTGGAGGTGGGACACTGGTAGTCATCCAATCATGTGAGCCCAGGTGAGAAGGGACAATACCTGGACAAGGATGGCAAACCGCAGGTGCAAAGAAGTAAATAGATCCAGGAGGCACTTCAGAAGTGAAACTGACAATGTTGGGACCATTTGGGTGGATAAAGAAGAGGGCCATCAAGGGTAACTCCTCACCTGGATGACTGGTGGGACCAGTCACTGAACTGGGGGCCACTGGAATAGGGACAGGTGTGACAGAAAGCACTATGGGTTTTGGCCAGCTAAGTTGCAGGTGCTTTTGAAGTATCTGGGTGGCGATTTCAGGCGGCTGTTAGCGGTGCAGACACGGAGCACAAGAGCAAGGAAATGTCTTGCTCTAATCTTGGAGCTCAAGGCATTCAGGAATCATCCATCCCAGAACCAACCCTTCAGGGACCTCAAACCACATGGCTGGATAGAAGAGATGGAACCGGCCGGGCGCAGTGGCTCACGCCTGTAATCCTAGCACTCTGGAAGGCCAAGGCGGGAGGATTGTTCGAGCTCAGGAGTTCGAGGCCAGCCTGAGCAAGAGCAAGACCCCGTCTCTACTAAAAAAATAGAAAGAAATTATATGGACAGCTAAAAATATATACATAAAAATTAGCTGGGCATGGTGGCACATGCCTGTAGTCCCAGCTACTCTGGAGGCTGAGGCAGGAGGATTGCTTGAGCCCAGGAGTTTGAGGTTGCTGTGAGCTAGGCTGACACCATGGCACTCTAACCCAGGCAACAGAGTGAAACTCTGTCTCAAAAAAAAAAGAAGAAGAGATGGAACCAACACCAGAGAGAGGGAGAGAGAGACAGAGAGAGGGGGGCCCAGGGGTGCAAGGAGAAGGGCAGAGCATGGTGTCCCAGGAGCCAGGGGAAATGAAGTCTCGGGAGGGAGGGCTTCTCAGCACCTCCAATGCCGCAGAGCGCCAGAAGGAGGGGCTCAGTGAGAGCACTACTGGGGGAGGACGTGAGCAAAATCCAGATGGAGAGGGATAATGCATGTTTGGGAGGTGAGGAAATGGTGCAAACTTTGGAGAAGTCTGGGGAAGGGAGAGACAAGGATGCAGCTGCAAAGGTACTAAAGTTGAGGGAGGATTTCCCTGAGATGGGAAAAATGTCAGCCACTGCGAACTGCCCCCCTCGCCTCCGAGCGCTCTCCTCTCCCAGTCACATTTGCAGACGGCAGCTCCACAGACTCCTACCCAGGAAGAACCAGGCTGCTGCTGGCCTGTCACATACCAACTGAGAAAGGACAACAGTCGATCAACAAACCCTCATCGAGCCCTGACTCTGGCCAGCCCTGTGCTGGGGGCTTCCACAGTGGAAAGAGAAAAGCACACAAAGACTTAGGACAGAAAGCACATTCATGGTACCAGGAAAGAACAAAGCTGGACAACCACAAAAAGAAAAAAAGAGAAAACAGAAAATGCAAGTTAACATCATCTAGGAAGAGAAGTCTGTTCCAATAAGAATGCCTCAGACTGGCCATCACAGGATACCCCGAGAGTAAGGCAGAATACCACGTTTTCTAGTTAATTTTACATCTATCTTAACCCTTTGTCTCAACCTCTAATAAATATCAAGCGTACTTGCAAAAGACACTGTATTCATTTGATAGGGCTGCCATAGGTGCCACAGGCTGGGTGGCTTAAACAACAGAAATGTCCTGCGTCTCAGTTCTGGAGGCTCGAAGTCCAAGATCAAGGTGTCTGCAGGGTTGGTTCCTTCTGAGGGCCCTCGGGGAAGGATCTGTTCCAGGCCACTTTCACTGGCTTGCAGACGGTCGTCTTCTCCCCGTGTCTTCCTGTGGTCATGCCTCTGTGCATGTCTGTGTCCAAATTTCTTCTTCTTATAAGGACACTAGTCTTACTGGATTAGGGCGCACCCTCACCTCGTCACCTCATTTTAACTAAATTACCTCCTTAACAACTCTGTCTGCAAATACAGTCACGTTCTGAGGAACTGGGGGTTAGGGCTTCAACACAGGAATTTGGAGGGTTCAGGGGAGACACAATTCAGCCCATCACAGATACTCATCTTCTTTCCTGCCTCGAGAAGCAGGGACAGGGCCGGCCACCCTCGCATGCCTAGGCATTGGACCGTGTGTAACCACCCAGTCAGGACAGTGTAGACAATCACCTCAGGGCCCCACTGAGATGCATTTGGCAAATTCCAAAGAAACAAATACCAATGCTTAGAATTACCCTGAGCTCCTCACCACCACTTTTCAGTGACGTCTACTGCTGAAAGGTTACACTAGCCCACTGGCGCTTGACAGTTTTATCTTCTAAATTGATGGCAGAGAAAAGAAGAACATCCCCCAAACACACAGCTTGGGGGAAGAAATTAATTAATGTGTTCATGTTTCAACCAGAGCAAGACAGGACAAACAAAAGCCTGAAAAGAAATCTGCGCGTTCTCTGCACCTGGAATCCCCTGTCGGGATCCTGGGTATTGTCTGTTTGACAGAAGGTCTTTTATCTTTGACAAGGAAGTACAAGAAACTTCAGACAGCTCAGAAATTCCTCCACCTCTGCAAGGGGGCCAGGCCATTCTACGGGCTAGCAACCCGAACTCCTCGGCTTCATTAATTTAACACGACAGAAAATCTGAAAGCTTCCTCCTTTCACCCCTCTCCCAGCCCAGGTCCCCTCCAAAGCACTGAGCACACCCTAGGGTGGTCTGTTGGTCATCTCCCCAAGCCCCGGGGTTTGAAGGTGGGAAACAGCCCTTCTCACCTCTGTACCTCCTACCCTGAAGAGAACTCCAGGTACACACTAGGTACTCAGCCACTGGTTTTGGATGAGTTAATGAAAGAATGAAGGAAATGAACAAAAGGACAAAAGAATGAAACAATCCTTCAGTCTCGTTCTTAGAGGCTTAGGAAAAAACAACAACATATCTTTGGCTTTGTAGGGCCTTGGATGTCAGGGCTCTTCCAAACATATCAAACACCCAAAATATTTCCAGAGCAGTTTACAATCAGATATCCTTCCCTCCTCCAAAGTCCCCTAGAGTTTCACGGAAGCCCCACATGTCCCTCAAGATGGAGAGAGACAGCTCACATAACGGGCCAATAGGCTAGAGGTGAGAGAAGTCAAAATGCTCCTCTTTTGGTCTAGATCGGTCACCAGAATGTGATTCTTTCCCAGAGAACCCCTTTCCCAAATGCCAAGGATCCACTGGGGCAAAAGGACCTTCCCAGAAAGGCTCACTCACCCGAGTTCAGTGGTGATCCTTCTGCCCCCCCATAGCAACCCTGATCTAATGGGGCTCCTCCTGCCAACCTTTCAGTGCCCCCACTGGTTACCAAGAGGAGAGTGGTTCTTTGACAGCCAGCTCAGCCATTTCTTGAAGTATTTCCACAGACAAAGCAGCCTTGAGCTCCACCGGGGTGAGCACACCAGCCAAGCCGGGGAGGGGCTGGAATCCCTCATTAGGGAACCCGCAGATCCCCCAGAACCCCTCACTCCCAATCTCCTATAGCTTCCCTGTGGCCTCCTCTAAAATCCAAGTAGGAGGCCACCACATCGTCACATCATGCTGGCCTTCGGGAGTTCAAGCATCTCTTTCCCACATCTGGCATCTGAATGTGCCGTAGAGCTCCAGAGAAAGTTCTTTTCCGTAACCATCACCTAACTTGTAAGCACAACTCAATTGCCACTTCCTCAAAGAAGCTTGCCTGGATCCCTTAACCAAAATCACAATAGCATATTTTTCTTTTCCTTGGAGGACTCACGACAATTTGTAATTGTTTACTTATTCTGTGTTTAATATTAGTCTCTTCCACTATATGGGAAGCTCAAGAGCAAAGACCATCACTCCATACCTAGTGCCTAGCGTGCAATAGCTGTGTAATGGTTTTAAAGTAAGTGAATGAAAGGATAGTAGACTTTTGTAGTACTATGATAAATATTTTCCCAACTTTATCGTCTTTTACTTATGTTTGATGTTTAAATCTTTATCCACCCTTTTTTTTTTTTTTTTTGAGACAGAGTCTCGCTTTTTTGCCTGGGCTAGAGTGAGTGCCGTGGCATCAGCCTAGCTCACAGCAACCTCAAACTCCTGGGCTTAAGCAATCCTATTGCCTCAGCCTCCCAGGTAGCTGGGACTACAGGCATGCACCACCATGCCTGGCTAATTTTTTCTATATATATATTTTAGTTGGCCAGATAATTTCTTTCTATTTTTTAGTAGAGACGGGGTCTCACTCTTGCTCAGGCTGGTCTCGAACTCCTGACCTTGAGCCATCCACCCACCTCGGCCTCCCAGAGTGCTAGGATTACAGGCGTGAGCCACCACGCCGGCCTATCCACCCTTTTACGTTAACTTTTTGTTGTCATTTGAGTCTTTACCTTTCAATTGAGGATTTTAATGATTTTATTATAAACATTGGCAATGTTTGATATTCCTTCATGTTTTTATTTCCTTTTCTCTCTGTATTTTCCTATGTGAGCTACATTTCATTAAGTTTATCATCTCTAGTAATTGGGTAGGCAATACTACCTGTAAATTATCTTTATAACCTTAAGAAACATCCTTCACTCTATGTAGCTTTCTGATTATCAATGTCGAGAACACAGTGGAATTTTGGGGTTTTGCTTTTATACAAAGAAGAATTTAGCATCTTTTTTTCCTCCCATACCCCTTTCACTTCTCTGATTTGTAAATATTTCATAAACTTGACGTACAAATTATTATTAAAGCATTATACTTTACATTTTACATCTTCCCTTAACTTTAATAACAGCTTTATTGAGATATAATTCCCATGTGATACAGTTCACCCATTTAACATATACAATTCAATAGTTTCTTTTTTTTTTTTTTTCCAGAGTCAGGCTCTTGCTCTGTTGCCTGGGCTGGAGTGCAGTGGTGTCATCACAGCTCACTGCAGCCTTGAACTCTTGGTCTCAAGCGATCCTTCTGCCTGAGCCACTGCACCCAGCCTGGTTTTCGGTAATATTCACAGAATTATGCATTATCACCACAATTTTAGAACAGTTTTATCACCCAAAAAGAAACCTCACACCCATTAGCAATCACTCCCCATTTCCCTCTTCCTACTCCCACCCTCCTCAGGGCTAGGAAATCATTAATCTTTCTGACTCCTTTTCTGGAAACTTTATATAAACAGAATCATAAAATATTAATATCATAATATTATAATATATGGTCTTTGGTGTCTTGCTTCTCTCATGTAATATTTTCAAGGTTCCCCCATGTTGTAGCATGTATCAGCGCTTCATTCCTTTTCATGGCCAGATAAGATTCCATTGTATGAGTGTACACATTTTATTTATCTGTTTACAAGTTGATGGACATTTGAGTTGTTTCCACTTTTTGGCTATTATCAACAATACTTCTTCTATGGACATTCATGGACAAGTTTTTGTGTGGATGTTTTCATTTCTCTTGGGTATGTATTAGGAGTGGAATGTCTAGGTCACGTATTAACTGTATGCTTAAACTTTTAGGGACATGCCAGACCATTTTCCAAAGCTCCTACACAACTTTACATTCCCGGCAGCAGTGTATGAAGTTCCCAGTTTCTTTAAATCCACACCAACACTCATACTATCCATCCTTTTTATTATAACCATCCAAATGGGTATAAAATGATCTCTCACTGTGGTTTTGATTTGCATTTCGCTGATGGTTAATGATGTTAAGCATCTTTTCATGTGCTTATTGTCCATTTATATATCTTCTTTGGAGACCTGTCTATTCAAGTCTTTTTCCTTTTTTTAAAATTGAGCTGTCTTTTTATTACCGAATTAGAGGAATTCTTTATATGTTCTAGATACAAGTCCTCTCTCAGATATACGATTATGGAGACATTTTCTCCCATCATGTGAGCTGTCCTTTCGCTTTCTTGATGATGTCCTTTGAAACATAAACGTTTTTAATTTTGATAAAGTCTAATTTATCTATATTTTCTTTGGTTCCTTGTGCTTTTGGTATCATCTAAGAAATCATTGCCTGATCCAAAGTCACAAATATTCCCATTTATGTTTTCTTCTAGGAGTTTGATAGTTCTAGCTCTTAAATTTAGGTCTTTGATCTTCCCCTTAACTTTTAAATTATTGCATTCCATTTGTGACTTTATTTGCATCAGTTAAGGTTTACTCTATGTTAAAACAGTTTCAATCATCAGTATCCACTCTTTACATCAATGACTTCCCCATTCCTGATCTCTTCATTTTGTTTCAGCTCAGAATCAACTACAGTGGTTCTTAAAGCGATCCTTCCTGGCAGACAGACAAATAGGGTATATAGTCTCTAACCTCTTCTGTAGCTAAAAGCACCTTTCAGTTGCCTTCATACTTTTTGAACAATAACTTGACTGAGTGTCAAATTCTTAGGGCACAACCATTTCTCCTCCCAACATTATAGCCCTGGCTCCACTATCTTCTGGGACTTAGTATCATGGATTCTGAGGGCTGCCAGATTTTCATTTCTTTTGAGCAACCTGTTTTGTCTACTTGAACACTAGTATAAGGTTTTTCTTTAATCTTATAATTCACAAATTTTGCCATAATAAATCTGACTGTGGGTCTACGTATATTAATTCTGATCAGAACACAGTAAGCCTTTTATCCTGAAAACTGAGATTTTTTTTTTAAAAAACCTCCCAGAAAGTCTTCATTCATTATATATATGTGTGTGTGTGTGTGTGTGTGTGTGTGTGTGTGTATATGTATATTTTTTTTTTTTTTTTTGTGAGACACAGTCTTACTCTGTTGTCTGGGTGAGTACCATGACATCAGCCTAGCTCACAGCAACCTCAAACTCCTGGGCTGAAGTGATCCTCCTGCCTCAGCTTCCCAAGTAGCTGGGACTACAGTCACATGCCACCACGCCCAGCTAATTTTTCTATTTTTAGTAGAGATGGGGTCTCGCTCTTGCTCAGGTTGGTCTTGAGCTCCTGACCTCAAGCAGTCCTCTCGCCTGGGCCTCCAAGAGTGCTAGGATTACGGGCGTGAGCCACTGCACCCCGCCGCATTATAAATCTTTGATCAATGCTCCTATTCTAAATTGGAGGGAGAAGTTCCTTCTCCAGAGATTCTTGAATTGGATTTCCATTCTCTGCAATCCATTTCTATCTTTTTCTCACCACTGCCTTCTTTACTTTGCCTCCTGAGAAAGTATCTCCCTTTATTCTCCACATTACTAATTTGAATGTGTAGTGTATTTCTGCTCTGTGCTACTTCCTTTGCACCTTTTAATTCTGCTGCAGCAAACCTTAGTATAATTGACCCTTGAACAACATGGACTTGAACTGCACGGGTCCACTTCACTTATAAGTGAATTTTCTTCCTCCTCTGCCACCCCTGAGACGTTAAGACCACCCCTCCTCCACCTCGTCCTCCTCTGCCTACTCATTGTGAAGACGATGAGAATAAAGACCTTGATGATGATCCACTTCCACTTAATGGATAGTAAATATATTTTCTCTTCCTTATAATTTTCTTAATAACATTTTCTTTTCTTTAGCTTACTTTATTGTAAGAATACAGTATATAGTACCAACAACCTACGAAATATGTTAATTGATTGTTTATGTTACAGGTAAGGCTTCTAGTCAACAGCTGGCTATTAGTAGTTAAGTTTGGGGCGAGTCAAAAGTTATACACGGATTTTTCACTGCATAAGGAGTTGGCGCCCCAACTCCCATGTTGTTCAAGGGTAAACTGTAATAATAAAAAACTTATAAAGCTTATCTTATCCAGCTTTTATTTTAAGCTTATTGTTTTTACTTCCCAACCTGGATGGAGTCCTTTTGAATTTGGTTCTTAGAAGCCTTACCTGCTTGCTTCCTATTTAGGATGCCAGATTCCTAACATTTATTCTGGTCCCTGAAATAAATCCTTTTCAAAGGTGTGTTCTTTTTCTGCATATCCTAGATGGCTCCCTTTCCCTTGGGCTGTGGTATTTATGCTCAGTTCCTCAGGTGGGTTTGCTCTATTTACTCAAATTCCAATGAGAAGAGGTCTACCCAAAGCCAGTGCCAAGACCTGGGGTGCACAAGTCTCCATGGGTGGCCGTGGTCACTGTTCCCTCTCAGATCTGCAGCTGGAGAAGAGGCAGACATGCCCAGTGTCTCACAGGTATTTGCCAGTCAGCTCTGCCAGGCTGTGCTGGCATCTTACACTCGCCCCAGGGACTGGGACTATAAGATCTGCACTGAAGAGACACTTAAATCTGGATCCATGGGTCCCCCTGGTCCACCATGCAAAGTGCCAACAACACGCCTCCCGCCACAGGGCTTCCCTGGAGCTGGCTGTGGGACGGCTGTAAAAGCCATGGCTGATGCCAAACCAAGGAGGACAGTGGGCCAGTTTCTCAAGTATTACAAATCCCCTGAATCTCAGGGCCAGTGGAAAGCAAGTGGAGGTGGGAAAGTCATTCTTTTTGCCCTCTTCCAGCCACTCTGAAAAGGTCACCAACTGCCCTTAGCCTGTGTCCTTTATAGGTAGTAGAATGCCCATTTTCTTCATTTTCTTAAGTGTGTTTTCATGTTTTTCGATGTTCGTAGTGGAAAGGATGACTTGCTAGTTGCAATGAAACAACCTAAATGTCAATCAAAAGGTAAATGATCAAACAAACTACGGATTCCCCATGTGATGGAACACTACTCAGCTATGACAAAGGATAGACTGTTGATACCCACAACACGGGGCTGAATCTAAAATACTCAGGAGTCAAAGAAGCCAAATGAGAGTCTATACTGTATGAGTCCATTTATATAAAATTCTAAAAAATGCAGACCAACCTAGTGATGGGAAGCAGATCGGCAGTTCTTGAGGAGGGGACACAGGAAGGGACGGGGGAGTGGCTACCAAGGGGCACAAGGAAGCTTTTGGGGGTGAGGGATGTGCTCTTTATCTTATGGTGGGGGTGGTGTATTCACACATCAGAACTCATCACATTGTACATTTAAATATGTTCAGTTTATTGTACATTAATTTTTATCTCCATAAAGCTATAATCAATTAAGTGATCAAGTATGCTCAGGGTGACGATACCCCAGCTCTGACACAAAGGCCTGCTCTAGAACTAACGCCTACCGTTGATGCAGCCTCGCAGGGCTGAAGAAGCAGCACACCCGACATGTTCTCTCCTAACCTTGGGAGAGGGGGGCAAGCCTCTCCTGTTGTCTCTGATCCCCTTGCACAATGGAATAGGACCCTTGTCATTAGCAGTGTCACCTATCAGCAGTTATTGAGGTTTGCAGCGGTTTTAAATAAGGCCCCTAACTTCTTTGACACTGAATGGTGAGGTCTATCTCCCCTCCCCTTGAATCTGGGTGGGCTTGCGACCGCTTCAGCCAATACAGCACTGCGGCAGTGACACACTCGAGGCTGGTCCGGAAAGGCAGGTCAGCTTCTGCCTGGCTGGCTGCAAACCCCTGCACGGGGAGCCCTGCGTAGCCACGTAAGGAGGACGACCACCACCGTGCCGGGCAGACGCCAAGCTGCAGAGGCCACGAGCAGATGCTCCAATTGGGGGTTCCAGTCTTCAAGTCCCATCCCCAGTGTCAGACAAGTAAGTGAAGGGCTTCCAGAACACTCCAGCCTCCAGATGTCAAGTCGTCCCAGGTGAGGCCCAGACACTGTGGAACCAAGACAAGCTCCCTCCCTGTGCCCTGTCTGACTCCCTGATCCACAGGATCTGTGAGCATATTAAAATGGCAGTTTCAAACTACTAAGCTTAATTTGTTACACAGCAACAGTAACTGATATAGCAGTTAAAGCAGTCATTTGCTGGTTTCTCCCAGGCTTGAGATAGGCAGAAACTCTTATGCCTTGCTATGCTTCCAAAGCCCAGAGCAGGGACAGCGCACCCCCCTGTATGACCTGAGCCCACCTGGACCTGGGCACCTGGGCACTCTGCAAGAACACGGGCCCAAAGAATCGCTCTTGGAGGAGACTCTCACTTTTGCATAGCCCCCTGCCCATGGGAGGATAGGATAACAAGGCTAAGGGGACAGTGGCAGGGACGGAGCAGCACTTTATAAACACCTGTAAGACAGAGGTTGACAAAACTATCTACACCACCTAAGGGGGCATGTAAAGTTTTGCCCCATCCTGCAACAGATTCTCTCTTTGCCTTTGGGGACCACATCAAACCAATGGAGCTATCACCAGCCCTACCCTACCACTGTGCCATAACCATGTTACATAGAGGACTCTGCTTCGGGGACAGAGTGACTGGTCCAAGGATAGGCACGTGACCCAAGCAGGACCACTCAAGTCATTGTACAGAGTTTGATGTGACTGAGTGGTTTGGTGGGGGTGGTGTATTGGGTCACCCCCAATACACCAGGGGCCACCCTCTCCGGGAAGGTCTACCTGAGAATCGAGCCAACACGGAGGGAAACAGAGCTAAGAGATGGCACAAGAAAGCAACAAAGTCCCAGCCACACTGCTGTGAACCCTGGGTCCCGCCACGACCGAAGCTCGTATTACCTGGTGGACTTTTCACATGAGTCAACAGAGTCTGTTTTGTTTATTTTATTTTTCTAGCTTGACATAGAGAGAAGTCTGACCAACACAGGGCCCCCTCTCCTGCCTCTGGTCCCTAAATGCTCTTTCGTGTTTATGCAGCTGTAATGGGAACCGTGCAGTTTTACAGTGACGGGAACAGCTGAGCATCTGAGGAGGAGAAAATGAGAGAACAGGTAACCGCACAGCTGATGTCCCCCGAGTGCTCCTGGCGCAGCCCCCACGGGCTTCTGCTGGAACCTGCCGCCTGGCCACACACCTGACACAGCCGCACCCGGGCCACAGCCTTGCCCATCTGTAAGGGGACCCCACTCAGACAGCCCAATACTCACAAATCTGATTTAAACAATTTTTTTTATGAAAAATACAAAATCAACCAAGTACATTCTGAGCAGCTGATACATACCCTGCCAAAAACTCTACAGAAGGATTCATTCCAGACTTCTCTAAAATGGCAAGCTCATCTACTTAATTTAAAATTTGATTCACTTTACAAAAATCTCACTTTTTAAGCAACTTTTCAGTGACATCTATTACAGAAAACATTACACCCCCAGAGCAGAACAACCTCTACTCCCCCCACCCCGCATACACAGACAGCTCATATACACCCCACAAAGGGGCTGACAGTACAACTTGTCAAAAAGTTATTATAAAACATTTTATTTTATCTGGCAGCCAGAACTGATGTTCAGTTGTCTGGAACACAGGCCGCTAGCGGCTGCTTGCCACAGACAACTGGAAGGAGAAAAAGCAGGAGATGACAGTTGCAAACCTCAGAATCCCCAAAGCTAAAGCGCGCGGGGAATGCCATTGTTCACAGGCTGAGAGAATCCTCCGGCTTCCTGCAGATAATGCCCACGTCTCACGCACGATAGTAATTAAATGAGAGCTATATTCTTACTGAAATTTGCATAGTTTCCTTCCTTTTTGCTATTGCTAAATGCTCTCCCCGTTTTTAGGTAGCTGCTGGTGTATCAGAACTCCAAGTGACTACTCTTTAATATGGTCGGAACTGGAATGTCTTCAAGCAGTCTGTACTGTCAGCATTGCAACCATGAAAAAAAAGTCATGGGAAAGGAAAACAGAATCCTGGACTTAGAGATCCAGCCCTGCTCTGGCCTCCTCTCCCGGCTGCTTTCTCCACCAGACGACCCAGCGTGGCATCGCCAGGCCAGTCTGACTACGTAGCAGGAAAGGCCACCCCCAGAGACGCAAGGACACGTCCCATTCACCTGGGCACACCTTAGGGCTTGACACCCTGATCAGATGAGGTGAAGAAGCCACACTGGGATCCACAACCATCAAACCCTGTTCTTGTTTCTTCCCAAGTCTGTGTGTCCCCAAATCTAGCAATTGGCCAGCCCCTACTACAAGCAGGGCATTTTGCTGGGAGAAACTGTGATTTTCACAGCACAGACGTCCCAAAGAAAGCTATGTTTTCAATCACATGATCCCCACTTTCTACCGAGGCTGGAAGCTGCATGCGAACAGAATGACCCTCCTCCACTGGCTGTGACAGCTGCCAGCCCTGGGATGGAACTCCGCCCTCAGAGACACCCCGCATTCAAGGTCACTCAGTGAGTGTGTATTTAATGCTGGGACAACAAGCCCAGGCCTGCCTGACTTTGGGGTCTCTCTCTATATCCCAAACCCATCCCAGTGGCTTTGTGAGAGTTCTGAAGCCTACAGGTGCCAGGCGTGGGGATGATATAGAAGGCACAGATGACATTAAGCTGTCCCCTTTCTCTGGAACCATCTCCTCTGCAAATCCACATGAAGTCCGGCTATGTTCAAGGCCTGTCTCAAATCTCGCTCCCGTGGTGAGCACCCCGAGCCCCCCTCACGATTCTTCCCTTCCCTTCCTCCAGACCCCTCAGCCCCCAGCCCGCCTGGGGGTCTGCACAGCTCAGGCCATTCCTGGGAGCTCCCTCGACACAAACTCCCCACCGCCACCCCCCACAGTGCCCAGGAGGGAGCACAGCCGGGACCCCAAGACCCTGGGACCCCAAAACCCTTCCAGGGGAGGGTCAGGGGAAGGTGTCAGGGAGGGGAGGCGAGGAAGATCTGGGACAGATAACCTGCCAGCCAGGGACAATCTCCCTCTCGAGGGATGTGCAGGTGCCCACGCCACTACAAAAAGCCGCCCCTCAATGCTGGGAAGTGTAGCTGTATACTGAAGAAGGCAGTTTTTCAAACTCAGAGGCAAGCCAGCGAGACCCCTGACAGAAATTAATGGAAGGTCCCAACGTGCCGCGGAATACGCCACACCAACAGAGTGATGAACGGCTTCACAGAAAGGAAGCAGGCCAATGCGACTGGGACGACACCGTCAGAGACAGAGCAGGCAGGAAGCCCCGAGCACTGAGCCCTGCCCGCTGCTGGCTGTCGGCCCCACACGGGGAGAGCGGCTCTGGGAAATGAGGCCTCCCCCAAAAGCAGAGTCAGAAAAGCAGCAGCCAGACTTCCAGTTTATTTCCTGGGAATAAGTTATATTTCTTTAAATATTGACAGAAAGAACGGCTCATTCCCTTTGCAGAGGGGCCCAGAAGGCCAAGCATCGACTTCCTGAGAGATCCATGGGACCCCAACCTATAAGCTCTGTCTCTAAATAATACCTGTCCCCTTGGAGGGAGGAAAAGTCCCTCCTTCTGCTCCCCAACACTGAGCAGCCCTGAGCACGGGGTGTGGCGTGGACACCAGAGTGGGAGCTGCCCCACCGCAGATGTGAGCGAGACCTCTGTCCCTTTGCAGCTGGCTGCAGGTTCCATCCATGCCACCACCAAGGCTGACCACCAATGACGCCTGACATTTTCTGCTCCACTGGGCGGGAACACTTTCGGCTTTATTGGGTTTTACCCCTAAGCTTCACTGTCCAGCACTATCCAAACGCAGCGACAGGGAGTTTGATCTATGACTTGCTAATGGATTGAGAAAGGTACGGGCTCCTTCAGCCTGAAGGCAGTTTGTGCAACCCCAGGCCGGTTCCAGCTAGCGAATTCCCTGTCTGGTCGCGCACAAGAAGTTGCCCACTGCTTGGAAAGAGGGCTGTGCAAAATGAACCCGCCGCATTTGCAGCTGGAAAGCACCCAACAAAACTGGGCAGCAGCTGTCCGAGTGAGACTTTTTGCTGGGCTTTTCCATGAGAAATCAGTGTCCTGAGAAGGCTAGACCTTTTTGCAATGGGGGAAAAATGCAACCCTAAAGCCATTTCCTACAAAGCCCAGAGTGTCTGTTCTCCTTCCCTTGCCTCGGGTGGACTCTGGCCTGAGGCCTCCTGCCGGGAGGGAAGCCGGGCGTGCACGCCTTTGCTCAGTCACACATTCTCCCGGGCTCTCTCCCTTGGAGGGAACATGAACACTGCTGATTCAAAAATCAGACACTTCTGCGGGAATTGGCAGGGGCCTCGCTCTCCACCCCCACCGCCCCCTGGAACACCAAGCCAGGGCCGCGGCCATGTGCTCACTCAGCCGCCTGGCCCATGGCCTTCTGGGGGCCACCGTCCCTCCTCCAGCCTCAGGGCCGGCCCAGCTGCCAGAAGCTTCCCTGAGCCACCTGGACAGCCCCAGCCAGCGTGCACTTTAAATAATAAACTATGCATTCTTGATCCGTCTGCAGCTCGAGGCAGATTTTCCTATTTAAGCTGGAGGCCTTCTCTGCTTTGAGTTACTAAAGTGGGGCGGGCGTGTGTTGCATAAGAGTCCAGGGGAGAAGTGGGAAGCGACGACACCACTTCTCGTCCAAGTCCTCTGTTTGGTGGAGCTGCATGTGGGAAAAAAGGATTCAGACACACACGCACACAAAAATAGCAGGATACACTTTTCTTTTTTTGTTTCAAGACATGAAGGCCCGCTGACACTTTGATTTTAACCCAGTGTAACTGATTTCAATGTTTGCATTTTAGCTTGTCTTTCTTAATCAAGTAATGGGAATATTCAAGAAGTCCAATGTGCTTGCCCCACAGTGATATTTCTGGGTTCTCACAGAGAACATGCCCAACAGATAAGTGAAAGAGGAAAAAAATTATTGAATATTGACTGTGATTGCAATGCTTAGACTTGGGAGAGAAACAAGGAAACCCATTTATGTGTTGTGGCAGCTCGCCTCCCCCAAAGATGTCCCCATCCTAATCCCCAGAACCTAGGAAAATGTTAATTTACATAGTAAAATGGGCTTTGCAGATGCGATCGAATTAAGGATCCTGAGATGTGCAGCTTACCCTGGATTATAAGGAGGAGGAGGCAGAGGGAAATTTGACTACAGAAGAAAACTGTCAGAGTGATGCCGCGTGAGAAAGAGACACCACTGCTGGCTCTGGGATGGAGGAAGGGGCTGTGAGCCAGGGAACGCAGGTGGGGCCTGGGAGCCAGAGAAGTCGTAGACATGGGCTCTCCCCTGGAGCCTCCAGGAGACATGAAGGCCCGCTGACACTTTGATTTTAGCCCAGCATAACCAATTTCAAACTTCTGATCTTGAGAACTGTAAGATAATACATTTGTGTTGTTTTAAGCCACTAGGTTTGTGATAATTTGTTACAGCAGTGATAGGAAAGTAACACCCAAGTCTTGCCGTCCAGCCAGAGGGACTGGGACGCAACTAAGACAACAAACAGCAGGTAGAGATAAGTGCGGTACTCAAGATATAGACAAAGCACTTCGGGATTCCAGAAAACTAAGTGAGGCAATCCAGGTGGACCTCCTAGCGAAGGTGACATATGAGTTGGGCCTCTAAAAACAAGACGGATTTTTAATACTAAAAAGATAGACACAAAAAGGTCATTCCATACAGCTCCATACGCCAGAGCATACCTCTAATATCCCGAAGGCCCTGAGACCTAGTTGGAACCACATTAAGTAATAAGACATCAAGTAAAGGGAGACTTCTACGCACTTAAATTGAAAAACCTAGATGAAATTTTCTAAGAAAATACAATTTACTAAAATTGATCCCATAAGTAATACAAAGTTTAAACAGGCCAATTTTTATAGAAGAAACAGAGAAAGCTATCAAGGAACTATAGTCACAAAAAAGCACTAAGCTGAGATGGTTCCACGGGGGATTCCACAGAACCATTACAGACCAAACAGCCTGGATGATTCATAAATGATTCCAGAGCACCAAAAGGAAAAGAAAGCCTCCATGCTTTTCTTTTAATAAAGCTAGTATAACGTTAATACCCAAACTGAGAATGATAGTGCACCTACACACAGATAATTACGGAGTACCACCACATATGAATATGGACGCAAAAGTCTAAATAAAACATTAGCAAATAAACAGCAACATCACTTTAAGGAAATAATACACCACAACCAAGTAAGGTTTATTCCAGGAATTTAAGGTTGGTATCATATTAGGAATTCATTTACATAATTACCATATTCATTTATCTACGGATTAAAAAAAATATGCAGGTCTCCACAATGTTGCAAAAGCCTTTGGAAAATCCAATACCCATGTCTGATTTTTAAAAAATACACCCAACACCAGCCAAATCTGAGACAGTTTTGAGCACTGAAATAAATAAATATATAAATGAATATCCATGGAGTAAAATAAGAATCTACAAGTCCACACAGATGTAAATAGATAAATAGAGAAGGGCAGGCTCTCATTTTAGGAGAACAACAACCTAAAACTGTGGAGGAAATGGTGGGAGTTAGGAAAACAGCATTTTGAAACCATCACAGTAATAACTGAGTCTGCCGAGAACCAAGACATGCTACAACCAGTGAGTGAAAGTTTGATGAACAGGATAGTTACGTAGTCTCAAAGTAGCCCCACAAATTACTTGCTAATTACACATGGAGAGAGAGTAACTTTACAGCAGATCAACCCAGAAACCTAATCTTAATGAAGCAATAGGAGTTGACACCCCAGTAATGAGACAGACAGACAGCAGGAGCCTCCTGATAAGAGGCACCGAGAAGAGCACATCACTTCTGTGTCACCCCTGCCGGAAATGCATGACCTAAACCTAATCATGAAGAAATGTCAGACAAAACCAAACTTGGAGACATCCTACAAAATAACTAGTCTGTACTGATATTTTTGAAGAAATGTAAAGATCAGGAAAGACAAATACTAAGGAAGTGACCCGGGCTGGAGGAGATGAAGGAGAGGTGACAACTAAGTGCAGTGCGTGACTCCAAGTTAGGTTCTGGACCAAGAAGAGAAAGCTATCAGAGACATTACCAGGACTAATGGAAATATGTAAATAGGAACGCTGTATTAGATCACGGTAGTGCATCAGTGGTATAGATCCTAAGTCTACCCCCACGCTTAGTAAGAGTTGTTAGAAAATACAAGCTAAAGGATGTGCAGATAAAGGGACATGTCAGCAAATCAGTCTCAAGTGGTTCAGACAAAAAGCATGTGGGAGGGGGAGGGGGCTGGCAGGGCAGTGGGGAGGAGAGAAGACAAAACCTGTAAAGCAAATAGAGAAAAACATTAACAGGTGAATTTGGGTAATGCATATGCCAAAGCTCTTCCATCAAAACAAAAAGCAAATTAAAAGCATGGGGGAATACAACCAGAGGGGACAAGGCTGAGAATGCAGTTATTTGAGTCTGAGTGACTGGAAAAAAATGGGTATTAGGGTGGTGGGAAGAGACATCGTCAGACAAGGCTTCAGAAACACCAAGTTGTTGGGAACGGGCAGTATCCACTGCCAGCCGCTGAGATGTGAAGCTGGAGCTCAGGGCAGAGGCTGGGAGACGTGCAGGGGGCACTGCTCCCGGGTGGAACCAGTAAGGATCCCAAGGCAGCCAGAAAGAGTGGCAGAGACCTTGTGAGAGAGCCCGCAGGCAAGGAGGCAGGGCAGGAAGAGAAGCTGAGCAGCCCAGGGAAGAGGCACAGGGAGCAAGGGGTCCCTACTGTCAAGTGCCTCTGAGTGATGACGGAGGCACAAAGCCCTGCCAGCTCTGCTGCAATGGCATGATCCAGGGGCGAGCTGCAGGTGGGAGACTTCAGTCCCAGGGAGCCCATCTGGTGTCAGAGGTCAAAGGAAAGCAGAGAACAGAGAACTGTGAAAGGATAAGCATGGTGGGACTGGAGGCCAGGAGGCGGTAGGCAGCGTTGGAAGCAAGACTTCCACCCCCTGCACCAGGTACCCACTTCAGGGCGTGGAGCCCAGGTGCAGAGTCTCGGCTGTCAGCCTGGTGGCTTGATTCTCACCCCTTTCTTCTCTCCCTCCACCCTTCCCAGGGAACACCACAGAAAATCAAAGTCCTGCTACCCTGAGCTGCCCCTGGGGTGGCACAGGAGGAAGGGGTGACCTGGGGACTGGGGCCCTCTTCTCTAAAACACTCCCAGAACAACACTGGTGATCAGCTTCCACCCAAGTGACCGTGATCACCTTGGCGTTGGCTTTGTGAGGGCAGGACATTTGTCTCTGTTGTCCACTGCAGGGTCCCCAGTGCCTAAGACAGAGCTCGACACACAGTCAACAGCAAATAAACACGGGTCAAATGAATGAATCACTGCCCTGGATAAGAGGGCAGGTTACAAGTTTAAATACAGAGGCCCAAAAATAAAATATATACAAACCAATTTAGAGAACACACACACACACCCCTCCAGTCACTGAAAGCTTAAAAGCATATATTTACATAGAGAGTCACTCAAACACTGCCCCCGGGCCTGGCTTAGCCATTTCTGATTATCCAGGGATCAGCCCAGAAAGCAGGGCCTTCCCAGGAGAACCACAGGAGCCCAGGTGGGTCCCCCGGGGCAAGAGGGGTCCCTTGCAGGTGGCCCTTGCTAAGCCCCTAAGAGGCCCACGTCCGCAGTGCTGGAGCCACTCATTTGGAGATCTCCAAGCTACCTCTGCTGAGTGACATTTTCAAAAAGGAAGGAAGGAAGGATGAAAGACGGAAGGGAGGGATAAAGCATAGATCAACTGATTGTTTATGCAGGAAAATGTTTTTTTAACTGAATATATAGAGTTTTTGAGAAGGTAGCAAGTATTGTGAAGTCCTTAACATTTTTGGATGGTTAGAGGCCCCTAGCCTGTGCACTGAGATGCCCTCCCTGGGGTGCTAATGTTACCCCGACTTGCACCACTGCTCTGGTGGCAGTGCAGGCTGACAGGGCCCCTCCTTTAGCATATGACTCTGGCCTTTCCCATTTCCAGGCTCCCCCACCTAGAGGCCCACTCACACGGCCTACACGAGAGCACCTCAGAAACTGGGGAGCCGAGTGCCCCCGATAAGACTCCAGCTCCCACCATCAGTGGGACAGTGCCAGGAAGCCTTCCATGCACACCCCACTGTTCCCTTGGGAACCAAGCCCCTGTTGCCTGTAGTGACCTCACCTTCCACTGGATTCCAGTGGACTTTCCTCTTCCCTGCTTCCCGGGGCCCCTTCCCTCCCTGACACTAACCATTGGCACCCAAGTCTTCATCTCCAGTTTGGCTTTTAGGAAACCCATTCTGGGGACCTTTTCCGTAGAGAGATGACACCTTGTGTTCCAATAACACTTCCCACTTAACGCAATCACATTTGCAAGAGCTCACTGAGCTCCCAGCAACCTGGCAAAGTAAAAACAGCAAGAAAAATATTTCCTCCCTTTTACGGATAAGGAAATACAGGAATAAGAGAAACTCACTGACTTGTCCCAGCCCCTGTACATGGGGGGAAGTAGAGTCAGAGCCTGCTCAAGGCCGAGGCCCATCCAGGGCTGTGTCCACTCCCAGGCCACACAGGCAGGCAGCGTCCACTTTATAGATCTTCCAGGCTCCAAATCCACAGGCACACGGCCTCAGGGAATAACAGCAATAATCATGATTTTATAGCGTGACATCATTGGGTTTTAATCTTATTCCTCCCAAAGAGGAATCAGTAAGCATCTCCCACCCACCCACACACCTCAAAAGAAAACTGAAAAGATTTCCTCAGTCATTTGTCTGAAAAAAGAACATAAAAATGAGATGAAGGGGCCCTGATGAAGACACGGTTCATGCAAACCAATGGCAGGAGGGGAAATTCTCAAAGCTTGTGGGAGTTAAGCTTGGGAGACCACGGCAAACGCAGAAATGATTCCTACCGCACACTCGACAATGGAAATGGTGCCCCGGGGGCTTCTCTGGAAGACACTGCCGTCCAAGAAACACCCGGTGATCTCAACACTGCCCTTCGTGAGCACCGGGCAGCCACGAGACGTGGACACGGGTTCCCAGCCTCTAAGGGGCTGGGCCTGTCTGAGCCTCGGGTCTCTCAGGACGGATCCTCAGCTCCAGATCGCGAGACACAAGCCGGCGGGCACACGTCAGAACTGCCACCCAGAACCGCCACCGGGCTGCTCCCACCCGGCACCGCCCGGCAGGGGTGGGGAATCCGAAGCCTTCTGATTTCAAGATTATTCTTTCCTAAGCACCAAAGGAAGCAAGAAAAGCTTCATCTTTCTCTGCTGCACCCCTTTTTAATAAAAGGATTTGTTCTGTAAAATTTGGTTTCAGTCAAAAGGCCAGAGTCAAGGATCCAGAAGGCCACATGTGGCCCCAAGACTGCAGGTCCCCCACCCCACAGTGAGTGACTTGGGTCTGTCGATTTCCTGAGGTATTAACGTGGTTTCCTTCTCGTGCTACTGTGAGGAGGTAGCCTTTGTGTCCCTCTGCCGTGGACACTTTGCAGGGCCCAAAGAAGTTGTCTGGGCACAGCTGCCATTCCTGACGGTAGTTTCTGAAACCTGAGCTCCCGAAAGAATGACGCTGGGCAAAGAGGGTGCCCTTGAGAAGAGATGGGGTAAAGCAGCTGAGGGCAGAGGACGGTGTCCTGTGGACGTGTGCTTTTCAACAGTGACCAGAAAGCCGGAAGGACCGAGGGCCTGTCTTGAAAGTCCTGCCCTTACAAACCCCTGGGACATTGGCACAACACCGAGGGTAAGGCCTCCAGCAGTGACCGAGGTGGCGGGTCAGAGTGCACGAGACCCGACTTGTAGATGCTGAGATTATAGGACGTTTCTTACACACCTGAGTCTGAGGAGTAAACTATTCGTGAAAAATTCATGAAGTCCAGTCCTACAACTACAAAGGCCTAGAAATATACTACACAAAACATAACACACCCCCTCAAAATGTAATACTATGATCTGAATGTTTATGTGCCCCCAAAATTCCTACATTGAAACTCAATCCCCAGTGTGATGGTATGAGGAGGTAGGGGGCTTTGGGAGGTGATTAGGTTATAAGGGAATTAGAGACTCAAGAGAACTAGCGAGCCCCTTCCTTCCGTGTGAGCTCAGAGCAAGAAGGCGCCATCTATGAGGCAGAGAGCAGGCTCTCGCCAGACACTGAATCTGTTGGTGCCTTGATCTTGGATTCCCAGCCTCCAAAACTGTAAGAAATAAATTTCTGTTGTTTATAAGCTATGTAGCCTATACTATTTTGCTACAAAAGCCCAAACAATACCTTATCCAAATGCAACATAAAGAAAGGGAAATCCCCAAGTGCCAGAAACAGAAATTTCATGCCTGGAACAGTGAGTGAGTGATCTGAGGTCTCAACAATCCAGCAGCTACTAGGCCCAAATATTGGCCCACAAGGTGAAGGGCCAGTGTCATCCTGCCACATAGAGATGCGAATCCGGCCAGGACCCCAGGGTGGCTGGGTAACTCCACTCACGGCACAGGGGGGTGCAGGGACGTCTGTCTCTGTTCAGAGTTTGGAATGCCAGAGGGATGAGGGCAGAGTTTCTAATGCAAATCCCCAAGCCTGTGCTACACACACAAATGTACATCACTCCTATGCTACACAAGCCCCAAGGAAAAACACTAACATAGAAATTATCCTTGGACTTGTGAAAAAGTCCCAGGCACCTGACAGAAGTGCACGTGAAATTACTCAGTAGAGGTTTCCCCATAACCCAG
>CM052438.1:14083211-14093366 GCA_028533085.1 Varecia variegata
GTGTGACGCGAGTGGGGCTCAGAAGAGCCTGGAGAGTGTGGAGAGGGCACCTCTGGCCGCTGCACTGGAGACCTGCTGGCTCTCGTGGGCTCTCCACTTCTGCTCCGTCTCTCCTGCCCTTCTCTCTTGCTCGCCCTTCCCCTCTGTCTCCCACTCATTCTCCGGTTTGATGGACTCAATCAATCAATCAAGCTCACACACACACACACACACACACACACACACACACACACACACACGCCTGGGCTGTGTGAGCGGCGCACGTGAGGTGTCCTGGCCCGCGCAGAAGTGCTGGGTGCCTGCGGAGGCTGAGCTGGCCCCTGCAGGAGACCACAGACTCTTTCTCCGCGGTGGCCCAGGGCCAGGCATTTCTCTAGAGCTCTAATCAGTGACCACATTTGGCCACTCTGTTCTTGGATGTCTCTCTTACGCCAGAAGCCCATAATTTGACTTGGTTTGTTGAATTGCTCCGGATTTTGTTTCCTCTTAGAGATAGGTGCAATGAGATGGTTGCCATGCCCATTTAATATTTAATAGAATCAGGGATCAAAAAACACCCATCCATCCTCCCGTCTATTTTCTCATCCTAAACTGAGTTCTTTTGCTGAGAGGAGAAAGGAGCTAACCCTCCTTGTCACTATTTACCCACTTGACAGAATCCCAACCTCTGTTTGGACTTGGCAGCTCTGCTACATTTGTAACTATTCCCCATTTATAACGAAAACACTGAGTTCCAACGGTTTAAGAGGAACTCACTAAGGCCCCGGATTGGGAGGTGGGGGCGGTCAAGGCACAATTAGACTGGGCACAATTTTATAAATATACACATCTCTGAAAATAGGACCATAATCAAGATAATGAACATACCCGTCACCCACAAAAGTTTCCTCAGGCCCCTTTGGAATTCCTGTCTCTCATCTCTCCTATCCCGCCCCTGTCCCCAGGCAACCACTGATCTGCCTTCTGTCACATGGTTTCATTTCTAGAATTTTATACAAATGGAACATCATACAGTATATTCTCTTTTCTGTCTGACACTTCTCACTCAGAATAATTATTTTGAGATTCTTCCATGTTATTGTGTATGTCGACAGTTTGGGGTTGTCTTTTTATTGTTTTTTTTATTCTATTATATTTACTTTATTACTTTTTCTTGCTGAGTAGTATTCCATTGTACTATTGGATTATTGGATTAAACATAATCCAAGTTTATTCATCCACCTGTTGGTTGACATTTGGGTTGTTTCTAGTTTTTTACTTACAAATAAAGTGGCTATGAACATTCTTATAAATGTCTTTATACGGACATGTATCATTTCTCTTGGGTGAGTGGAATGGTGAATCGTATGGTACATTTGTGTTTAACTTTTTAAGAAATGCCAAATCATTTTTTCAAAGTTGTTGTATCATTTTACAATTCTACCAGCAGTGTATGAGAATTCAAGTTGCTTCATATCCTTGCTGACACTTACAATGGTCAGTCTTTTAAAATTTGAGACATTATAATGTCTGTGTGGTGGTGTGGTTTTTGTCTGTATTTCTTTAATGACTGATGATATTGAGTATCTTCTTTATGTGTTTATTTGCTATTTATATATCTTATTTCATTAAAGATCTGTTAAAATCTTTTGCCCATTTAAAAAATTTGGTGTTTCTTTTTTTATTATTATTGAGGCTTGAGAGTTGTTTATATATTCGGGATATAAGTCCTTTATCAGATACCTGATTTGAAAATACTTTTTCCCACTTTCTGGCTTATCTTTCATTCTCTTAACAATGTCTTTTGAAGAACAAACATTCTTAATTGTGACGAAGTCCAGTTTATCATTTTTGCTTTTGTGGATCCTGCTTTTGGTGTTGTATCGAAGAGATACACATATTTGCCAAATCCAAGGTCACAGAGATTTTCTCCTATGTTTTCTTCTAGAAATTTTATAGTTTTAGAGTTTACATTTAGTCCATGACCCATGTACAGTTAATTTTTGTGTGTGGTGTGAGGTGTGGATCCAAGTTCATTTTTTTGCATGTGTATATCCAGCACATTTGTTCAACATTACTTTTTTAAAGTTAAATCAGCCTTGCTATTCTAAAATAAACTTATGTTATGATGTATTTTTAAACACCTTTTTTGAATTCTGTTTGTTCATAATTTCTTTAGGATTTGTGTATCTATGTTTGTGAGTGAGATTGTACTATAATTTTCATTTTGTATGATGTGTTTGTGAGATTTTGGTATCAAGATTATTATGGCCCCATAAAGTAACTGTGGACGTGGTCCTTCTTTATATTCTCTGGAAGAGTATGTTTTAGACTGGCATTATTTATTTCCTAAATATTTGGTGGCATTCACCAATGAAATCAGTAGATCTACAGTGTTCTTTGTGTGTTGATTTTTTATTAATAATTTAATTTTTTAATGGGATTGTTTCATCCTAAGCCTAATCTTGACCTTTGACTAATACGGTGAATATAATCTCCAATCACAGTGCAATTCAAAATTGAAAACAAAAATGTAACTACAAAATGTACATATGTTTAGAAATTAAGAGATACACTTCTAAATAACCTATGGGCCAAATTGAAATCATAATGGAAATTATTTACTATTTTAAATTAAATGATAACAAAAAGACTATATATTACAATTTCTCTGATATAACTAAAGCCATGCTTAAAAGGGAGACTTATAGCCTTTTATTAGAACAAAAGAAGGGCTGAAAAATATATAATCTAAATATCTATGTAAAAAAGTTAGAGAAAGACCAAAACTCAAACAATTACAAGAGAAAATTATAAAAATCATAGCAGAAATTAACAAGGTAGAAATAAACATAAAATACATAGGATCAAGAAAGCCAAGAGCTGGTTCTTTGAAAAGACTAGTAATATTGATAAACCCTGGGAAAATTGATCAAGAAAAAAAAAGAGAGGACGTATATAATCAATATCAGGGATAAAAATGAGCAATTACTACAGTCCTACAGACTTAAAAAGGATCCTAAGAAGATACTATGGACTTCTGTATGCCTATATACTTGAAAATATAGATGAAATGGACACATGACTAGTAAAATACAACATTGACTCACTAATACATAAAAATTGGGGAAATTTTATGATTATTACAGGAATTGAATCCAGTACTTAACACCTTCCAAAAGAATAACCAAGCCTAGGTGGCTTTGCCAGTGAATTTCAACAAACATCCAAGAAAGGTAAAATGCCAATCTTCCATATGCTTTTCCAGAGAATAGAAAAAAAGATAAATATCTCAACTTGTTAAGGAAATGATAAATTATGAATATTGGTACGATGACCACAAACTGTATGAGGATTGTAGCACTGTAAATATTGTCTTCTTTGCTTGCCTTTGTGTGCGTGTCTGTGTGGATGTGTGCTTATACTAATTTTTGTCTCTTCCAGTTGCATCTTGCTAGGCAGAAACATGATATTGTCATTATTATATGGAATTTCAAATGTGCATTTAAGAGTGTGTATTGATGCTGAATTGTCGAACGGATAGAATGCTAGCTATTTATCTATTATCTCTCAACTCTAAATCTCCCTCCTATACTCCACACTCTGATACTGGGGCTGGGTCTCTACAAACTATGTTCTAGACTCCCTTGCCAGTTGGCTTCCTGTTAGGTTTGCAAGAACTGTTACTCAGGGACTGGAACGCAGAAGTAAGGTGAGAAGAGAATCCCCCCACTCCCATTTTCCGGCTTCTATTGGCAGCAGCTGACAGCCACATCCCTAGCACCAGCTTCACCTGTCTCTCAGAGATCCTGCAACAACCAGGAAGAGCCCCTTGGAGAAAGAGAGTACTAGCCCTCCACCTCCTTCACCTGCCAATCTGGGCTTCCACTATGGAAGTCCCAACACCAGCTGGTCTGTTTCACCTTCTCAGAGGTCCCAGTGTCGGCCACAGGGCCCTCCTTTCCCCAGTGGTGCAACCAGCAGTTTCCAAGCCTTGCTATCTACCCAGAGTCTGGATACCAGCAGTCCAGAGCCAGTCCCCTAGGAATCCATGCATTAGTCCTATGGGGCCTCTTCTTCAGGCACCTATGTTCTGAAAAAGTCTTCACCTCTACTTCCTACAGTTATTATCCCTGAGTAACTCAGTGCTCCCATTTGGTTTTTGTCTTAGTGCTTCAACACCTATGTAAGCAATTCCCTGCATTAAATCCCCACTGTTTGAAATACCTAGGGTGATTTCCTGACTGAGCCCTGACTGATACACTGTGTTTCCAGTGTCCCTCACCCACTAGATTCAGTGGGAGCAGGGATGGTGTGTGTCTTGTTATATATTTTAAGTCCTTGGACTGACATCCAGTGAGCCTCAATAAATATTTTTTAATCCATCAATGCAAAGATCAGTGGTTCCCAGTGATCAGCCAAAAGTACAGGTTTAAATCTAAGCTCTGCCATTCACAAGTTGGGTGATTTCAACATCTTTTTTGGAAACAAAGATAATATTTTTGGAGCACTTTTTCTGTGCCAGGCATTTCAAAGTGTGTCACATTTAATCCTTATGACATCCCTTAAAGGAAGTTGTCATTCTAACAAATAAGGAAATAGCATCTTACAAGTGTCTGACTCTGGAAACCATTTTCTGCATTTCATGTGGCTCCATAGCTCCCCCTCATTTGCCTCTGTCTCCTCATCTGTAGATTGGTGAAATAAAATTTGTCATTTAGATGAAATTGTACAAATACTTTCAAATACATCCTTTTTCAGAATAAATTGTCTGCAGTTCAGTACTTTATCCTTATTAACAAATTCTAAGCAACACTCCTACTCATGGCCCTGGCCTTCCTATGCGTTTCCTTGCTGGCCACCTGCACACCATCTTCTAAGTTGCCATGGTTGCCTGGCCATCTAAATTGTCACCCTCTGATCCCTAACCTAGCCCCAGCAGGGCTATTTTTGAATACCCAGCCCGTCAAATTCTTCTGCTTCTGCAGAGGACAACTTTGCTAGGTCCAGGTTAAGGGCTCCTGCTCGTCAGCACGTGTAGGATACAAGCCTGATGGTGCTGGGGCCCTTTAGTGGTCTTGACAGCCTGGGGTGAGAAGCACTGAGCTCCGTCTTTCAAGATCCAGTTCATATTCTAGGACACCATTATAAATGTTGCAAAGTCCTTTTCTTTTCTCTGCCTCAGAACAGCGCGTGGAAAGCCTGAGATGGGCAGAGACTGAGCCCAAACCCAACAACTCAGAAGCCCAGTGATGCAGACCAGGGTGTCCTATCACTGGGCTCCTTTACTGATGTCAGTATTTTAAAGAGAAAGAGTCCCGTGAAAGACTGGCGACAGGAACTGGGGACCTGCCAATTATCCCAAATGGGTAAGGAAGACCCATCAGTTGTGAGCTCGAGGGACCTTTCTGCCACTCACAGTGACCAGAGGGATTAGGACATGTGATATAATGCTGAGCCTGGCACAATGGCTGGCCAAGTACTCTTGATTTGTCCCAAACCCCAGAGTAATTGCTGGGCACCAAGGCAGCTGCTGAGGGACAGATGTCCTCCCAGAGCTCATCCTGTTGAGGATCTCATTTATTTCTCTCCCTCTCTCTCTCTCTAGACACCTATGGATTTTGTCTTCCTTTTATTCTCTCTTCTTAACAGGAACTTGAGAGCCACCTGGTGGAAGGTTTTAGTAGCAAGGAGGACGAGGGAGAGTTTGGCAACTTGGCAAAGCTACAGGTTGTGGGGAAACAGCTGAGACAACAGCTCCAAGAGAGGCAGGTCTGTGTCACTAGGACACGGGACAGATTTGCATATCAACTGTGGAACAGGTGCTGGACCAGAAGCCTTTGCTCGCTGGGAGAGAGAGGCTGAGTCACTTATGGCTTCTGGGGCTGAGTGGTGGCTGCTCCCAGGAACCCAGGGAGGCCAGTGGGTTAGGCTCTGAGGGGACACAGCTGTCACTGTGGGGGTAGGAAGCCAAGAAAACTGCCAAAGTAAGCAGGCTGCTCTGCAGTGTGGGGATTTGGAGCCCAGCTTGGAGGGGCAGGTGTGGGGGCTCCCATTCAAATTTCAAGTGGGAAAACTTCAGCTACTGTGCACAGACTCCACCAATCCTGTGTTCAAGTCAGACCACAGCTGTGACAGAAGGGGGCCTAAATCCTTTACCAAAAGGTAAAGAAGGGTGCCCAGATGGGACAAATGTGTACTACTGCCACCTTGTGCAAAACCTTCTAGCTGGGTTTAGGTTTTTCATTTAAAAACTCACCCTTGCCGTGATCCTCAGTGATGCCCTATGGTTTTCCTCATGCCGGTCACAGAAAGTAAAGCTCAACAAAGTCATCCTGTTGGTGGGGACAGCGGAGGATGGAAAAATGAAGTGTTGCCTTCCCAACTCAGTGGAGGGTGGGTAGAGGCTCCCACAGGGAGTCGACAGGAATCCCCAGGCCTCCCTTGGAACATTAGGTTCCCCCCTCGGCAATTCCAGAACATTTAGGGGTTTCCAATAGAAAATCAAACCTATTTGCACAAAAGTATTCCTAAGTGGTTCCAGATTGAGTAAAATATAAGAAAAACACCCAATTTATATTAATGTAAAAATCTGTCAGTTGACCCAATTATCCCCTTTCTTTCTAAAGGTAGACATGAAGGTTTCCATATTAGAAGCTTTAATCAGATTTCCCTTTCCTTTCTCTGCTACTCTGCATATGGTGACATTTTACACAGAAAAAGTTATAAATTAATAATTATACAAACCAATTGTTTTAAGGGGTGGGTCATGGAGATAAGCTGCTATATAGCCTAATCAAGAAGGATAGGGAAGCAAGCGCAATTATACTTTGTAAATTAAAAAGGCAAAATAAGTATGCATGTAAATAAATTAAAATATATCAGAGGATTTTTCAATATTCTATACAAATAAATTTGAAAAGATGAGTAGATGAAATTATTTTCTAAGAAAATATAAATGATCAAAATTGACCTTGACATAGAAAAATACTCAACAAACCAATAACCATTGCAGAAATTGAGAAAGCTTCCAAAAATTTCCCCAGCACCCCCACTCACAAAAAGTGCCAGGATTGAATGGTTTCAAAGGTAAATGTTTTCAAACTCTCCAGGAATGTATAAGTCTGACACTATTTAAAGTATTCTAGAATAAGAAAAGAAAGAATCCTTCCCATTTTTCTTTATAAACTGGCACAATATTTGTATAAAAAACATTAAGAAGAACACAAAATAGAAAATCTGTGGAAAAAATGTTTTAATGAAAAATCTATGGTAAACCACTACACACCTATTGGAATGGCCAAAATCCAAAACACTGACAACACCAAATGCTGGTGAGGATATGGAACAACAGGAACTCTCATTCATTGCTAGTGGGAAAGCAAACTGGTATAGACACTTTGAAAGACAGTTTGGCAGTTTCTTACAAAATAAAACACACTCTAATCATATGATCCAGCAATTGCTGATTTGCCTGAGTTATATGTAGATTGTAGTTATCAGCCCTTTATCGTATGTGTATCATGCAAAAATTTTCTCCCATTCTATAGGCTGTCTGTTTGCTTTCCTGATAGTTTTCTTGGCTGTGCATAAGCTTCTTCATTTGATCAAATCCCATTTATTTATTTTTGTTGTTGCTGTGATTGCTTTTGGGGTCATCATAAATTCTTTGCTGAGGCCAATGACTATAATAGTTTTTCCAATATTTTCTTCTAGAATTCTTATGGTTTCATGCCTTAGGTTTAAGTCTGTTATTCATTGTGAGTTGATTTTTGTGAGTGGTGAGAGGTGCGGATCCTGTTTCAGTCTTCTACATGTGGCTATCCATTTATTGAGTAGGGATTCTTTTCCCCTGTCAAAGATTTGGCTGCTATGTCAAAGATCAGATGGCTATATGAGAGTAGTTTTATATCTGGTTTCTCTGTTCTGTTCCGGTGGTCTATGTCTCTATTCTTGTGCCTTTACCATGTTGTTTTGGTTACTATTGCCTCTTAGTATAGCTTGAATTCTGATAAATTAATGCCTCCCAATTTGTTCTTTTTGCTTAAAGTTGCCTTGGCTATATGGGGTCTTCTCTGCTTCCATAAGAAGCATAAAATTATTTTTTCTATATCTGCAAAAAATGATGTTGGTATTTTAATAGGAAATTCATTGAATCTGTAGATCACTTTGGGTAGTATAGAGATTTTAACAATGTTCATTCTGCCAATCCATGACCATGGTATGTTTTCCCATCTACTTATATCCTCTGCTATTTCCTTCCTCAGTGATTCATAGTTCTCCCTGTAGAGGTCTTTCACCTCCTTAGTTAAATATATTCCTAGGTATTTTATTTTCCTTATTGCTATTGTGAAAGGTATTGAGTCTTTGATTTGGTTCTCAGCTTTACTGTTGTTGGCATATATGAATGCTACTGATTTATGTACATTGGTTTTGTAAACTGAGACTTTTCTGACTTTATTTATCAATTTCAGTAGTCTCTTGGAAGAATCTCTGGGGGTTTCTAGATATAAGATCATATCATCAGCAAAGAGCAATAGTTTGACCTCTTCTGCCCCCATTTGGATGCTCTTGATTTCCTTCTCTTGTCTGATTGCTGTGGCTAGGATTTCCAGCACTGTGTTGAATAGAAGTGGTGATAGTGGGCAACCTAGTCTTGTCCCAGTTCTAAGCAGGAATGCTTTCAATATTTCCCCATTCATATGATGTTGGCTGTGGGTTTGTCATATACAGTTTTTATCATTTTGAGGTAAGTCCCATCTATGCCTATTTTGCTAAGTGTTCTTTTCATAAAAGGGTGCTGAATTTTGTCAAATGCTTTTTCTGCATCTATTGAGAGGATCATATGGTCTTTGTTTTTGCTTCTATTTATATGGTGAATTACATTTATAGATTTGTGTATGTTGAACTATCCCTGCATCTCTGGGATGAAGCCCACTTGGTCATGATGGATTATTTTTTTGGTAAGCAGCTGAATTCAGTTTGCTGGGATTTTATGGAGAATTTTTTTCATCTATATTCTTAAGGAATATGAGTCTGTAGTTTTCTTTTTTTGTTGAGTCCTTTCCTGGCTTTGGTATCAGGGTGATGTTAGCTTTATAAAACATGTTGGTGGTGGGAGGATTACCTCCTTTTCAATGTTATGGAATAATTTCTGCAGGATAGATACTTGTTCTTCTTTGTAGGTCTGGTAAAATTCAGGTGTGAAACAATTTGGTCCAGGATTATTTTTTTGTTGGAAGCTTTTTTATTGTTGCTTCAATTTCATTACTTCATATTGGTCTGTTCAGGAATTCTGTTTCTTCCTAAGTGAGCTCAGGGAAGCTGTGTGTTTCTAAGAATTTGTCCATTTCCTCCACATTTTCAAGTTTATGTGCATAGAGATTTTTATAGTATTCAGCAATGGTATTTTGTATTTCCATGGTATCAGTTGTAATTTCTTCTTCATTCCTGATTCAGCTTACTGGAGTCCTTCCTTTTCTGCTTCTGGTTAATCTAGCAAAAGGCATGTCAATTTTATTTATCTTTTCAAAGAACCAACTTTTGTTTTTTTAATCTTCTGTATAGTTCTTTTATTATCAATTTCATTTAGTTTTGCTCTGATCTTGGTTATTTTTTTTCTTCTGCTGGGTTTGGGATTGATTTGTTCATCTTTTTCCAGTTCCTTGAGACAATTCATTAGATTGTTGATTGGTGATCTTTCTGCCTTTTCGATGTAGGCAGTTATGGCTATGAATTTTCCTCTTAGGACATCTTTAGATGTATCCCACATATTTTGATAACTCATGTCCCCTTTATTATTTAGTTCAAAGAATATTTTTTGTTTGTTTTGTTTTGTTTTTATTTCAGCTTATTATGGGGGTACAAAAGTTCTGGTTAGATATATTGCCCATGTCCATCCCATTCCCCCGAGTCTGAGCTTCAAGTGTGTTCATTCCCCAGACAGTGCACATCGCACTCTACTTGTAGGTATACACCCATCCCCTCCCCAACCCCCATCCCCCCAAGTCAGAACTTCAAGTGTGCCCATTCCCCAGACAGTGCGCATTGCACTCATCATGTAGGTATACACCCATCCCCTCCCCCCACCCCCTACCTCTGTCCAATACACAATTGTTGTTATTCCCAAATGTGTACTTAGGTGATGATCAGGGAAACCAATTTTCTGGTGAGTAC
>CM052438.1:14093466-14118974 GCA_028533085.1 Varecia variegata
CCTTGACTCAATAACTGTTCAGCAGTAGTTTGTTTAGTTTCCATGAATTTGTGTAGAGATCAGTGTTTCTATTGGAGTTGACTTCTAATTTTATTCCACTGTGGTCTGAGAAGATGTATGGTATAATTTCTATTTTTAAAATTTATTGAGCCATGTTTTGTGGCCTAGGATTTGATCAATCTTAGAGAATGTTCCATGAACTGATGAGAAGAACATATATTCAGTGGTTTTGGGGTAGAATGTTCTGTAAATGTCAGTCAGGGTCATTTTTTCTAGAGTTCTGTTTATGTCCATTGTTTCTTTTTTTATTTTCTGTTTGGAAAATAAAAACATCTGTCCTGTTATATCAGAGGGGTGGCGAAGTCCCTGGCTATTACAGTGCTGCTGTTTATCATTTTGTTTAGATCAAGCAGGATTTGCTTTATGAATCTGGGTACACCTGTGTCAGGTGCATAAATATTTAGAATTGTTATGTCTTCTTGTTGAATTGTTCCCTTTGCCATTATATAATGACCATCTTTGTCTTTCATTACTTTTGTTGATTTTAAGTTTATGTCATCTGATATGAGAACTGCTGCACCAGCTTTCTTTTGGTTTACATTTGCATGGAATATTGTTTTCCATCCTTTCACCTTGAGTCTGAATGAGTCCTTGTCGGTTAAATGTGTTTCCTTGAGACAGCAGATACTTGGCTTGTAAATCTCTTCAGTGGGGAATTTAAGCCATTCACCTTTATTGAAAGAATTGATATGTGGGGTAAATTTCTGTTTATCCTTTTGAGTAGAACTTTGTTGCTTTGTTTTCTCTCCTGAGCCATTGTGGTATCTGGCCTTTGACTTTTAGCTGTTGGGTGATTTCACACTGGTGGGTGTCTATTGTGCTGATCCATGTATAATGCAGTTCTGAGTACTTCCTGTGGGGCAGGTCTTGTCTTGACAAATTCCCTCAGTGTTTGTTTGTCTGAGAAATACTTTATTTCCCCCTCATATATGAAACTTAGTTTTGCAGGATACAAAATTCTAGGCTGGCCATTATTCTGTTTGAGAAGACTGAGATTTGGGCCCCAATTCCTCTGGCTCGTAAGGGCTCGGTTGAGAAGTCTGCAGTTAGTCTGATGGGTTTTCCTTTGTAACTTACCTGTTGCTTTCACCTTATGGCTTATAGGAGTATCTTTTTTATGTTTATTTTGGCTATGTGTCATGGTGTTTGCCTCTTTGTGATGAATCTCCCAGGAGTCCTTTGAGCTTCTTGTACCTGGATATCTAGATTTCTAGCAAGGCCAGGGAAATTTTCCTCAATTATTCCCTCAAATATTAATAGATTACCAAACCCTTGTGTATTTTCTTCTTTGCCCTCTGGGATGCTTATGATTCTTATGATAACACTCTTTAAAATATCCGATATTATAGGCTTTGCTTTTTCCTCTTATTTCTCTGCTCCATCTCTTTAACTGACTTGTTTAATTGAAAGGTGTTGTCTTCAAGGTCTCAGATTCTTTCTTCTGCCTGTTCTAACCTATTCTTAAGGCTTTCCACTATGTTTTGTAATTGCTTGAATGAATTTTTTATTTCCAGAAGTTCTGTTTGATTTTTCTTTAATAATTTAATTTCTTTATTAAGTTGTTAATTCATTTCCTACATTGTTTTTGTGGTTTCTTTGTGTTGGGTTTCCATTTTATCTTGTATTTCATTGAGCTTCTTTATAACCCATGTTTGAAATTCTTCATCTGTCATGTCAATATTCTGATTGTAGTTGGTATCCATTGCTGACTCCTTCTCATCTGGAGCAGCTGTTGCTTCTTACTTTTGGATTTTATTTTGTTTAGATAATGACATACCTAGTTTAATCTCTGAGCCAGTAGGTTGTGTTTGTGAGTGAGAATCAACCACACCCTGTATGATGAGTCAGTATATGCTGTAAACAGGATGTGAAAATTGACCTCCTTGTCAGTAGGTGATGCTTGCTTGAAGGAACAAACAGGCTGCAATATTTTTTTTGGGTCCTGTCACCAGCTCTAGTTTCTCAGGAGAAGCACTCTAATGCCCCAGGTAGTGGGTGGGGCCCTGGAACTTCTAGGTGATTCCTCATTCTCTACCATAGCAGAGGAAGGTGGGGGAGTGAGGCTGGGCAGGGCTGGGTTGGGTGAGCCTGCAATCAAGCTCCACAAATGCTGGCAAGGGATCTGCAGGGGTCAAAGTCCACTCCCCGCCTCTGGGAAAAGCTGCCCGGGGAGAGGCTGAAGTGGCCCCACTGAACCAGAACGTCTGCATGTGGAGGCCAGCCTGTTTGAAATCCTAAATCAGGCAGTCTGGAGGAGGCCTGGCTCCTTTTCACCCTCCCCTATTCTGTGGTCTCCCCCTGGCCTCTGCCAGCAGGCAGGACCTCAAGCCAGCCAAGCTCCCTCATGACTGTGATGCAGGCTGGGAGTTTCCCTGCCCAGGATCCAAGCCTGAGCTGGAAATATGGCCTTTCTGTGGGAGGAGGGGCACCCCATGAGCATGCTGCAGCTAGGACCCATGCTGTACTCTCCCCCAGATCTGCTCTTGCAGGCACCCACAACTTGTGAGACTAATTCACAAATATCCCCTCTGTAACCCTCAGCAACATGATCAAGACCTAGAGATGTAGGATCTGGCATGCAGGCCCATCCCCGGGGCTTTGGAGATCAATCCCTGACCATGCCAGGGAGAAGCATGCCTGTTCCAAGTCACCCACAGTGTGCCCAAGATAGCTTGATGTCCCTCCACCTTGGGGTATGCTCTGCTCTGATGGGGCCACTGGATATGCAGCACCAGGGAGGGCCGGTGGACAGGGATTTCACAGTCCAAGCACCCCTTAGTCCACTGCAGGGCCCAAAAAAGGAAAGGTCTAAGCCCCATTCCCTATGGAAGTCTCCCTGTGGTGGCTCAATTGTCTCTCTCAGCATCCTTGGGTGGGGGAGGAAAAGGGGAGGAAAAGAGTCTGGGTGGAGGAAAGCCAGCACTCTGGTCATCTCTTACCCTCTTTCCTGGAGGCAGTCCACCCAGAATGACCGGGCTATGGAGTCATGCAGATCACTCAAGACCCACTGGACTCCTGTGGCTCCTGCAGTCTGGGCTGGAGTTGGGAAATGTCTGTGTGGGGACAAGCAAAATGAAACCTGAGGAGTTGTAGCCCCTGGGGAGGACAAAGGCGCACGGTGGGTAGAGAAGTAATATGGTGCCTGCTGTCTGGGCTTGAGTCTGTCAGGCAGGAGGCACCCCAGGAGGGCTGGGAGCCTGGTGCCCTGTCTGCAAGAAGCTCCCAGCTCACTGGCGGCAGCAGTCTCTGGGCTCGTGTGGGCAGAAGGTCTCTCCAGCAGCTCAGGAGCCCACCAACTGCCCAAGATGCAACGGAGGGAGAAACTAACCACTCTACCTACCCTTGTCGCTGGTCTCTGAGCCTCTCAGGGATTGATCTCCACTGATACGTCTCTCCTTCCAGTTGTGCTCTGCAATCTCCTCCCATGCAGTCTCCTGAAGGTTCTGGCACTCTTCCTTCAGACCCTCCTCATCTGCTCTGTTTGTCCATCTGTTTTTTCTCTTTGATCTAAAACTTCTCCTTTTTACTGAGACGCTCTAGCTGGTGGTGTTTCTGGTCTGCCATCTTGGACCTTTTCACTTTCTTAATGACACCTTTTGATAAACAAAATTTCTTTATTTTAATTTGACAATACTTATTAATACCTTCCTTTATGCATAATGCTTGATGTTTTGTTTAAGAAATCTTTGCCTATTTTAAGGTCATGAAGATATCTTCTTATGTTTCCCTCCATTTTACCTTTTACATTTTAGATATACAAAAACCATGGAATTTATTCTGTATTTGGTGTTAAGTAGGAGTTGTGTTTAACTTTTATCATTAAAGATATCCAACTGTCCACATATGTATGAATTTGTTCCTGGACTTGATAAAATTTTACTGTTCTATTTGTCTATCCTTGTACCAGTTTCACACTGCCTGAAATACTGCATCTTTATAACAAGTCTTGGTATTTAGTAAAGTTCTCCCACTTCATTTTTTAAAGATTGTCTTGGCCAGTCTTGCTCCTTGGCATTTCTTTATAAATTACACACACACACACACACACACACACACAATGTACATTTTTTTTTTACATTTGTATTTGCAATGGCAGTTTTTATTTCTTCCTTTACAGCCATGTAATTTTTATTTCTTGAAATACTACATTGGCTAGGATGAAAAATGCAAAGTTAAATATATTGAGAATGATGAGTATCCTTGAGGATAATGGATACCCTTGTCTTAATTACAATCTGAGGGAGAATAGCTTTCAATATTTTCAGTATTTCACCATTATAGGACTACAGGATGCTGGCTTTATGTTTTTTATGATATGTTATTTATCAGATTAAGAAAATTCCTTCCTACTTTGCTAAAAGGGTTTTTTGTTTTTGTTTTAATGAATGTATATTGAAGGTTTTAAACATAGACTTTTTCCTGTATTTTTTCAAATGGTGAATAACATTGATTTTCAAATATTAATCTCAAGTTCCTAAAACAAGCCCAACTTGTTTTTCATTCACTATTTCTTCACACATTACTGAATTTAGGTTTTTGGGTTTTTTTTAGGAATTTTGTATGTATGTTCATGATTGACTTAGCCTACAGTATTTTTCCTTCTTCTTCTTCTAATAGTCTTGTCAGATTTTGGTATCAAGATTATGCTGGCCTTATAAAACAAATTTGGAAGTTTCTTCCTTCTGTCTCTAGAAAAGTTTGTGTAATACTTGTGTTGCTTCTTCCTTAAATATTAGAAGTCAGTGATCTGGGCTTAAAGTGTTCTATTTTGGGGGGTGTTAAAATTTCAGATTCAATTTTGTTTTAGAGCAGTGATTTAGATACCTATTTCTTCTTTTGTCCATTTTGACAAGTTTTTTTTTTTAGGAATTTATATATTTTATTTACATCTTTAATTTATTGACAAAACTGTCCCCAGTATTCTTACTAGCTGCTTGATTCCTGATTGACCTATAGTGATGGGTGATTTCCATCCTTAATATTGCTTATTTGTGTCTTTTTTGATCAGTCTTGCTAGAATTTTATAAACTTTTTTTTTAAAAAAACCAACTTTTTGTTTTTGATACTTTGTATTATATGTTTGTTTTCTGTTCTATTAATTTTCCTTCCTACTTTTTTGGAGATATTTAGACCACTGATTTTTGTCAGCCTTTATCTTTACTTATAAAACCTTTTAATATTATAAAAATTTTCCTCTATATTTGTCACTAGTTGCATCTCACACACTTTTTGTTATTTTTTATTACAATTCAGTTTAAAATGTTTTATTTCCATTATGATTTCTTCTTTGATCTATGGGTTATTTAGAAGTGCATTGCTTAATTTAAAAATATGTGGAGCTTTTTCCATTTATCTTTTTGTTACAGATTTCTAGTTTAATTTCATTGTGATCCGTGATCATACTCTCTATGTGATTTTGAAACTTTGAAATGTTTTGGAGTTTGCTTTAAGGCTTATCATATGGTCTGTTTGCATAAATGTCCCATGTGCACTTGAAAAGAATAGCAATTTGGGGGCATAGTGTTCTATGTATCTCAATTAGGCAAATTTTGTTAATTTTATTGTTCAAATATTCTATATCCTTACTAATTTTTTTCTGCTTGTTCTACCAGATGCTGAGAGACGTATTAAAATCATCCAAACATGATTATAAATTTGTTTATTTGAATTCTGTGAAATTTGTCTTTATATATTTTGAAGCTATGCTACTAGGTGTATATAGATTTAAATTTTTAATATTTTCCTGGTGTATTGATCCCTTTCATTATTATTAATCATTGCTCTTACTATCCACTAGGTCTCCTTGCCTTTGTTTTATATTAGTATAACTACACCAGCTTTTGGGGGAGGGTAGAGTTTGCATGGTATATCTTTCTCCATCCTTTTACTTTCAACATTACATTCAATAATATAAGCACCATATAGTTGAGATTTTAAAAAATCCAATCTGTGACACTTTGGTTTTATACTTGGTGTAATTACTGATAAATTTGGGTTGAAATCTACCACATCATACTCACCATCTTAATATGAGTTTAATATTTGTCTTGCCTTTTCCTTTTTCTTATTTTATTCTGGATTAAATAGTCTGCACCATTGTATTTTCCCATCTCTTAGTGTATAAAATTGATAATAGGAATAAAAAACCAGGTGGGGGCACACAGCATCCTGACTGCTCTTTAAATGTACTTGGGACTCTGTTAATGTAGATTTCTGCTTCTCACCCAGAAATACTGAATCAAAATGTGGGGCAGGCAGCAGACAAGGTGCGTTGTTTTAAAGCTCCATAGATAATTCTGATGCACAGCCAGTTGAACCATCAATCTACACTCTATTTCCTCCGACATCTTTGAAAGGTACATACAGAAAATGTGGCTAAAAAAACAGAATCGGTCTCCTTTCTTAGCACTTTGACAGTTCCTGCACAAGGCCCAGATGTCATGCCCTGGTCTGGCTCCAGCCCCTAGGCTGGCTGGCTGTCTTGGCTGAGCTTAGAGGGCTCACCACAGTCAGGCATGGGGTTGTCAGCCAGGCCTGAACACCTCCTCTCAGCTGGTGTCTGGTATCACAAAGCCAGTAGCCTGAACGTTGGAACCTGGCTCCCCTCTCCTGTTTCCCTCTGATTTTCTGGAGGACTGGCAAATCTTTGTTTCCACTAGGCAGGGAGATCTGGTTTATCTCTAAGAAGCCCAGCAATGTGTGGCTGAATCTACTCAATCATGATAACACTTTTATTTTTCTTTTATTGTAAATCATTTACCATTACAATACTGACGGCACTGTGGACTGAAGTTTTATAAAGTTGTCTGGCAAAGTCCTGCACCCTTGTTCCCTGCAGAAAGAGAGGTTACCTTTAAAATTAACCACAAAAGCCCTAAAGGAAAAATGCAAAATACATAAAAATACAAAAATGCATATCTGCCTCTTATGAAGTAGCTTAGTGCTTCCGGCTGTATACGAGATATTTGAGATTGGTGTATCAATTTTACCTTCAACATTCAAATGAGAAAAAGAACGTGGACAATACAGAATTAAACAAACAATATTTTACCTTAAGTAAGAAGATATTTGGTACAGAGCCGAGACCAAAATAAAGCAAGGAAAAAATAGTCTGTTAACTGGAAACATAAAAAATAATATCTTCTTCCACCAAAATAGTAATAATATTAATAAATGAACAGCTATGCCCTCGAGTGAGTGGAGGCATTTTAGATTCATAATATCACTTTATATATATAGTGCATGTTATTGTATTCATAAAAGCAAAAATTATGCAGAGAAAATCTGACACTTGTTTTTCTTCTAATGATTTCTCAAAAAGAGATTTTGTTTGAGAAAGAAAGATTCTAAAGAGGTTTTTTTGTGTGCTTGCTTTTGTTTAGCCTGAAGGTTTTAAAAACATATTTTTATTAAAAAGCAAAGCACTCAGGCCTCTTTTCTGTGTACAGTGAAGGGGCCCTGTATTCTGCACTGGGCGGGGCTGGTTTTCCAGTCCCCACACTCCAACCTCCCATGTGGCTTTATCATACGAGCCCCTGAGCAAAATAGGATGAAAATACGAAATCTCATCCCAAAATATGAGAGACTGGGGCAGAGGCTGAAGGGAGGGTGCATAGTCTGCTCAAGCTCTTCCTTTGAAGGCTTGGCCTCTCCTTGGTTTGTGAGCACCTGAGCAGTCTCCAAGGTTGGCCCCGTAAACTGTGCTCAGAAGATGTGTCCCCTGCAGTGACAAGGCTGCGAAGGGGTTGGGGACATGTTTCTGGAGGGTGAGGGAGAGCTGGCTACTGACCTACTGGCCTCTATCCCTTCTCCCAGGGAGTTGTCATTGACTCTAGCACCTGTCCTTGGACATTTCTCAGAGGTATTTTTCAGCCTTTTGTGTTGTGCTGTTTTATGGTTATGGAGTCTGATTGGATTGGATAGTGAGATGAAATCAAGTAGCATCCTCTTTCTGTTTCCAAGATTTCCTTTGAGTCAGGCAGCTCACATGTGTGTCTTCCCCAGAGGCTCAGACTTCCTGGGGGTGTGGCCCAGGGAGCAACCTGACCTGGGTTTGACACCCCAGAAAGGCCCCAGCTGGACCTACGCAGTGCGCTGGGTAGCTCCGCTGGTCTGAAGGAGGGGCCAGGGCAGCAGCAGGGAGCCTCCCTCTTAGAGAGGTAAAAAGTGAGAGACAGCAAAGGACAAGAAGGAACAGGGCCCAAACTCCCTGCCCTTGGCCATGGGGCCTGAGGAAGCAGAATTCCGGGAGAATTTGAGAATTATCCTTATGGAACTAACAAATAAATAGTTACCAAAGAAAATGGAAACAGCCTTCTTGGGTATTTTCATTTTCAGGTATCTCCAGACACATTTAAGAGGGATTTTTTAAGATTGTGCCTTTCATTCAGGCTCATTCAATGCCAAGGTTAGCCAGGTTTCTCTCTCCTAAACAGAGCTGGAATCACAGCACGAAGAGGGCCCATTAACAATACTGCCACAGTGGACAGCATACGCTTTCCCTTCTGCTATCTCATTTGATCCTTACTCCAACCCTGTGAGGTGGCAGGGCAGGCATTACCATCTGCATTGTAGAGATAAGCACCTAAGTTTGCTCAGGTAGGAAGTGGTCCTAGAACCCTGGAGGCCTGTCTCCTGGCTTGGTCCTTCTGTCTCTGTTCCATTGCCACTTCTAACTCACTTTTTGGAAATGAGCTGCTCTTTGTGGCCAAACACACCTGGAAAAAGTGGGTTTACTTAGCACTTGTCAAACCATCCTGAGGACAGGCAAGGTGAGAAGGTGAAAGTGAGCTCCTGAAAAAGCCAGATGCATGAAGGAATGCAATTAGAACTGAAACGGTTCTCTGGAGAAATCTTTGAAATCTTTGACCAGTCTGAGTCCTAACTGCAGTAAAATCCACGGGCATGCTTATATTGAACATTTCAACGCAAGTTAACAACAGTTTGTTAAACACATTTTAGGTAGGAGGGAGGGTGGGGGTTAGAAAGAGGGAAGGGCAGAATCTGGGGTCTGGGATCTCTGTGGGTCTTCTAGGCCTCAGCAAAGAACGGGGGATCATCCGCGCTCCCAACAGCCCTTGCAGCACGCTCTGCCGTGGGAGTCACGTGGGCTTCAAGCTAGCGGCCATGCTGACCATTGGGAATGAGGTGCCTGTCGGCCCCAAGGCCGTTCTTCAAAGAGTCTATCTCTTTGCCTTTGGTAGCCTCTTTTTCGTCTTCCTCCTCTTCCTCTTCTTCTTCTTCCTCCTCCTCATCCTCGTTATCACTTCTCACATCCTGGATGCTCTAGACAAAGGAAAGAATTGGCTGTGAGTGACAACCTTCCAGGAAGAATTCTGAGTGGCTATGCAAACCAGTGGGCCCAGTTTAGAAGCATGAACGTAAACTCAAGACCCAAACAACCAAAAATTCACAAGGTTGACCATATCATGGATCATAAAACAAACCTTAACATTTGTAAAGAATTGAAATTATACAAAGTATTCTGCATCATAATGGAATTAAATTAGAAATCAATATCAAAGATAATAGGGCACTTGGAAATTAAACAACACCCTTCTATATAGTCAATGGCTCAAAGAGTAAGTCTCAAAGAATATTAGAAAATATTTTGAACTGAATGAAAATATAATATATTAAAATTTATTGAATGCAGCTAAAATAATGATTAAAAAAGGAAATTTATAGTATTAAGTGTTTATATTAGGAAAGAAGAAAGATTTCAAACAATTTAAGCTTCAACCTTAGAAACTAGAAAAAAGAAGAGCAAAATAAACTCAAAGCAAGCGAAAGGAAGGAAATAATAAAGGTAAAATAAATTGGTGAAACTGAAAACAGAAAAACAATATGGGAAAGGAAAAAAAACCAAATGCTGGTTCTTTGAAAAGATTCATAACACCAATAACTCATGAGCAAGACTGAAAACAAAAGAAAAGTGAATGCACATATTACCAGAAAGGAAAAAAGGAGATATGACTGTAGATTCTGCAGGCAATACAAGAATAATATCAGAATGTTATGAACAACTCTATGCATATTCTTTTGACAACTTAGATGAAATAGACAAATTTCTCAAAAACTACAAACTACTAAAACTTATTCAAGATAAAATAGATAACCTGAATAGTCAAATAACATGAACGAAATTGAATCTGTAGTCAGAAACCTTCTGAACAATAATGGCACGAGGCCCAAATGGTTTCATTGGCAAGTTCTATGAAACATATAAACACCAAATCTCTATAGTCTCTTTCAGAAAATAGAAGATGAGGGAACATGTCCTATTTTATCTTAAGAGGCCAGAATTACGCTGATATGAAAACCAGAGATAATATGAGACAACTACAGACCAATATCTCTAATGAACATGGACATAAAAATCCTCAACAAAATATTCCAAATCAAAATAAGCAATGTATAAAAATAATACTACTCCATGACAAAGTGGGATTTATCTCATTAATGCAAGGTTGAGTCAATGTTTGGAAAACAGTCAATGCAATCCATCATACTAATAAGTTAGAGAAGAAAAAAATAGATAATTGATGCAGAAAAATCATGTGACAAAATTCCACATGCATTCATGATAAAATAAAATCTCTCAGCAAAGAAAGAATAGAAAAGAACTTATTAAAGAATATCTACAAAATCTTACAGCTAATATACTTAATGGTTCATGGCTGAACACTTTTACCTAAGACTAGGTACAAGGATGTCCACTTTCACTACGCCTACTTAACATTGCATAGGAATACTTAGTCAATATAATAAGGTAATAAAAAGAAATAAAAGTTATACATATGGGAAAGAAAGAAATAAAAGCATCCCTATTTGCAGATGTCATAACTGTCCATGTAGAGAATCCTAAGGAATCTACCAAAAAACTCCTAGAATTAATAAGTTGGTTTAGCAAGGTTGCAGAATATAAAGTCAACACACAAAAAAATCATACAAACACACACACAAGTTTTCATTACTAAACACTAATTTAGTAGGCTGAAAAATGTCCTCAAAGATATTAGGTCCCAATCCCTGGACCAGTGATGTCACCTGATACCTGTGCAAAGTTTTTGCAGACATGATTCAGGCAAGGATCTTGAGATGGAGAAGATTATCCTGGACTATCCAGGTGGGCCCTAAATGCCATCACAAGTGTCCTTATGAAATAGAGGCAGAGGGAAAGTTGATTGCAGAGAAGAAACAATATGAAGACAGAGAAGAGACTGGAATGATGCAGTTACAAGCCAAGAAATGCCAGCGGCCACCAAAAGCTGGAAGAGGCAAAAAATAGATTCTCTCCTAAGACTTCTAGAGAGAACACAGTCCTGATGACACCTTGATTTTGGCTCAGAACTGATTATGGACTTCTGACCTCCAGAACTGTGAGAGAATACATTTCTGTTGTTTTAAGCACCAAGCTGTCGTAATCTGTTACAGCAGTCATAGAAATTAATACCATTAATGGTGTCCAATTAAAAACTGAAATTAAAAAATCTATAACATTTATAACAGTTCCAAAAATGAAATACTTAGGTATATATCTAACAAACTGTGTATAGGATCTCTATGTAAAACTTACAAAACTCTGATAATAATTGGAGAGATATACTATGTTCATGAATTAGAAGACTATACATAATAAAAATATTAATTATCTCTAAATTGATTTATACATTCCATAAAATACCAATCAACATCCAAGCAGAATTTTCTGTAGACACAGACAAGCTGATTCTAAAACTTACATGGAAAGGCAAATGAACAAGAATAGCTAAAGGAATTCTGAAAAAGAAGAATAAAATGGGAGGACTCAAAGTACCCCATTTTAAGACTTACTATAAAGTTACAGTAATCAAGACAAGGTGGTATTAGCAAAAGGATAAACACATAGAACAGATAGAGACTCTAGAAATAATTCCATACAAATATGGCTGATTGAGTTTTTACAAAGGATCAAAGCAATTCAATGGAGAAAGGATAGTCTTTTCAAGAAATGGTTGGAATAATTGGACATCCATAGTCCAAAAAGTAAATTTTCACCTAAATGTCATACTTCATAAAAAAGTCAACTCAAAATGAACCGTAGATCTAAATGTAAAATGCAAAACTATAAAACTTTTAGGAGAAAATCCATGATCTTGGATTGGGCAATGAATACTTAAACATACTCCACAAAAGAAAAAAATTGATAACCTGGACTTTGTCAAAATTAAAAACTTTTGCTGTACTAAAGACACTATTCAGAGAATTAAAAACTGCAAACTGGCAAAAATATTACACATTCAACTTGTATGCATAATAAAGAATTCTCAAACCTCAACAATAAGAAAACAACCCAATTTTAAAAAATGAGCAAAAGACATAAAAAGAGACACTTCATTGAAGAGGACACAAGCATATGAAAAGATGTTCAGCATCATTAGCCATTATGAAAATGCAAATTAAAACCATTAAAATAGCTAAAATTAAAAATGCTGCCAATACCAAGTACTAACAAGGATGCAGAATGACTGGACCCCTCATGTATTGCTGGTGGAAATGCAAAATGGTGCATATAGACACTCTGGAAAACAGTTTGACAGTTACTTATAAAGTTAAATATATATTTACTGTCTCTCTCAGCAGTTCTACTCCTGAGTAGCTACCCTAGAGACAGCTCTGTTCATAACTGCCAAAAACTGGAAGCAACCCAAATGTTCTTCAACCAGTAAATGGATAAACCATGGTACATCCATACAATGAAACACTACTTAACAACACAAAGGAGCAAACTATTGATACTAATAAGAAGTTGGATGAATCTTCAAGAAATTATACTGAGCAAAAAAAGTTAGTTTCAAAATGTTACCTAACAATATGATATACTAATGTCATTTACATAACATTATCAAAAAGATAAAACTCTAGGCACAGAGAACAGAAAAGTGGTCTCCAGGAACTGGAGTAGAGGAAAGAGTCATCTGGGGTGATGGAGCCGTTCTGTATCCTGATTATGACGGTGGCTACACAAGTCTATCCATGTGCTAACATTCACAGAACTGTACACCAACAGAAGAAAGTCCATTTCACTGATGATAATTTTAAAAATAAAACTTAAAAGGATTCCTCTTTAGAAAGCAAATACTATGGTTTTCCCAGTATCATTTGCTAGGTAAAGTATTACTCATGTGGGAATTTTGGTGGTCTGGATATTGTTATTGATTGTAATTAGGATGTTTTCTATTTTCTTTATGCAGGAACTCCTTCAAGGACAGTTCTTATTAAGATACATGTTTCTTCTTCTCTCATCGTTTCTTAAAGTAATTTTTCAAGGAAATCTTCTGAAGAATAACATTGTCCCTGAGGAAGGGAGATGGAATTGCTATAGATTAGCCCTCATTGTAAAAAATAAAAGATAGTATGAATTATTAAAGCAAATAAGAGAACTCAAGCTCTGTGCAAATCCAGTGATGGACATGACCCCTGGGTTACCCTTTAAGCCATTGTACAAACGTCTCTATTAAACCTAGGTTAGAAAAGGGAAAAAAATATAGAAGATGGAGGCTGCTTCCTCTCATATCATTTTTCAAGATGGTGTCCATTACTGTATGACTTACTTTTTCCTTTTGTGACGTGCAGACTACAGTTGACCACCTCCCAAGAGTCTCAGGGTATATGTAACCAAACACCTTCTCTGCATACAATCTATATGCAAATATGGCTTTTTAAAAAACCAACTTGCACACATTCTGCTGGCTTAATCACAGACATTTTACTTCAGGGGCTCTTCTCTGTAAGTCCTGTGCTTTCCCACAACACCACAGAAAGGGTGTCAAAATAAACAAGCCTCACTGTAAACATGGAGGAATAAACTCGGCATCTCCCCAGTTAAGACGTAACAGAGCAAGGCAACCTTTCTCTGATATGCTGGGAGCCGGGATCAAAAGTGCTGCCTCCTACAGTGAAGCCTTTCAGGAAAGGGCTGTGCTTGCTTTCCTGGTCAGTGCCCCTGTGGCCTCCTTTCCCTTCCCAAAATATTTTGGTAGAGATCAAGGGGAAACTCTAATCAGAAAGGCAGATTGGCACCTACACACCCATCTCTCCAGGATTTGAAGAGCTAAGGCAGACACCAGTCCCTGAGGATGCCACCTGTCTGCACTAGCCACATCTTCTAGCATTCTCACTTCTAAGAAGAGGTCTTGGACCATATGGGGTCTTCCAAACATTATAGCATTTTTGTGGTCACAAAGGTTGGGGAATACTACTGACTTCTAATGAGCAGAGGGTAGGGATGTTGGAAATCCTGCAATGTGCATGATGCCCATATATCTCCTCAGACATGCACAGAGGTGAAAACCCTGTTCATAACCATCCAAGCTGAGAACCTAACTCTATTTTACATTCAAGCGCAGTAATTTTTGCATGGTTTTAATATATTCTGAATTTTCCAAGATTGGAACTACGTATATAAGTCAAAGGAAGCCCAGACAGTTGCCCTCCATTATCTATGGATTCTGCATCAGTGAATTCAACCAACCTTGGATCAAAAATATTTGGAAAAAAGAAAGCATGGCTGCCTCTGTACTGAACAAATACAGATGTTCTTTTCCTGGTCATTAGTCCCTGAAAAATATAGTATGACAACTATTTACATAGCATTTATGTTGCACCGTATTAGGTATTATAAGTAATCTAAAGATGATTTAAAGTATACAGTAGGTTATTTGTGGGTTATATGTGAATGCTACATCATTTCCTACAAGGGACTTGAGCTTCTGTGGATTTTGGTATCCTTGGGGCATCCTGGAAGCCATCCTCCATACATACCGAGGGATAACTAACTATACTCTCCTTTTTGTTTGGAAAATCACAATTCCAGAAAACCATGCCACTGATGGCAATGCTACCCATGACATTTGAGCCACCTCAGTCTGCACTTGTAGCTGTCCCATTTATGGAGATTCTTCAGATACATAAGCACAGGCACCTGTCAGCTTTGTTACATATTCTGATATAGTCGTGCCACATTTTATACACAAAATGCTATTTTATCAGAAATATTTTTCATCTTATCTCTTTTTTATTACATTTGGGGGATTACATTGTTTTTGAAATTATGATTCTGGGTAAATTATATTACCTAGGGATTTAATTTCAGGCCAGTAAATTGATGTGGGTCTGATAGGTTTGAGAACCACTGCCTTAGATGATGAATCAAGCTCACAAAGGGTCCCTGTGGGTTTCCTGGTGGAAACAATTTGTTAGATGGATGTACAGGGTGGTTGCGTGTTATGCAAGCTTGAATGACATAAACTGGAAATTGTATGTTATTCAAATATTAATAAAAATCTCACTTTATATTCAATTTTACCTTGTACATGCCACCTTTAGTATAACAGTAATAGCAACAGTACTTAAAGGGCTTACCATGTGCCGGGCACTGAACTAAGCAGTTAATATGAACAACAACATTTCCTCCTCACAACCATAGAACACAGGAGCCATCATTCTTTTTACTTTAAAAGAGAGAAAACTGAGGCTCAGAGGGGTTAAGTAACTTTTATAAGACTAAACAGCTATGAGAGGCAGACAGGATGAAAGCCTAGACTCTAAGCTTAGACACCTTGAACCACAGTGCTCTGCAGACTCTGGCTGGAGTAGCCTGCACAAATTCTTGAAGAGACGGGGCATGCAGGAGGCTGGCAACCCAGTTCTGTTTGAAGTCAGTTCTTTGTATAAAATAAGAAAGCGCCCTCTCCTCTCCTTCTCCTGAGCTGATCACCAGCTGTCTCTGCACCTTCTCGCTCCCATCTGGACCTTGCTCTTGGTGCCATTAGGACTGGCCTTCATGCATCAAACTTGAAACAATAAAAATCATCCTTAATTAATGATTTTTACTAGGTGAGACAAAAATGACATATTCTATTTTCTATTTCATTTAGAAATGATGGTCAAGATCTACGGGGTGGATTTGGTAACCTATTAATCATTTGCAATCCACAGTTTGAAAAACACTGGCTAAGGTATGCTAGAGAAATGAGGCTTTTCTAATCAGCTGAAATCAGAAAAGTTTAAGAAAATATACAGACCACCATCCATATTCTGCAAAAAACCATTTCACAACTGGAGATCTTTTACAGTAATTAAAACACTTAATAGAAATCAGAAACAAAATTAAGTTTGCTTTCAGGGAAGCAAGGCACCTACGCACTTGCTAAAATCAAGCACTTGTTTTCTGGACCTCCACCTGTCTGCTTCCACGGAGTGCCAAGACTTTGCCTGCACAACCAGCATGAGTCCCTCTCTTGGAACCCAGTAGCTTCTTTTATTTTATTGCTCTTCCCACTTGTTGCTCTCCACACACCAATACCCTGTACTCTTAGGTATTGTTGCTGGGCTATTAGAACTTGTTTCAAGCAAATTGTTGGCACTGAACCCTTCTACAAATCATTAAGGGGCCAAGAAAATACATGTATAAAGAAAGATCCAAAACCTTCTTTGAAGAGTAGAGAGGTGTACCTAGTTTCAGCAGCCAAAGGGCTGTAGTGACTTTGTGCACTGTTCTCACACTTGCCAAAGTGTATTCCAGCACATACGCCTGTCATCTGCCAGACTGACTCCCACTTCGTGAAGGTTCTAGCAGCTGCTGTTAAAGAGAACATATTACTATTCTGATAACTTTAGATAACTTTCTTTTTGGGACTAGCAAAGGTATCTAATATTCTACAAATATTCTCTAAAAATGACTTGGGTCCTCTAGAACAAGTTATTAACAATAGTATTCATTCCACATTGAAAGTGGATGATTATAATTTTTGCACAATATTTTAAGAGTTTCCCCCCCCCCAACAACTCCTTTTAGTTACACAAAAGAATGGTGAACAGAATGAGGAGCAAGTTACTAGCTTAGTAGAGACCTTCTTACCAGTCCTAACAGGGGCTTTGGAGCCCTCACATCACTAAACAGGACCAGAACTGGCAAATATTGTCAGCTTGGCACTCCTAGTGGCAGAGAGACCTGCACTCAGTGGACGGGGCTGAGATCACAGTCACTATGAAGGGAGACCCTCAATCAGTCTGACAGCATCCCATACATTAGGGAAAACAGAAAACCCTGAAATTAGGACCAAAATGACCCTCCCCTGAATAAACTCATGTCAATGTCAAAATTCTCCTTTGAAAAGCGTGTTCTAGGAGCAGAGGCACAGAGATGAACTGTCTCACATTCAAAGACTCACTCATTGAGAGAAATGGAGTATCCCTAAAGCAAGATACACTTCCTTCTTCTATTTATCCTTTTCTTTTGAGGGGCTCATGAAAAAATGATGGAATCTGAAATATCACATGGTAATTAGCTTTGGCTGGTGTCAAATTTCTTAGACACAGAATACCAAGACCAAGACAAAGCCCTGGGTTCCCATATTCCTGAAGTGCCAAAATACCATCGAAAGTCTTTAAAAAAATTATTGTGGCAAAATGCACATAAGATTTGCCATCCTAACCATTTTTAAGTGTATTCGGGTGTTAACTACATTAATAATGCTACTCGACCATCACCGCCACCCTTCCCCAGAACCCTTTTCATCCGGTGAAAGCGAAACTCTGTACCCATTAACACTAACTTCCATTTCTACCCGCTGGCAACCTCCACCATACTTTCTGTCTTTATGACTTTGTCTATTCCAAGTACCTCATCTAAGTGGAATCACACGTATTTGTCATCTGTGACTGGCTTATTTCACTTAGCATAATGTCCTCAAAGTTGATCCCTGTTGTAGCATGTGTCTGAATTTCCTTCTGTTTCAAGGCTGAATACTATTTCTTTGTATACGTATATCCCATATTGTTTATCCAATCATCTCTCAGTGGTCACTTGGGTTGCTTCTATGTTTTAGCAATTGTGAATAATGCTGTCATGAACATGGGTGTACATGTATCTGTTTCCATCCTTGATTTCCATTCTTTTAGATTTATACCCAGAAGTGAAATTGCTCAATCATATGGTTAAGTTTATGTTTAATTTTTTGAGGAACCATCATACTGTCTTCCACAGTGATTGTACCGTTCTACAATTCCACCAACACTTGTTATTTTCTGGTTTTTGATCGTAGCCATCCTAATGTATATGAGGTGGTATCTCATTATAGTTTTGATTTGCATTTCTCTAATGATTAGTGATGCTGAGCATCTTTTCATGTGCCTATTGGTCATCTGTATATATTGTATATCTTCTTTGGAGAAATGTCTTTTTAAGTCCTTTGCCCATTTTGAATTGGGTCATTTGGGTTTTTTGTCATTGTTGAGTTTTAGGAGTTCTCAATACATTCTATTTATTAATCCCTTGTCAGATATATGATTTGCAAATATTTTCTCTCATTGTGTGTGTTGCCTTTTACTCTGTTGATAGTGTCTTTTGATGCCCCCAATTTTTAAATTTTCATCAAGTCCAAATAGTCTATTTTTCTTTTGTTTCTTGTACCCTTGGTGTCATATCCAAGAAATCATTTGCCCTACGTTTTCTTCTAAGAGCTCTATAGCTTTTGGTCTCACACATTTAGGTCTTTGGTCCATTTTGAGTTAATTTTTTATATAATGTTATAAGGGTTCAACTTCACTCTTTTGCATGTGGATATTCAGTTTTCCCAGTCCCATTTGTTGGAAGACTGTCTTTTCCCTATAGAATGGTCTTGGCACCCATTTGACCATATATACGTGAGAGTGTATCTCTGGGCCCTCTATTCTATACCATGGTGTGTGTGTTTGCCTTTATGCCAGTACCACACTGTCCTGATTACTGCAGCTTCATCATAAGTTTGGAAATCAGGAAGTGTGGGTCCTCCAGCTTTTTTCTTCTTTTTCAAGATTGTTTTGGCTGTTTGGGGTGTCTGACGTCTTTCTGGAGTTTGGATCCAAATTGCTTAAAACATGATTTTAAGATTGGCTTATTCATGATTACCTGACTTGTAAAAGAAAAATAGAGCCAAGTTTTGTGGCTGATATATAGAATGGCTCCTCTTGAATTTCAGAGCCAAACACAAAAGTTGCTTTTCACACTGTCCCAATTCACCAGGGTAAAATAGAATATTTTCTATTTTCTACTGATACTTTCTTGCTGCTATCAATGGATCTAATTTCTTAAGAGATTATTGCATTTTGCTAAGTCTTAAAAGCTTTTAAACATTAGCTTTTAAGATAAAAAGTAAGTTTTAGTGCTAGACAGACTCTGTAGAGCATCTAGGCTGACATATTCATTTCCCAGATCAGATAAAAGCTACAGCTCAGTCCCACCCAGTTGAATGACATGGCTTAGTGGCAGTGGATCCCAGATTATACGGTGTGGACTTTGATAAATATGCATGGATTTCTTTCATATTCTCCACATTACCTAAAATGAATAAAAAATTCACTGGATTTGTGGTGATCATCAAACTGTGATGGATGCAGAAAATGATTTGATTACATGAATATAATTTGCTTTGAAGATTAAAACTGTTAAATGTAGAGTATTCTCTACATTACCACATTTTACATCCTTTAGAAACAGCTTTATGCTCCACCTGAAAGTTCTACAACTCTAAGTAGGCAAAGATGTGTAAAGCCGTTTTGTAAAAAAAATTCACTAGGATTTTAGGTAAAGCAACATTTAGGAAATAACCATGGAAAGACAGAGGATTAAACCCAGAAAACTTGCAGTAGAATCGAATTGTTAAAGCTTGTTTCAAGTCTTAGCATACAAGATACACAAATAACTCAAACGTGATAGAAAAGCAGGCAAAGGGTATGAACAGGCAGCTCACAGAAGAGGAAATGCAATTGACTCATAAACTATTCAAGATGCTCAATACCACTAATCAGGAAACTGCAAATTAAAATGATGAGATAAAATCTCATGTCCATCAAACTGGTAAATATTGAAAAGTCTAGTAATACCAAAAGTTAGTGAGGATATGAAGAAAGAAAAACTCTCATATACTTGGTTTGAGAGTATCCAGTTTGGCAGTATCTGGTAAATTTGACCTAGCAATTCCACTTATAAAGAAATTCACACACACGTTCACAAGGAGACATACATCAATATAAACAATCTTATAATGAGTGAAAAAATGGGTTTCACAATTATATATACTAGATCATACCACTTATGTAAAGTTTAAAAGTACAGAAAACAGTAACTCTAATGTTTGTGGCTGTATCTGCACATAATAAACACATAAAAGCAAGGGAGGAAGGATACCAGCTTCAAGAGAGTGGTCACCTCTGCAGAGGAAGAGAGGGAGAGAGGGGGATGAGCCAGAATATACTGGAATATCCCACCTGTCTTCTCTAGGTTCTTGGTGATTTCATCTAGTATGCAGAAGGCATTCCATTTATATGTGCTGAGTGAGTGAGTGACTGAATGAAGGAGTGAATCTAATACCACAGCATTAATTATATACCATCTAAATGTAAATTACTCCCAAATTTATATCACTCTCTCAGGTATCAAACTCAAAAACTCACAAGCTAGACAATCTCCCCTCAGCTATCTGACAGCCTGTCAAACTCGGGTCCTTTTCTCTGGTTTTCCATATTTCAGCAAATGGTACTCCCATCCACTCAGCTGCTCAAAGGAAAAACCTAAAAATCATCCTCAATCCCTGCTTTTTATGAGAGACTTTGTTTTCCAGCCTATTGCTGGAAAGGAGTCCTTTGATACAGGCCCCTGCGGTTTTCAGCTCTCCAAATGTTGTCTTCAGGGATTTCCAAGTTGTATCAAGTCTCCGGCCAGGACCCGGACTCTGAGCTGGAGGGTCTCTTGGCAAGCCCCCGCCCACGCCTAGAGTAAGGATGCACAGCAGGCGGCGGTGCCCCCTGTGCCGCACAGGCTGGCCCTCTGGACGCAGCGGCCTGTGCTGTGGTCCTGAAAGGCTCATGCTGACCCACGGTTCACGGCAGCGGGCCTCATGACAGCCAGTTCATGTAGTTCCTGCTGCATGGTGCCGCTTCCCTGTCTCAGAGGAGCAAGATTGCTATTTTTGGCAAGATTTCTGAATCGGAAAAATTTAAAATGCATCTTGCCTGCTCCTCTCTAGGGATAGATGAAATATGATTTATTCTTAGACAAGTCCAATCCACCAGCCCACTTTTGAAAGGAAATGAATAACATTATCACTGCTTGGCCCACAGCTGAGAGGCCAGTACATGAGGCTGTTCTACCCCAGAGATTTCCAACTGCTGTGCCAGGAAAGAGTTAAAAGCTACGCTGAGACATTGATCTCCTCAGGCCTTGGGGCAGCAAGGTAGAGCCTGAAGCTACCAGAGCTCCAGGGTGCCTGTGGTGTTTCCTCCTGCTTTGGGTGCCCACCTCAGTTTACCCTGGTGTGCTGTGCAAACATCAGTCCCTGAGGTGCCATAAGGTGACGAAGGTTGGGAAATGCTGTCCTAGACTCTCACTACAAGGCTGAAGGAGATTTTTTAATGGGCAGAATCCTTGGCTTGTTTGCTTCTAAGAATTCTTCCTTGTAAATTGATGGCTTAGACTAGAGATGGGAAGCTGTGAGGTCTACAGAGACAGGTGTGTGCACAGTGCAGCAGGCGAGGGTGGCCGCCTCCAGTGTGCGAACAGTTCTGCTGGGTTAGACCCAGCATTCACAGAGGTTATGCAGTAAAAGAAGGATAAGAGAGAAACGGTCACTAAATGAATTAGAATGAATGAAGTGCCGCTGTTTGGCATGATCAAGACTTCCTCTCCTGGTGTGTCCCTCCCAACCCAAATAGTACCTACCAACGAAGGAACCGAAGGTGGCGGTGGGGAGTGCTATCAAATAAGTATTTTCTCATGGTTACAACTGACCAATTAGCTACAATCTCATTCTCTCAATCCATCGGGACTTTCCAAAAGCAGTCACCTTATTTCAAAAGGAAATGGCTGGCAACCATTATCATTTGAGTAAATTTTAAACTGCCAATGTTTGCATCTGAGGAGATGCTAACGAGCTAATTATGCAGAGCTTGACTTCTCAAAGCATAGTGCCTTTGGCTGTTCCTGCATAAATCTAACTTTTCTCTGGATAAGATGACACTGGCAGGTAAGAGAGCAATGAATAATGTGGGGAAAAACATGATCACAAAAAGAGAATCAACAAAAAAAGCAGAGTTCATTCATTCATCCCAGGGTTCTCAGCCTTGGCACTATTGATATTTTGAGGATCAGATGATATTTTTTTGAGGGGACCATTCTGCCCACTGAAGGATGTCTAACAGTCAGTATGTCTAGTTATCCATTAGGCGTTAGTAGCACCTCCCATTTGTGACAGCTAAAAATGTCTTCGGAGATTGCTAAATGTCCCCAGGGGCCAAAACTGTCCCAGTTGAGAGCAACTGGTTCAAAAAATATTTCTTGATCCCCTGTGCATTGCACAAGACACTGGGGACATAATGATCTGTTTTCAAATAACTTACTCTATTGAAAGAGCTGAACGCTAAGGAATCAAACACACAATACGAAATATATAATTACATATTTGATAAATGTTATGAAGTAGAGAATACTACGGTATTTAAATTGGGGAATTTTCATGTAGATGGGGTGATGGCAGGAAAGCCTTGCTAAGGAAATGGAACTCAAGTTGCAATGTGTAGTTTAAGTAAGAGTGGTCAGAGAATAGTGGACTAAAGAACATTTCAAGAAGAAAAAACATCTTGTGCAAAGGCACTGAGATGGGAGAAATCTTGGCATGCTCAGGAACAGACAGGCCAGTATAGCTAAAGCGTGGTAAGAAAGATGATGCATGACCCCAGGTGAGGTCAGGGAGTAAGCGTGGACCAGATAATGAATTTTACAGGTCATAGTCGGAAGTGCAAATTCACTTCTAAGCCCAAGTGGAAGCCACTATATAGCACTGCTTTTGGTGTTGGGGGCATACCAGTGACCAAAATAGACAAGGTATCTGTTCTCACTTCTGCTCTAATGGAGGAGCTACTTTATATATTACAGTGTTTTCCATTGCTGTGTGGAAATGGCTGGGGGGAGTCCAGAGTGGCCATATGTGTCTCACTTAGGAGGCTAAGGTTGCAGTGCAGGAGAGAAATGCTAGTGCTTGGATTGTAGAGCTAGCATTTGAGATGTAGGAGGGGTATTACATAGGAAACAATAGTGTCCAAGACCTCGGGGTTTGAAAGGGACCTTTAAGGTCATTTGATCTAGTTTCTATTTGATGCTGGTATATTCTTTATGATAACCAGAGCAAAAGATTTACACAGTCCTGCCTGTGCATCTCTAGTAATTCATTATCTGCTTCCTTTTTAAAAAAAAAAAAAAATTTTTAAGAGATGGGGCCTCACTATGCTGCCCAGGCTGGTCTCAAAATCTTGGCTTCCAGCAATCATCCCACCTCGGGCTCCCAAGGTGGTGGGATTACAGGCATGAGCCATGGAACCCAGCCAGCTTCCTTTTTTGTATAGTGCTGAAATCGGCCTCCTTGTAGCTTCCATCCATTACTCCAAGTTCTACCCCTCTGGATCAGGAAAAAAAACTGTGTACTTCCTTCAAACACTTGTTAATTTGTCAAACATTTAAAGATAGTTAACTCCTCTTCAAGGTAAAAATTCCCATTTTCTTCACTTGATCTTCATATGAAACAGCATAGAAACACCAAACACCCACCATCCTCTTTTATTTATTTATTTATTTAGCTAGTTATTTTTTTGAGACAGAGTCTGGCTCTGTTGCCTGGGCTAGAGTGCAGTGGCATCATCATAACTCACTGCAACCTCAAACTTCTGGGCTTAAGCAATTCTAGTGCCTCAGCTTCCCCAGTAGCTGGGACTATAGGCACATGCCACTACGCCCAGCTAATTTTTCTATTTTTTTGTTTTTTGTAGAGATGGAGTCTCACTCTTGCTCAGGCTGGTCTCGAACTCCTGGCCTCAAGCAATCCTCCTGCCTCAGCCTCCCAGAATCTAGTATTACAGGCATGAGCCACCACACCCAGCCCACCACCTGTTTCTTAAATAAACATATTCCTATCCATAGCCATCATGTAACATGTAACATACATGTAACATAACCAGCATCACTCAGTTAATACGCAATTTTCTGCCAATTTCATCTCCACCAAAAAAAAGTGAAGAAATACATTTTTTTAAAAGTAAGAAAAATAATAAAAAAAAAATTAAATACATTTACACTCAAATCCTAATGTCTACACTTTTGGCTTTTTTAATCTGATTTTTTCATATATTTTAAGATTCCAGAATATATATATTTGTGTATGTGTATATAGATATCTTTATCAATTATACATGATTTGCCTATTAGTTAAGATAAGTATCTGGTCCTGGTCTGTATTCCTCAAAAATGATTACAAGAATAACCAAACAAAATAAACCTTGGCAATGAAAAAAATGCACACTAGTGCTAGTAGGATAAAATGCTCATTTCAAGTAAATGAATACTCTCTGCCTACAGCACTTCCATATACCTCTGGGGATGACATCTGCACTATGCTTCAACAAAATCATGGAGTTGTGTTTCTGAAACGCTGTAACTAAATGCCGTGCTCGGGAATGTGTGGCTTTGCAGTAATGTCAAAAGCCCAGAAGGTTGTGCATGACTCATGATGCCCCACTGCTTTTTGAATGACTCCATGTCTAAATCCACAGCTGGCAATGAAACAAAGAGCAATATAATAAGCACTTTACGCTGTTTTGAAGGCTAACTTTTAGCTTTAACTGTAGGAAAAAAAAAAAAGCAAGTACATTCAGTCAGAGCTCAATTTTCTGAACTATTAGCAAAGTCATTCCTTTTTGTTATACTCATTCTAATTATCCAAGTTGACAAGGTCACAGAAAAGAACAATTGAGTATTTCCTTTTTTTCCCCTCCTCAAAGGAGTTGTATTAAATTTATATTGGGTTCTATAAAAACTGGCTCTTCATGGACATTTTCCTTTTAGTAACCTGGAACATGAATTTTCTAGGTCAGTGCTTCTCCAACTTTGATGTGCATAGGAATCACCTGGAGTTCTTGAGGAGCTATAGATGCTCATTCAGGAGGTCACTAGAGGGGCCTGAGATATTACATTTTTAACAATCTCTGGGCGATTCTGAGGCTGTGGTCACAGACCAACCCTCGGTCAGCAAGGCCAGGAACCCTCTCTAGATTGATGTCCTCCGTGAAAAGCAAAAGTTGCAGCAGAAGGCCACCTATGGGTCTTTCATGTTTTAAAATTCCATGGTTCCAAATAATTTTTATTTCCTTAGTCGTTATATTTCATAAGTAACTTTTCAGTCCAGAAAGTCAATATAAAATTGCAAGTATGTCTCACTTTATATAATAAGTGGTTCTTTTAAAATAATTAGCAAATCATTTTGTAAAATAAATCATGGTTTTAGTTCTCCAGAAAAATGAACCATTTAAAGAATTTTGGTTTTCTACAAAGGAAAGAATCCCAATGGGCTTATTTCAAGTCTGAATTTTCCTTATAAGGC
>CM052438.1:14119474-14151613 GCA_028533085.1 Varecia variegata
AAGAAGTACTCTACTTGACAACCATATACTAAAGACTATTCTGGTTTCATGCTAACAAAGCTTAAAAGCAAGGCTTGAGACTTATTGCAAGTAATTTAACTGCATACAAAATCAAAATCCAATACTATTTAAAAGAATACAACAAAATCCAGCATCCAACAATACAAAATCCAAAAGGTCTGATATCCAATCAGAAATTACAAAATCTGCAAAGAAGGTGAGAAATATAGCACATACTCAGGAGAAAATTCAATTAATAGAAACAGAATGAACACTATTCTGGTGACTAGCACACCAAAGGCCCTGACTTAAGTATTATACAAGGTATTCATATAACAAAAACACTTGTACCCACTTTATCAATATTTTGAATAAAAAGGGAAACATGCCAAAATTTAAGAGATGATGGAATTTGCAGACAAAGATATTAAAATAGCTGTTACAAATGTGCTCTATATATTCAAGCAGGTAGAGAAAAGCAGGAACATAATGAGGAGAGAAATGGAAGATATAACAAAGAACAAAATGAAATTTATAGAGATAAAAAATAAAATATCTGAAATAAAAATTAAATTAAATGGGATTAATTGCATATTAGACACTACAAAAGTTCAAAATCTTAAAGACCTAGAAATAAAAATTATTCATAATGAAGCATAGAGAGGAAATAAAACAACTGAAAATGAACAAAATATCAATGACTTGTGGGTCAATATAAGTGGTAACTGAAGTTGCAAAAGAAGAGGACAGAGAAGGGAGGGCAGAGAAGCAATGACAGAAATTTTTTTAAAAAAAATGTGTTGAAATCTGAATTTGATACAAACTACAAATTCACAGAATCAAGAACCTCAACAAACCTCAAGCAGAATAAACAGAAAAATACACTAAGACACATCATAATCAAATTGTTGAAAACCAGTGCTAAAGAGAAAAATAATAATCTATCTATTAAAGATAAATATATCTATCTAATAAAGGTAAGAAAATAGCAGACATCTAACCAGAAAGTATGTAAGCCAGAAGACAATGGAGCAACAGTTTGAAGTACTGGAAGAAGAACAAAAACAAAAACAAAAACTATGGTATCCTAAGCTCAGCAAAAAATATATTTTTTAAATAATGGAAAAAATAAAGACTTTTTTAGACAAACAAAAGTTGAGAGAATTAATCAGCAGCATACCTGTAATACAAGAAATGGGTGTCCTAATGGGGCAAAAAGGACAGATAAAAGAACATGGTACCAGATAACATTTGTATTTACACAGAGTAATGAAGAAAGACAGGAGGTGTGAATCTGTAGGTAAATATAAAAGACATTCCAATTTGTATTAGCACTTTAGAAAATAATTCATTGTTTAAAGCAAAAAAGCAATATAATACAGATTTAATCATACATAGATATAATTAAATAGATACATTAAATACACACATATATATAATGAAAATATATGACAACAGTAGCACAAAGGACAGGAATAAATAAATGACACAATAAAATTCAGCCTTTGGAACATCTAGAAACAATACCATTCCTGCGCTTGTAGAAGAAAACCCAATTGACCTCTCCAGAGAGAGAAATGGAACTACATGTGGATAGGCAGTGGTTCTCAGCCAGGGCAACCCTCAACCCCACGGTGGAAATTTGGTAACAACTGGAGATGGTTTGGGTTGTCACAACTACAGGTGAGGTTGCTACTGGCATCTAGTGGGTGAAGGCCAGGGATGCTGCTCACCATCCCATAGTGCACAGGACAGATGGCGCAACAAAGAGCTACCCAGCCCCAAATGTCAGTAGTGCCACTGTGGAGAACCCCTGAGCTGGAGGCAGGCTGCTGACTTAGAGGCTGCTTCATGGGGAGGCTGAGCCTGACTGCTAGGATCTCCTGCAGAGACAGGGGGCAGGAGGGCCACGTCCCCACTGGAGACTGAGAACAAGCATGTGAGGCAGACACGACACCAGATCTGCCACCTCCAGTGTCTGCCCCCTAGCACCTTCCTTGAGAGTCTTGGCAGGGCCAGGCCTGGCTCCAACTCCCTTCCAAGACAGTGCCCAGGGAGGGGCTTCGGCCACGGCAGCACCCCACCCCCACCTCCAGAACCCTGGCTGTGGCAGGTGTTCTTGGCAGACACCTCGGCAGCTTCCATGCCTTCCAGAAGGGCTGAGGCTCAGGAACTATTTCCCACATGTCAGAAAAGGACATGCAGCCTGAGAGAAATGAATGTCTTGGGGGTGAGGGGAGAACAGGAAAGAATAACTGGAGGAGACTGGCTTGGAAACTACAGAATGTATGGTTATAACACAGTTATAACACCGTTTCTCTACACCTTATAGTTTAGAGAGCAGTTTCAGTGGTCAGTGGTTCCAGCTCAGCCAAGTGACTGAGCATAGCCAATTCCACTCATTCCCTTGAAGGACGTGACCACGTTTCCAGGTTCGTGCTGAACACATTACAGACACATGCCACTTGCTTAGAGCAATACTGAGGCCGAGGCTGGTTGAGAAGGACAAGTTTTAAGTCAGGCTCCCGGAGCATGGGCTGTGGAGCTATGTGAAGGGTACGTGCCCAGGGCTGCTGTCCTCAGGATTGCCTGAGCCAGGTACATGTGGCGAGGAGACACCATCTGAAGAACACAGCCCCTGAGAGCCCCGAGTTCCACAGATGGCATGCTTGCTGTTCCCAAGACAGAGCACGGATCGAACCATCTGCGTCATAAGTCACTCAGGCACTAGAGCCCACATGATAAATCAAAATGAAAATGTTTGAAAAACTAATTTCTGTTACCCATATCTACACACTGAATGAGTTTTCAGGAATAAGGTTTCTTTTGCTCTCCTCTGAGACTTGGGTGGTGGAGGTAGGGAGGTGGCCACGAGGTGGGGTAGACCACAGAAAACAGCCGGAGATGAACAGGGACAGTGTTGACCGCAGGAGTCTCTCCCGCACCTGTTTTTACCAATCTCTCTGGCCCAAGAGCCCATGAATAAAACTTTCACGTCCTGGTGTGAATGCGTAGATTTATTAACAGGCTGTGACTTGTGCCTGTGCCCCTTGTCTAAAACTCAGATTCCATACACGACATCTGTGTGTGCGGCTGTTTCTCTACTAGTAAAATGGAGACTATCTGTTTTTTTCAGGATTATATAAAAATTCATTCCATTTTTGTGAAATGATTTTTTAAATCATGGGTACCAGAGCTGTCAGAGCTTCTTAAAGACCTCTTTTTACCTAGATCCTCCCCTTCCCTCAAATTCCTTTCCCACTTCAGCAGAATAGGAGCAGCGGCTCGGGGGGACCTCGTGGTCCACTTCAGGACAGAGGAAAGGAAGTCGGGACTTGCGTGCCCAAGGGCATCAGTGCACTGCTGCGAGAAAGCAGCTCTCGTCATGAACAAGCCCCCTCATTTTACAGCTGCCTCAGCTGCCTTCCTGTCGGCCAGCACCTCCAAAGAACTAGTATTTTGAAAACCATTGTTAGAGAATATACTAGACAAGAAGTTTAAGAGTATGCACAAGGGAGCTAATATGTCATAAAGTAAATATGGAAAATCCTTCGCATAATTAAATAAGTCACGGGCAATTGCGGGGAAGTGAGATCTGCTGCTTTGAACAGACACCCGGCAGCTGGAACCTCCTCGCGGTAACTGTCCTCACTCAGCTGCTGGCACCCAGCTGCTCTCCACGCCTGCTTCCAAAGAAACAGAGGTGGACTGAAGAAAACTGAAATAAAATATTGTTTTACTCATTTAAAAATCCTGATATAATCTTTTTCCATCAGAGGTCAGTTTGCCTGGGATTAAGAGCTAAAAAGACATACTGTTGTCAGCAGCCGCAGAGAGAGGTGCTGCAGTATCTGCATGTGGGGATCACAACAGCTATCCTAACACAGAGAGGAATCATTTTATTTTAAAAAGATAGAATTTCCAAATAGCTTGGAAAAAGATATTATACATCCTAATTGCACACTATTCAGAAAATGCCTAAACAATGTTATCTCGGGGTAGAGAAAAGCTATCCGAAACCGTGTGGGTTTCAGGCCTGATTTGCACGACCTCAGGAAGCCCTCTGCCCCCTCTGAGCCTCCACTTCCCATTTGGCAAATGAATTCCTCCTTTCCGTTCTGTGCTGCTTCCACCTCGACTTATATATGTGTGGTTGGGTCTTCTCCCGACCACTCATCTCTGTGCCCTTGTGAAATCTGTGGGTCTGATCCGGAAGCCTCGAGGTCAAGGGCAAAGCAACAGTAATTCTATGGGGGCAAGAGATCTGGGAAGAAGCCAGTTTACCCATGGGCCCTGCCCTTTCACTCATAGTACATTTTCTTGCTTTTATTATCTTAGAGCCCTGCAGGTGGTTGCCTATTCAACTCTGACTTCTTTAAACAACTCTACCCTTTCCAGTTTATAAAAATTCTGGCTCATGATTGCTTTAAGCAAGATGATCCCCTAAAAGGCATACCCTTCATGAGGTTTTCTAGAGTGCCCTCGGTGAAGAGCCAGAATTAATTCATTGATTACTTGTAAAGTAATGATAACAAAGATAACTGAGCCAAGTCAGAGATGCCATTATGAAATTTGTGAGAATGGAGCATAAGCCACACGAAATGCGTGCTCAGAGAAACACACGTAAACACACACACACAATATGTATTACTTGTGTTTTTAGGACAGATATTCACAAGTACAAAACTTCTGGGGAAGCAGAGGAACACAGTATTAGCAACATGGGCTCTGAAGTGTCAGGCTTCAAGGGTGTGCATTCCACTGCTGTGTGGCGGTAAGCAGTCATGCTACTTTTTCATTCACCCTTGTTCTTCCTCTGTGAAAGAGGGATAATAATAGCTGCTTCACAGAGCGACATGAGACTCAAAGTGCCTACGAATTCATACGTGTGGGTGAGTGGTGAACTGCAATACAACAGCAAGGCCCTGGGGAGGGGAGCCACAGTGTCTTGGTAGACAATAATGGTCTCTTCCAGTTCTAAAATCCTATGGGAATTCTATTTCCTTGCTGAGCTGCACAGTGTGGAAGAATACTCAGATTTGAAATTCTTTAAGCCAAGCAGCCTGACACAGTATTTTTATCATTACAAGTTTACAAACGTCACTGCTGTTGTTTGAATAAATGTCAAACTAGTTGATCTGTATAAATATTCATAAATATAAAAAATATAAGCTGATAGCATCTTTATAATACTTTATTTTCATTGTCAGTCTTTGTGATGTGTTTATGAAGTGTTGCTCAGCAAAGTGCAGTTTTACATTTGCTTTTGCCTACTAACAAAAGAGACTTGGAGACTTCTTGGATGTTACGGATTTTGCATTTCTTCCCTAACGTGTTGACATCTGAGAGAATGTGTCAAAAAAGATCAGTTGAATATGAGTCATGAAAGTCAACTGGCAGAAGACAGCTCAGAAAACTGTCACTGGAGCCTTTGGTTGCAAGTCAAGGACTGACATCTGATACCAGCTGCAGCCCTGTGTAAGCAAAAGGAAGAGGCTTGCTGAGAGCCGACTGCCAGGCAAATTCCCATTTACGGGCGCTCTGTAATTTAGTAGAAAGAACCTGCTTAGCAGTAACACTGATCATGATAATGGCAGCTAACACTTATCACGTGCTTACTGTGTGCCAGACACTGTTCTAAGGGCTTTATCCTTCAAGGCAGGTACTAATATCATCATCCCCATTTTACAGGTGAGGAAACTAAGGCAATGAACAGAAGTAATTCTCCCAGGATCACACAGCTAGGGAACGGGAGAGCAGAGGTTTGAATCTACACAGAGCCTGTACTCTTAGCTATCTAATTGCTTTACTTGAAAATGATTTGGGATTAAAAAATAATTAACAGTACATTTTCTTATGCTTTTAAAAAGTTCAGAAGTGAGAGGATTTTATGTACTCACTTTTTTAATTCCATACAAGTACTTTAAATTAATTTTCCAGTTATTTCTGGTTAATAATTTTCTGCCCTTTATTCAAATAAAGAATAAAAAAAGATGAAGTATTACAAGTTTTCAGAGACTCAAGTTCTAGTCTTAGCTTTGTCATGAAATTACAGTGTGAATTTGGTGTAGGCCTCAGTTTCCTCGTGTTTACTCATGTTCCTTTTTAACTAGAACAGTTTGGCGTATGTAAAGTGTCATTCTACAAATGTAAGGGATGCTGCTTGTTGAGTTGCAGATGGCTGGGGCACGTTGCCAAGGGGCTCGTTTCTCCATCCTGGCTTTAATGGCTGCAACTCCAGCTCCCCCTTGCACGCCTTGGCTATTCACCAGTGTAAGATGTCACAGAGACATGCTTGAGTTGGCCAGCACCCAGGATGATATTTAGAAAGGAGAAAATAAAAGCTTAAGGATGATCAAGTTCTCTTAAGTAATATTAAACAAAAGCATACTATGTTTCTTCTAATTTCCCCTCAAAGCACTTTCCACATTTGCAGAGAGAATGACAAGATGAATATGTCAGCCTGTCATATTTCCTGATGTGATGTGTGGGCTGGTGGCTCATTGCAAACAACCCATTTTACAGTAATCAGACAAGTTTCACTACCAAGCCTTGTTCTCAAGTAGCAAGATGACTGCTATGGGGGATCCATATACATTAGTGTCCTGAAATTACAGTGATATTCTTATTTTAAAGTATTCAGGAGTAAAAGTAAATGGTGGCAGGTTCTCAATCATCATATGTATGCAATAACCTATTGTTTGGGGAAAATAAGATGTGACTATTACCAAAAAATTCTATTTTTAAGAAACATAATTACCTCTTTTCAGTCTGCCATGAAAATATGGAGACAAAAAATGCTTAATACAGTATTTTATAACTTTCCCCCCAAAACAGAGTGGTTTGTTTCCCCAAGTTACTTATCATTTGTATGTTCAAAATTCCTTATGGAGAACCTGACAATTGTAAGGAATTGAAGGGACAAATTCCCAATCTCTGTTACTAGATTTAAAAAAAAAATTTAGAGACCTATGGAACTTCTGCAATTTCATTTATAAAGTATCCAAGAATTAGTCACTTTAGTAACAATTGAGGTTGCATTAAATGCTGAATTTTTATTAAATAAAGTTGAACACTGATTTGTTAGCTGTTTCTCCAAGAATTTCAATTTCTGCCTCTAGCCCTCTTCTCCCCTTTGCAGTACAACCATGCCTTCAAATAGCATTCTTTAAACAGAGGCTTTACGGCTTTGGAGGAATAAGCTGATTTCACAGCCAGTTTTGCCACTGCGGTGGAAAACAGCGTGCACATGCAAGCCAGCTGAAGTCATACAAACTGCACGGATTAGGGTTGTGGGGGCCTTCACAACTGCTGTCAAATTGCAATTGGAAACAGCTTTTCCAAAGTACAGCACGAGAAATCAGGGATTCCTGTCCACAGCTTCCCAACCCACTGGGTTTCTAATCAGGACTGGCATGACCCATTAGAGATCAGAAATAGGAAAATCACAATAAAACCAAACAAGAGTACCTTCTGGTTTCCAAGCTTCATTGTCCCTGGATCCCTTCCAGGCCTGAATTATTGTCTCTCACTAGGTAATAAGGGAACAGTTTCTGCGTGGGGACAGGAGCTGCTGGAAGGCTGGGCCCAATGGAATTACAGGCTCCGTTCAGGGACCTTCCTTCATGCCAACCACTGGATGTGCAAATTGTCTAACTGCTCAAATTCTTAACCTTATCTCAGTTACTTCAACATTATCAGTCACTTAGAGATAAGATAATTTTTCCAGAGACCATAGAAAAACATTTAGAACTGTAACAAACTAGAACCATTCAAGGGAAGTTTTTTCTTGGCACTCCAATTTTAAGGGGAAAAATCAGCTCTCCAGAAAACAAGCTCACATCAATGAATTAGTTAAAAAAAACTTCCAAGGTTTTTTTTTTTTTTTTTTTTTTAGATTAATCCAGATGTAGCCCAACTTCCCATACCTCTGGTCTTGAACTAGAAGCTAAGAGATGGCGGAAAACCCCGAGGTCAATTATTAATATTGCAATGTCCATTTCACTGTCAACTCTTCAATGATCTTTGAGACACATTTACTAAACCAGAAAATGAATTAATCAAAGAGTTGATTAAAATATAAGCTTATCAAACTAATTTCCTGCATATTGTTACATAAAAGTCAATCTGTTGATGATACAATACTGTGTTATACACAAATAGTGACACCCAAAAGTGGGCCAGTTGTAACTTTCTACTTGAAGCATCCTTAATTAAAACTCCCTTAGATGTATGATTTCAAGACAAAGAAGGAGTGTGATCGGATTTTTTTAATTTGCCTTAAGGGTTCAAGTCAAAAATCTGTCACTCAATAATACTTTCCCTGGTCTCTTGAATCAACTTTTCTATCATCTTTTCTTCCACAGCAAGTCTCTGGGACCTCTAGCACAGAACATTCTCTGCATTATAGCTCATTGCTAGTAGGTGAGATATCCCCACTAGATGGTGGGCTGTTTCCCTAAAGTCAGTGACTGTGTCCTACTCATTGCTGTGGCCCTTCTCTCACCACGCTCTGGAATTAAAGCACAAAACTAATTTACAAAACAAAATAAAACAAAAAACCTATAGTGCCTAAAAAGTATTATTAATTTGCTATTATTTAGGGAAGATGTTTTCAGAAACAAAGGATAGCTAAGTGATGGACAATATTTTAGAGAATAGGAGCAAGCTCAAGAGAGAGCATTATGTGAAAATTGGATACCCAGTAAAGAGAAGGATCTGAAATATTGCTCAACTATTGTTATAAAGTTTGCTGCAAACTAGAGCTAATTTTGACTCCTTAGGGGATTCTTTAAAAAGCAGCAATTTTTGGATTAAAAAATTTCAAAATAACACATCTTCTAATAAAAGCAATTTCTTAAAAGCATCTTGGAGACCTACTTATGAAAAATCTAGCTCTATTTTAGAGACACTTTTATCAATAATGATCACATTTTTAAAACAGAATTCTGGTTAAAACTATGAATAAACTTGAACATTCCGCTGTCTGGGTCTTACCTTAAATCAGGCAATGAAGTTCACCTGTTAAGAGCAATAACATTTGGACAGCCCTTACCTTCGTGAATAGACATCTTTTGAGCATCTTCAGGATGTAGTAACCCCAGTAAACGTGAAGGACCTGCAAGATGATGAGCTGTAGGTTGAGGAAGATGTACGAAAAGAACGGCTCGAGGTAATGCAGAGGCAGAATGAGTGTGCAGTACAAAATCCTGGAAAACCAAACAGGAGAATCTCGTTAGAGCCGAAGCACCTGTGAATTTTCAGTGAGAAAACCAATACTTTCTCTCCCAAGACATACAACATTTATTTCATTTCTAACCAAGTCCAGGAAATTCTCGAGAGAAAAGATACGATAATATTACCTTTATCATCATTACTGGCAAGCAACAAAAAAAGTAAAATCTGTCTTGTGGGAGAAAAGTGAAAACAAACGGCATTTTTATTGCCCACTGTTTAACCTCGAATGTTTCTGTACTTCAGTTTTCTCTTTGCAAACAGAAGATTGTACTTACCTTCTGGTGTGTGTGGGGGGAAGGGAGTGTTGAAGAACAAATGAGCTAAGGCATGTTTACATGGGGTTATTATTTGCTTTATGATATATTCTCATTTATCTGGCATCAAAGGTGAATGGAGAATTCTACAAAAGTAAATTTTCCAAATAAAAGAGGCTTTTAACAAAGCAAAAAAAATCCATGACTACTTCCACTTCTACTTCCTAAAGTCAATTGCATGCTTCATGAATCTCCTAAATAAGATTCCTGGACACAATTTGAACGGACCCTGGTGACCCGAGATGCACAGTGTCTTTGGATGTTATTGCAGGATGAAGGGCTATTTGTTCCTTTCCCAAACTTCATGCACTACTATGATTTTAGAGTTCTTTGATATGTTTGTTTGTATTACTTTAGTGATAAGAAAGTTGTTCATGTAAAATTGGAAAAATAAGAAAAAAAAATTATCCATAATACCATCTCTGTAAACAAACAATATTGTAATTTTCGTGTATTATCTTCCAATTTTTTTCCTATACAGATATATTTTAATTTTATTTTTTAAAATTCACATGTAGTAAAATTTACTGTTCTTTGGTATGCAGTTCAATGACTTATAATACATGGACAGGCTTGTGTATCCACCACTGCAATTAGGATACAGAACAGTTCATCATGCCAAAAAACTGTCCGGTGCTTTCCCTTCATAGTCACACCTTCCTCCCAGCATTTGGCAACCACTTATCTGCTCTCTATCTTTTAGTTTGTATTTTCAAGAACATGTAAGTGGAATCACAGTGTGAGAGCTGTTGAGGCTGCCTTCTTTCACTCAGTGTAATGCTTGTATGGGGTCATGCAAGTTGTGGGTAGCAGTAGCATGTTCCTTTTTATTACTGAGTAGTATTCCATTGGATGCATGTGCCACGTTTCTCTTTTCACCACTGATGAGCATTTGGGCTATTTCCAGTTTTTGAGAATTTTGAGTAGAACAGCTATAAATATTCATGTACATGTTTATCTGTGAACAGTTTTCATTTCTCAAGGGTAAGTACATAGGGGTGAAATTATTGTGTAATGTGGTAAGTATATGTTTAATTTTATAAGAAATGGAAAAACTGTTTTTCAGAGTGGCTGCTCTGCATTCCTACCAGCAAAGCACGAGAACGTCAGCTGCTTTGCATCCCCATCAGCACTTGGTTTTGTCTTATAGAGATCCTTGCCACTGTGGTAAGCATAGTACTTACAGGGTTTTATGTTCAATTCCATTTAGCTTTACTTTTTAAAATTTTTTTATATTTAATTATGTGTACATAATAATTATATATCTTTATAGGGTACATGTGATGTTTTGATACAGTCATACAATTTTTGATATTTAGGATTTCTGGGTCTATTTTTCCATTTAGCTTTAAATGAAAGACATTTTACACTGTTTAAACAGCTTGGTGTATATAGTCTTTCATAAATTAAAGATAATTTCTTTGGAAGTGTATATTTCTAAATGTGAGATTACTGTTTCAAGGTGTACATTAGAGGTATATAAATTCAAGGTGTATATTAAAAGGTATTAAGGCATTGCCAAATTATTTTCTAAAATTACAACAATTTATAAGGCCACTAGCAATTGATGAGAGAAATGTTTCATTGCACCCCCAACCAGTATGGAATAAGTTTAAAATCTGCTAATTTAAAAGACAAAGCACCTTCAGTGTGGATGATCTGAAAGACTTTCACAATTCTCTGATGTCTGCTTAGTAGCTCTATTTCCTCTTTTGCGAGTTATCAGTTCAAGTTCTTTGCTTGAAAAACAATTATATGAACTCTATATAATAAAGATATTAGCCATTTATTCACTTTATTTATGCAATTATTTCTCAAGTCTACTTTCCAATTTAAAAATGTAACAACTTTATTGCTTTTTAGAAACTTAGGAATTATTAAAAAAATATAAAGAGGTTAAGGAAAAATCACACGACTTCACAGGGAACCCAGAATATTCTGGTGAACATAATTCAAGATATCTCTCTCAAAAATACCTTCTTTAAGGTGCTCTTTTTGCCTCCCCCATCGCCCCATGATTACACACAACAGGGACCACACTATACATGTGATTTTAATATCAATAATGTGTTACATTATCCAGAGAAATTGGATGTGGATTTTAAAAAATTGAAAAATAAAAATAAGTTACAAAGAGCTTTCCATGTCAATGAATACAGCTATATATCAGGAGTGAGCAAACTTTGTAAAGGGAAAGATAAATATTTCAGGCCTCTGAGCTGTTTGGTCTCTGCTGCAACTACTCAATTCTGCCACTGTAGTCTGAAAGCATCCGTATGGCAGCTGGCATTATATAAACGAATTCATGTGTAGAAAATACACACGTAAATGGGTATGGCTGCGTTCCAGTAAAACTTTGTCAACAAAACCAGGCAGTAGGCTGGATTTGGCCTATAAGCCAGAGTTCACCAACCCCCACTATATGCTATCTTACATAATGGCTGCACAGAAATTCATTTTATAGTTATGTCATAATTTAAGCCCTTACTGATAGACATTTAAATTCTTCCCAAATTTTCATTATATTAGAAAGAACACTGTGAGAATTACTTGTAAAAACATTTTGATATAATTGTTTGATTATCCCCTTAGAATAGCTAAAATCCTGAATCAAAGAGTAGACTCATTTTACATTTTGGAATATACTGCTAGACTGCTTTCTAGCAAGACTCTACATACTAATTTATATTCTTACACCCAATATATGAGAATACCTGCTTCCTCCTTGATCAACCTTGTATTTTGTCAGTATCTACCTAAAATAACATAGCACTGTTTATATTTACATTTTTATTTCATGTGATGTGATTACATATTTTATGCATATATTTATGTGTTTTATTGCTTATCTTATTTGGTTACTTATATTTATTTTTTTTTAACTGCTTCTTCATGGTATTTGTCCATTTTTCTATTAGAGCATTTACTTATCCTGTTGATTCATAAGTACTCTTTATATATTAATGATATCAGCACTATATTCTAATCATGTTAAATATCTTTACATAGTCCAATATTTTCTTTCAACTTGGTTTATGATTTTTGGCAAATTAATTTTAAAAATAGTTTTTTAATCAGATCTATCAATTCTTTCTTTTATATCTAGCTTACATATTATGCTTTAAAAGACCTTTTTCTCCCTATCAGTACAAAACATATTTACCCATATTTTCTTAAAATCTTGGCTTTACTACTCACAAAGCTATGTAATCTTGTATCATTTCTTTGTGCATTTTTTCATTAGCAAAATGGAAGCAAAGAATACCTACTTTATTCATTCAATAAACCTTTATGGAATGCCTACCAAAGTGCTACCTGGCACTTGGTAGGAGCCAGGAATATAGCAATGAATGAAAAGGATGAAAACCCCTGAAGTAGCAGGGCTTACATCATGGTGCCAATATTGATAGAGTTATTAATGGGAATTAAAGAAAATAATGTATGTAAAGCTTACTTGCCACTCTGGGTTTCTGGGTCCATAGGTAATTTTGTGACTTGTTCTACACTCTCTCTGCCTAGAACGTACTTCCCCTTTTCAGCTGAACTTCTTTAGCAAGGGCTCCTTTACTATGAAAGTCTCCATGCTATTCTGGTCACCTGTGAATGCATCTAACTGTGGCACCATAATCTGCTGTTGCCAGTGTATATACCTACACGTGTGTTGGGGGAAAGAAAAGGAATAACAAAGTAAACAAACAAAATGTTAACTGGTAAAGGGTATATATAGGAGTTCTCTGTAATGTACTTACAACTTTTCTCTAAGCTTGAAATTATTTCTAAACAAATGAATTAATGAATAAAGGGGTTGGATTAAATTATGAATAAGGTCCTCATTCTAGGATTCTAGAAAGATAGGGTCTCACTCTGTTGCCCAGGCTGGAGTGCAGTGGCACAATCATGGCTCCCTGTAGCCTCAAACTCCTGGCCTCAAGTTATCCTCCCACCTTATCCCTCCTAAGTCACTGAGACTACAGGTGTGAGCCATTGCACCTGGCTGTAGCTGTCTTTCATAAACTTAAAGACAACTAAAGAAGGCAACAAATGCACGGGTGTAGGGGAGAGCTCTGGGGTCTCACTGGTGAATGAGACAGTAGAATGCATTGTCTCCTTCATCACTTGTGTAACTGGAAAGTCTAGTTCCAAGATATGCATCTGCAGTGGTGGCCCAAGGGAGTGGGCTGGCTTTGGCAGAGCCTTTCTCACATTGCACAAGCCCCTCTCACATTGCAAAAGCGCTTCTCACATTGCACAAGCCCCTCCTTTCCTTTGCTGGCCAAGCAAAGGGCACTAGCTGACATGGCACCATCAGAACCCTGCTCTGCCCTCTGCTCATCACTCAGGACCAAGGCTCCTGACCTTCAGAGGAAAGCAAGTGTCCACTGTGTCCTCATCCTTGGTTCCCACTGATGAATGTCAGCTAAGAGCACTGTTGGATCCTTTCAGCTTTCTCTTTTCTTTTCTTTATTTTTAAAACTCTCCTTTCTCTGTTAGCCATTCCAAGTATTTATACAATCTCATCACCCATAACATTTCCTTTCATGTGTGGGCTTCCCAAGGTACCATTTTTCCACACTTGTGATAGATGGATCATCAAAAGCTGGAACTTGAAGTCCAGTGAACCAGTGATGAAGGGAAAAAAGTTACCCAAGCATATGTGCCCTTGGAGGTAAAGAAGCTAGGTATGTGAACATTATTCACAGTTGCAAATGTTTTATTTTTTTCCTTTTGGAACATCTGAGAAACACAGGCAATGTTAATAGTCTTGTAACTATATGAATAAGGGGTAGATATAAAGATCTCTTCTCCTGCCACCATGCACTCCTGGAGGGTAGGCACTATGTCTCACTCCCCCTGGACTCTTTACAACCCCTAGTTGTGATGAGTTCCAGAAATGAAGCACAAGCTGCACTGCCACCTACAAACTCAGCTGCAACAGACATTAAACCTGCAGGCTGCGAAGTCAGCAAAGCAGAGTGTTCCTTTCCTTTAGAGCAACCAGTCGGCACAGGATCATTATCTGCTCTTGTTATTTGTGGAGAAAAACTGTCAGCAGTCAGGGGAATAGTTTACCTGACCTTAGAAAGGTCTTTCTAGCCTTTCTGATTCTCTGGAGGTATTTGGATAATGTTCAAATAGATAGATACATCCAATAATTCAAAAATATAAAAATCATTTTAAAAACAATATTTGGGAACACAATGTGAAAAAGCTAAGGCTGCAATTTAAATGGTTTTGGATAAAGATGCAAACAGATGGGATTGCCAGGAAATTAAATTAAAGCAATTTGACCAACACCAATTTGAATTTCTGCCAATGTTGGTGAAATGATGTTTAGAAAACCAATGTCGCTAACTCTTGCTGACACTGACTGAGAATCAGCTAATTAGACCCCCAGACATGGCAGGAGGGAAGGCGAGGAAGGGACACAGTCTCAGGAATACAAAAGCGGGGCTCATCAGGGAAGTAAACATGCTTGAGGTCAGGGGACACGAAAGAAAAATCAGAAAAAGGGAAAGACAAGTGTAATGTGCAAGTTGCAGTTCTTTTTCTCAAGGCTTCCAGACAAATCTCAGATGGGCATGACCCTAGTTAGCTTTCTTCCCACCCTACCCTATATCTCACCACAAAACGTGCAACAAAAGCAGTTGAAAAGAAAAACAGAGCAGCTAATTGCAAACTGCCCCCCACAGCATCTCTACAACGTCTGAATCTTGACATAGATGAGCTGAGCTGCTTTTCAGTGGCATCTATTATCTGCATATTGCTTGGTCCATAGTAAAATTCCAACAAATTTGGACAAAATAAAATACCCATGAAAAATGAATCTACAGAGTTCCAAGTTTTAGACAGATGGTTGGGGCCAGGCTAACAACAAGGAACTACATTTTCCCCTTTAGCACTACCGAGATGATTGTGTAACAAGCTCAAGTTGGTGGGAAGACTATTTAAGCCAGAGCACCTGGGAGCAGTGGCCTCTCTGACTGATGTGCTTCAGCATTACAATCCAGTGATTCTTTCAAAGACCACTGAGAACCGATTTCCCAAACTTCCAATGTCTTGGTGAGGTTTTCCTCAACCTTCCAAGGAATGAGAGTCAGTCAACGTCAGTACAGAAATATTTTTACCAGGAAAAATTTTTTTATAAAAAAATTTTGTAAATTAAACTAATTTGCAAGAAATTTGCCAGGAATTAATATTGGCTTATTCACAATCCAGGGCCCTGAAGACGGCAAATAGTGGTACTTGCTGCCCTCTGCAGTGGGCTGGTGAATTCAGTATCAAGATCAAGAAAATGCCAAACGCATGTAACCGTGCTGGAATCCAGAAATTCTGGCAAGAGAATGAGTTCTTAAATCTAGGATTTTAAAGTCAAAAGAGTGTGGGAAAACAGCACACTACTTCCACAATCACTCAACCCCATCACAGTGTTCAATCATGAGTGAGTAGGCTTGCTTGTTTATTTTGCGAAATCCTGGGAAAGTCTGAGGTGAACATTCCCCATTGCTCAACCAAAAGCCAACCAGAGCAACAATGCTGCATCAGCTTCTCAGAGAGTTCCCTGAACTGAGAGCTTCCATGGCATTTGTTTTTAAAAAATGTCTCGAAATTCTTTGAAACTGCTCCTATCAAGAAATGGAGTCTTGTCATCCTTCCCTTGAATATGAGCCAGGCTTAGTGACCTGGTTCCAATGAAGAATATGAGGTTGGAAGTGACATGATGTGACTTCCGAGGCTGGTAATAGAAGCAGATGCAGCATCCCTCTAGCTCCCTTGAGATGCTCACCCTTGAAATGCCACAGCCATGCTAGGAGGCCACGGTCTTTACTATGTACCAGACACTGTTCTAAACTATTGTATATGTATTATGTTAGTTAAACCTCATGACAACCCTTATTTCCATTTTACAGATGAGACAACTGAGGCACAGAAAGGTGATCTAACCTGTCCAAGATCAGGATTTCAGTGTGGAGCCAGGATTCGAGGGGCCATCTATAGGTGTTCAAGCTGATAGTCACAGCTGAGGTCCCAGCCAACAATCCACACCAACCAGCTGATTTTATATGTATTACTTCGACCATGTGACTCAGGAAGGCTTCAAGAAAATTCCAGCTCTAGCCACTATTTGACTGCCCAGCCACCATCTGACTGTAACTACATGAGAGACTCCAAATTAATACTATCCAGCCAAGGCCAATCAACTTCCAGAGGCGTGAGAGATGATAATAATAATTAATAGATGTTGTTTTAAGGGAGTGGTCTGCAAACTATGGTCTACAAAATCTGGCCTGTAACATGTTTTTATATAGCCCATGAGCTAAGTATGGCTTGGTACATTTTTAAAGAGTTATAAAACAAAACAAAACAAAGAGAAATATGCAATAAAGACCACATGTAGCCCTCAAAGCCTAAAATATTTATTCTCTGGCTCTTTACAGAAAACGTTTGCCTACTACTGTCTTAAGCCACTAAGTTTTCAGACAGTTTGTTATGCAGCAACAGGCAACTGGAACGTGTGGGTGCCCTTGGGACACAGTGGGAGGGACTAAGGGGCAAATGCTGGATTTACAGTGCCACAAAAGTCACACTGAAAAGCTACATTCAACCGTTATCTTCAAGTCAATACTTATCCTATCAATAACTGCTATCACACAGTGTTACAATTTCACAAACATACCGGCTCAAAGCAAAAGTGATGGTATTAATAATATAATTGATCAACCAAGGAAAGTGTCTGAAATATGTACCTTAGATTTGATTCTAGATTAAACTCCACATTCTGAGATACTCAATAATTTTAATAACAATATTAATAGATAGCATTTACTGAGTCTTTATTATGTACCAGACATTGTTCTAAACTATTTTATATGTATTACCTCCGTTAATTAACTCAGTTACCTGAGTTAATGCTCAGTGTCTGGCATTCAAGTAATGGCTATGATTATTGTAACACAGAACACTGCCTCTCTTTTAGAGAACTGGTGATTGGCCATTGACTTTCACTAAGTGACTGGAAAAACTGTTAATCACAAAGAAAGATCCATATTCACGAAATAAGATGCAGAATAAGAGTTGCTACTTACCCATTGGTGTACACATTTTCCATCTTCCATTGTAATAAGCCTTTTCCACACTGGAGAATGTTGTTTTAATTATTCATAAAAATGGCTTTGTCACATTCTTTTCTCCTACTACATACACTTAACACAAATAGCTGGAGACCCATGTATGGAAAGAAAGGGCAATGCTTTGACAGTCACAATGCTCCAAGTGCCACGTCTGGGCACTGACCAAAGGCAGGGCACATCACCTGTCTACTCACCAGAAGGGAAAAATAATGAAGCGGCTGATGAAGAACATGGCAGAGAAGATGAAAAACAAGATGTTACAAGTTTGTCTCCATCCAGCGTAAGCAAATATCTTAGCAGACTGAAAACAAAGAAAGAAACTGCATTCAGATAAATATATAGTAGTATACATTTTAAAAATTAAATATTTGTAAATGAAATGACGTGATTTCTAGGATTTGCTTCAAAACAATCTGGATGGAAGGGGGGACAGATGGGGTAGTAGATTAAACAAGATTGGTCATATTAATAACTGTTAAAGCTGATGGGTCCATTACACTGTTCTCTTTATCTTATCATATGTTTGACATTTTCCATAATATAATGTTTAAAAAAAGATATGTTAAAATGACTGTAATATTACTGTCTTTCAAAAACTCCATAAGCTAGCATAATCAATTTTAGTGTGCATTTCATTTGGGCATTTATTTAATATCTCCATTCAGCCGGGAGGAGAGCTGGGTTGAAGAAAGCTTAGGACAGGCATGAACTCCTGGGCTGGGCTGGGAATGGAGCAATCAACGTGGCTATTTCAAGGTAGACGGTGGGAGAGGTGGAGTCAGGAGGCAGCTCTCAGGACTCTGTCCTGGTTGAAATAAAGTTGCAAGCACCTGATTTTTCCTACTTATTTTATGCTAATCTATCTTGCTCATATTATCTGTGTTTAATAAAAATAATTACAGAAAGTATTCCTGAACGGTAATAGAAGATTAATGGATGAGGATTCTCTATTCCCCCAAACCTGGGCTGCGGACAGTACTGGTCTGTGACCTATTAGGAACCAGGCCACACAGCAGGAGGTGAGTGATGGGCAAGCAAGTGAAGCTTCATCTGTATTTACAGCTGTTCCCCATCACCCCCATCAACGCATAAGCTCCGCCTCCTGTCAGATCAGTGGCGGCATTAGATTCTCATAGGAGCTAGAACCGTACTGCAAACCGCGCATGTGAGGGATCTAGGTTGTGTACTCCTTATGAGAATCTAAAGCCTGATGATCTGAGGTGGAGCTGAGGTGGTCATCCTAGTGCTGGGGAACAGCTACAAACACAGGTTATCATTAGCAGAAAGGTTTGACTGCACAATAAATGTAATGTGCTTGAACCATTCCCCCTTCAAGGGTCCACGGAAAAATTGTCTTCCATGAAACCAGTCCCGGTGCCAAAAAGGTTGGGGACCGCTGCTCTATTGTGTTATCCAGTGGAGCCTAAGGCTGAAGGGGGAGGTTTCTGGTGGGAGTTGGGGTGGGAGGTGGGTAGGAGTTGTTGGGGCAGTCGTGGTACAGCTCATCCATCTAGGGAGCATGGCTTAGACTTGGGCCGATTTAGAACTTACATCACCCTGGAGACTGAAGATCCTTCTAGAACAAGAGAGGCAATATGTTTACCCTCCAGGAAGGGTTTACATGGCACTTTCCATAATTTTCCACACATACCAAGGGTTAAGAATATGGCCAGACCAAAGGCGGCGGGGGTGGGGGGTGTGGCCAGAGAGGGGACAACTCAGTTGCTGACACAGAGCGCTGGTGTGCCCGGTGGGCAGGAGACGGGTGTGGAGAGGAAAGGCCAGAGTTCAGAGTAACTGTAATGGAGCAGGCAGCTGTTGGAAGGGTGGGAGGCTGACCAGGGTGGAAGCCAGGGATGAGCACAGGGACGGGAGGGACCTCTGTAGGCTCACTTGTGAGGGTAAAACATACACACAACATATTCTGGATTGTATAATGAGGAAATTCCTGACAATAACCCCTTTTCTTTGCTAAGTTTCAGTCAGGACATTGTTAAAGTGTTGGGTTCTGGATCCAAACTTGACTATGTGGAAAATCAGAAAGCAAGAAGATGCATGAAGGCAAAGGGTGCTTACGAGAGTGAGAGTGTAAGGGTTGAGGCTGTTTTTCCTTGCAAAGAAAGCGCTAAGAAAGGACCCACCAACTGTCTTGAAAAATATGAAACATTAATGGGCTCCATCTCAAGGAAGCAAGGGCCAAAAGTTGTGCAGGGTCTGGGTTCAATTAGAACGTGACTGAGAGGACAAACACTAAAACAAACTATTCAGAAAAGCTGTGGGATATGCACCCTGGGAGAACATAAAAAATAGGCCCCTGCCACTGCTTAATGTTGTCTCTACCACCAGCTGATGGAAGGTGCTAGTCTTGCTCATTGAACCTCAAGTTAGATCATGACTTGTGAATCAAGAATGATTCATGATCATTAACAACATGAAGCTGTTCTTGTAGTTGCCCCATGAACGGGCCTCTAAGTTTGACATTTCATTTTTCTTGTTTTTCACCTAAGGATCTCAGAACATTTTCAAACAGTAATGAGCTAAACTTCATGATATACCCTAAGGGATATGTATGACTTCTCATGTTACAGCTGGGGGTAGAAAACAAAACAATAAGTGATTTGCCCAAGTCACTGAGGGAGTCATGTCATGTCGATGACAGGGTGGGGAGGGACAACTCAGTGTTTGTTCCCAGCCTGAACATCTAACTCCCCTTTAACAACACAATGAAGCTGTTTTCACATTGGACACACACCAAAGGCACAAGAGGGTTTAGAAGCAACAGAGTAACATGAAATTCTTAAGTCAGGGCCAATGTGGTCTTAATTTCAGTCAGGGTTACTGAGGTACGATCAGAGAAGGAGGTAATTACAGCAGAGATGACTGCATTCAGAGTGCACCACATGGAAAACTGGCACAATCCTTCTTTTGCTAAGCCATTTGTTGCCCTGAAGCCTATATAATAATCCTGACCTTTAGAAGATTTACATGTCTAATTACGACTACATACAAAGTAGGAACAAAATTCTGTACACAGAGAATAATTTAACAGTGGCTAGTTACTTTGAAATGGCTTCAAATGCTTTGAAATAGCTTCTGGTTACTTCTACAACAGGTTTGGCAAATTACAGTCCAGCCCATGGGCTAAAGCTGATCAGCCCTTAAGAATGGTTTTCACATTTTAAAAGGGTATTAAAAAAAAAAACAAAGAAGAATATGTGACAGAGATCGTATGCAGCCCACAAAACTAGATTTACTACCTGGCCCTTTACCAAGGAGTTTGCTGAGCCCCAATCTAGAAGAACAAGATTCTATTAAATTTAATTTCTTCCATATCAACCTATATTCAATTATTAGTCCTTCAAGAGGCAATCCCAAATGTGAAATGGGTTAGCATCATTTTCCCTGGATTCATTATAAATGACTATATTTAAAAGAATAGCTCGGTGGCTCTGGGACACGTTGCCCTCGATACAGTGGGAGACCTGGCAGAGAGGGACCACTCGGTCACTGCCACTGGGTCCACGGGAGCCAAGACATAGCAGAAACAGGTCCAAAAAACACCCTGATGTTGCTTTTTTCCTTATATTATTAGGAAGATTCTTGCTTTAATGTTCGCTGCTTCAGAAAACGTCCTGATCCCTCTTGCCCCCTTAGAAAATCAGTGCCTTACAGTCCTTACAGCAACGGATCGGGCTGAGGAGGATGGGGTGGGACAGTAGGTGTTCAGGCACCGGCTTAGGTGAGGAGATGGTACATCCAACTCTGAGAATCCTTAATGCCATAAATCCAAGTTTTCCTTTCAAAGAATAAGAATTCATTCCCTCTTCAAATAGCTCATCTTACTTCCTGAGCTAGCATCTGCATGCGACTTTCATGAGTGGAATCCCACAAATCAACATTTCTCTAGTACCATGGAGGATTAAAAATAAAAACAAAGAGGTTTCATGTCTTTAATCTTCGAGGATCTGGGAACCCACAGACATTCTCAGACTTTGGGTGTTTTCAGGACAGACAGCCCTGCTAAGTTGCTCACAGACAATTCCTTCTGTGAGCAGTTAAATCCAGGACGTGGTATTGTCATTAGTTTTTTAATGGCAAACATTTACCTCAAGCCAAATGTCAGCTACATCGTGCACAACCATCACAAGGGTCCCACTGCGAATATAATTAGAACACCAAGAGAAGCTCATCAAACTAAGAGCAGCCAGGTGGTGGATGACATGAGCTAGAAAATCCTGTATAATGAGGGGAAAATGAAAGCCATTAAGCAAATGCCATTATTTCCCAATCACTGGAAGAAATAATAATAGTAATAATGATACCAATAATGTTCATCGGCCTGTTTTGAAATTTATAAAATGTGTTCGCTTTAATTCTTAAACACAATCTTTGTGAAGCAGCTAGGACAAGTATTATTCTCATTGATGAAGTCATTTAACTTTGAGACAGCATTGAATAGTTGTCATCTAACTCCTAACATCTGTTGTTCTTTCTACTGCCCCACATTGTATATATGCACACACACTCACACATACAATAAAAACACACACACAAAGCATATTCCCATGGACATTTACATTTATTGTGTATCCACTGCCTAATTCCAAAAAGGAAAGAAAAAGATAAGATGTAATAAAACTACACAACTATTAAAATAAGTTAACACATACGAAATAAGTAACAAATAAGAGTGTTATAACTATGTTAGCAAATCTAGGCTAAGGAAAGCTACTGTCACTGAGTGTAAAAACGTCAAGGTTTTCTGCAAAGATATAAAATAGCTAATTAGCATGTGAGAAGATGCTCAACATCATTAGCCACCAGGAAAATACAAACCAAAACCACAATGAGATACCACTTCACTAGGATGGCTATAACAGGATGGCTATAATAAAAAAGACTACCAATAACAAGTGTTGGGAAGGATGTGGAGAAATTAGAACCCTTATCCACCACTTATAGGAATGTAAAATGGTAGCTGCTTTAATAAACAGTCTGGCAGTTCCTCAAAAGGTTAAACAGAATTATCATATGGCCCAAAAATTATATTCCTAGGTGAAATGAAACATATGTTCATATAAAAACTTGTATATGAATATTTGTAGCATTACTTATAATAACAAAACGGAGGAAACAACCCAAATATCCATCAACTGATACATGAATAAAGAAAATGGGGTCTATCCATACCATGGACTGTTATTCAGCAATAAAAGGAATGAAGTACTACAGATGTTATAACGTGTGGCTGAACCTTGAAAACATCATGCGAAGTGAAAGCAGCCAGACACAAAAGGCTACGTATTGTACGATTCTATTTATATGCAATATCCAGAAGAGTCACGTCCATAGAAACAAAGTAGATTAGTTGTTGCCAGGGCTGGGAGGTTGGGAGCAATGGGAAGTAACTGCTAAAAGGGTACAGAGTTTCTTTTTGTGGTGACAAAATGTTCTAAAATTGATTGTGGTGATAATTGCACAACTCTGTGAATATATTAAAAACCACTGAATTATACACTTTAAATAGTTGAATTGTGTGGTATGGGAATACCTCAATAAAAATATTTTTAAAAAAAACTTAAAGATTCCAGTTTTCTTGCAGCCAAACTAAGAGTAAATACAATACCAATAATAATAGCTCATTTAGCACCTACTGTATAGCAGGAAGTGTTTCATACAGATTAATTTACTTACTCCTCACAACAACCAGAGAAGATAGGAACTATTTTTAGCTCCATTTTATAGATGAGGAAGCCAAGTTTAGGAATTTTAACCAACTAGCTCCAGATGTTGGTGAGTGGTGAAGCCCAAGCAGTCTGACTCCCGAGCCTGCACTTTAGCCACCTCCCCAAAATTTTATATTTCTAAAGAGACGTCTTTATAATTTTTACATTTAATTTTTGAAAAGGTGCTCAATGCACCTGTAAATAACAAAAGGGAAGTCAACTGTGGCAAAATCAAAGGTCAGAGAAATACAGGATCAACCTACCTATCTATGAAGATTTTCTAAAACATTATTATTTTCAATTCTATCCCCTGAGAAAATAAGTCAATCAATTAAATTTTGATGTATTCTAAACCTAAAGTTAGTAACAGTTAATCTATAGCTATTATTGAGTTATATGGAGATGGAGATCATTTCTATCAGATTTTTTCAGAGTACGTTCTTATATTTAGAGTCCACGTGTTTTAAGATGTCCAGTTGACCACAGTGTGCCCCTTAGTGATGGGTAATGACCACCATCACTCAAACATCATTTAATTACACCAACTTGGTTTATCAAATATTGAACTTAATTTTATTTATCATATAAATTTTGCTACAAACCAGCCTTTTGCCTAGGATGTAGCTTATGAAGTATATGCCAGAGTGTTTATCATTTGATCTGCATTGTTAACATATATGATAAAATCTTGACTGCCTTCAGGGTCTAACATGATTTGCTGGACCAGAAAATAGGAATCAGTAACAACCAAACAGTTCCTAAAATGCCTCACTTTGTGACCTCAGAGGTGGCAGTTAGCCTGCCTGTGACTCAGTTTCCTGCAAATAAAGCAAAGTTAGTAATGCCTGAAGCAAGTTTTCCTCATAACGATATTTGATAAATTAAGGAAGAAATGTTCTCAAAGTCTTTGAAAACATCAAAAAGTTTTATAAAAGGTGGTTCTGTAATCAATTAAAACATTTTTCTTTTTTGCCTTGATGGACATTAAACTCCCAAATCAAAAGAAACAGACAACATGCAGGAGATTTCTGTTCTTATTCAACAGAGGTGGAGCTTCAAAGATAAAGTTTCTATAATGTTTCACTATAAATATTTACCAAGGCACCAAAGTATGAGCATAATTTGCACTATTGTATGTACTACAAAAAGCAAAAAAATCAATGAACTGAAATAAAATGCACATAAAAATACAATTTAAAATTAGAATTTGGGGGAGGGGGATACAAATTTTGAAGAAACTGATAAAGTAACTTTGTAAATAAGACACTTACCTTCCTCTTGATATCAGTGCCAAGGCTAAACAACAGAGAACAATAAAAACCCATTTCTAAAATGTAGTACCAGTACTGGGATGGCAGCAGAGGCTGAGGAAGAGAAGAGTATTCATGACTTTAAATGCTACCACATAAGCAACTCATTTTAATGCACTAAAATCTACAGTTTATACCTATTTATATTCTACAAAATTCCATAAATTAACAATGATTTTTATTTCAACTGCCACAAAGAAACTGGAGATAATATTTCAAGGCATTTTATTTTTAAAAGGGTAGACAAGTATTCTAAAAGCAAGTTAAATGTTCTGTTTAAAAAGTTCATAAAATTGCTGCAGGTGTAATTGCCTTATTTTAGTTTATTGGGAGTTACATTAAAAATTTTGTTTTTAAATCTTTACTTAGGGACAATAGGAAGTCTGTTCTACCGGTCCCATGATTTACCTTGTTTAATGGTTCTTGAATACTACTCAAAATTTGATATCTGAACCTCTTTTCTGGTAACAGGCTGGTGTTCAGAATTAGCCCATTCTCAAATGGGATAGTAACAAAGTTTTCTGAATAAAAGAATGAAATTCCTACATGTAGAATTTTCCTTAATAATTTTATAGTGGGGGGAGCTTATTTTAGCTAAGTTGAGACATTATATTACTTGGTATATTAGATTGTTATAATACATTCATGCTCCCAATGAATGCTGTCTTCCAAGCCCTTGTGTTGTCTCCACCCACACTGACTACGGACTTGATCCTGGTTTTTGGTCAAGGGGATGTAAGAAAATGTGATACAAGCAGAGACTTCATAAGCACCACGTGAGAAACCTGTCTTGCTGGAGATATCACAAAGAAGAGAATCAAGATGCCAACTGCCAAAAATATAAGTGAGGGCACCAGGTACGTGAGCCAGCCTCCTGTCTGAAAATGCATGAATGAACTCAGCTGACACCACATGGAACAGAACTGCTTAACTGTGCCTAGCCCAAATTGACAGCCCAAGTCATGAGCACATAGAAAGCTGTTCCAGGGCACTAAGTATTAGGGGTGGTTTGTTATGTACTAATAAATAACTGATACATTTGAGGAGATAAGAGTACATTACCGTTGGAAGATGACAAGACCAGGGCTTGGTCTAGATAATGCTCAGGTCCCTCATGGTCTAACCTTTCACTCTTTAATGCTGAGACTAAAATATTAAAAGGACTAATGTTTTTATGTTTCTGGTCAACTTATCATCCTTGATAAGACTATAAAAGAATGAGACAGAGTTTCTGCTTTCTTTTATGACAAACATGCCTGTATAAGACTTCCCTCCTACTGAGAACTAAAAAAATATGAATAAAAGACAAAAAAGAATATCTGTTTGAAGATATCAGAGAGCACCCAAGGCATACAGAACCTGTGGAGTCAAGACCCCAAAGTGAAGAAAAATGCATTAGAGTGAACCCCTTATTTCAAGTGAACTCTTTATTCAAAAAGTACTACAAGCCCTTAGCAGGATAAATTCAAAGAAAACCACCATATAAATATCGTAAATTTTGCATTTGCCAATGTATAAGCAGAATGGAGTACAGAGACTAAGAAGTAGCAGAAGTTAAGCAGGAGTTTTGGTAATCTCATAGTGCCAGGAAATCAATTGCTATCTATGGTGACCAAGTAAAAAGAGTCATAGTAAACACTGTAGTCTTTTATTTAAAACCATTGAAGAAAAATATCCTAGGTTATAGGTAAATTGGAAATATATCTGCCCTCACAAAAACTGAAGTGCACACTGAATCAGCTCAATTACAGACTAAAGGTGGTCTGCCCCTACTCTAATGCCTAACAGAACTGAAAATAAGTCCTCTCAGAAGGGAAGATATTATCATCCTCACCATCTATAATTTTTATATATAATATCTGTCATTCAATCAAAAGCTAGCAAGCATAAGGAGACAGGCATAGGAAAGAAAACAGATCCACAGGTGATTAAGATATTATACTTAATAGACTTAGACTTTAAAATAACTTCAAAAATAGACTAAAAGATAGAAAATTTCAGTAGAGAACTGTAATAAAAAATAAAATAAAGAAAATTAAATTAAATGACAATTTGAGAACTGAGAAATACAATAACTGAAATTAAGAACTCAAAAGATATATTTAACAATAAATTAGACGCTGCTGAAAAAAGCACTAGGGAACTGGAGGACATGAAAGTAGAAAGTATGCAAAACTGTGATGTGTCTGAGATTTCACCCTACTTGCAAGCTAACAAGTTAGTTTGCCACAAGTTTCATGGATGCTGGTAGAAAACAGGAGACTCCTGGGTCAGAGATAAAGGATAGATTATGACTTACAGTAACAGCAGTATGCAGAGTATCAGTATGTGGGCCAATTCTCTCATCCTCAATTCCTACATGGCTAAGCCAAGAGGGTCAGGTGATAACTGCTCCCACGTTGGGTTGTGTTACAAGAGAGGAACCCTGAGCCAGAGAACCTGCATCTTTTATAACAGACAGTAACGTGTCTACCCTTTGCTCCAGGGGGAGGCATTATCTCTATCTCCCAGAGCTGTTTGCCATACAAACATCCTTGACACGATAGTACAAAACAAAAGGCAGCCAGTGCCTCACTTCATACGACATGCAGAAATGTGAGAGACCTGTGGAGAACTGTTTTACAGAAGACTGAAGCACAGAGATGCCAGAGAATGGAAAATATTGTTAAAAGCATAAGAGACATGTGAGGCCTAGTGTAAAGCATATTGCTAGCATATTAGCACACTTGTAACTGGAATTTCAGACAAGTGAAGAGAGACTAAGGCTAAGAATTTTTTAAAACTGACTGAAGACATCAAGCCACAGAGTCAAGATGTACTATGGATGTACTAAGCAGGATAAATTCAAAGAAAACTACATTTATGTATATCATAATAAAACTGCTCAAAGACAAGACAAAATATTAAAATCAGTCAGAGAAAAAAGACTGTTCAAAGTAGCAAAAATACAAGTGATAGCTGAATTCTTAAAGAAGCTGATAGGATCCAGAAGACAATGGAATAACATCTTTAAAAGTGCTGAAGGAAAATTATTGCTAACCTAGAATTCCATACCCAGCAAAAATACCCCTTAAAAAGCAAAGGCAATATGATAACATTTTCAGACAAAATCTGGTAGACCTACCATTAAAAAAAAAACACCACAGGGGCTTCTTTAGCCAGAAGGATAATGATCCCAGATAGAAGCACAAAAATTCAGGAAGCAAGGAACAGCATGGAAAGGGTAACTTGATTGATTTATAAAACAATAATAGCAATGACTTGTAAGGTTTTAAATATTAATATTTGATGGAGGAGTTATATGGTATATTCTAATGATCTTTCAGCAACTGGAAAGAGGTAAGAGCGCTAAATTGTATTAGACTGTAATAAATCAAGTATGTAAATACTAATCTCTAGGATAACTACAAAAGAACAAAAGCATGCATAACTAAAAAGTCAAGATAAGGGAAGAAATGGAATAGTATTTTTTTTTTAATTTGACTGTCCTATTAGAAAAGCAAGAAGAGAGTACAAAAGAAAATGTATCCAGTGGTACAAATAAAAAATAAATAATAAGATGGTAGATTTAAACCCAAATATGTAATTATATTAGCTGTCAAAAAACTAAAGGAATGAGATAAGTGAGGGTCAATAAGGAGGATAAGGAGGAAACTCAGGCAGAAAAAGCACCAGAGGATGACACAGTAGTGGATAAACAGTAGCAGGGGACCAAGAGCTAACTAAGGGAACAATTTGAGGGGCCTGGGCATTGAAGTAAGGCGGGGAGGGACCAACATCAAAGGGACTTACCTGTTTGGGATAGCCATTCCAAACCTCCAATAGGTCATATACCCAAGGTTTCTGAAAAAACAAGGAGCCAAGAGAGATGAAATAAGTTTGTCAGAGCCAAAGGCTGACTTTAGCAGAAAACCTAAGCTCTTCCTGATGTTATTTACAGGAGGCGAAGATGCACAGAAGATGCACTTTTGTTGGACATATTTCTCCCTCTGTAGGTATTTCTAGGTATTCCTTTATAACACCCCTGGTGAACTTCACTACTTCTAGTGAATCTGAGATGAGTATATAGTGCTGTCTCCTAGAGAAAACTGTTTCAGACAAGTGAATCTACTAACAAAATTATTTCCAAATTAATTATATTATTGCTTCTGCAGCAATAAAAATATCTTGAGACAGCTGTAGCAATATTTGAGAGAAATCTTGAAGGAAATCTCTGAAATATGTTATCTCATTGAAAGTATTATATTCTAAAGGAATTCACATGGAAGAATTTTAAGGACTAAAGACAAATTCCAATCAAAGATATCCAAAAGATAACTTACATCATAAAGAAATGCAATTCCAGCAATAGTCATCATTAGGTAAAATGCAAATCGCCAGCTGCCAAAAGAAAGAAAGTTCTTTACTCCCTTGGAAAGGTGATTGACATTTGAAGAGAAAAGGCTTTGGTATGGCAGAGTTTGGAAAGTGCACACTCTGGAATCAGACAAATCTAAGTGCATATCCCAGCTCTGCCGTTTATTAGATGGCTGCAAGCTCAGGTAAATTATTTAACCTCAAGAAGCCTTAACTTCATTTGTAAGATGGAATAACAATATTTACCTCAAAATGTAAAAAAGAATTGAAGATAATTTGTGAAAGTATCAATCATAGCTCTAGTATGAAGGTAGCAATAATAAATGGTAGCCATTATTATTATTATTATTATTATGGCTAGCCCATTTCCAGGACACAATAAATGGTGGTTTGATATCAGTATTATTAGTATTAGTATTATCACCATAACAAGAAGGAATCTAATTAGTCTAATCACTTATTTTATCTCCATTTAATTCTCAGTTAAAAAGTTTCTATGTTGCCAGATCTTAGTCTTTTGTCCTAAAAGCAGATTTTGAAAGAAAAGATTTTCCTCATGTATGGAGAAAGATCTATAGATTAAGAGACTTTAAAGACTCTTATATCAACCAATCATAACATATGGATCTTATTTTGATCCTGACTCAAATAAACAAACTGTACAGAATATTATGAGATAATCAAGGAAATCTAAACACTGAATATTTGCTGTTATTAAATAAAAATTTCCTAGTTATGATGCTGATAATTGCAATTATGTTTAAAATAAAGAGTTCTTATCTTTTAGAAATACATACTAAAATACTTACAAATGAAATCATACAATGTCTGATATTGTTTCAAAAATCATCTGTGGTAGGGGAGACAAGTAGGTAGGGGTACAGATGAGAAAAGATTGGCCTTCAGTTGATCAGCGTCAAAGTTGGTGGTTGGAAAAAGCATATATAATTCATTATGCAGTCTTTCTACTTTTATAAATGCAACTTTCCAAAATAAAAAGCTTTTTTCTTAAGTTACAGCGATTGTATCTAATGATTGCTAGAGAAATAATAATAATATTAAAATAAAGTTTGTTCCTTACATTTGTATAAGGCTTTATGGTGCTTTCCTCAACATACCTGTAAGATAGTAGGAAAGAGGAACATAGACATATACCTATTTTGTAAATGAAAAATCAGACTCGGAAAGGTGAGGCCACTTCCCCAGCTCATGTAGCTAAGAAGTAGTAAGGCTGGGATTTGAAGTGCAGGTCTCTGAACTCTGCATCAAATAGTGTTTCCTGAACATTACCATGACCTCTAAGCTGGATGACAGTCTTTCTTCATGGCTCATTTTGATAGGAGAAAAAAGTAGGGTTTAGTACTCAGGAAGCTGAACCATAAAACTACCCAAAGGGCATTTTACAAAATCAAAGTTAAACCTGATCACACTTGTTTTATTTTCAGAGAGTATTTCCTTGACTCCCTGGATTATCTTGTCCAAACAAGAACCATAAAAAACAGGAGATAATAAGGTCAGCCAGCCCACAAATGAAGCCAAAAGTCTAGGTACTACATCTCATTTTATTTGTTTCTCAAACATTTGTTGACTTCTTTTTTTTAAGAATTAAAAATGTAATTGTCCCTTTAGGACCCATATTCTTTTAACCCCAACAGGATGTATATTCATTTTTTTTTTATTTCAGCATATTATGGGGTACAAATGTTTAGGTTACACATATTGCCTTTGCCCCACCTCAGTCAGAGCTTCAAGTGTGTCCATCCCCCAGATGGTGCACACTGCACCCATCATCCCCTCCTCCCCACTTCCACCTGCCCAAAACCTGTTGATTGTTTACTACTATATGTGCACTTAAGAGTTGATCAGTTAATACCAATTGGATGGTGAGTACATATGGTGCTTGTTTTTCCATTCTCGGGATACTTCACTTAGTAGAATGGGCTCCAGCACTGTCCAGGACAATACAAGAGGTGCTAGATCACCATTGTTTTTTGTGGCTGAGTAGAACTCCATGGTATACATATACCACATTTTATTAATCCACTCATGTATTGATGGGCACTTCGGTTGTTTCCACATCTTTGCAATTGTGATTGTGCTGCTATAAACATTCAAGTGCAGATGTCTTTTTTATAGAATGTCTTCCGTTCCTTTGGGTAGATGCCCGGTAATGGGATTGCTGGATCAAATGGTAGTTCTACTTGTAGCTCTTTAAGGTATCTCCATATTACTTTCCACAGAGATTGTACTAGTTTGCAGTCCCCCAGCAGTGTATGACTGTTCCTATTTCTCTGCATCCAGGCCAACATTTATTGTTTTAGTACTTTTTGATAAAGGCCATTCTCACTGAAGGTAAGTGATATCTCATTGTGGTTTAGATTTGCATTTCCCTGATGATTAGAGATGTTGAACATTTTTTCATATGCTTGTTAGCCATTAGTCTATCTTCTTTTGAAAAGTTTCTGTTCATGTCCTTCATCCACTTTTTGATAGGGGTTGTTTGATTTTTTTCTCGCTGATTTTCCTGAGTTCTATATAGATCCTAGTTATCAGCCCTTTATTGGATGTGTACATGTGAATATTTTCTCCCATTCTGTTGGTTGTCTGTTTGCTCTCGTGATAGTTTCCTTGGCTGTGCAGAAGCTTTTAATTTGATCAGGTCCCATTTATTTATTTTTGTTGTTGCCTTTGGGGTCTTCGTCATAAATTCTTTGCCTAGGCCAATGTCTGTAAGAGTTTTTTCCAACATTTTCTTCTACAATTCTTACAGTGTCATGCCTTAGATTTAAGTCTGCTATCCACCATGAGTTGATTGTTGTGAGAGGTGAGAGGTGCAGATCCTGTTTCAGTCTTCTACACGTGGCTATCCAATTTTCCCAGCACCGTTTATTGAATAAGGATTCTTTTCCCCAGTGTATGTTTTTGTCTGCTTTGTCAAAGATTAGTTGGCTATATGAGGATGGTTTTATATCTGAGTTCTCAGTTCTATTCCATTGGTCTGTCTCCGTTCTTGTGCCAGTACCATGCTGTTTTAGTTACTATAGCCTTGTAGTATAGCTTGAAGTGT
>CM052438.1:14151713-14355390 GCA_028533085.1 Varecia variegata
ATCTTCTATTTCCTTCCTCAGTGTTTCGTAGTTCTCCCTGTAGAGGTCTTTCACCTCCTTAGTTAAATATATTCCTAGGCATTTTATTTTCTTTGTTGCTATTGTGAAGGGTATTGAGTCTTTGACTTGGTTCTCAGTTTGATTATTGTTGGAGTATAGGAATGCTACTGATTTCTGTACATTGCTTTTGTAACCTGAGACTTTGCTCAATTTTGTTTATCAATTACAGTAGTCTCAGGGCAGAATCTTTGGGGTTTTCTAGATATAAGATCATATCATCAGCAAAGAGCAATAGTTTGACCTCTTCTGCCCCCATTTAGATGACCTTGATTTCCTTTCCTTGTCTGATTGCTCTGGCTAGGACTTCCAGTACTACGTTCACTAGAAGTGATGATAGAGGGCAACCTTGTCTGTTTCCAGTTCTAAGAGCAAATACTTTCAATTTTTATTTTTTTCATAAGCACCTGAATTCAGTTTGCTAGGATTTTGTTGAGAATTTTTGCATGTATATTCATGAGGGATATTGGTCTGTTCCTTTTTTGTTGCATCCTTTCCTGGTTTTGGTATCAGGGTGATACTGGCTTCATAAAACATGTTGGGAAGGTTTTTATGATTTTTCTGGACTTCAGGGAAAGTACATCATATCTCCTGTTCACCTTAGAGAGTTCATAGCTTGCCTGTTTTATAGAGGGGAATGGAAGCTCAAAAGGCAAATGAGTGACTCGCCTAAAACACCCTATCAGGGAGTGGCAGAGCTGGGTTTGAACCTTTCCTCTGCTCTAATGGTAGTATTCTCTCTGAGATGACCACTCTACTCCAGATAACATGGTAGCATTTCAAAAGCTTTGACTATCCTTCTTACCAAGCTTCCTGGAATTTCTTTATCCTGCAAGGCTTGTCTTGATTCCGCCGACTCCTCAGCCATCTTTCCACCTGGCGCTCCGTCAGGTTACACTTCTTTGCCAGTCCATAAATATCAGTCTGAAAAAAGATGAAACAAACAAATGAGTGATAAAGAACAGAGGCAGACTGGCTGGCAGGCAGTCAAGAGACGGTGAGATTGGGTTACAAGAGCTGTGTACTTGGGATGACAGAAATTCTACCATGAGAACTTGAGCCAGGAAATTTACCTTTTTACTTATGGAATCTCTCACACACACACGCATGCCAAAAAACAGAGAGAATGTTAGTATCCCAGCTCTCTGAGTTACTGAGAAATATCAATTTAGGACCTCGTAGGTGCCAGGTAGAGTAGTATAGTTGAAGACGTCAATTGAATCCAGTCTCTTCATTTTTCCTATGCAGAAACTGAAACCCTGAGAATTTTAGTGACTTGTCCAAGACCTAAACTTAGTAGTAAAATGTATACTTTTGTAGAACTTAGGTTAGTGCACCTTCTGGTATTTCACATGCTCTAAGAACTGCGGAAGATAATGCAGGAAAGCCTCAAACAGGTGTTGGCTATCTACTTTCACATTAATCAAATGTAGAGCCCTTCAAACTAATGCAAGATAATTCCAATCACAAAATAATGATTGCAATGTATTATAATGATGATTGCTTCTCCTTTGGGAAGCAGAAGTTGTATGATAAGATTTAAAATTTGAAACTATACAGATAATGGAATAGGTCAAAGGTGACAAATTTGAAGGTCTATGAAAGCCAGACAAGAAACATAAATGACCAAGTGGTCCAGGTCTGTTTCATTGTGGGATTTTAACAAGTGAGTTCTGTACATTAAACCTATGGAAACTCTCTCCACATCAGAAAGAAATATGCTTTTGAAAAATGCCAGCCTCCTTGATCTTTCATTTTCCAATGTGAGTATAAGAAATGATTCAATTTCCTCTTACTGCTATTATGAGAAACGTAAAATTGCATGAGACTGACCCTCAGCGTCAGCACTGAGGAAGTAAGCAGGAGCTGTATGGGTGCAGCCAGCAGAAAGGCAGGGATTGCGTTCCCGAAAGCCAGTTATGACCACGCTCTGGCTGGCACTTCCAGAGAAAACATGCAAATCCTGTATTCTGATGTAAATCACTACGTTTTTAAAATATTGACCAATACCGCAAAGTAAATGTAAATCAATCACAGATGAATATTGTGAAGGCCAAAGTCTGCCTGTGGGCCAGATGTCTGGACACCCAAGAGTTTGTGTCTAGCTGGATAGCTTCTGCTATCTCATATAGTTCATGTAATTGTTTGGGGGGCACAGTGTAATAGTAGATAGAATTCATACAGAAGCTACCACACTGAAGACTGGCAAAGGACTAGTGGTGGCTTCTACACACCTGCTAAACTGCTAGCCTATTACTTAACCTGAAGAGAGCAAAAGAAAACCAAAACCAAAACGAGGCATAACCCGTATTATACCCAGTTTCTTAGAAATTGCCCTCTCTAATACCTTTTATAGGCTAAGGGTTCACCTGTTGTTGTTGTTTATTTTGTTTTGTTTTTTGAGGAGATCAAGTTGGCAACTATTAATTGGTACCTACTTCTTTCAGACATTGTGCTAGACATTAGAGATCTAAGTGAACAGCCTAATCAGTACCATGTTAAGCCCTTCTGTGCTAACCAGCCCACACTCGATTTGGTATACACTGAAATGTTTTTGTTTTCAATAGTGTAATCTACAGCAGGTGAAGAAGCATCTCCTGGGATCTATGTACTCAATTGTTTTAATAAAGCCAGGTGTTATCGACATGTATTACCAACACAGTGTTCTGCCATTATAGGTTTAGAATATTTACCTTTAGTGGTGATACCCATAACTTGAATCAGCACAAAACTTTTTTTTATCCACCCAGCAATTTGTCTTATTACATCAGCCATAAATTAAGCAAAATGCTACCTGTATGACATTGGCCAAGTTAGCGTGTGGCACTATTGTGAGATGAGTTTGTTTCCACATCGGAAATTACTATTAGGTCATGAACTTTGCCCTCCTCCTTATTATATTCTATCTTCCTAAGTTCTAGTACTTTTAAGCTGTGAGCATTTTACTAGCCAACTTGTTATCTTGATCTGCTATACAAATGATGCCTCAACTTTGTAAACTAAAAACAATATAATTTAGGAATCTTAACTATTTTCCTTCACCTTCTTGGTTCAGTAGATAAAGCTTTCTAATACTTTGGGGGTGATATATAACATTTTTTTCTCTTACTGGATGCAAATGTCCAAGTTATGTCTACATTAAGCTATACTGTAATGTCAGTTGAGTTACAGCAATTACTGCAAACATAGCTCCAGTCTTAAAAAATTATTTTTAACATTCTATTTACAGATAAAGAAGTCACTGGAGTGTAGTAGAAAGAGCTCTGGACCGGAAGTATGGGCCAGGTTCCAGCTTTGAATTCAGCCACTAATGAGCTACATGACAGCCCATTCTCCCTCGTTGGGTCTTAGTTTCCTCTTCTTAGTCATGAAGAAAGATTACCCACCCTCTAAATCTCTTTCAATTTTTCTCAGTTTTCCTTTAACTGTCACATGGCCATTTTCTCTCCAGGGAAACTTGATAAGGACCAAATTTTCTACATTATTTTAAATACCTGAAAAGCTGACTTGAAGCTCTTGGCTACAGCAAATATAGCAAATAACTGATAGTATAGTACTGTTCTTCACATTTTATACAAGGTATTGCCAACATTAGTTATTCCCAAACAGAGAAGGATAATAAGGACTCCCTGAAAGAGCTTCATTTTGTCATAAAGACAGCTAACTAATTTCCCTTCTGAAACATGTAAAATGATGCATAGGCATTATCACCACCAGTGCTAACCAAAGTATTTAGATGAATGACTATAGTCATTTAAAGCACATAGAAATAAAAAGCATGTGAAGATGGCCTGTCAGACTGTCCCCGTTTTCAAGAAACAGTCAAATACAGAAGCTGAGGGCAGAACAAGCTAGAGACGGCTCTGGCCAGCCAGGAACAATCCTGGACACTATGCTTCATGCTAGGCCGGCCAGTCAAACCCCAACGTGCTTTCATGTGCAGAGAGCCCACCAGAACAACAGAGCAATAGTCACAGTACATGCAACTTAACCCAGCAAACAGAGTTCAGGACCCTCAAAAAGCTATCCTAAAACTGTGTAAGAATATACTCTTGATTTTTAAAATTACTAGTGATAGATGTCTATATAGACAAAGAGGTTGTGCCACTTTTAGAGTTTTGTTCTATCTGTCATTTTAACTAAGGAAGCATAATGAGACTGGAGTGAACGCTGGACTTACCTGGACACTATTTTTTTAACTATTAGATTAAAAACCTTTCCCATGGTATATAAACATGCAGTGCACTACAGCATTAATGACAAACACTTTATATTGGGAAGAGAACTCTGACTATCTTAAAAAATTTATCTCTGGAGAGTAGCCAGAGGCAAAGCATATTTTTAAGTATATTGAGGCCTTGAATAAGAGTCCTACTCATGAAAGTGACCCCAATAGACAGTTTCATAATGTGTGTAATGTATTTGGATGGTGCCACCATCATCAAACGTGTCAGATATGGGCTTCTACGCTCTAAAAATGATCTTTCTTCATCAATATATACTTTGTATATACCTTACCATTACAAGTTAAATTTTGATCCTTATACTCAAATCATGGCATTGATTATTAGTGCTGAATGCTATAGTTGAACACAGTAGTTCAACTATTAACATTTGTTATTTTATATTATAATATGTATTTGTAATTATTTTATACCTGGGATTCTTTCAACAGAACAATAATCTGTCAATAGAACAAAAAAAAATCTAAGAGAATCAAATCATTTGTTGGTCAACTGAAATAGATTTCTTGCACAGACAAGGTAAGCCGTAGATGACTGAACCATTAAGAAAGAAGATTTTTAAATCCAAAAGCAAATAATTTGTACTTACTTGTGATGGTTGCCTTGTGGAATGTTTGAAAAAATTCTCTAAGATGGTATTTGGTGTAACTTTTCGAACTGTATCTTTAATGCCACATGTTTTTGCTAGAGGTAAAGCAACAAATCTACAAAAACACGAAAAGAAAGTAAGTTCAAAATCTGAGAATGAATCCACAATGACACCAGAAAACTCAAGCTGTAACTGTAGGTTTCCAGTGAAAGATCAATCATTTGTTCATATTGTCACTGGGGCTACCGATAGCCAACCTCTGCCTCTCAAAAGTTCAAGGAGAGAAAGTTTTCAGACCTTATATACAAGCAATAATTTTAAAACATAAAATAAAACACTCACACAATTATAAAATTCATTTTATGTTAACCCAAATGTATTTATGTACAAGATTTAGGAATGAGGATAAGCCATTCTACTTAAAATTTTATTTTTAAGACTCTGAGGAATTAAAATAAATAAAAGTTTGGTCAGAAAAAGTTTTGTTTGGTGATATTATCTTAAAGAAATTATTATGTTCCTATTTCAAGTTCTAATGTGTAAAAAAAATGGCATGAATATTGGGTAAATACCAAGGAATGGGGTTGATGGGATTTATGAGAAACTGCATTATTTTGCAGTCCTGCCAATAATATGTTAGAGTTCCAGTTATTTCATATCCCTGCCAATGCTTGGTATTATCAGTCTCAGCAATTCCATTGGGTATGTAGTGGGTTTTGTTGATTTTCTACTCTAATCTCTATTACTTCCTAATGTCTGCTTGCTTTAAGTTTAGTTTGATCTTGTGTTTCTAGTTTCTTAAGGTAGAAGTTTAGATTATTGAGTTGAGGGCTTTCATCTTTTTAAATATAGGTATTTACACCTATAAATTTCCCTTCAAGCACTACTGTTGCTGCATTCCATAAGTTTCAGGATGTTTTCTTTTTCATTCATCTCAAGTATTTCCAAATTTACCACGTGATTTCTCCTCTGACTGATTGGTTATTTGGAAATGTGTTATTTAATATTTAATTTCCACATATTTGTTAATTTCTCAATTTCCTTATGTTATAGATTTCTAATTTCATTTCATTGTGGTTGGAAAACATATTTGGTATTTCAATCCTTTTGCCTAGTTGTTCTACCCAGTATTGAAAGTGGGGTATTGAAGTTTACAACTATTATTGTTGAGTTGTCTATTTCTCCCTCCCATTCTGTCAGGTTTTGCTTTGTGTATTTTGGGACGCTGTTGCTAGGTACATATATGTTTATAATTGTTATATCTTCTTAAAAGATTAATCCTTTTATCATTATAAAATGTCCTTTGTATCTAATAGTAATTTTTAAATTTGTTAAATTCTATTTTGTCTGATATTGGTATAGCCACTCCAGTTCTCTTTTGGTTACTGTTTGCACCTATTTGTGTCTTTAAGCCTAAAGTATGTCTCTTTTAGACAGCATATGGTTCGATCATGTTTTTCTATCTATTCTTCCTATCTGTGCCTTTTAATTGGAGCATTTAATCCATTTAAATTTAATGTAATTGCCAATAAATTAGGATTTATGTCTTCCATTTGCTATTTGTTTTCTATATATCTTATGCCTTTTTGGTTTCTCTATTATTCATTACTACCTTCTTTTGTTTTAAATAGATATTTTCTAGCATACCATTTTAATTCCTTTGTCATTTTTTAAACTATTTTAAAAATTAATTTTCTTATTGACTGACTTGGGGATTACAATTAACATCTTAATTTATAACATCCTAGTTCATATTAATATCTAATTTAAATAGAATATGAAAACTCTATACCATCCCCCTCTTTTGTGCTATTATCACAAATTACATCTTTATAAATTGTGTTCTGATCAACAAAGATTTATGATTATTTTATGCAATCGCCTTTTAAATCAGGTAGGAGAAAAAAGTGTTACAAACAAGAAATGCAGTTATACTATCATTTTATCTTCTTATGTAGTTACCTCTGCTAATGCTCTTTGTTTCTTCACATGAATTTGAGTTACTGTCTTGTGTACTCTCATTTCAGTCTAAAGAACTCCTTTTCATATTTCTTGTATGCTGGGTCTGCTAGTAATGAATTCTCTTGGTTTTTATTTATTTGACAATGTCTTAATTTCTCTTTCATGTTGAAGGATAATTTTGCTTCGTTAACAGTCTTTCTTTTAGCACTTTTTATGTTATTCCACTACCTTTGGCCTCCATGGTTGCTGATGAAAAATCAATTCATGATCATATTGAGAATCCCTTGTATGTGCTCAGTTGCTCATCTCTTCCTGCTTTCAAGATTTTCTCTTTGTTTTTGGCTTTTTACTGTTTTATTATAACATATCTAGGTGTGGCTCTCTTTAAGTTTCTCATACTTGGAGTTTGTTTAGCTTTTTGGATGTGTAGATTCATGTTTGTTATCAAATTTAGGAAAAATTTTGGCCATTTATTTCTTCATGTATTTTTTCTGACCTGTTTATTCTCTCCTCTCCTTCTGGAATTCCCATTGTGTGTATTTGGTATGCAGATCTCTAAGGCTTTTTATTTTTCTTCATTTTTTTCTGTTACTTAGATTGCTGACTCTTTCTTCTACCTGCTAAAATATGCTGTTGAGTCCATCTAGTGAAGTTTTTATTTCAGTCATTGTACTTTACAACTCTAGAATTTCTATTTGGTTCTTTGTTATAATTTATAATTTCTATCACTTTATTGATATTCTTGATTTGGTGATACATTGTTTTCACACTTTCCTTTAGTTTTTAAGCATAGTTTTCTCTACTTTTTGGACTTTAAAATAGCTGATTTAAAGTCTTTGTCTAATAAGCTTGCTATACAGGCTTTTTCAGGGACACTTGCTAGTAAATTGCTATGTTTCCTGTGTATGGGGCATACTTTCTTGTTTATTTTCAGGTCTAATAAGTTTGTGTTGAAAATTGGACATGTTAAATACTATAATGTGGCAACTCTGAGAACCAGATTATTTCCCCTCCCCAGTTTATTGTTTTTGCTGTTTGTTGTGTTCTTTGTCTGTTTAGTTACCTTTTTGAACTAATCTGTAAATTCTCTGTGATATATGAGCACTGAGGTTTTTATTAGGTTAGCTTAGTGGTCAGCTAATGAGTAGATAGATATTTCCTTAAATTCCTAGAACCAATAAGTCTTTCAGTGTTTCCTAGAGGCTCTGGTGTACATGTTGGGGCACACCTTCAACATTCAGCCAGTCAGTATACAACTCTGCCTTAGCCTTCACTTCCTGTTTGCACAGAGCCTCAAAGTCATCCAGAGGTGAGAGTTTAGGGCTTTCCCAGGTCTTTCCTGAGCGTGCAGATAGTCCTGAACATGTACAAATCCTACAAATAAAAGTGGCCTCTTAGATTTCCAAGAACATGGCAAAGCTTTTCAAAGCCTCCTTGAATATCTCATTTTTTAGCTTTTCCTTTTAAGCTTTTTGGTTAGTTTATTGTTTGCCTCAGGCAGTTGTGAAGTTAATCAATTGCCTCTAATTGTTTTAGACAAACACCCTCAGGGAAAAGGCTTTTTCACTGGGTGAGCCCTGAGTCAGGTCAAATAAAGACAGCCTTGTGAATAGTGCCCTCCAGAGAACCACCAGACAGGTCAGATAATGACAATTCTCTGGTAATCATGCTTTGTAGGAGCCCCAATTCTGCTCTGATCCCTTCAATGGCTGCCAGGCTGCAATTAATAGTTTCCACTATAATTGTGGGCTATTGGTTTTTCAAGGCTATCACTGAGGTAGAGAGGGAAGGACAGGAACAGGGCAAGTTAAAAATGCCACAAGCTCGCTATTCTTTCCAAGATTCAGCTATTTCTTAAATAACAATCCCTGGTTACTACAAGACTTTGACTAATTCTGAATTCCAAAAAAGTTGATTTTGATCATTTTTGCTAGTTTTCTGGTTGTTTTATGGAGGAAGGAGTTTTCAGAGGTCTTTTCTCTGACATTTTTCTAACCTTCAGTGCATGTGGCTTTCATTTGCATTTTCCTAATGACTATGTTGAGCATCTTTTCATGTTCTTATTTCCCATTTGTATATCTTCTTTGATGAAGTATTTGCTCAAATATTTTTCCTATTTTTAAAACCAAGTTATTTCTTTGTTTATTATTGAGTTATGAGTTCTTCATTAGACATACGTTTTATATATATTTTCTCCCAGTCTTTAGCTTGCCTTTTCATTTTACTTACAATGTCTTTTTCTACAAAAATAACTATTAAGGAATATTTTGCATATCACACAATTCAATCTTTTGAAGAATACAATTCAATGACTTTTTACTACAATTTACCAAGTTGTACAACGATTACCATGAAGCAGTTTTAGAACATTTCCATCACCCCAGTATGCTCCCTCATGCATATTTACCATTAATCTCTGTTCCTTGTCACCCCTGCCATAGGTGCCCACTAACCTATTTTCTCTCTTTATAGCTTTGTCTTTTTTGGATATTTAATATAAATGGATTTTTATAATATATGGTCATTTATGTCTGGCTTCTTTCACAGAGCATAATGTTTTTTACTTTCATCCGTGGCTTAACATGTATTTGTAGTTTATTCCTTTTTATCACATGGAAGTACACCAATAGTGTCTGTTGAAGAGCAAATGTTTTCATTCTTTACCAAGAGAAATTAAAGCATATGTCCATGCATATTCTTGTACTCAACTATTCATAGCAGCTTCATTTGTTACAGCTCAGAACTGTAAACAACAAAAATTCCTACTAGTTAAAAGATAAGTAAGTTGTGGTACATCTGTATGTTGAAAGTCTGCTCAGCAACACAAGGAACAATTGATATACATGACAAGAGAAAAAAAACCTCAAAAGCATTATGCTAAATGAAAGAAGTCAGACACAAAAGGTATAATCTATATGATTTCATTTATAGGAAATCCTAGAAAGTACAAAATTATAATAACTGAAAGCAGATCAGTGATTGCCAGAGGCTAATGGGTAGGGAGAGTTTTAACTGAAAAAGTTATAAGAAAATTTGCCAGCTAATGGAAATCTATATCATAATTGGAGTAATGATTGCACAACTGTATACATTTGTCAAAATGCATCAAATTTTGCATAAAGTTTATTGTATGCAAACCAAACCTCAATAAAGCTGATTTTTTAAAAATAATGATGTATCTCTATTCTTCCTTCAGTTCTGACAAAGGCTGTATCATCTGCCAGGTCAGTCTATTCCAGTACTTATTTAGAAGAGTTTCTGTGTTTAATTAAATGCTGAAAATTTTAGTTATGAATGATGATTTAGTCCGTCAATTCATTTTTTATATTAATAGAAATTGAATAAAAACTTTCCTAAGATAATCTGATAAAATGTAAAATCTGAAAGTCCAACTTTCAGATGAACTAAGTTCCCTTAAAATGGCCCATACAGTTTAGAGATATAAAAATAAGCTAATTAGGTACCAGATGTACACAGAGCAATGTGAATAACTCATAAAACAGTGCTAAATTTTTAAAAAGAAGAAAGAGAATGAGGTCTTAACATTATACCATTTATGTCAACTAACATTATATGTACATAAAACACTATTTCACTGGGTCACACAACTAAAAAACCACCAAATATACAGAACACAGCAGGGAGAGGAAAGGGATTAGGGAATAGAGATAAAAGGTAATTAATGAAAAAGTTATTCAAATCAATCCCTCAAAAGTGCTCTTCTACAGACAAAAAACAGCATGCTATGATTTGAGCAGTACGATTAATTAATTTCCTCTTTGCAGTAAAGGTCCAAAAATACCCCCCAAAACAAACATATACTTAAAATTAACTAAATCACAACAAAACATATTTGATAGGGTTTTATATAAATAATCAAATTGGTTCATTTATTCAACCTACTAGTTGAAAAATTTTAGTGGAGAAAACACCCATTGTTTTTACTAGTAGACTAACACAAATGTGAAATGGTTTCATATGGTAGTGTTTTCAGTCATATTCACTCAATGCTACCTCCTCAAATGTTAGAAATGAAGAAATTAGGAAAAATAAAAAATCAAAATATAATTTAACCAAAGAATATTTATACAGTAAACAAATAAAACTAATCTCAAAGCCAAATGAAGAACAACATTCTTCTGTAGAGGGTCATATGAGAATAAGTATATGGATAAGTATACACATGTAGATAAATATACACATCCATAGCATACTTGCTGATATGAGGAACAAATATATATTAAAATCATTAATTTAAACAAGAAAAAGAAATATGGTCCTCGTCATTAGCTTCAAGGACAGAAATAACATTTTTAATAGAACAGAGGAAGTATATAAATACAGTTGTCTAATTCATTCCTATCCTTCCTTTTCAAATAAATCTAGGAAATCAATCACCTTACTTAATATAAAGGTAGATAAATAGAATAGGCACTGAATTAAAAATCTATTTTTAAAAAAGAGAGAAGAAAGAAGCACAGTAAATATTTGATAAACTGAACTGAAAAAAGAGAAATTGTAAGTCCTAGCCCTAGAAGGGAACTTTGAGGTTTGCTTGACTAAACTTTCATTTTATTGATATAGAAAAAAAAGTCCAAGAGGAAGAAAAGAATGGTGAACTTTTGCTCCCACGTAAATCGTTCAAAGTTAGGTTAATTACCAGGGAATGAGTCCATTGGGTTTGCTACTATTGCAGAACTGAGTCTTCAGACAGCCCCATCCAGACTCCCAGACAGCCCCCCCTTTGTCCAGCACCCCATCATTTACCTGGGAGCCAAAGGCCCAGAAATCCCACATCCCCCTTTACTTTCAATATTTTTTATAGAATAAAAGGAATGTATTCCTAGGCAGACATTAAGCATGCTAAGTTTAAATACTTCTCCTAAATAGATACTACAGCCTATTGGTATAAAATTGATTCACAGTTCCTAAGGATTCAGAGGCTCTGTGAGCAGAATTTTTCAGAGGGTTTTTATGTGAGAACGAAGTATCTGCAGCAATACCGATCTCAGATAAAAATTAAGTCTAGTGTGCATAATCTATTCACTGTACAATTAAGTAAAAGAAAAAAGGTGACTTTCTGATTTTTACCACCTCCACTCCACCCCTGGCTTGGATCTTCTGGGACCAGAATTTACTCTGAAACAATCTGTTTATTCTACAAGTGTTGACACTTGAATAGCTTAGATTTCCTTTAAATCACATTTCAGACACATAAAAGTATACATAGAAGATAAACTAATTATAAACTGCTAGTTGCCCCCAACCAAATAAAATCAAAACATAAGCCAAAAACTAAAACTTTCAAGGAAAGGAAATTCTAAATTCAATGCAAGTGTCAGTCACTTTCAAATTATCTGCCCCTTTGTTTCTTATGTGTTCTGTCTCTCCATTCTTGCTTTTCTAGGAAGGGACGTTACTTCCTGATCTTAAATCTCTCTTGGTTAGTACTAAAGGACAACAAGCCAGCCAAATCACAGCCCTTGGTTACTTCACAGAATGAGAAGCATAAGTATAGTTAGGACAAAAGAAGGATGCTTTCTTGTGGTAAATATATCATAGAATATGCTGAAACATAATATCAAATTGACATGAATTTTTAATATAGTTCAAAAAATTTCACATTTGCTATCATCTCTTTAACCTATGTCTTCTATATTTCCAAGAGATATTCATCTACTCTCTTCTGCCATCAGTAGTATTTCACTGTGAACGTCCAAGAAGTCCTGATATAGTGAGAAAATAAAACAACAACAATCCTGAACCTGGAGTCATAGCACATGGGTTCAAGTCCCTGACATCCTCTTACATGCTGTGTGATCTCAGCCAGGTCATTCACCTCTCATTTCCTCACGTGCAGACTGAAACCACACCACTTGTGATTTTATATATCTCTTAAACTATAAGTTCTTATTCAAATGCAAGGTATAAGTAATATTTTTTTATGATATAAATGGTTTAATCTACTACATATGATAATAGAAGTCTGGGAAAAAATATAAACTTATACTCTAAAAAGTATTATTTCTCTCCCTGTTAAATTTCCTTCCTTCTATTGCATTAAAAGAGATACAAAGTTAGTGGAGCAACACATAGTTTTCTGTAGTGTCACAAAATGGAAAAAGCCAAGGGTGATTTAGTGGGAATTAAAGTCATAGGGAAATAGAAAAGATATAGACTATACTTAATTCCTTGAGAAGAAGCAACAATGGTCCTAGGGATTAAAAGAAGATTGGATTCTTTCCTGATTGTTGCTGTAAAGGCCAAGACCGAGCCATGACAAGCTGGTCCTCCACAGCTGTGCTGCTTTGGCAACCAAAAGAATGTTCTGGCTCACAGTCCTGGCCAAACTGTGAAAAATGGAGCTGTCCACTGAAAAGTAGGAAATCTGCAACAGAAATAAGTAATAGACCTGGATGCCAAATTCCAAGATCACCAGACACAATGCAAGAAAAGCAAATATTTCAGGATAATAAAGAGTAATTTGATAATTTTGAAGTACAGGGGTAAACTGTACTTTATTTATTTATGCATTCATTGACAAATCCAAATATGTGACTAAAAAATAGAATTAACTTTCAAAAAGGAAGTATATTTTCAAATGCTCTCAGGGTTTAGTGGTATCTGGGGCCTTCCTCTCCCTCCCAATAGCAATAGCACATTGTTGGCCCAAGTGAAGTTATTTGTACAAAAACTGTTTTGGAGAGTTCATGAAACAGAATTGGTCAAACTAACTCTTGAGATAAGGACCCTGCAAATGGTTATAAACATATGATCTGCATTACAGTTAGTCTTGGACAAAATGATCTTTACCAGATTTTGTCTTAAGTTTTTCCAATGCTTGACATTTGAATATTCTTTTTGCTCCAAATGAATTAATGTGCTAATAACAGTTTTTTTTCAATAAAGACAACTACAGAGATTATAGATGAACATTTATCTACTGTTATAACACTAGTACAATTTTAATAAAAAGGTTGGAAATGATATCTATTTAAATTAAATCAAAAAGAAAAAGAAAAGAAGTTTCCTTTTCCTGAGAAAGTAAACACATTTTTTCTTTAATTTCTTTATACTTTGGAATAAAGGGCAGCTATTAAATCTTTAAATAAAACTTTAAAATAAACTATGCTACATAGAAATATTTGGTTTGGTCTTTAATGAGCCATTTTTGTTACTGTGTAGGCATTATAGAATGATAATGCATCCCAACTCTTTTAGTGCTGCCTTTCTGAGAGTACATATGCATTGTGAGACACCATGGAAGCATGGGAGATGAACTGGCTTCCTGCATTGTCACTGACACTAATAAGCTCTGTGGTCCTTAACTTCTCTTTATCTCAATTTTTTTTTTTCACTGTAAAACTAAAACACTCAAGGGACCCATGTTTCTTTTAATAGTTTTTTTCTTATTTAGCCTATAGATAACATTTGAAGTGCATTTGATTTCATGAATTCCCCCAAGAATCTGTAGCCCATTAGTGGCAATCTGTGAACAACAGATTCTTTAAAGATCTCACCAAGTCTAAGACGCTATTATTCCAGCATTGGAGCAAAGAATGGGAATGAGGAGAAAAGACATGCAAATACTACTTACTTTTCAAATAAATGTCTGATAATCATAAAGAGAAAAGCACATGGAATTGTCATATATAAATGAGAAGGTTTTGCAAAGACGAGTCCATCATGATCTTCAAGATCTGACCACTTTATTGTTGGAGGAAGCCAGAATCTTTCCAACCAGAACCATTCTTTAAACGTCTGAAACATTCTAGAGAAATGGAAAAAGAATATATTAGACTTGTAAAACAAACACTTAGTATCAGAATAACTTTAGTTATCTAAACACTTAGTATCAGAATATCTTCACTCAAAATACTGACACCAGAGAGTTTTGAAAATAAGGCAAGAATAGAACACTATTATGTAATGGGTATAAAGACCCTTCATTGCATTAAATAAGAATAACTCTTCCAATATTCTGAGAACAATTTTGGTTATGGCATGACAAACTGAAGTTTAACACATCACTGTTCATACTTTCATCAGAACATATATGAATATTATAGGTATGTATTTTCCTCTTAAATGATTCTACAGTATAAAAAATAACTCAACAATAGGCTCCACAACTTCAATACACCAAAAGTTAACCCCCTGAAAGCTCTCAGTATGTATAAATCTTCACTAGTACCCTAAGAAATTCCCTAGGAGATAAAGGACAGGAACATTTAACTTCATATTACGACAAGGAGTTCAAATTTGTCCATTTTAATAAATATTTATTGAGATTCTATTATTTGTGAAGCACTGTGATAGGCACTGATGACTGCCTTGAGGAACTAATAGTCTTGTAGGCAAGGCAGGCCTGAAAAGTTAACTTTCATGGAATTTTTTTTAGGTACAATAAAAAAGGTATATACAGGGTGCTGTGGGAACAAGATGATGAGCACTGAGCCCAGCCAGGAAGTGTCAGGAAAGAATAATTGGAATAGATAGTCCTTGTGATGCACTGACCAATAAGTGGAAATAAAACAGGGAAAGGAAGAAAACTGAGGAAGAGAGAATAGATGTTTTAAGGAGAAAAAGTACTATGAACAAGTAACCCAGAAACATAGAATAACAAGAATTTGATGTTTTAATATCACTGTTTAGGCTGTGATGATTTTGGTCTTGGCATTTTGACCTTGAGGATGCTTTGATTTCATCTTTTAATGTTTAATCAGAAAAAGGAGTCAGTATGTCCTTAGATTCACAATAAGGTGGTCAAAATAACTCCATCAAAACCTCTTGATCTGGAAATTACAAGGTGTACATGGGTAACTACCAGCAGTTTGGTACTACTACAGTGAAAGAAACCAAGGTGTGGAATGGTGGGTTACAGATAGGTGCCCAGGTAATCTCAGTTTATTGTCCTGGCATAATTATTAATAGCTCTTCCTGTCTTGCAGAAGTGTTCCTATTTGAACAATAAATTATATGGTCACTCTTATCAAAAGGCTAGTGAGACAGGCTGGCTAAGCCTTAGAGGGTTTACTTGGATTCATGCTGAGGAGCTCGGACTTTAGCTAATAGGACCCACTGAAAGGTATTATTATATGTAGAAGAATAAGATCGTCAGATATTTTAGAAAGACCACATTGGCAGCCAGGTTCTCTGTGAGCCCATATGGTGTCTTTGTGCTGACTAGAGGCAGGTGCTCCTCCTGGGCAGACATAGCTTTTCAACCCAGTGGGACAAGGGCTGGATTTTAGGCCCTGCGCCTGCCCCTGCCTCCACCCCTACCCAGGCACACATAGCAGTTCTGCTGGCAGTGGCATGGAACACATTCTAGGGATGGAGAGACTGGAGAGCAATCAGGAGCTCACAGCAATAGGTACGACCAGAAATGGGGAGGCTTGGCTGGAGCAGTGGTGACTGGCCATAATGTCATTAATAGGATCCAAGCTGCATAGAGAACAAAGGGAGCCCAGTTCTCATTTCTTTTCCTGAAGAAAGGCCACCTTCTTTTGCATAGATTATCCTTTTACTATAATCTCTACCCTGAGAGGGAGGGGTAAATCCCATTCATATAGTTGCAAAATTGTGCAAGTATGGTGGAGCAAAAATAATCAACAAAGATTTAGCAAAACGATATAATAGAACTTAAGAAATGAAAGAGTCATTTACGGAATTTCAAAACACATCAGAAAGCTTTAGTAACAGGCTAAACCAAGAAGAAGGAAGAATCTCAGAGCTTGAAGACAAGGCTCTCAAGATAACCCAGTCATTCAAATAGGCAGAGAAGAGTATAAAAAAGTCTGAGCAATCACTGAGAGAGATATGTGACTTTGTGAAGCTAACTAACATTCAAATTCTAGGTATCTCTGAGGGAGAAGAAGAAAGAACTAAAAGCATGGAAAACCTATTTCAGGAAAACTTCCCTGGTATTATCAGAAATTCAAACATGAACACTGGGAAGATTCATAGCAAATAGGTCATCTTCAAGACACATAGTAATCAACCTGGCCAAAGTCAAAATGAAGGAGAACATTCTGCAAGCAGCAAGACAAAAGCATTAAATAACCTACAAAGGAAAACCCATCAGTCTAACTGCAGACCATTCAGCAGAAACTTTACAAGCCAGAAGGGATTTGGGCCCCATTTTTAATCAAGTTAAATAGAGTAATTTTCAGCCCAGAATGTTGTATCCTGCAAAACTAAGTTTCACAATTGATGGAGAAATTAAGTCTTTTCCAGACAAGCAAATGAGGAGGAGATTTGCCATGACAAGACCTGTCCTGCACAAAATACTCAGAATAGCACTATACACAAATCAGCACCCATCAGTGTAAATTCACCTAAAAAGAAAACCCCACCAAACTCACAACTCATAAAACAATAGAACAAGAAGTAAAACAAAGCAATAAGGGACTATCCAACAGGATGAACAGACCAACATCCCATATATCAATGCTATCAATTAATGTCAACAGACTGAATGATCTTCTCAAAAGACAGGCTGGCTTAATAGTTGAGAAAACACAACCCAAGTATCTGCTGTCTCCATGAAACACATTTAAACAACAAGGACACACAGACTCAATGTGACAGATGTAAAAAAATATTCTGCACAAGTGGAAATCAAAAGAGACCAGGTGTAGCCACTCTCATATCAGATAAAATTGACTTCAAGCCAACAAAGGTAAAGAAAGACAAAGAGGGTCATTAGATAATGGTAAAAAGAGCAATTCAGCAAGAAGATATAACAATTCTAAATATATATGCACCCAATACAGGAACTTCTAGATACATAAAACAAATTTTACTAGAGCTAGAGCTAAGCAAAAAAATAAATAGCACCACTGTAATTTCTAGGGACCTCAACATCCCACTGTCAGAGTTCAACAAGTCATCAAAGCAGAAAATAAATAAGGAGACAATGGACTTAACCATACTCTAAAGCAAATGGATCTAACAGACATTTATAGAACATTCTACCCCAAAACTACAGAGTACACATTCTTCTCAGCAGCACATGGGACATTCTCTAAGACTGATCATATCTTAGGCCACAAAACAGGCCCAAACAAATAAAAAGAAAATCAAAATCATACCATGTAACTTCTCAGACTACAGCAGAAAAAAACTAGAAATCAATCATAAGAGAAACACTCAAACCTACACAAAGTCATGGAAATTAAACAAACTGCTGCTAAATAATTATTGGGTCAAGAATGAAATTAAGATGGAAATCAAAAAATTCTTTGAACTGAATGACAAATGGGACACAAGCTATCAAAATCTATAGGACACAGCAAAAGCATTCCTTAGGGGAAAATTCATAGTCTTAAATGCCTACAGCAAAAAGACAGAAAGATCACACATTAACAACCTAAGGTTACACCTAAAGGAACTAGAAAAGGAAGAACAAACCAAACCCAAAGCCAGCAGAAGAAAAGTAATAATGAAGGTCAGAGCAGAACTAAATGAACTGGAAAACAAAACAAAACAAAACAAAAAATACAAAGGATTACCAATACAAAAAGTTGATTCTTTGAAAAGGTAAACAAAATTGACAGACCTCTTGCTAGATTAACCAAGAACAGAAGAGGAAGGACCCAAATAAGCTCCATCAGAAATGAAAAAGGTGACATTACAACTGATATCATAGAAATACAAAACATCATCCATGAATATTATGTAAATCTCTAAGTACATAAACTAGAGAATGTAGAGGAAATGGAAAAGTTCCTGGAAATACACAGCATCCCAGAATCAACCAGGAAGAAACAGAAATCCTGAACAGACCAATAATGAACAGTGACATCAAAATAGTAATAACAATAAAAAAAAACCCTCCACCCCCACAAAGCCCCAGACCAGATGGATTCACAGCCAAATTCTATCATACCTACAAAGAAGACCTGGTACCCGTAATACAGAAATTATTCCATAATATTGAGAAGGAGGGAATCTTCCCCATCTCATTCTACAAAGCCAGCATCACCTTGATACCAAAGCCAGGAGAGGACACAACAAGAAAACTACAGACCAGTATCTCTTATGAATATAGATGCAAAAATCCTCAATAAAGTATTAGCAAACCAAATTCAACAGCACATCAAAAAAATAATCCACCAGGACCAAGTGGACTTTATCCCAGGGATACAAGGATGGTTCAACATACATAAAGTCCTAGCCAGAGCAATCCAGCAACAGAAGAATATGAAGGGTATCCAAATGGGGAAAGAAAAGGACAAACTACACTATATATTGATAATATGATCTTGTATTTAGAAAAGCTGGAAAACCTCAAAGATTCTGCTAAATGTCTCCTGGAATTGATAAATAAATTCAGCAAAGTCTCAGGATACAAAATCAATGTACATATATCAGTAACATTTCTATATACTAACAGCAGTCAAGCCTAGAATCAAATCAAAGACTCAATACCATTCATAATAGCTACAAAGGAAATAAAATACCTAGGAATATACTTAACCAAGGAAGTGAAAGATCTCTACCAGGAGAACTATGAAATTCTGAGGAAAGAAATCACAGAGGATACAAACAAATGGAAAAACATATTGTGTTCATGGGTAGGCAGAATCAACATTGTTTAAAATGTTCTTACTACACAAAGCAATTTACAAATTCAATGTAATTCCCATCAAATTACCAAAGTCATACTTCACAGATCTAGAGAAAATAATTCTAAGTTTCGTTTGGAACCAGAAAAGAGCCTGAATAGCCACAGAAATCTTAAGTAAAAAGAACAAATCTGGAGGCATCACATTACCAGACTTCAAACCATACTACAAAGCTATAGTAACCAAAACAGCATGGTATTGGTACAAAAACAGAGACATAGAGCAAGGGAACAGAACAGAGAACCCAGATATAAAACCATCTATCTACAACCCACTAATCTTTGACAAAGCAGACAACAACATACGCTGGCAGAAAAACGCCCCATTCTGAATATAAATGGCATTGGGAAAACTGGATAGCCACATGCAGAAGAACAAAACAAGACCCCTACCTATCACCACTCAGAGAAATTAATTCAAGATGGATAAAAGACTTAGATCTAAGGCACGAATCTTATGAATCCATAAGAATTCTAGAGGAAAATGTAGGGAAAAACCCTCTAGACACTGGCTTAGGCAAAGAATTTATGACTAAGACCCCAATGGCAATCACAGCAATGACAAAAATAAATAAATGGCATTTGATTAAACTAAAAAAGCTTCTGCACAGCTAAGGAAACAATCAACAGAGCAAACAGATAATCTACAGAATGGAAGAAGGTACTCACAAGCTACACATCTGATAAAGAGCTAACAACCAGAATTTACAAAGAACTTGAGCAAATCATCAAGAAAAAAACAAACAACCCCATTAAAAAGTGGGCAAAAGACATGAACAGAAGCTTTTCAAAAGAAGAAAGACAAATGGTCAATAAACATATGAAAAAATGTTCAATGTCACTAATCATCAGGGAAATGCAAATTAAACCCACAATGAGATATCATCTTACCGCAGTCAGAATGGCTTTTATTAAAAAGTCCAAAAAAAACAATAGATGCTGGTGTGGATACAGAGAGAAAGGAATACTCATACACTGTTGGTGGGACTTCAAATTCATATACCTTCTATGGAAAATAGTATGGAGATTCCTCAAAGAATTAAAAGGAGACCTACCATTTGATCCAGCAATCCCACTATTCGGTATTTACCCAAAGGAAAAGAAGACTTTTCATCAAAAAGATGCCTGTACTCGAATGTTTATTGCAGCACAATTCACAACTGCAAAGATGTGGAATCAACCCAAGTGCCCATCAATTCATGAGTTAATAAAGTGTGGTATATGTATACTATGGAGTACTACTCAGCCCTAAAAAGATGAATTAATACCTTTTGCAACAATCTGGATGGAACTGGAGACCATTCTGCTAAGTGAAGTATCTCAAGAATGGAAAAACAAACACCACATGTACTCACTATTAAACTGGAACTATCGATGAGCTCACATGTGCACAGAGGGAAGTAAAACTCACTGGAAATCAACCAGAGGGAGGAAGCAGGAGAGGAGGGGAAAAAACCTATTTAAAGGGTACTATGAACACTATTTGGGTAATGGACGCATCTATAGCTGGGCCTCAAGCGTTACAAAAGTGATCCATGTAACCTAAAACATTTGTACCCCCTTAATATTTTGAAATTTTAAAAAATGGAAGTAGTGAAAAAAAATTTTTACATAAAAAAAGGAAGAAACAAGTCACTTTCTTGTGGCCTTTCCATGGCTGCCCCTAAGACCACAGCCTGTGCTAACCCATAGCCAGCACCACTGGCATCCTTTAGAGTCACCTTTCCTTGACCCTAGTGTATTGGACTTGCCACTTTGGAGATAGCTCAGAATCTAGCCCTCATAGTAGTCATGGAAAATCACCACCACGTGTGGAGTTGGTGCAATGCCTTTCCCACCGTGAAAGCCAAGGTGGACAATTCTCCATTTGCTGGCACGGGCCTGGGCTTAGGCCTGGCTAATCACATGCTTTTCTCAGGACTGAATCTGGAGCAGACCGTGCCATCCAGCAGCAGCAGATGGCATCCTGCGGAGGCTGTTGCAGCTGCTGTTGAAAAGATCATGTTGTCACTCAGCTTCTTGGCCTTCTTGATTGCCTTGGTTTCCACTGTCATCAATGTCTCGTCCATCAGCCTTCCTTCAGTGAGGTGAGTGACCTCCAATGAAGTCCTTTGTTTAAGGTACTAAGAAAAAGGTGGGTTCTATTGCCTACAACCAAGAACCTGGAGTGATACACCTAGCACCTTCCACACCCTCCTGTAACAGAAGCTGATAGCTCCAATTAAGTTGTCTGAACCTTAAACTTAGCAGAAATGGCTGTTTTTAAGATTTATAACTGGGGAATAGGTAGCCTGCTGCTTTTGTCAGTTTCCCCCCCTGTTTAGCCTCTGATCTCATTTTGCTGACAATGGACATTCATTTTCCCCTTCTCTGTCTTTCTTTTTCTCATTTTTTTTTTTTTTTTTTGCACCTGCTCTGCCTGTTTCAAATCTGAGAGTCGCACTAATAGTCACTGTTTAAGGTTTTTTTGTTCAGTGTAAAAAGGCCGCTGGCTTCCCTTTTACAGACTTAAAAAGGTGCTTAGTAGATGACAAGACATTTTACCTACACAGTTAGTAGAGTGATAAGTTTATGCTGGGGTAACTGTCTAAGTATTCCAATACTTCAACAATGCCCAGATGGAAAGGACAGTTACAGAATACTGAGATGGAGAGAAACCTGCATTTTTAAAATCCTACAAGTTACTGCTTTAAAAAATTCCTGAGCATTCGCGACACTGTCATTCATTCACATTTTGGTCAGTCTGAGAAGCCCATTAACTCCCACATTAGATTCTTAGCCCATTTCTCATCTGTATTCATTTCCATCTCTAGGGCTTTCCAGCAATGTGAAAATAAACTCTGTTGACAACTCGTCAGCACCTCTGCTCAGTATTCTCTTGGAGGCGAATGTACTCACTTACTCCGTGGTCATTCCTAGTTCCTTTTGTTCTCTTTAGCTACTCAAAGCTCCTTTTCTCATCCCTTGTATACTCTCAAAGTATTGTAATTTTTACTTATCTCAAAATATATGAAGAAATTGCAATTTTTATTTATATAAAAATTATCTTAAAGTATTTTTTTAAATAATGAATATTTGCAAGAAAAATGCCTGCAGTTATTTCTCTGTGCTTTGGGGGCAACATTAGGGATGCGATGGCAGCACTACCCAGCTGTGTTACTTGGATTGTAAACTTCCTAGAAAAGTCTTCACATTTTCTTCTGTCTCCTATTTTCTGTCTCTTTGTCTTTTTACTCTGTGTTTTGGGAGATTACCAAAACTTGATTTTCTCACCCTTCTACTGAATTTTACGTTTGCTCTTGCATTAAAAAATTTTTTTTTAAGAGCTAATTTCATCCTTTGATTTTATCCTCTCTTCTTTTTAAAAAGTAGTGTCCTGTTCTGGAGTTTTTAAATTCAGAGATTCTTTATTTTATCCCACCTGCTACTGCTGTGGAATTTTTAAACCGTATTTTCAACTCCAGCTGCCAAAAGGTTGCAGGAAGACAATCTAGCTAACGTAGTGACTGGTGGTCATTATTTTCTGACCTCATGGGTATATAGAACCGAATAGAGTAAATGAAGCCTGTTGAGCCACTTCCTCAGATGGAAATGTGACCAAAGAAACAAAGCCATCTGGGCCACAAGTTTATCACTCTTTGGAGCAAATTCTTGTAATGTACTAAAAAATGCAGCACTCAAACTTCTGCTGCAGTAAGAACTCCAAGTCAGGATAAGGCTTTGGACAGCTTTGGGTAGTTATACATCCAACTCCCTACTATAAACCCCACATCAGCTTAGAAGCTATCTCTACAGAACTCATCTCTCAGATAGAGGAAAGTGACGAGAAAATATCTCTACTGAACAGAAAATCTCTCTCAGAGAACAGTGACAAGAGACGGGAATGTGGGCAGGCAAGTCAAATTGAAGCAAAGGTATGTTCCTGGGTGCTAAAGTGAAGGAAGGATACTCTTGAATCGGCACTCACAGTCTCTGGGCAGCGGTAGTACGGTTGCAGGATGTGAGAGCTGGCGAGAGGTTTTGGGGATTAGGTGACCAGCTAGATTGTAGCTGGGCCAGGGTTCTGTGGTGAAGAGGAAGTCAGCTCCGTAACAGTAGGACCTAGTCTGTCTTGCTCACTATTATCTACTCAGAGCTTGCCACACAGTAGACACTAAATGAGTATTTGTTGAATGAATGGACGTAAGGCTTACTGGGGTTAAAATGCATTTTTGAACAATCAAAGAGTGATATCGTAGCCAAAAATGGTATCTAACTTAATTATCTACAAACAACTTCATTTTTATTAGTTGTAAAACAATTCTTAAAATTTGGTTGAAGGGTCAAGTAAACATGTTTATCTACATTTAGTCTGTTTGCGCTTTCTTTGGAACAAACTCTACAAACCCAGCCAAAAAAAACTGGTTATGCTTTTAAGATAAAACACAAAGGAAAACATTAGCATCTACTTGCTTCCTGTGCACAGTGTCAAGAACTGAGCCAACTGTAAATCCCGATTCTAAAAGCATTTTAAATTGTGCCATTTCAAATTAATAAGACAATGCAAATAACAGAACTACTTGACCCTGAAGGATATTTATCGTGTACTAGTGCATAAAAAAATCTATAAATGCCTTGGCCTATAGCTGTAACAAATCTGAAGAGAAAAAGAAAAAGAAAAAAACCCTATCCTTTATGTAGAGGACCAATTAACTGACCCCAAGATAAAAAACAATTTTAAGGAATTCTCTTATACTAAATTTTACGATTATATCAATTTAAAGATTTGAAGAAATTAGAACAGACTTAGAGATTTAAAAAAAATCATAGCATTTGTAACAAATACATGGTAATACCTCAAAGATGTCATTGAGTGCTATCAAGATGTCCCCAAGTATCCATTTATTCTGACTTTTAGCCCCATGTCTCCATCCCTGCTTTGCCCAGACAACTGGCTGCCTGCCACGTGAAGCAGCCTCCTCTTGTGACTATGCCTGGGTCTCCCTAAAGACCAGACTGCAAGTCCTGGTTTCTCTCTTCCTTCCTGATAGCTTGAGATTGAGATGACAGGACAGGAGCAGCCTCTGAAGCCAATTAGCTCGTTAGCCCTGGTGGCATGCCCTCATATCTGGACTGTTACTTGCAAGAGAAATGAACTTCTACCTCACTAAAGCCATTGAACTTTGAGTTCTCTTTGTTATAAGAGCCTAGACTATAACTCTAATAATGTATAGAGAAGAATATAAAAGAGAAGTAGATAAGAACCATACTTTATATTGCTTCCAGGGAGATTATAAAATCTGGAGACTTCTGCTCATCAAAAAATACCATTAAGAGAATAAAAGGGCAAACTACAGGCTGGAAGAAAATATTTTCAGTATTTACAATACAAAGTACTTTTACCTGGAATATACAAATAACTTCTATAACTTAATAAAAAAATAAATCAGAGGATTTCTTCCAAGTCAACTGGGGGCCGGGGTTTCTGTTATCAACCTGCCCAGTGAGGAGCATCGTAAGCATTGGCTCTGCCTACAGGGCTTCTTGTGTGGAGCTTGTGCCAGTTATCGATTTAATGCCTCTCAACTCCACATTCACCCTTTTTGCCTGCTCTGGGAATCCCTTTACATAAAATATGCAAACCCTTTACATATTTTTCCTTTGCCAACTGGCCCTGAAGCTTTGTCAGTATAGGGCGGTGGAGAGACACTGCAGGAGGGAAGGGTTTTACTTCCTGATTCTGGATCCCTCTCAGGGAAGGGCTCCAGCAGCCCCCAGCAGCCAGCAGATTTCCGCATGCGCTGCCCTTGGGGGTTTTGTGGCACAGTGCCTCTAGTGAGACATCTCCTAAAGAACAGCCCCCCCAGCACCCTACAGGGTAGTTTTTTGGCAAAGTTCCAGAGGGCTGGTTTCCAGCAAGTTCTGCTGGCATCATAAAGACTTCTCTCCAAGAGGGTCTGCGTTTTAGTCCCAGGGGAGCCTCTTCCTTGGGTGCTCACTATCCCAGGGGTAGTGACTGCTTCTTATACCTGCTATTCCTCTGTTCTTGAGGAGCTCTTACTAGCCAATGCCTTGTTACTCCAATCCTGATTGGACACAGTCTGCCTTGATGGAAAAGTCCAGCCACCTTTATATGCTTACGCTAACACTGAATAACACAGGGTGAGGGTCCTCGGGGCAAGTCAAAAAGACCTCTGAAATTCAAAGTAGAAGGGAGAGCCTGCTCGTTTTCCCTTCCCAATACTGCTTGCAGAATTTGCGTTACTTTGCCATGCTCACAGATTAGATAATGACTTGAAGTTTCAGGAAGATGTCATTCTGTCCTTTTGCTCCCACTGATCCTAAAACTTAGATTAATGTCTCCATGAGCCAGCTATCATGTTCCACTAGGGTGATACCTTTTCACTGTTACTAAACACAATTGGTATATTTTCCCAGGAAAACAAAATATACCTCTAAAATGCCAACTGGGCATTTGGCATCTACCAGGGACAGATTCCCTTTCAGGCCAGAACTATTCTTAGCATTCTTCTCCTCAAGCCATGTTTCCCTTGGCTTTGACCTCACAATATGCCGTGATCTAAATTGCCATCCACCAGCCCCTTCCTAATCTACATCTTGAGCCAATGAAGTTTAATTCCTAGAGAAGCTCCAGGCAGAGTTACTGTCTGCTGCTGTGTATAGAAGAAACTTGGGGAAGGTTCTGCCACAGGCTTACGGTCCAAGGGTCCAGAATGGCCATACCCCTGTCTGGAGGCAGCTCCCTACCTGCCTCTCCCTGTGTACTCTCTTGTCACTGAGATGCTTATAGAATGGCCCTGGGTGATTGGCCACTGCCTACTTTTCCAGTCTCTTTGTGCCACCCTTCCCCTCACGCTCTGATACTGCAAAGACTAGGTCTGCTTTCTGACTTTTTTTTTTTTATTATTAATTTTTTTTTTTTTGAGACAGAGTCTCACTCTGTTGCCTGGGCTAGAGTGAGTGCCGTGGCGTCAGCCTAGCTCACAGCAACCTCAAAATCCTGGGCTTGAGCGATCCTCCTGCCTCAGCCTCCCGAGTAGCTGGGACTACAGGCATGCGCCACCATGCCCAGCTAATTTTTTTTTTTTCCTATATATTTTTAGTTGGCCAGATAATTTCTTTCTATTTTTAGTAGAGACGGGGTCTCGCTCCTGAGCTCAAACAATCCGCCCGCCTCGGCCTCCCAAGTGCTAGGATTACAGGCGTGAGCCACCGCGCCCGGCCTGCTTTCTGACTCTTGAGAGCAAAACATAAAGTTCTGTTTAGCCTTGAGGCATGTGCATAGGCTGTTTCTTCTGCCTAGAATGCTTTGCTCGACCTTTCACCCTTTCCTCCCTCCTTATCTCTCAAGTCTCCATTTCGCTGTCTTTAAGATCCACATCCAGGCTTTCTAGGACCCCACAAGGCTCCCAAAGCTAAGTGAAGTACTTATGTTAGATGCAGACTTCGATGCCCATTTTTTTCTAATAGCATGTATCAAATTTATAATTATAGATTTGCATGTTGGTTTAATTAAGGTCTGACTCCCCTGAGGGCAGGAACTACACCTGAATGGTTCACAGCATCATCCCAAACTTGGCACATAGAAAGTGTACAAACAGTAAGCGCCCAATACACATTAGGGAAGGCAGTACAACAAAGTGGTCAAGAACTTGGGCTTCAGAGCCAGGCTCCCAGGGTCTAAAGCCAGGTTCTGACATTTAGCTAGCCATGTGCTCTTGGACAACTAGCATGATCTCAGTTTCCCCATCTGTAAGATGGAGATGATAATTGTACCTCCCTGTAGGGTTGTTAGAATGAGTAAGTGGGTAAACACTTGTAAATCACTTTATTATATGTCTGTTAAATGATAAATTGGAGTCAAGCTATTAAATATTATGAAGTTGCCCTTCTAAAGAGAGGAACGAAATGAACTTCCATGTCCTAAAATTCTGTAATTGTCACCTATTAAATTAGAAGAAGTTATTTAAAAATAATATTCAGTGCTAACTATGATATAGTAAAGCTATTACACTCATATGTTACTGGTGGCAACATAAACAATACCACCCTTTTGGAAATTAGATGATAAATTTTAGGAGTCACTAAAATGTTCGCACCTACATAGGAATATACATAAAAATGGACAAAATTTTTTAAACTACAGTAAATAAATAACACTTTGATGTTAGTAATATTAGTTTTTTAAAAACCAGCATGTTTAAGGACATTTTAAAATGTTAATTCCAGGTAATAATATTCAGCTAATGTTAAAAATTATGAAATGTATCAACATGGAAAATGCTTATGTTAAAAAATAAAACCCAAATTCAAAGTTATATGTATACTATGATCATATAATGGTATATAATTGTACTATATTAAACTATTTTATAAATAAATATACATATGTATGTATATAAAGATGAAAACTAGAAAGAAATACGGAAAATAATTGATACGTTAAAGTGGCAAAATTCTGGATGGCTCAAATTTTTTAAATATTGTTACTCTTGATTCAATGTTTAAAAAATTGATAATTATTTTCTTATTTGATGATCCAAATCAACAAAAGAAAATTTTGTTCTAAAAATCAGGCCAGACACAGTAGCTCACGCCTATAATCTTTGGGAGGCCAAGGTGGGAGGATTGCTTGAGGCCAGGAGATCCAGGCCAACCTGGACAACATAGTGAGACTCTGCCTCTACAAAAAAAATTTTTAAAAATAGCCAAGCGTGGTGACACACACCTGTAGTCCCAGCTACTTGGGAGGTTGAGGCAGGAGGATCCTTTGAGCCCAGGAGTTTGAGGCTGCAGTGAGCTATGATTAGGCTACTATACTCTAGCCTGGATAACAGGGGAAGACCCTGTCTCTAAAAAAAAAAAAAAATCATACATCTAGTCCAGCCCTACAGATATGAGGAAACAGGGCCAGTAAAATAAAATTGCTTTACCTGAGTAAAGCCAGGAAAGCCAGTGTTTTTCCCATATACACCTAGTACCCACTGACTAAAAGGTGTTATTAAGGCAATTTACTTCACATTAATATTTTTTTAAGAGGCTAATTTTTTCAAGTGAATGTTTCATATACAAAACTAATGGCTGATTTGAAGTAAGGCAAATTTGCTACATACATGAAAACTCACCACAGCCTTTTTACATACACAAATAGCTAACTATTGGAATCTTCCGTATTTCAGAGAAAACACAAAGTGTTCTTAGCCAGTAGGAAGACAGGCTCTTGAGATCTACTTATAAATTGACTTTAGATTCTGGAAGTAATAAAGACAAGACAGAACATGAAGTTTCAGGAGGCAGCGTTCACCAAAACGTAATTCTTCCTGACGCCTCCTCACCTTTATCGACTCTCTGGTTCGTTTTGGTCTTGATCATCAACTTGACAGAGATTGCCAAAGTCCCACCGGGACCCAGGGAGGTAAGCAAGCCAGCAAGTTTACTTAGACTGGTAACATGGATAGAAATTTGCAGAAAAAGAGGTATGACCAAAGTCAGAAGGACATAAAACAAAGTCACAGAAGAGCTAAGTCTCAGAAGAATGTAAACTTTAGGGTTCAAAGAAAAGGGGGTCCAAGGTGCTGGGGAGGGAAGCTATGGGAAAGCTACATAGGATTGATAATTCTGCCTTCAAAGGTATTCTGCCTGCCCACCTTTGTTGCTGTTGTTGTTAACTTTAGGAATCTAAAGTGTAAATCATGGAAAAAACATGAATTCCTATTTTAAAACTTAAAAAGAGAATGTAAATTAGAAGCTGGGTAACTAGGCAATGGTGTTGCAATGTGAAGAAATGTTACTCCGAATAGCATCACGTCAGCATTTCCTTTCCAGTTGCTACTAAATACTTTGCCTCACTCCACCGGTCCATCCCTGCAGGCTCTCCTCCCTTTCCTGGTGAGTCACACATCTGCACAAATTACCGGGTTGTTAGTGTCAGGCACAAGCCAGTGGTCCAGGCCAGAGCAAGGGAGTTGGGAACCTGCTGCCAGTGACTCACAAAGGGCCCACGCTGAGTCACCTGGTTCTGTCTGTTTCCCCATATGAGAGACTAAAGGATTGCTTAGTGTCTGCAAAGACCCCCGTGTGCCACTCAAGGGTGCTGCGGTAGCTTTCTCGTCACCTCATCCGGTTAAATAAAAGGGGGTTGGTAAAGGCATCATACAAATTGCAAGCTGGTAATTGATGAATAAAATAAAAATAAAAACCAAACAAATAAACAAAAATGAATGAATGTGGTGTTTTACACACCACAAGTAGCGCAGTCTTTTACATAGGCTGAAAACTTATGAGAGAACTTGGGCTCTAGAATCAGGAAGCCAGATGTGAGGGCTAGCCTGTCACCTCACTTACTAGCTGAGTGATCTTGGGCAACTCAGTCTCTCTGAATCTTCATTTACACACCTGTTAAATGGGGTTAATTCTACCCACTGCAAAGACCTGTTGAGGGATTAAGGGAGATGAGGTATACAGACATACCTGAACACAGTAAAATGCTGGATAAATGTTATGTAGTGACATTATCTTATTACCCTAACCTATTGGGTATGGGAAAGAATTAGAGGTCAGGCTGGTTTAAACAGCAAAGCTAAGTACTAAGTCTAAAAAGACTTCCCAGGAAGACTGAAGGGAGAATCTCCTGTGGCGTCACAGCCTCCTTACCCACCATGTTCTCTGTATCTCACTGCTGCAGAGGGAAAACTGGTTTCATAGCCTTCTTTCAGCAAGGGAAGCCTACGTAATGGATACCAACCCTGCCAAGCAAAAAACCCGGGGACAAGTCTTAGAGAGGCTGTATTGCACCGGGCCGGTAGTTCCAAGCTTTCCAATGACAGGTCTCAACTGAGGGTGGGGGAGAAATGTCCAGACCTCCCTCCCGCCCCAACAAACAAGGGTAGAATAACCAGGATAGGACGTGTGGGAACACAGGGCATAGTGGCTTATTAAGAAAGGGGGTTTGGAAATATGAATGCCACCACTTTCCAGCTATGTGACCTAGGACAAGTGATGTTTTCTAAGCCTTTAATTCCTCACATAGCCTAAAAACTTAAGAAACAACTTTGGCCCTACACTCAGGAAGACCAGTTTGAAGACCAGACCTGTCACTAGCTAAGTGATCTTGAGCAACTCAATCTGTAAAATAGGCATAATACTATTTATTTTATAAGGTCTAGGTCAGGATTAAATAAGGTACGCCATATGTCTAAATCACTTAGTGTAATGCCTTGCATATGACAAGTGCCTAGAAAAGCTGTAGGTGTTAGTACTGCGGTCACTGTCTGCATTTCCTCATCAATGGCACTCTGGCCTTCCAAATGGCATGACAGGCAGCTGTCAGACCCTGATTTCCTACAATGCCCTGATCAGCGCTTAGGTCACCCAGACCAAGTGTTGGCGTGGGAGTGGCTATTCTGGGGGATAGAGTCACTTGACAGGGTAACTCAATGACAGGCTTCCTCAGTGACAGAAGGATTTCTTACATCATGGCACTGGTCTTGGGCAGTGTCAACAAAGGAATCCCTTTATGAAAGAGGAGAGAGACCTAGAGAAGGGTGTGAGGCCACATTTTGATCAAGAAGGAATTTGGAACATCTGTCTCACCCACAGATAAAAAGGAAGCCAGGTCACTTTTAGGGAAGGACTTGGGGTTACTAAGGCACACTGATGAAGCAACCCCTGAATTTTAATATTTTAAAATATATGTTTATGTAATGTTGAAAGGCCAGGTTTCCTGTTGTACAGCCTGCTGCCCCCACAGAATAAAGTATCCATTGGAAAAGAACAAGATGACAAAGATTCTAGTAATCTCCAAGTGAGGGTGGGGTGCAGTGAGTGTGAGTGCCTACAGCAGAGGGCAGGGAAGTGGGGAAGGAGGCAGAAAATACAGCCTCGGTTACAGAGTCTCAAGCACTTTCTTCTCAGGCTCTGAAATCACAAGAAAAGTTAGGACAAAAAAAAAAAAAAAAGCAAGGTTTCCCTCTGGCCAAGGATCATTGCCATTGGGCTGGGGGATTGGGCACCTGTTAAAATAGTCATTGTTTTCTCCCTTGAGCACACAGGGATGGCTCATTCATTTCTCTGCCAGGGATGCTGCTCCCTCTGCGAATGGCTACCAGCACTTGCTAAGGATTCACCAAGAGAAAATAAATTATAAGACCTCAGAACTAAAAAGAGCTGGTCATTCCTGTCTAGCCCCATCTAATATAAGAATCCTCTTAAAGAAAAGAAAAAAATGCATAACACCCAGATTTTAAGTAGATAGAAAGACACACACACACACACACACACACAGACAGATAAAGACATAGAGACAGAAAGACATGCACAGAGAGTGACAGAGACAGAGAGATACACACAGAGTGACAGAAAGAGAGAGACTGACATAAGGGTATGTGCAAAGTCTGAAACACAGATAATAGATTTTATTTATTCAATATACTTTTTTGATTAATGATTAAATCTACAACTTTAAATTTAAAGATACTTTGCTTGCAAAGGTGTCTGGCAGAAAAAGTCCTGGTATATTGTTTGAAAATGTAACATATTGTTTAAAAATAAAAATTTCCCCTGGTATCCAGACTTTTCAAATATACATTCTTCCCAAACGGGTCTCCTTACATTTCTATCAATATGCATTCATACAATTTTCATTTCATCCCTCTGATTTCTGCCTATTAATGAAAATCATCCGGGATGAATGAACAAAACATACATAAAGTTCCCTAGCTCAGCACCACATCTGGCATATCATCGACTCCTTTTCCTCTGGAGGATCAGTTGAACATGTGCCAGTGTCATTTTCTGATTACTCTTCTATTGATCCTGATTTGGGGTCTATGGGTTGCCAAGCCTTCTTTTTAAAATTTTTTTCTTTAAGACTCACTGGATATTTTCTAAAATTTTTTTCTGCCAAAAAATATAGTGGGCAGAAGTGCCACTGTGAATCACTGGTCTAAATTTTGTGGAGAAGGACCCTAGAGAAGAGAGAGTAATGGAATGGGAGTTGGAGTTCAACTGGACACCTCCATCCCCACCCTCAGGTGGCAGCTCCAGGTGCTGTATGAGGGGAGTCAGGGTTCCTCTGTGTTATTCATGGTAGTGAAATTTAAATATAGATGTCTTTAGGTGGATCTAACAGAAAGGAATGCTCTGAAAGAAAGCAAACAAAAGGGTCATATGATACTCAGCTGCAAATATTCCAAGTGTAAGTATTAATATTATCTGAAATATACCCAATAAAAACACTACTCTAAACCTGTGTGGATTCTCTTAAAATATGCCAAGAGACATCTACCTGAGCCTCAGTGAAGTCCTCTTGTTGAGGGAGAGGGAGAGCCTTGGACTGATTCTCTTCCCTGCCAAGTGAAGCTGTTTCTCAGCAAACAAACGCCTCTCCCAGCTGGTACCTGAGGCTGGGAATGTCACTCATCTGCCGTCTTAGGAAATCCTGACCATTCCCACCTTTGCCGAGCTGTCAGGTGGATGTTTGTGGAGCATGGTGGGAGAAAGGGGGCGGTATTTACACATTCCGCAGCAATTCTGAACTTGCTCAGCCTTCATCACTCTGTCATCAGTTGGTGATATGACTGAGTGCCAACCGTACACAAAGGGCACTGAGCCTGATCCCCATGAGCACCCCGCCTGCACATGCTGGCCCACCCTGGCCTAGCCTCTCCATGGGGTGAGGAGCCCACAGGTCCAAGGCAGTACCCACGTACACTCCATGCCCCCTTTGTAGACTTGCTAGGGGTACCCAGGATCCTAGAATTCCCTGCCCAAACAGCTCTGAGCCCACTTCTAGGACCTGTACAGGCTCCTTCCCAGGTCTGCTCTAAAAGTGACAGCACTAGACATGGCCTAAAGGAAACTGTCGGGGAGGGGAAAAGGAGACTGAACTTGGACATGTAGAATGAGGTGTCCACAGCCACGTGTGCCAGGCTCCTAGTTCAGTGGGACAGAAGCAGGGCTGGGAAGAGAGAGAGAGCCGTGCTGAGGGCTAGATGCCTCCATTTGTACTTTTGCCCTGGGCTCCTCAAATGTTAGGTGTGGGCCTGTCCATGGCCTGAGGATAGGTCTGCAACTCGAGAAGTCCCAGGAATTCTGGAAGCCAAGGATCTGTTCAGGCTGTGTATCCAGCAGAGGGGCTGGTAGCATGACCAAGCCAGAAAGCCTCATATAACTCCTGATGATCCAGTGACCTCCCAGAGAAAGCCGGAGGTAGTTACTCACTCTGTGGCTTACTGGTGCTTCCCAGTTCTCCTCTCCAGCAGGCTACCTCTTCTCTGTTTACTTTCACCTTCACTAGAAAGCAGTTAGGAAAAATACATTTGTGATCGACTGACTTTGCTGTGTAGCAAAACTCTTGGTAAGAAGGGGTAGAAAATGAGAGGCCCAAAGCAGGATGTTGCTTCAGATGTGAACCCCTCCTGTCTGAGTTCTCTGCTGTCTCACTGGGAGCTGGGCGGGTCGGAGGACTGTGGAGCCCTGTGTGAGCAAGGACAGTCGCTGCAGGGGAAGTGTAAGATGTGATTCAGATGCCTAACAGCATTGATAACTGGATCTGCAGCTGGAAATTGGGAATAATAACACCACCTTTGCACGGCTCATTATAAAAAGTAAATGAGATGATTTAAATTATAACTAACAACAGGGTAATATATCACAGTTTACAAAGTTGCAGCCATAAGCATTCACTCATTGAATCCTTACAACAATAAGTACCCATACCTCCAATCTGCAGGTGAAATATGAAGTTTAGAGATAGAAAAAGCAACTTGCTCATGGTGACACAGAGCCAGACTCAAGTTTAGGCATTAAGGGTAAAGGTGCAACTTATTATTGTTATTGTAGCAAAGAATACTATCAAACTTCACTCATTAGGCCAGAGACCCTTGTGGTGTTAGCAAAACACTTGCCCCTCACGTAGCATACCACCTACACTAGTGAGTTCACTGGCCAGTGGCCTCAATTCCAAGCTCTAACAATGTGCACAAAAGTACAACTTCTCTTCATGTCACTGATTTGCCTTTCATCAACTCAATACTCGTGAATATGCTTCGTGAATGACTCTTGAACATGCAAGTGATCATGACTGATTGTCACATTTTATAAGTTTGAAGAAGAGTGGTTTTGAAAGGTTGCCTTTACAGGCAAGACACTGGAAGCTGGAGGCCTGCCTGGTACAACCAGCTGCCCCTTCCTTCCCATCTGAACAGCAGGTATTAGGGACTGCTGGAGCGGGAGAAGGTGAGACCAGAGCACAGCTGTAAATACCATGCAAGACGGTGAGGGTACTTGCCACCGGTGCTCTCAAATGGAACTTTCAGCCAACATCTCCCCTTTCAAAAACAAAGAACATGAATCTACTGTATTTCATAGAAAATAACATGGTACTTGCTTTGCCCAAACACCACTCCTCCCCAGAACATGAAAAACAATGCCAGATAACCACTTTTGAGTCACGAATGTAATTTTCCAAGATTACAGTTATGAAAACACAATAGAGATAAAATAAATAAAATAAAATAGAAATAATGATAATTACCTTGAGTATATATGAAGCTTTCTGCCAAGGAACTCAAGTACTCTGTGTGTGTGTGTATGTATCTTCAAACGTCACATTTACTTTCACAACATCCCTGAAGAAGAAGAAAAAGGGGAACATAATCAATATGTTATACAACTATACCCATAAGTTTCCCTCTAGTTCTAAAACTTGAAGTCAGCGTTCCAAACCAGTGGAAGAACTTAGTGCCATCCAAGTTGGGCCGAGCAATCAGTTTGATTTGACATGTACAGGGCTTTAAAACAGTTCGAGCTAACATTTAAAATTCAAGAATTTTCACATAAAAATCCAGATTTGCAGCTTCACTTGAAAAATCACATGTGGCAATAATTGCTGGAGATGCATGCTTTCAACAGAGTATAAGCTTACTAACCTGGCCACTGCTACTAATTTCAGTTACCTGACTAGCTTTCTAAGGTATTTAACTCTGTGACTCCTTGTGTCACCAAGATTTATCAATGTGAATGATGCCTTCAAAGTCACTGTAACTTGAGTAAATAAAAAGGCCTACCATAGCCTGGTATAATGACCATGGTTTGTCACAGCACAAGGGTTTCAAAGGGCCAGTTGTGACCCATTAGTGCACTGGCTCCCTCTACATGTGAATTACTTGGGAGAGATTTTTAAACCTGCTCTCCCCCTACCCAGACAAATTAGATCAGGATCTTTGAAGGTACAGTCCTAGTATTGGTATTGCAATTGTTGTTTAACATAATTGTTGAAGTACAACAAAGCATAAAACATTTCCAGCACCCCAGACCCTCCCAGTCACCACCCCAACTTCCTCAACTCTCCTGATTTCTAACAGCATGGATAAATGTTGCCTGTTCTTGAACTTTATATAAATAAAATCATACTGAATGCATTCCTTGGCATTCCTTGATTCTTTCACTCAGCTTTTAGGACTGAGATGCATCCATGTTGCTGTATGTAACAGTAGCTGACTCATTTTCACTTATGTTTAGTATTCCCTCATATGACTATAACACAATCTATTTTACCATCCCACTGTTGATGGAAATTTCGGTTGTTTCAAGTTTGGGGATATAACAATTAATGCAGCTATCCATGAACATTCTTGAACATGTCTTTAGGTGATGTATGCATTTCTGTAGAACATATACCTAGGAGTGGAAATGCCTCGTCATAAGGCACATTTATATTCAGTTTAATAGATACTGCTGAACAGTTTTCAAAGATGTTGTGTCAATTTACACTCTACCAATAGTGTATGAGTCAACATTTCTATTGTCTATCTTTTAAATTTTCACCTTCTGGTGGGTGTGTAGTGGTACTTCATTGTGGTTTTAATTTGCATTCCCCTGAAGCTAATGAGGTTGAGCATGTTTCATGTTTTTTGGCCGCCTGAGTAAGCTCTTTTGTGAAGAACTTTTTCAAATCTCTTACCCATTTTTCTGTTATGTTGGTCTATCTTTCAATATTGACTTATTTATGTTTTGGATATAACTCCTTGTTGGTTATATGCATGGCAAATGCTCTCCCTGTGCATTGTCTTTCACTCTCTCAATGGTATCTTTTGAGAAATGGAAGTTCTTAATTTAACCTAGTCCACTTTATAGATCTTTTTCATCATGTTATTATAGTATTTTTGTGTATCTTGTTTAAAAAAATCACTGCTGACCCCAAAGTCATAAATATATTCTATGTTATCATCTAGAACAATGCTGTTCAGTAGGAAAAAAATGGTAATCACATATGTAATTTTAAATTTCCTAGTAGCCACATTTTAAAAGTAAAAAAAAATACTGAAATTAATTTTAATATATTTTATGTAACCCAATATATCCAAAATATTATCATTTCAACATGTAATCAATATAAAAATTATTAATGAGATGTTTTGTATTCTTTTTCTAGAGTAACTATGAAAACTGCTGTGTGTTTCACACTTATTTCACATTTTTATTGGACCGGCCACATTTCAGGTGCTCAATATCCACATGAGGCCAATAGCTGCCGTACTGGACAGTGAAGATCTAGATGTTATATAGTTTACCTGGCATGTCCAGATTAATATTTAGATCTGTATGAATTTTGAGGTGAGAATCAAGACTCATTTTTTTCCATATGGATGTTCAAATGGCCATCCTTTCCTGTAGTGGCAACATGGCCGTAAATCAAGGGTCTGAAGGTGGAGGTTTGTTTCTAGCACTTCTAGTCCATTCTGTTGGTCTATTGTGCCTCTGGCTTCAGCAATTTTTTTTTTTTTAAAGTTCCCTGGTTGATCTTAATTTTTAGCCAGTATTGAGAACCACTACCAGTGGGTCACAAAATTAATTAGTAGGTCATTAATTAGTAGGCCAGAAATTTCTTACAGTGGAGTGGAATGGAATGGAATAGAAGAAAAAACATTGACATGTATCAAGTATTGTTTTATGAAAGTATTATTTCAGAAAAGTGTGTGTGTGTTCTAAGATGAGATCTGAAAAGTTTCTTACCATCAGTAGTGGTCAAAAAAGTTTGAAAACCACTACAATAGTGTAATCAATCTATGAAACAATCAATTTAGTAAAATCCAACTTGCATATAATTTTCTGGTCCTCATCTAGAAAAGCTATGAAGTTTTACTCTTACCCAATTAGTTATAAACCCGAATTCCACAAAAGGCAGATCTCTGTTGGAAACAAGCCAGGTAAAGTCAGTTACAGCTAATGGAACAGGAGCCCATTATGAGACCCTGCAATGTTGACCCAAAGTGGAATGTAGTAATGACCCTGTGATGTGAACATTACAAATGAAAATTGCTAATCTGCACAATTTGAGATTTGTTTAGCATCAGCACATTGTATGTTTTTAAAGTTTTAATCTTATGTCAAACAAGAAAACAAACTTTGAGGGAAGAAATTGAAGCCAATTTAGTTATTACATGAGGTCAAGTATCTTCACTGTTGAAGAAAACGCTTTCAGAATTTTTTGCTCAAATCTTGAAATGATTAGCTTATTGCTCAGCCTATGTCAGGATCAATCTAATCAACAAGTATTTATTGACTATCCAATAAAATATGTCTGGCAAAGGAATCAAAATAAAACAAACCTTGTTCCAGCATACAAGTACTCTATAGAGAATTAAATGGATTATCACACATGATTTTTCTTCACTAAGTATTTCATTGTAGAACATGGATACAGTAAATAAAAATGCTTTCAAGCCCCTAATGTTAATATCTTGTCTCTTCAGATAACCTAAATATATGCCTTACCTGTGAATTTTACATTTTCCCATTAATGAGAAATGTATGTGTCTTTTGATTTTGTTTTCATATTATGTGTGTGTACATGTGTGTAAGTATGTGTGTGACTGTGTGTGTGTGTACTAATCCTGAGCAGAGGGATTTGGGAATTTTTGTTAAATATCTTAGTTTCCTGGTATTTCCTAAAGACATAATTCCGGAAACAATAAAAAGGAGAAGCTTTCCATTAAATCGAAACTTATATAAACCAAACACCAGCACAAATCCTCTCCATAGACCTTCCAGTGACCAGATAGGCCAAAAAATAAATAACCAAAAATTTTTAACTTTATATTAATATTTGAGAAGTAAACACTCATATACTGAAAAAGGCAAATTTCTCATACATGGGAAAGGCGAAATTAGTCTCAAGGTCACCCAAGCCAAATCCCTTTCTCATCAGAGATACCTTCTATTTATTAATAGACTTTCTTAGACTTTAAGATATGATAATAAAAAACTTTAGAAATAATCTGTTTTAGAAACATAGCGATTGCTAAAGTCTATTTACAATCAACATCTGTCCACCATCAATAGAAAGCTCAGTGGAGAATTCTGGCCATTAGTGTGCTGTATTAAGTTCAAAGATTCTTAATCTCTTCATTAACTTGCCAGTTGGATTTTTTATACGTAAGCCATAATTTATTTATTTTAATTAGGCTTTTAGCTTAGTTTATGTTTTCATCATTTAAAATACCAGCTACAAGGACAAATCTTAAGGCAATGTATATAGTATGGCTGTAAAATGATGGCATTGATTGTTGCATAGGGCTTCGGAAAGGAAGTCCTGCAACTTTAGAATGAGTTCTTTCATATTGTCAGTTGTCTGGTCTTTCTAGGGCTGACATAAAGATTTGTTCAATCATCCTGGGTCCACCCAGTAAATAAAACCACAAACTCGGGTTGCATACCATAAGATTGGTGTATTGGGTGTGGAGGTGTTTCCAGGAGAAAGAAGTCTATAACTGCATTCGAGTCCAGAGGAAGCTCCCCTGTGTTCCTTTCTCCTCTCTCCACTATGATCTGCAGTTCCTCAGGATTCAAAGTTAGGGACAGGTTTCCAAAACAGCATTCTTGATGCCAACTGGCCTACTCAATGAACTTGATTCTAGGCTTTTTGCCAATAAATAAGCCGATCACTCTTGTCCCCAATCCATCTTTATAAAGGTGTATATCTCCAGGTCAATCTTTGCACTGCATCCCTAAATTCACACTGGGGAGGCCTTGGAAAGCCCAAGGCTATTGTGTAGATGGCCTGGGGCCCAAGGCAAACGAATGGTTGCCACAATACACTCTGTTCTATGAGGAGGGAGCAGCTTTGGAGCTGGCCCAGGACCCTCCTCCCATGTGCGCTCAGCCAGCTCCTGGCAATGCTTCTGCTCTGGCTGCGGGGGCCAGGGAAAACTCACATAAACTCTGTGTGTGTGTGTGTGTGTGTGTGTGTGTGTGTGTGTATAAAAGCATATCTTTCCTGACCTATCACTCTGCAATGATTAGCACAACAAACTGACTTTTAGAAAAGAAATATCTGGTATTCTTGCCTTTTGCCTAATTTTACTGTGCTTCGGGGGACTTTTAGAATAGGATATCATCACCCTGCTTCAGAGGCTGTTTCAAAGCTGGATCAGCTCCATAAAGAAGGATCTCAATAATCACAAAGTGATCTCCCAAGAAGCCACACTATGATAGAATAAACAAGTACCAGTGGAAAGGAAGCCCTGTGAGGACAGGAACTTGTCTACCTTGTTCACTGGGGATACCCCTGGGCCTAGAACAGACTCCAGCACACCAAAAGCACACAAATAAGTGCAAAGTGGAGAACAGAATACTACTTATGGAGAGCCTATCACTTGTCAGATCATATGGAAGGCTCTGGGCATACCTTGTCTTTTTATTCCTTATGATAAACAACCCTGAGTGACAGATGTTATAATAGTTGGTTTATAAATACGGAAACTGAGGTTTGAAGAATTATCACTGACTTGCTGGGGTCACAGTTAGTAAGCAGGAATTTGGATTGAGATCTTTCTACCCATGCTCTGTCCACCCCACCAAGGCTTCTCCTCAACAGTAGAAGCTAATGATAGATTGACTTTTGTTGTAAGATACCAAGTTAGAATCTTTTAGTATTATCATGGGTTTTGACACTCCTCCACATGACAAGTACTCTGTGAAGGGCTGATGGACTAGGACAGGAATACAGAGGAGTCCAAATACTATATCTCAGTGTGCAGAAGGGCAATGAAGTTCGTTCTTTCTCACTTCCCTGCTGTAACACTGTAAATCTCAGTAAGCCTAAATTTCTTCATCTGAAAACTGCAAAGCATGAGTCCTATCTTTTTTAATTAAATGAGAAAATGCATACAAAAATAGCAAGGTATCAATAAATGTAGATTGTTACTAACCCAGAATTATCTTCAAACTTATTTAAATTAATTTGATTGATATTTTAGAAAAAGGCAGAAGTAGGTGGGAGGTTTTTTTAAAATATTTTGTAGAGATGGGGTCTTGCTATGTTGCCCAGGCTGGTCTCAAACTCCTGGGCTCAAGCAATCCTCTCACTTCAGCCTTCGGAGTAGCTGGGACTGCTTGCCACTGTGCCCAGGTCAGAAATATTTTCAATGAGAGGACCACACAATTATTATCTATATGAACATATGCCTATTTTCTCTTTAATGAATTTTTCCTTTTGGACAGCAATTCGACTGATGAAATTGTGTTAAAATAAATAGAAACCCTTTTTAAGAAAAAAATAGGGTTGTAGGTGGAGGGGAATGAAAAGGTGAAGTTTAAAGTCTGAACCCTCACTTATTATAGATTAATGAATAAATTAATATTCATCATCTGGTGAGTCCCAAAGGTTTCTTTCTCTTGCTTTGTGTAAAGCTTTTCAGAAAATAAAAAATGCTTAAAATAACATTGTTGCTAAACATTTTCCTGGATTAGAAAAAATAAAGTTTTGTTTTATTTTGCTTTTCTACATGAATCTGGAAGTTTTAGAATGAATCAGCTAATTTCTTCCGGGCATGACATTGAGCACTAAATCCCTCAAGACAGACAGAACCAGCTTAGAAAAGTCTGTGGGATTAGCAAGACCTGCCTTGTTCTAAATTTAAGGTGCTCTGAGATGGTCTGAAATGGCCTTTGCCCTGCCACCTGGCAAAGATCTGTGGCCACCCTTTTTATTTCACCTGGAGTCGGGGCTTTCCTAATAAACCAAGCTATGCTGAGCATTCAGCCTCGTGGGATTTCATTGCCTAAACCATTCTTCCTATCCCTCAATAAATCAACTTGAACTTGCCAAAGAGCAAGTAACATAGGTCAGAAGTAGAAGTTCGGACTCAACATTTGCTCTCCACTACTAAACACTTCTGGAAGTAAAACTCTTCAAGCAAAGGGCTTCAAAGTCTCTCTTTCCTGTATTTCTTCCAAAACCTCAAGCCAAAATTGAGCATTTTCATCATTTCACCGTCTCTTCCTCTCTCTTTCTCTCTCTGTCTCTCTCTCTCCCCATCTTTCTCTTTCTTACTCTCTCTCCTGCCTGTGAGCAAACACACCCACACACGCACACACACAGTCAAGGCCACCTTGGTTTTGAAAGTTCTCAAACACTAACCACATCAATGAGATGGCGCCTACCTTTCTGAAACTTCAGTCCACAAAAGGTGCCCCTTGCTTGTGAAGAGCAGAAAGAGATTTCCAGCGTCCTAGTCAGCCTCGTTCTCATCAGAGAGCAACACACCTCATCCCTATGTAAGCTCTGAAATTCTCTCAGAGACCCACCCTTTAAAGTTGCAAGTCGAGATTTCTGACTGAGGGCAGTCAGTGACGTGAGGCGAAGCTACTGGATGGCACCTCAGGTTCTTCCTGATAGGATGTTGCTTCCTGTATCACCACTTGGAGAGAGAAAACTGGAGTTCAGACACTGAATTACAAACACATCCATTGCCTCATCGTTGTTGGCTTTTTGTGCACACAGTCATTAGTCAGCTACTGAATTAGGATGGTCTTGCCGTTTGCATTAAAAGGAAGGGACTTACCTGGCGGAGAGAAACCTGGAACACTGTCAACAACGCTGCACTCTCCTATGAGCTGGTTTGACAACTATAGTACTCTCTAGAAGCCTGTGAATACCCGCAGGACTTTTTGCTACTAAATCACCACCACTACCACCACCACCGTGCCACAAAACTCATCCGCTCAGGATCATCAGTCCACAGAAATGTGATTTCTCTGCCTGATTCCTAGTAATTGAAAAAACGGTCACTTTTTTAAACTATACAACAACCAAAAAATAAAATACTCTGGCAGTCTTTCCTTTTCAGAACTGTCAGATGTAATTTATATCGTTTTTCTTTCAGTCTCCAAGAACAATTATCACAGACAAAAAAAGACAAGCCTATTCCTATCAGGAAATAAATGTTGTTTGTCGGCTTGAAGCACTTCAATTTCAAAGTCAAGTGTGTAGGCATTTTATAATGTTTATTTGAGATGTTGTACCTCTCGGGGCCATTTTCACTTTCTCTTGCCTGAAGATGAAACAACTCTGGGATTGGATTATTTAAAGGTGATTTGACAAGTAAGAAAGATTCAACAAGTTGATTCACGTATCACTCGTAAACCAAACAGGGGCAGTGCCGCCTACCCTGAAAGTCTGTCTCAAAGCTCGTCTCATTACCTGTCTTCAACTCCTGAAAGACATTTTTCTTTTTCCATCAGCTAATAGACAACAGGAAATTAAAAGTGGAGTAGAGGCCAAGAAAGGGTAATGCCAGTTTCAAATTCACTGAAACTCCCAAGGTTCTCAAATTTTGCTAATGAATTTAGTTCAAAGAAAGAAGATTGATAAAAAGGTCCTTTCCTGGATCGCTCACTCAGTTCTTCCTAGTATACCCTCCTCTTCACAGACTTTGTATTTTTCATTAAGGGGCTTATGTGTTTTAAAACCCATCTGGCAGAAGGGTCAAACTTACAGCAGACTGGTCACTAAATGGGGTCATTGTCAGTTCAGGTCTCCATCATTTCTTGCCAGGAGACTGCTGCAGAACTGCCTGGTCTTCCTGACATCCGGCCTTCTATTTCTAGCCCATCTGCCTCTCATCGCTACCTCAATCATCTTCCTAATTAAAACTTTTCTTTTTCTTTATCATTTCTCTCTCCCCTGCTGATAGACCTCTACCAGCCACCTTCCTCCTAAAGGACCAAGACCAAGCTCCTTGGCATGCCAGGCAGCCTGGTTGGAACCTACTGCTCTGCGATCTCCTTTTGCAGCTTCCCACTGCATTCCGGGCAAAATGAGCAAGCAGCTTTCAGGCCCCTGCCATGGGCTGCTCTTTCTGCCTTCTCTGCCTAATGAAATCTGACTCCTCTCTCAAGCTCTCCCAGCCCTCAGCCCTCCCTGTTCTGTGTTAATACCTACATTACAACACTTGCTACACTATCATAGCTTAACTGTTTTTGTATCTGCTTCCCCACTACTTTAGGAATCCTCACGGGCCAAGCCGTAGGCATCTCTCTATCCCTGGAGCTTAGCATAGTGCCTAGCTATTCAATACTTGCCGAGCAATTAACATCCAAAATTGTGAGCAACATTCATTTTCACTCCAGGGATATCTGAGGAAGAGAATACTCCCGAACCCTATTCCAGAGTCCCTTTCTCAGAATTAAACAAGCCAAAGGAGTACTGTAGAATCACTTTTTCTTTTAGTTTTTTGTATAATGAAATACATGTTATTTTGTTATACAAAAACTGATGAGATGTAATGTTCAAATCAAATAGGAACTATTTGTACACAGTCAATACCTCCTATATAATCAAAAGGATCCCTTTAGCATCTGCTGTCTTTCTTGACTCACTGTCAAGGTATAAAATGTAAGGACAGATGTAAAAATAAGCCTATTACACACTCTATGCTAGAGGGATGACAGTGAGGAATTCTGAGGGTTTTAGTTAAGACTGCGTGGGAGCTGTGGGTCTCTGTGCAGGTTCCGCTCCTCTGAGGAAGACAACCCCAGGGCAGGAAACAGGCCACCAGGCTGAAAACAAAGAGGGATATGGTTCTTTCAAGGATTCTTGAGGTAATTCCTTTCTCAGTCTCTCTCTCCTCACAGTACGTTCATCAGTTCACCGCTAATAGAAAAGAGAACCTCCGAAGCATTATAGGAAAGAGCAAGATGGGTGTATGGGTGTCATTTCTTCTAGGTGATACTTAACTGTTTCATTTTACGAGAAAACTTTAGGAGTGAGTTGAGACATTAAATCAGTTTTATATTTTGAATCCTCATTAACAGATATTGAGTCATTCATTAGAATGGTAACAATTCATTGCATTTTAAAAAGTGAATATCACACCTCTGACAATGAGACGCAGATATTAAGCGTGGCAGTGGAGAGGTTCTGTCAGAGCGGCAGGGGTGCGTTACAGACTGATGGGTTTTCACACACAGAGCAAGCTTATTTCTAGATGCCACTGAAGTGAGTGAATGGGTAAAGAGCCTGCCTCCGTGTACATTTCACACAGAGAAGGAAAGGAGGGGAATAAGAGTAGCAGGACCTGAGGCAAACCCAGTCAAGATTCTGCAAGGCTGCTCAGGAACTCAGAAGAGGAAAACAGAGAAAGTAGGATACAGGAAAATGGACTCTGGGCCCTGGCAGGAGGAAGAGAACTGGATATTGTACCAAAATCCCTGCCAACCCAGAGAAAAGGGTACACAGCTGCGTGGAGTGTAGACGCAGAAGAAAGGGAAGTGGGGCGACTTCTAAGCTGCATGCCAGGCTTTGAACTAATTCTTGACCTAATTTGCTAGAGAAGAAAATATACGTTATATAGAATTGACCTCCTTTTCCCTCAACAGACAGAATCCCTTTCAAGAAACTTAATGAATACAGTTTTGGCCATATTGTTCTTACCCTAACCAGGCAAGTTTTTTAAGCTTTTACTACCAACAAATTCTGTTTTCTTCTAATGCTTTCTATTTTCATAGACTTCAAAAATGCTAAGGTTTGCTCACAGTTTCAGTCAAAATGCTACCAAACTGTGTATTCTTTAAATAGGTGTGTGGGAAAACTTATATGGGATACAGTGAAACACACAAATGTCTTCAAAAATGCTTCCCTACTATACTGGGACATCTTCAGTGACATGCCTTAGTTATCTTTATGTCCCTGGACCAATATCTACATTGACTGAAATTTGAGGACTACATCTTATTGACAGAAAAGTCTTCCTTCCTCCTTAGGATTACAGGGCCTGAATTTCATCTCTCCTCCCTCCACTCCACCCAGCTTCCACATTTTCGCTGGCCCAGGGTTGAAAGGCTCCCTGGCAGATAATTTGAGAGGCCACTTTGTGAGAAAGTGAGCAAACTAAAGAAAAGATCATCTGCAGTCAAATGAGTCACAAGAACAAATGGTTCACATACATTCCAACTGGCTTGGGCACCCTCCCTCCCTCAAAACTCCATCCCCTTCTAATTTACTATTAATATATCTCTTATTTGTTTACTGTCTGTCTCTTCCCTAGGTAAGCTCTGTGAGGGCTGGAATTTCTGTCTACCTGGTTTACCGCTGAATCCTCGGGGATTGTTAGAACAGCTCCTGGCACAGAGTTGACACTCAATGCTGACAGAGTAAATTTATTTACCTGTATATCTTTGATCATGTCTCTTCCTCTCTACTACAATAGGTAGTTACTTTTTCAATGATAATTCATCAGGCTTTTTCAAAACTTGAAGTCAATATTGTGTATCATGAAGGAGGCCGGTTCTACTTTGAGTTTGCTGGAGGTGGGGAGATTTTTTCCCTTGAAGACTTACCATATACTGAGGACTTGATGCAAAGGAATCAAGTGTGGCTGTCAGTGCTGGGGGCAGGACACAGCCCAACTTGCTTCTTCCAGAAAGTTTTTGTTGCTCACCCTCTGGCTCACTTTGTGCTCACTATGTGATCTTATTCTTATTAGCTATGTGACTCCAGAGAAGTCACTTAACCTCTCAGTCCCTTAGGTTTCACAACTGCAAAATAAGGAAAATAACAATACTTATAGAGTGGTAAAAACATTGAATGAGAGTGTGTGTGTCTGTGTATAAGCACTTCGAACAGTACCTGGCATGTAGTAAACACTATGTGAATGTTATGATCATGGTTATGATTACTATGATGGTTATTAATATATTTAATTTATGGGCTTTTATTCTTATGTTACTTTGTAACAGACTTTATTTCATGCATATAGATTTAGTTTCTCCAACTAAATCTTAAGTACAAGGACTATGTAAAGTTTCCAGTTGCAGCCATTACTGCTTTCTGAACATAGTATTCATTCATTAACTCATTCAGCAAGTATTTATTGGGTTTGTACTTTGTGCCAGGCACATCATACTTTTTGAAGGAACTAAGAATCTCAAGAATAAAAATATAGCGTGAATGCCAAAACAGACACAAATATACACTCACACAGATGAGCAAAAACATTCATAGACCTATTACACAGAGATGCAGAGAGAAATAACCACATGTGTATGCCATGTGGGTATATTTATATGCTCATATGCAAGTACAAAGGTACGAATGGAGACCATAGAGAAGACTGACTCTCAAAATTTACTATTTCATATCCCACATGCATGAAAGCATAAGCTGTGGATTTTAAATGAGGAGCTAAGGCTACATAATATGGAATCAGGAAACAGACAAAAGTAGACAAATTTTTCATCCCCTCATGACTACCTCAGTTTTTAAAGATGGAAACTTGGTAACTTCAACATCTATGATTCCTTTACCCGACATTGTACTGGATAGCTCAGTAAATGTTTCATGTGCTTTGAATGGATTCATAAGAGTTGCATTGGCACTAAATGGGTAGGAAGAAAGAGAAGGCAAGAGGAAGACAGATTAGTGTTTGAGTAATATCTGGACTGTCAATACCATGCCTTGTCTGAACAAGGCAATGAGGAAACAAAATGCTTCTTATTCATCTATCCATCATCGACCCAACACATATATTGCTCAAGGTAGAAAGATAAAGACAATGTCCCTGACTCCAAGGAGGTCATAATCTAGCTTTTCCCTCTTTCTCCTGTTCTACCACCTACCCCATACCCTACCATGCCACCTGCTAACAAAGAACTGGGAGAAGAGCTGCTTGGAAAACCTGAGACACCTAAGAATGTGTACTTCTCATTATCATGAATTCTCTGGTAAGATTTTTTTTTGAAAAAGTGGGATGGGATGTCTTATGAAAAACACAAGCTAGACCAAGTTTCATAATGTCAGCCAATGATGACCCATCCCCAAGAGCAAGACACCCACATCCTCTGCCTTCTCATTGACAAAAGATTTGGTTACTACACGGGGCATTAGACAAATGCAGACCAAGCCTGAGGTTCGGAGTAAGCCATGTGTAGGACTATGGCTGCTTGGCAGGCGTTGCTACTCTTTGATCATTTCCAGACCCTCCCAAGGGGGAGATCTAAACCAAATGAATTTCCTCTTATCAGTTGCTCTTATGTCGCCAAAGCATCCCAGGAGACCTGAACATCTGTGTGACTAAAAGTGGTGCTGAGATTCCAATCCTGGGAAGCTGTTTCCTTTCCCTTTCTGGTCCTGAGGGGGAGCTGCCCTCCTATTTGCTGCTATCAAGTAATTTCAAAACATAGCCCCCATCAAATTACTTCCTTGTTCTAGAACTTATGGCTTCCTTATGCCAGTTACATTAATTCTAAACTTTTATGACTATTTCCTAAACCCCCCTCTGAAACGCAATCCCCACCTCACATGTCCCATCTTACTCTCCACCAAACCCCAATCCCAGTCTCCACTTCAGCTAAGCCAGCAGCTGTGCCCACTCTGACCTTGGTGTGCGCCCACCTGGGATCCCTCCGTATCCAAGCCCTGCCCCTTTCTTCTGGGAAACTTTGCCTCTCAAATAAACCTTTCTCTTCCATGAGTCTTTACACTAATTATCTAAATTATACCATTAGCCTCATTTTATACGGAGTCCATCTTCAACACTACAGCACAAACGGCTTCTGTAATACAACTTGATCAGAGTATGTGTGTATACACACAGATAATCTGCCCTGTCTCCAGGAGGCTGTAAACCCTATGAGCCCAGATCTCATCCCAGAAACACTGTTGGGTTCACAGGAGGCCCCATAGTTAAGAGTGAGATAACATACTCTTATCTGAGAATGATATCAAGCTCTTACCTGATGATAACACTCTTTTCCTCTTTGTATTAAGCTATATATTTTTTTTTCTGCTGCTCTTCCTCCTTCCATGGTGTTATCATTTATTCAACAACTATTAATTGAGCACCTCCTGTGTGTCTGAAAATAGGGAAATCACAGCAAACAAGACAGAGATGGTCCCTGCTTACTAGCTACTCAGAGTCTGCAGCTACAGCTAGACTATAGCTAGAAAAAGCAAGCACATTCCCTGAATGCAGGCAGCCATTCACTCTCCCTCTGTGGGAGTCCACCAAGAGATCAACTGAGCTACAGGGCAAGTACTAGGGCTCCACTATTTTGGAAGGCACTAAAGGGATATAAACAAAACCGCCACATACTAAGTTGATTATAAAGCGTCCTTCACTGGCTTCTACTAAGACTCTACTTAAAAAAAAAAAATCTTTTTTTCTTTTTAAGCCTCTGTTGCATTAGAATGGTTTTGAATTAGAAATTCAGATGTCACCTAGCCTGTTTCATTATTGGGTGCTGTTTGAAGTGTTTTATAGGACAGGATGATTTCTATTCACTTATATCTGTTCAGACAGATAGCCTCCACAAAATTAACTTCCAAAAATTAGTTTCTCATTTAAAAAAGGAGTAAAAATTAAGTTTACTAAAAAGTGATAATACATGTCACCAAATGTTTAGATAAATAATTTATAATTATAACATTCATTCATGAATACATTTATGGTGCTGTCATCATAGCAATTATGACACCAGTCAGTATGGCTAAAATAAAAGGTTTGTTTCATCATGTTAAACTGTCTGCAAGGCCCATTTACAAAATGGGATACTAGCCATTCATGATTAAATGTCTGGACTTCACATTAAGAGGATAAATGGTATATTGAGAAACTATCTCCTAGAAATATACTCCAAACTTTTAGCTATTTAAGTCCATAAAATCAAATCAACCACCCAACTAATCAAAAAATAAATTAAAATACAAAATATAAAAATAATTACTAAAAGTAAGTGCTTCAAATTTAGTTAAAATTTTAAAAAATCTTTTATCAAAGCTGAAATGGAAATTATGACTGTCAATAATGAAACTCCTTCAGCCTCAGGAATGCACTGTTATCAAAGTTCCTAAGCTTTCGGAGAAAGTAACATAATAATTGGAAAAGATCAGAAAATTCTTGGACTATTAAACTCCATTACTGAGTTTCAGCAGAAACAAAGTAAAGGAAAGACCCTTGTATAGTCACACATGGCAATCGTAGAAATAATCTATAAATCATGCATATTTTCATGGTAACAATGATGGCTCATGGCTTCCATAATCGGCAACCACTATAGTGACTGATCTCACATATTGGAGCAATTCTGCCATTCCATTCCTTACAAGTCAGGAATGATCTATACTAAATGTGATGGATCAGATATCCAAACACATGCCACACTTCATACTATGTAAAGTAAATGTAAACCACGGAGCTAATTAGGGCACAAATACCATTTAACTCTTCTACAGTTCCAATCATGTAAACAATTAGTACTCAAGATAATTACTATTGCAAGGGCACTTTCTGTATATGTAACATATTTACCCTGGTCCAAACCCAGTAACTTAATTGTTTTTAATGTAATTCACAATAAATACATTTTATAACATGATCTAGTACAAAAGTATCTATAAATATATATGTATGTACATACAACTGAAACCAAATTTTCACAAAACAATAGACTATACTATACTGTTTGTGATGTACTCCATTGTCTATTCAGGTCTAATCTAGAATCTTTAATTTAAAAAAGTTGGTCTGACCCACTGCATTGGTTTATTGACCTATTAATGGATGATGGTGCACAATTTACACTGCTCAAAGCAACCTAATTTGATTGTTTTGCCCTTTCTACAAATTCACATACTACTTAGATGTTTTTCCTCCTCATTTCAGTTGCTTTAAAGACAGTTTTTAATGAAATTAAAAAAATCTGGGTAGGCCTCAAATATTAGAGAGTGATGGGTGCCTATTTCTCCTTTGAGGTACCAGCACCTAGAATTGTAGGTTCTAGGCACATACTGGTACCTTGATAAATTTTGGTGGATTTCAGAATAAATAAAGGGGTATTTTTGATGTTTTTTTAGAGTCATAGCAAAGGGATAATACCTTTCACCTGAGAAAAACAAAGCCCACTGAAGGAGGCTTTGTAGCCAGGACTAGAAAGGTGAAGGTGAGTGTGGAATCAAGTCTCGGCTGCCAGCCCACTTGGACAGTCTCCAGGGACCCCTGCTGAATCCCTACATCAGAACTCAGCAGAAACCTGGGCTAGATCTCTATTTACCTGCGTGGGGTTAATGTCCAAAGAAGGTGGAGCCAACCCAGCAACGCTCTTCTCAATTCGTGTCACCAAAACCGACGAAAGCAAAGGCAAAGGTGGAAAACCTCAGAACACTGTAGCCCTGGGACGCTCCTAACGGACTTTGCAAGGCCTAGTATGCTGGGGCTGCAGCGAGAGGGCCGGGGACTCGCCCTGGAGCACGACCTGCATGGGGGACAGCGCCCCTCGGCTGCTGCCTGCCTATGCGGGGACAGAAACTCGGGACAAGGCCTGCGCGGGGGCAGAGACCCTCGGCCTCGGCCTGCTAGGGGACAGAAACTCGGGACAAGGCCTGCGTGGGGACAGAGACCCTTGGCCTCAGACTGCTAAGGGACAGAAACTTGGCACGGGGCCTGCGCAGAGACAGGGACCCTGGCCTCGTCCTGTGCGGCGCCTCCCTGGGCGGCGTGGTAGGGCCCACCCCGCACACCCCCGCACCTCTCTCCTGGTCCGAGGCCCAGGCCGCGTTCGTGGAGCAGGCCGGCAGCGCAGCGGTGCACCCTGGGACGCGGCTCGAGGCCAAGGGCAGCCCCAGCAGGCCCCCGAGCCGCTCGTGATGACGACAGCTTCTTGCACCGGTGCCCTTCCCGGGTCAGGCACTTTGCCTGGGCTACACTCATCTCAGGCGGCACGCTGACCTTGCGGCAAGGGCATCACTTCTGGCTCAGAGGGGCTGTTACTTACCCCAGCCACACAGGACATGGCACAACCGGGGTTCACTAGGTCTGTCATGATTCCAAACCCAGTGCCACTCACAATCTCTACAGAGGAGAGAATTCTGTAACTGGCCTACAGACTGCTGACAATTTCCAGGGTGAGGGATGGGAAGGGGAAGCTGTTCTAGAATAATTCTATAAACATCCATATAGTTTCTCAGCAGGCAAGTCCAGGTCTGCAGCAGTCTCTCATTACAAGGTTGAATTAACAGAGATTGATAAATAGAAGACAGATAAAATGCAATGAAAAACCTCTCTAGGAAAAGAGAGACAGAGAATTATTTTCTGAATATTTGATTAAAATACAAATCTACGAAAACCATGTACAGAGGAGATAGTATAGTGTAGTAGTTAGGAAAACAGGCCTTGGAGTCAGACAGCCCAGAATTTACACTCTGGATTTAAACTCTGACTTTAATTCACTAACTTTGGGATGTGTGGCCTAAGGCTTTTTAATAGCCCTTTAAAATGCTCATTTCCTCATGAGTAAAATGAGGATAATCATTCCTCCTTGCAGGGTGTCTTGAGGATTGAGAATGTCTATAAAGTATTTAGCACAATATCTGGTGAAATTAAGCACTCAGGAAACGATAGCTATTTTTACTATTTACAATGAGAGTACACAAAAATTTTAGAAAATATCTGATTTATGTTCTCAACAATAAGCAACTTAATTATTAAGTCTTAATAAGTCTTACTACGTCACCATGAAAGAAAAACAAAAAGGCATTAAGGAGAGCTCAGGATGAGATAAAAAGACAAGGAGTTGGGATATATGTTCATATTAATATGTGAATAGAGATGGCTGAAAGGAGACTGCAAGGAAGTGGAAAATAATAGATTTAAAACCTGCTCTGGAGGTGGTGATGAGTTGAGTTGACACTAGAGAAGATCAAATCAGGTATGAAGACGTAGAGTTCAGATATTCTCCTGGGACACTCAGGAGAAAGAACAGAGATGGAAGTGATAAGACATAAGCATGGAGATTAGAAAGCAGAAACTCAATCTACAAATACTGACTTAAAGAACTGTAAATGATAATACTATTGAAGGAAGACAAAATGACTTAGCAAAAAAATGTATGGGATGGTATATAAAAGACTCATTATATTCTGGGCAAGAATACTGACCAGATCTAGATTTAACCTCAGGAAATTTTTGTATTTCAAGGATAGGAAATTATTGTGGAAAGCACCCTTCAGAAAAGCACAGTTAAGTGAAAATAATCAAAAGGACCTAGTCTTTGCCTTCTCCTTAGCTTAGAACAGCTAAGGCCAGAAAACAATGTAGCAAAAGGGCAACTGTTTAAGAAAAATTGCGACACAAAAATTATTTCCAAATTGTCATTCAGGTTAACAAAAGGAATAGCAAACAAAAGACATACTCTGATATACAAAGTCTTAGAAAATATATTTCTCTTCCTAGAAAAGTTGCTGAGAACCATAAATAACCCAGCCATCCTTCCTGGAAACATTACCAAAGAAGGGAACCAAAATTAAAATTAGCTCATTAGACACATCATGAAATTGAGTTAAGACTAAATAAATATAGTGGTGATAACAAAATGGAGTGTAAAGTCAAAAATAAAATTTGAAGAGAATATAATGTAAAAATTTATTGCGAATAGCAATTTGGTTTATGAATTCAGATGAAATTAACAATGGCCAGAAAGGTAGACAGGGCAGGAAAAGGAAAGTGAACTAAATCTTGCATGTAATGGAATCTACACTTAAGGCGTAAGTCTTGGCTTTGATAACCAGCAAAAGGAATTTTCAAGCATATTTTCTGAAAAGCACAGAAAGATAATGATTTGTATAGTTTAAAACAGTAGGTATCTTTTCCAAATAACTACAACAGATGATAAATACAAATTACTAATGATCTATATGCAAACCAAAAGAAAATAAACACCAAAAAATAAAATAAAATAGCAAATATGTAATTTATGACAAGAAAAAACATTTAAAAGGTTAAACCTATATATATTTCAATAAAAAGGAAAAAGAGACAAAAGCTTTTTGATTGTATTTATGATATAAAATTCATTTATTATCTACGGCTTATAAATAATCAGACCAAAGAAATCACACCAAAAGGTTTAGATTAAAAGTCTCATAATATAGTGGAACCTCAAAGCCTGGCCTTGTATTATCCCAATGCACTTTTCTCTAGAGACTGCAGTGTTTTTTGTTTTTGTTTGTCACCAGCTGATTCACAACTCAAGTAGCAGAGCCAGGGTGGACAAGACAGACTGCATAAGAGTTCCAGCGTCATCTGTTCTACATATCACTACTCCAAATGGCATGCTGCTGTGTTTGTGAATCCAGCCTCCCTCGGTAAGTATGTCACCATTGACCTATAACAACTGGAATGACACATCTTCACTGGAGGTAGGACTTTGCCATCCTCCACAGCAGACTATTAAAGAACAAATAAGCAGTACTGCTTATTTATTTTTTTACAATGGTGTTAAAAGAAATGCCTCTCGTGGAATTCTGGTGGCTTCTTCTTTCTCCTTGCCAATCCATCCAGGAAGTGTAGAGCGTTCTATTTCCAAATCCCCAACGGAAGGTGTGCTGGATAGCTTTTTTGCTGTATAGACCTTTCAGAGACTTGGGCTATTTGTGATTACTCCCAAATGTTACTCTGATTCCATTATCAATTTGTAATAAAAGTCACCCGTATAGTGGGAAAGCTGTTGCCAGTTAAAAGTGATATACAATTAAGAGTGCATATGCCATATTCAAGCAAAGAATGCTACGTGACAACAAAAATGACATACTTGTCAACAATCTAGTGAGTTAGGGATACGTTTTCAATCTGAAAAAAATAGCAAAATCAGAAAAAAAATTAACACATTAACTGCCATGTGAGTTGTATTTAACTCACAATAGTTTTGAACCCAGGGCCTCATGAAGCATATGTAACTAGCACATCTCTTCACCTTGGGAGCCATGAGAACTATTTTTCAAGTTGCATATAACTTATGCACAGAAAACAATAAAAAGTAACACATTTTTCATTAAATTAGAAAGGATCATTTTGTTTTCAAAGTTTTTATACTATTTTCATGATAAAACACTGTGGCCCCAAGGAAATTTTTCTTTTTTTTCTGGTGTGGCAGTCAATGTGTTAAAAGACAATTTACAGAAAAACTGACAGTCGAAAACTCAATTCTGTTTTCCAGAAGTAAAGTATACTACTCTATTATGTTTTACACAAAACAAATAAACAAAAATACCCAGAGATTTGGAGATGGAAAATATACTCTCCCCTTCTTAGCAAGTAAAAAAAGTTTAGCTGTGGAGAAACCTGCCCTTCCTCATAATTTACTGAATAACAAAAACCAAAGTCATCAGCAGTTATAAATGTGCTTCTGTTGTGTTCACTTTGTGGGCTTCAAAGGGAGAAATGTGTCTGACAGGAGGTTTAAAGCAATTAGAAAACACACAGACATCCCAATCACCACCCCTAGAAAGTACTTTTAACGTAAACCCACGTTTTGACTGTACCTTTGAAGATTTAGTAGGTTCTTGTCTCAAACCAGACTTGCAAACACTTGAGCCTTTCTCCCTGGAAAGGAAATCATGTGCAGGTCACATTCCAGTTCTTAATGCTTCTAAATATCAGATAACCGTACTTTGAAAAAAAGTAAAAATCCTGAAAAGGAGAAACACAAGCAATTTAGGGTAAGTGCAAACATGTATTTCACTCAATGCAGTAAGTAAGTGGACTATAGTTTGGTCCAGCTACTTGGTCAAGTTCAGTAAACTGCAAACTTAGAAAGGGATCACTGTGTGCTTTTCCTGTATCTATATCTATACACACACACACACACACACACACACACACGCACGCATGCATACATACACTAGTGAGCTTTGCAATCAGTAGGGGATACATGGCATTAACTACAAAGGTTCTGATCTGAGTTCAGCTTACCTTCCTTGAAATAATCAGAAAAGCTTAGAATTGGTTTGCTAGTCTGATATATGACAATACAGTCAGAAAAGGTATTTTATCAATTCCAATTTTCAAATTGGTATTTTAATAAAGACAACTTTATGCTGTCATAAATGATAATCATGACTAATTAAAGTTTAAAATTTAGGCCAGGTTTCCAAACATCTGGGCAGCCCACGTCTGCCAAATGCAGCCCTAGTGGGTTGTGTTGAGGAAGAGATGGGAGGAACAGCAGCAAGTCAAGTCAGTGCCCCAGGAGATGCTTGTTGACTGGAACATCACCTTCAGTAGTCATGTTAAAATTATCTTTGACTTGGATGGCATTGTTTTCAGCCCATTTCAAAGGTGCCACCCAACATTCCCGTAGTATTTGTGTACAGAGAACACAAATTAAAAACAACTGTTCTGTGGTTTCTACCTCCTCCCATCCCTGCATATTCAGATCCAACTAAAATTGATCTCCCAGAAGTCACCAACAACTTCCTAGTGGTCAAACCATCCAGTGGCTTCTTCTCAGATCTCACCCTACTGTCCCTCTCACAGACACTAAGCTCCACATACATTTTCCTTCTCAAAGCCCTACCTGACCTCTCTTAGTTTCCTCATAGTATTTCTTCTTCTCCTGCCTCTCATTTCTTTCACTTTCTGCCTTCTTCTCTCCAGGCCTTGTCCCCACTTCTCTCTCTCCACAGTCAGGGCTATCATAACTTCCTCCATGATTTTCATAATTTCTGTACACAAACAAATCCCTTATTTGGTCTAACACTGTCCTAATTGTCAACAGAGGATTTTTAACTGTGCTCTACATCACCACGTGCTGAGGACAGTGCCTAAGGTCACTCGAATGAAAACGTAACTGTCTTCCTCACAAGACTTTCTACTTCCTTATTTTAGTGGAACAACAGGAGCAGCATCTCAGCCATGCCAGTGAAAAAAAGTCTCCTTATTTCAGGTTGATCCTGCCCTTCCTTTTAATTTTTTTTTCCAGTTATACTTGCACACATTATTTAAAGACTCAAAGTCTTTCAGTTCTAGAATCTTTTTCTTGCATTTCTTTAGTACTTTCTCTTTTCTAGTTCTTTTTTCTCTTTCTGGTACTTCTCTCACCTACTTTCCAATTTCTTTATCCTACTGCTATACTGCCTAGATCTCCTCAATTTAATTTTACTATAGTTTTCTCATGTTTTTCACTTTGGCTATATTAATTTATAAGGCTTCTTTTTCCCTTCTACCGAATATTTTTATCCAGTATTATCTATAATCTCTTATCTCTGAGGATATTCGTAGATTAACTTTCTCCTTGTCTAATCTGTTTCATGTTTTTGTTTCAGCCTCTGCCTTTCCCCAAATGCCTGATGATCCTTGGCTGTTCACTCACCTGTGAGAGTGGGGCACTTAAATGCCAGTTAGCTCTATGTACATGGTGATGTTTGCAAATGTGGGCTTCATAGTAGGCTAATTTGGCTGAGTAATTTCTTTGGTAAACCCCAATGTCAGTATCTTTAGATCTTTTCTCTTGGGTTTGTTAGATTCCTCAGAAAAGTCTCTTCTAGTCTCCCCTCCTGGAGTTAGAAGTGCTCTTGAGTATAGAGTTGGGGAGAAGGTTGGGGAGGATGGTAGTTTTCAGCATTCAGTGTGTAAATGTCTAAAGAATCCCACTTTCAGTGTGTTATTCTTATCCTCAGCTGTGTATGGTGCTCCCTAGTCCAAAGACTCTCTGTTTCACTCTGGGAAATAAACCTCTAATCTGCCAGGGTAGAGGAGGGAGCAGTAGTTAGCTTACATGGATTGGGGCAGGGGATCTAGAGGTAATTGTTTCTTGAATAGACTTTCCACCAACCATCCCTTGGTACAGTGTGGGACTCAATACTGCAACCTCCTGAGCATTCTGGGGAATCCACCTTGCACCTCAGGAGGCTTCTCAGCTTTCCCTCCACCAGGTAAGAAGTTAACTCTTCCTGGGTCTGCTCAGTCAGTTATCACTCATCTACATACCTTTGAGCTCCCAAAATAGTGTTTTGTTGATTCTGATTTTGGCCCCTTCACTGTTGTGTTAGTGGGTGTCTGAAGCGGGAGAAACCTGATGTGGGAATCTAGCCAGAAGGCCTGGATCCCCCCTTCCCATTCCTGATGCCCTTGCCTTCAGTAGGACTTCTGCAACAGAATTGTTCCAGTCTTTCTGCTTGTCCATCTAGCCGATACATTGCTACTGACGTACTCTCTTCAAACACAAAAGCAGTCATTTACTCAAAAATTGCATCAGCTCTCCACTGCCTATAGAATAGTCAATGTTCCCTAGCACAGTACCCCTGAATGATCTGACCCCAATATACTTTTCTAGTGTGACATGTCACACAAACCCCACACATAATCAAAGCTGCAACAATTTTAGTTTTAATAGTGTACATCCATCACATTCTGTCTTGAAGACAGGGAATAAATTAAGAAGGGGAGTATGAGAGGCTATTGGAACCCGACTACCTGAATTTATTCCCTCAGCTCTGCCTCTTTACCAGCTGGGTAATCTTGGGAAAGTTACTTCATCTCCACATCTGTAAAACAGGAATCATAATAGTATCTACCTTCTAACATTACTGTAAGGATTAGAAGAGCACTTACAACAGTGGCTGGCATATAGGAAGTGCAATGTAAGTGTTAATGATTATAATTCTCTGTACATCTGTTTCCCCCAGTGGATTATCAAGTCCTTGGAGAGGGATCTCTTCTCATTTATTTAACATTTGTGGTGTGTCTATGACAGATAGAATGCTATCCACTGGGGACAATGTAAAAAGAGGTTGGCAAATGGGAAGGCTGCTGACTAATGATTCAAATATATGACAAATGCTACAATTACAGGAAAGAGCCAAGTGCAAAGAATACAGAGCATGTAAAATCTAATGGTGCAGCACAGATGGGGGAAGGCTTCAGAGCTCACGCTTAGGATGGGGCTGGAGGAATGATTAGGTAAGGGAAAGGGTTGTGCTGCTAAGAACAGGGGATAGGGGAGAACCACAGGTGAGGCTGGAGAAGCAGGTTGGGGCTAATTACACAAGATCCTGCATAACCTGTTCAGGCTACACTTTACTGTTCAACCAGTGTTTGTCAATCTTACCATCTGGGTGTGCCATAAAGAATTCTGAGTAAAAAGTAATGTTACTAATAATAGCTGAAATGCAGCTACTTGATATTTTAAAAATAAATTAGAACGCACTCCCAAATAACATTGAACAAAAGAATACATAATCTATGACTCCATTTATATAAAAGACAATGCCAGGCAAAGATAATCTCTGTTGTCTCAATCCAGGATAATTACCTTTAGGGGTGGACAGTGGCTGAATAGGGATCCAAGCGGAACTTGTGACATGCATGTTGTTTCTTGAGCTAGGGTGCTGGCTCCACATGTGTGCTGCGAAAATTCAACAAGCCGGATACTTACATGGGCATTTTTATGTATCTTTTATGCTTTAAGTTAAAACAAATAAATTAGATTCATGACAGTGTGCACACTTGGAGTTCCATATGCCTTTACTGGGAGAAGGGGTGGGATCAGAGACTGCTTTCAGGGGTACACTGGGAACTCACTGTGCAAATTATCACAGTTTCATGTTCCTTTGTGGCCTAACTCAGAACAGCTCTTGGATGCTATGGAAGGCCAAGGAGAGTTACCAGACAGCCAAGGATCATCTTTAGCAACAGTGGGTGAGTGATGAATTGATTTACACTCAAGAGTCAGTTATATAGGTAGAGATTCTGAAATACTAACACTTAGCATACCTGTAAGATTGCTTTTCCCTCATTTTACATATAACAATGGGCTGATGGGTCCTTTTTAACCTTATAAACACAAATAAAAAACACATCTGCATGAGTTAAAATGCATTCAACATTTACATACCCTTAGGAACAGTCATTTTTTTTTCTCAAAAAGTTATTTTCATTAAAAACTAGTCATGCATCATTTGACAGGGACATGTTCGGAGAAGTGCATTGTTAGGCAATTTCATTGTTGTGCTAACATCATGGAGTACTTAACAAACTTAGACAGCATAGCCTACTATACACCTAGGCTATATATGGTATGGCCCAGGGGTAGGGAACTTTTTCATGTTGGAAAGCTGCAATAATTTAGCTATAACCAAATAAAGCCACATTCAAGAAGCTTCAATTAGATATACTTAAAAATGTACATTATTTTGTAAAAATCTAACTACTGTGTATTTAATAATTTCAAAAAATGAAAACTATTTGTTAATTTTAAAGTTAACTAACCTTTTAATGACTGTTATATCTGGTTTTTGTTGGAAAGCATTTGAATATTTTGTTGCAACATGGAGGTCCACAGTTTCAGTTGATCCTCTAGATAGGTATCAGTCATTTGTGACCTTAAGGGTGTCTTGATTTGGGTTAGGTAGGAGAATGTAGATTCACAGCAATAAGTGGTTGAAAAGAAAGGATTTGGGGGGCATGTTGCCAAAGGTGTGGGTATTCTACAGCATTTTTCCATTTTTCAATTGGACCTTAAGTCTTAACGTCAAACAATGACTTTAAAATGTCATTTACTGAGAGCTCAATCTATTCCACCTGTAGTTCTTTAGATGCCTTGATGGTATCAACTAAGTGAGGCTGAAATCCTAATTTGAGTATGACGTCATTATTTTCAAAGTCAGTGAAGCTTTCATTGTATTCTCCAATTAATTGTTCTGTAACAGCTGTGTATTCTTCAAATGATTTGCATATATCCTCTTGCTCATCAATGCCTTTTGCTAACTGGGGAAAATGTTCATCTGAAATTTCCTTTTGAAGAAGTGTTTTGAAAAAAGATAGCTTTCTTCAAAATGCTTGGATTTTTTGCCACATATCGCATAGACTTAGTTTTACCTTGCAAAGAAATATTCAAGTCGTTTTGATTTGACATATCCCACAGAAATGCTGCATTCTTATAGAAATCTTCTTTCAATAATTCACATTGCTGATTCTGTTCTTCATAAAATGTAACCATCTGTTCTCGCAGAGATAAAATTTTGGCTAACACCTGTCCACTTGATAGCCAACACACTTTAGAGTGAATAGGGCAAATCCACACTGAGTATCTCACCATTCGACTTTAGCATGTTACAAAACTGACAATGCCACCTTACATTTGCAGAAATATACTTATAACTTGTTGCAAAGTGTCACTGAAAGTAGTAGCTTTAGCACAGAGATTTTGCTGACGCAAGATACAATGAAAAGAAATGAGAGCATCTGGATCTGTTAATAGTTTTTTTATCTGGGCATAAGCCCTTCTTGTCTTCCTGTCATGGAAGGTACACTGTCTGTACATGCACTCACTGAATTTACCAAATTCAGTTCAACTTCACATTTATCTTGAAAGTTGTTGAAGATATCTATTCCTCATGTTCTGTTCCCAAGAGTGCCCAAAGTGAGTAACTCTATCTAGCAAAGAAAATCTTGTGTTACGACCCAAATGAAGCATAATACCTGTGTTGGGTCAGCAGTATCAGTTGATTCATCCAAAGCAATCCAATGATACACATTTTTCTTTTGAAGCATTGCATGAAGTTGTTCTGTTACGTTGAAGGATAATTCATGCTGCTGATCAGTTATGGTTTTCTTTGAAAGAGGCAGTTGCTCATACTTTGAAATATTATCAGGGTTTAAGCATCCTACAACTTCGACAATGCATTCTTTCACAATTTCTACATCACTGAATGGCATCCCTTTTCCCCCTAATATACGTAATATAAGCTACTTTATAAGTTGCTTCAGCCGCATTATTTCCAGGTCTTATTGCTGCTTGAAAGAATTGTGTTTGCTTTTGCTTTACATCTTTTAATTTCTGCAATACAAACTTTCATACCTCTCCCTCTAATTTAAAATATTTATGGTCCTTATCAGTGCTATAATGTTGATGAGCATTGAACTTCTTTAACGTTGATATTGCAGTATCACAAAGCAAGCAAATCATCTTATCTTTAGCAGAAACAAGATAATATTACAATTCCCAATCCTCATTAAAAAATCTGTTTTCTTCCTTCAGCGTTCTATTGGTCTTCTTTGACATGATGGGCTGTTAGGCAGATAATTAAGAAATACTGTGGAGCTGTGCAACTATTCACAAATTCCACTTCAAACAAACACAGTGCACCGTTGTCAAAAGCTGGCATACGTGACCCCCATAAACTCTCACCAACCAGACTCATGTGGTAGTGGTGCCAGTCAGGTGGGGGAAGTTAGAATTCAATTGTGAGTGTAGTAGCCATCATTTAGCCCTTACGGCTTACTGAAGTTCTAATTGTGCCAGTCAATCTGGGAGGATTATTTCATTGAAACTTATTTTATTCTTTGGTATTTTAAATCTGTTCATTTTAAAAATAAAATAAAAATATAAAAGATGAACAAAAATATATTCCTAAAAATAAAAGGACTTATTCCATAAAATTTGTATTCAGCCAAAAGGCCGCACTTAAGGACCTAGAGGGCCACATGTGGCCTTAAGGCCACAGGTTCCCCACACCCTGGTATGGCCTATTGCTCCAAAACTACATTACAGCATGTTACTGTACTCAGTACTAAAGGTAACTGTAACACAATGGTAAGTATTTGTGTATCTAAACATATCTAATACCAGAAAAGGTATGGTATTATAATCTTATGGTACTACTGTGGTATATGTGGTCCACCATTGACCAAAATGTCCTTATGCAGTACATGACTATATGCACCTAGCTAAAAAGAGTACAAAAAAGATATGAGAAGTCAAGACTAATTTGGACTTGTCTCCCAAGGAAACCATTATGACTTTCTTATATATTCTTATTTTATAAATAAAAGCATACATAAATATATGAATATGTGTGTGTTACTCCTGCCCTGCTTCTTTTCCTAAATAATTGGTAGCCCTGTATATTTACTTGCTTTTTACTGGAGGTTCTTCATATCCAGAAACATGAATACAACTTGTTCTTTTCATAGGTATATAGCATTCCACTGAGTATATAAATTCTAACTTAACCACATATTCCTAGCCTTTTATTTTTACAAATAATCTGGCATTGAACATCCTTGAACACACATTCTTTGATGTGTTTTTTAAATGAGAAAGTGCCTCAATGCATATCCTTACCAACAGTATGGTAAGTGCAAATTTTTTGACCTTTGCATTTCTATTTGGTTAACATTGGTTATCTCATTGTTATTTTAATTAGCAATCCTCTATTCAGTTACACTGATTTTTCTACTTCTACTTGAGTATTAAACTGTTTTGATTAACATAGTCTTAAAATATACTTTAATGTCTGGCAGGTTTAGTCTTCCTTGTATTTCAATACAAAAGGATCATTTACAGAAAATATTAAGGATATTTTAGATTGCTTTAATGACAGACCAGCACAATACAGGTGCTACTCACATTACACAAACCCAATAAACATAGAAAAAATTGAATTTAGTGCTTCCCCTCAAAAAGATAGAATTACTCATATCACAATTTTAAACAGGAAAATTAGTGATTAAAATTTTTTTAAAATGAATTATGTCCACAGAATAGACCATGTATAATCACTTCTCAAAAAACCAGCTAAGATCTTACGTTTTTTACATAGCACCTTATTAAATACCTCAGAGGTAAATAATAACTGTACTGGGTGACTGTCTCCCCCAAATTCAAGTCCATTCAGAACTTGTGAATGTGACCTTACTTAGAAATAGGTTCTTTGCAGATGTGATCAAGATGAGGTCATCGTGGACTAGGGTGGGCCCTAATCCAACTGGTATCCTTATAAGAGGGAAATCGGACACACATGCACACAGGGAAAAGACCACGAGGCAGAAACTGGAATGATACAGTCACACAACAAAGAACACTAATGATTGCTGGCAGCCACCAGAAGCTAGAAAGAGGCAGGGATGGATTCTTCTCCAGATCCTTGAGAACCTGACCCTGTTGACACCGCGGTTTTGGACTTCTAGCCTCCAGGACAGTGAGAGAATAAATTTCAGGTGTTTGAAGCTGATGAGTATGTGGCAAATTGTTACAACACCCCTAGGAAACTAATATAATAATCAACTCAAATTTTGTGTAAATTTGAAATGCCATAAATTTTGAGTGGTATACAAACTATATCAAGTGACTTGTCATTTGATGTATCTTTTCCAGTCACTAGGCTGCTTCCAATACGGCAAAAAGAACTTTACTTAGAAAATTTTTTTGTGGTGATTTTTTTTTTTATGCTATTATCTCATTGAGGCGCAACTGATTTCCTTAATTTTATACTAAGGAAAAAAAATTCCTAGACATAATATGCCACTATTTTACAAAGGGCTCATACTTTTATTACATACTGCCTCTACATATTTTAACAATTTCAAAAGTGCAGTTGGATTATATGGGAAAAGATTTTTCTTCTGTAAACGGTAAATGGCAACTTGTAGCTCTTTGAAGCATTTTACTGTTCTATAAGCTATTCCCACTTCCGAGACAATATTATTTGGGGCTACTTCACAATTAACAGAGAAGGGAATATTAAAATATTTTGGAACCAGAGGCCTTGATTGAGGATCTAGACTAAGTTCTTTTATATCCCTACTTGTCTCAGCTGCATCCTGAATTTTCTTAATAGCTTCTTGGTGTAAAGATGTCTGTTTACTGTTAGCTGAACACCGGTTTGTGGAGTCCACTTCAGAATCATCAGAGCTGTCATAATCTACCAGACTTTGGGAAGCCTGGGGAGAAGACAGACTATGAACCTGCACGATGTGGGCCTCCTTGGACATCACAACCTGGCTCCGTGGTTCAGAAGAAGCATCAGAAGCCCAGGAGATCCAAGCACAAGCATTTACGTGACTATCAAGAACAGTCAAGTGATGAGGTATTGTTTGGTTGGTGCTTCTGTCTTGGACAAGTGAGTCACAACCACAAATATTTACATCATATTTAGATTCAGTTGCATCAAAGTACTTGCAAATGGTAAAAAAATTATCCCAGTCTTTTTTCAGTAATTTTAAATATCTAACAAAATATTCAAGAAAACAGGTTTCTGATGAAATCAAAAAGTCAAGAAGAACTGTAGAATCAAAACTTATATTTTTTAAGAAGTATAAGAAAATACAATGAGGATTATAGCCATTTTCATGTGTGTGGTCCTTACACATTTCTTTTTCTTGGGTCAAGCTTTCAGTTGCTTCACATTCTCTAAAAATGAAGACAATGGAGAACTCAGATTAATGACTTTTTATAAAAATAACAGTCTTAACATATAATTCATATACCATAAATTCACCTATCAGATTACTTTTTAATCTATGTATTACCTTAAAAGAAAAAAATTTAGAAACTCATTCCTTTCCCTATAAACTCTAAATAAATCTTACTCAGTAAAAGAAAGTCCACTGACTTTGGCAGTTCTAGTTTTTGTCCGCCCAATAAAAGTCCTCTGTCATCCTTTCTCCGACATCACCATTCCTCATTCTTACCGGTAAGCAATTCCATGTGGTGAGATGGGGCTGACTAAACCTTCTTCCGCACTCTCTTCAACAAGAGTGGGCATATGACCCGGACTGACCAGAGGATCCCATGCTCCTGGCCACAATAACTGGTTATGATAAGACTCTGTGACCCAAGCAGGCAATCAGATCCCCCCCACTGGGACTTTTGCTGGTGGTATGAAAGATTATAACTATAAGGCTAATGTAAGCCTTAACCTGCTGGTGGCCATGCCTGGGAATGAATTCAGAGCTGTGAGATAAAGAGAAATAGTTAATGACGTGATTTGAGTCTCTGTACATACATAAACTAGTTTGAGTTGGCTTCTATCATTCACAACCAAAAAATCTTAACTAGTACAACTACATCTGAAAAAAATACGCCATGAGTACATGCCTCTCTGGACACAATGAACTGAAGTTAAGAAAGTGAGAAATTCACACATAAAGAAAATTCAAATGTTTCTATTTCCTCAGGAGTAAGAAGCCAACTTTGAGTACAATTAAGATAAACCCTTATAGGCATGTGTGTGTTTCAGACTGAATTTGTATTTGACTGTTTTTGAACCTAATTCAAATCACATGCAGGAGTTTTGTGTTCCTGATTAGAACCTTTTGAAAATTGGCCCCAAACACTTAAGGGTCTACAAGCAGCCATTGCCAGCAGTGTCATAATATAAGTACTGGCAGCACAATACTGCACTGCGGATCATTAGTAAGAAATCTCTTTCTCCCAGGCCAAGAAAGAAATGGAAATAAAGCAAATACTTTAGGATTTTAATAAAGCAGAAGCAGAAATAGTGGAAAAGGTCATCAGTTATTAACTTCATAACCAATTATAGATATTTGCCACAAGAAGATATTACCCCAAGTACAGCTGTTTTAATAAAGCAGAAACAGAATCAGTATAAACGTCATCAGTAATATAACTTCATAACTAATTTCAGATATTTGCCTCAAGAAGGCGTCAGACCAAACTCCACTATATTAAAATGAAAATTCAGAACAGTTCCTTTGATTATTTACACGTTTGTACTCACCTTTACAAGGCAAAAATCATCTTACTAAAGCTTAATACAAAAAAGCAAGTCTTAGACATGAAAAGAGGTCTTAAACATCAATTAGGATTCAGAAGTGTACTAACTTACTGGAGGCTAAACTAGAATCCATATTTTCAGATCCCAGGTTAGTTCTACTAATCCAGATCTGTCCAGCCAGCCAAGTTTTCTTCTTTTTAAAGACAGGATCTTGCCCTGTCACCTGGGCTGGAACACGATGGTACAATCATAGCTCATTGCAGCCTCAAATTCCTGGGCTCAAGTGATCCTCCCACCGTAGCCTACTGAGTCTCTGGGACTGCAGGACTATAGGCACGGTGCACAGCCTAAGTTCTCACAGTAACACAAATGTAATCTTCTTTCCATGTAAGTCAGGGTTAAAGAAAGAAAGAAATTGGAACTTATGAGGAAAGCACAGGATGTTTTCCCCCAAACAATGCAAAGTAAATAATATGCCCAGCACATTTTCAGAAATGTTTTCTGCTTTCCTGACTTGTATGCAGTTCAACAATGATTTTAAAATATACTAACCTGGTCAATGTTAGGTAGATGCTCACCGATGCTTTAGCAGCCTCCAGCATGTCATCATCTTGTTCTATGAAGACCTTAGACAGCCATTCACATGGATTGTATAACTGCAGAGAGGGCTGAAGGTGCAGCTTTAGGAAGGTCAGTAACTCAGACATGAACCTCTGTAAGTCAACTTCAAAGAATATATAAAGTGTAGGCAACAGTTCATGAATATATTAATAATCTCTTGCCTATACATAAGTCCATAGTGTCTAAAATACCTTAAAATACATTATCATAATTTATACTTTCAAAAAGTCCCTTGAGTTAGGAATTATCTCTATTTTGCAAATGATGAAAGTGAGGCTCAGGGGAAAAAATTGACTCATCCAAGAGCACACATTTAAAATGTACAACCAGATGATCTATTTGCCACAACTGCCAAATAACTGTCTCTTAGAAATGAAGAGACATGATTTCTTGCTTAAAGCATACAAATAAATGAGTAGACAATAGAGATCACTTCATTTGGATGCCACAGCTATGTTACTACAGGCAACAATGCAATCAAGCAAAAATAATTTTACCTTCAAAATAACAGAAAAATATACTTTTTTTGTTTAGAGTATACAAAGTACTATTCTTAAGCACAGAAATCAAAAAGGTTTTGGGGAGTTTTAACTGCAATTTAAAACTGAATTATCTAACAGATGCCACCTGGTGTTGTAAATTATAACTGCACAGAATAACTAACGTATAATTATTAAATGCTAAATGACATCCAAAGCAATTCAGGGAAATCACTACTTATGATCCATACTTTTCATTGGCTCTGTATGTTGCTTGTTTAGAGATGTTCTCTACTCATTCTTCTTAAGTGAAATGGAGAACATGTCTTCCCCAATATCAAAACTGAAAGTCATACTTTATGTGGCTTTCTTTGAACTCATTAACATCCTGGAAATTATATGCAACAGTTTGTCAATATAAATTTTCATACATTAGTTTCAATTTAATTTCTAATCATCAATAATCTACATTAGTAGGAATACTAGTTTTATAAAGGATAATATGAATACTACATATTTGAATATGAACAGACATCTATTACTTACTTTGAGATGACTCAACAGCAACTTTTTTTTAAACCTAAATCATTTATTATGCTTTGAGTTTAGTCCACAAAAAGCTGACATGTTTCTTAAGGTAATTCCAGTTCCTTTTTGGAAGAAAATTTAATAAATTATAACTAGGATAACATATAGCTTAAATTAGTGGAATTTATACTAGTCCTAAGATTTGATAATTATGAATTATTGTACTAAAGTAAATAGTTATATGTTACTTTGCATAAAAAAGGGGTTTGGAGAATTACCTTTCATTTCATTTGCTGAGGTGCAATTTTGAAACTTGATTTCTAAGGCTTTCATTATAACTAAGCTCACTGCTCTAAATATCACATGATCTGGACCAGAGATATGTTCACATCCAGGCTGAATTTCATCACCTCCAAAGAAGGAAGGTTTTCCATGAACAGACAATGTCTTCAACCACCCCAAATTCACAGCTTGCAAAACCGCATTAGCTAAAGCCAACATGTCCATTTTTAAATGACAGTCTGACGGCATTAAGGCAGGCAGAGATCCACGAAAGAGGTCTTCGCCCACTTTATGGAGAAGGCACTTTTTGATAAATATGATAACCTTCCTTTTGACAAAAGCCTGAACGGGCCAGGTAATAACTTGTAGCACACAAGATGGTTTCAAAAATAAAATCCTTTGGCAAGTGAAATATAACTTCAGGTAGATTCTGGAGGCCACGAGAAGCTCAAGCAATTCCAGAAAACACATCAAGCTGTTTATTATTTTAGAAGTATCTTGGCAGTTTTCAAAATGCTGAGAAAATAAGGAATTGTAAAATACTTCAAAAATAGTTTCAAAAGGAATCAGGAACTGCTTTAGAATTTCTGCAATTATAAAAATAGTAATTATAAATAACAGGAAAAATGAAGGCTTCTTAAAACACAATTTTACAATTCGTTCTAAATATCACTTTATAAGATGAAAAAATAGATTTGTAATGTTCTTTGTAATGTTCACCTCTGACATTAACAAATGAGGATACGCAGATTAACAGTTAATAATCACAGTTAAAATTCGTTTTACAAATATCAACAGCAGCGAACTATGCAAGAAATATATAATAATGAAAAGCTTTTATTTTTTTCCTTTTACTGTTTTTCTTTTATAAAAGATTATCCTCAACAAAGAAATATAGGAAGAGAATCAGTTTTTCATACTTTAAGAATGATCATATATTTTAAAATAAATTTTATTCTTCATTATAAACATAATGATCCTGGGAGAGACGACAACAGTTTATGGGTCAATGTAATCTATACCTGCTTTTTGTGAACATGTATCTTTGAAGATTTCTTTTATTACAGCTGTATGAGTCCAGAGGCAGTATATTACTTTATCACTCTCAGAGTATTCAGAAAGATTTTTTTGGCAAAAAGTAATCCAGGAATTACTTAATGTTATCTACAAGAAAGAAAATAAAAAAGATAGTAGTTATGATACCATATTTTCTTTATAATTACAAATTACCTGTTATATACACAACTATATACAACATTGTTTACTCATTTGCCAAAAAAAGTATAATACATGGTAAAACAAGAAGGCACAGAGATATTCTAACATTTTTAAGTCAAGAAACCTAATATGCCACAGAAATAAAAGATCAAAAGGAAACATGAAAATATTAGCAGTGTTACCTCTTTGTGGTGGATTGATGTGTACTTTTCACTCTGTTCTTTATGTTTTGTCTCACATTCCAAGTTTTCTACTATGAATATCAGTTTTTTATATTCAGAAAAATGTTATTTTAAGAAAGTGATTATAGTTGGATAATAAGCAGATGCTTAGATTTATTAACCAATTCAAAGATAGGAGAAAAACCTGATTCTGAATTTGTTTGCATCGTTTTTCATTATGCTGAGGACTATTCTCAGAGTTTATATTAAACCTGTGAAAATGGGCTTGTTCTCAAGTAGAGGTTCCTAAACCTTTTTCTGGGGAGAGGTCTACCTAATCCTTTGAGAATCTGAAGAAAGCAATGTACTCTCTGATGTGATACCCACCTCTCATGGTAAGAATCTGATTTATTATGATTTACAGTATATTTAAGACTAATCTTAAATTTTTGTAATTTACATATGTTACTATGTGAGGAAACATTTTATTAATACAAATATTTGAAGGGTAAAATCAAATGACAAAGAACAATTTTAAAGAAACTGTAAGAGAAATAATAATATAATTTGATTACTTATCTTACCTTTTCTTTCAATTGGAAATACAGAAGCAATGCAAGGCACTTTGCAGCCATGTGAGATAACAATTTATCCAAATTTTGGAACATAAAGATCTACAGGACAACAAATACATTTAAACATTATGAATGGTTTTAAAACTTTTATTTCAAATACCTAGTCTTTTAAATAAAAAACCAACAAATGTCTTACTAATTTAGTATCGACTTCAGCTGATTCTAAAAGAATTTTAATTATATCTCTGTATTTCTCCTTTGCGTGGAACTCAGTTTTGACAGACAATATCCTGGTTATCATCACTTCCATCACTGTTAACTGAAGGAGTATTACTTCTCTGGCATCATTCATCTGAGAGGTGCTCTTCAAACGCACAGGTGCTACAGAAATGGGAGCCACCTTGACAGAGGATAGCTGATGCTTGTCCTGGATGCCAAACGTGTCCGTCCATTCTAAGGAGGTGGTTGTAGAGCAATCTTGATCTGAAAATGCTGGGTTGAGATAAAAGATGTAATAATGGCTGTCATTTTCAAGTGTAGCTCCAACAAGTACCTTCTTATATAATTGTTCTAAAACTTCATAGAAAGCTTTCATTTTGATTTCCAAAATGTATCTTTAAGAAGGCTGACAAGTCCAAGTTGTAAATATTAAATCTTAGAAGTGCAATGAATCTCCAAGATGTTTCTTCAGTGAAACCTAAAATAGGAAAAGTAATTTAAAAATTCCAAGTGCTATATACTTATTACAAGAGAAAGGCAACTGTTTCCACTTAATAACTGGTTCTCAAGTTAAAGGAAATGCTGACTGCTTAATTTCTAAAATGGAAAATTGTAATAAGAACATTATTTTAAGACCATAACAATGAAATGTATGCTTTCCATATAGATTTTAGAACACAAAATTATTTTTAGTTTTATCCCAGCAGAAACTTGAACTTTCCTTTAACATTTTTCAATGGGCTGTCAGGGTTTCTCAAGTTTGGCATTATTAACATTCGGAGCCAGATAACTTAGTAGTGGGGGAGCTGTCTCGTGTACTTTAGAATGTTTAGCAGCATTCCTGACCTCTATACCCGCTAGAGGCCCAAAGCATTCCCCTCCTCACCTGCCAGATTTTGACAATCAAAAATGTCTATATACACTGTCAAATATCCCCTGCAGGACAAAGTTGCTCCAGTCGAGAACCCCTGGGCTAACTCAAAATTCATCATGAACCTTCAATTCTAATTTATAGATAAAACCCTAAAGTTAGATTGCAATACGGTCAAACTATATTATGGCTATTGCTGATTAAAGTCCAACTTAAAAATTATATGATAATGGTTATCACCTATAACATTAAATTAAAATTTAAAAAACACCTTCCAAGAAAAAGATAAGATGTTAAGCAAAAACAATCCAAACATGCGCAACTATACTTGTAGCTGGATGCAAATTTAGATATTCTGGTTGTCCTAGACACCTCTCTTATGATGAAGACCAAGAAGGATGGGGCAAAGGGAAAGGACATTTAGGGTCATACTTGGCTTTTAAAGCAGAGTATATGGGTAATCAATGGAGGGATCAGTATCAGAAGCAGTGTGTAGTTACTATAAAGGGAGTACAGCAAGGAAAAAGTTAAGACTTGGCCTAAGCAAAAAAGAGTACTGAATTAGGTGACCTTGGGGAGGAGAGAGGCTTTGCTCCTTTCATTGTCTTTGGGCTATTTTTCACCTGTAAACTGTAGATAACAGATGGCAATGCAAATAATTCTTGTCTACAAATATGCGAATAATTGTCTGGTGGACAGGCACCCCTCCCCCAGTGGGGAAAGCCAATTTTGCCTCCATTTGTAAATTCATTTTAACATTCTTCCACTCCATATAGGATTCACGGTTTTCTCACTGCTCCTTTAAACGGGTTGTGACTGGCTCCTTTATTAATTACTGAGCTAAATAAAATCTTTGTACATGGTCATTTTAGACTCGTCATGATTTTATCCTCTTGAAATCTGCCCTTAACAAACCACACAGACTTCTCTTCCCCAGCCAATTTATAAATGCCCTTCCTTCCTCACAGGAAAAGGCTTCAGAGGCTGTTACTTATACTGGGTCTCACTTCTACAGTATGTCCCTCTAACTTAGCCTTGGTCTTTAACCTCTGACTTCTTCCCCTTATGTAGCTTCTAAGGATTTCAATTGTTGTTTACCCCACAAGACAAAGCTGCCCTGTTTTAGTCCTTTAGTGGAGAAATAAATATTAAGAAATCTATATATTTTAATTTAAAGTTAAGAATGAAACTTTTGACAAATTTAATCTAAACCCTATTTTCAAACTGTGGTGTACCTACTACTTGATTTATTAACATAAACATTGGTAACCTTGTTCCATCTGACAGTGTTACACTTTAACTGAGCCCTGTGCTTCCAGAAAGCAGGCATAGTTAAGAAGCAGTGTACCCTTTTTTATTTCAAGAAAGGGCTAAGCAGAAAGGACCAACTTAATGTCATCATTCCCAGAGAGGATCTACTCCTACCCTTCCTCAATGACTCCCTTGTTTTATAAAACCCTACTTTTTCTCTCTCTTTGAGAGGTCTCCCACTAGTGAACATTCTCTCTCTTGCAATAGCCTGGATAAAATCATCTCCTTAACTGTCTGCTGATCTGTCACACATCAGAAATTAGTCTTCATGTTCTACTTCAAAGTCTCATTCCACTGTACTTATTTTACTTTATATTTTAGTTATAACATTTCTTCTGAAAAAAAAATTTCTGACACTTTAAAATAGGATATTTTAGGTTTTAACTAATATCATATGCTCAACTCTATTTATTAAAAATTACAGCAACAAATAAATTATTTTTATTTCAATGCTATAGCAATAAAAATACTTCCAATAATATTCCTATGGGTCATTAAGTCCTTAAATTTTTACCACAAATGAAAATGAAATTGCTACTTGACCATTTTCAACCTACAAAACGGGCAATTTCATATGGTTTGATCATTTTAGCACATCAACAAAAGTGAATGGCAGTATAAATATTTCAGGGGGGAAATGGGCTATTTTCACTCATGGTGGGACCCAGATTCTTTGATAAGAGTGATGGTGAGAAATTAGACTGAAAGGTTGTAAACCTTATGTTAAGAAATACAGATTCAAAATGACCCTTTACAGACAGAGGAAAAAACAAAAGCACTGGGGTCATGAATAGAAGAAACAAAATTCAGTTTCTCTCACTGTGCTCTTACAAAGTACTTGACACCAGATGTGTGGGGATTTCTCCCCACCAGCAAGCAAGCAATCAATTCTGCACAGGACACCAGCTGGGTGTCCTCCAATTCAATTCAACATTATCTACCTGCAGATAGCATTAGATCACATAGATTAAAGACTCAGTCCCACAAGACTGAGCCCCCCTTCCTACATTAATTGCAAGCCCCAAGTTGTTTTACTTTAGAGCCAACTGGCTATAAAATGGGGTTCTCACGATCCCCTCCTCTGGTTTGACTAATTTGCTCCAGTGGCTCACAGAAATCAGGGAAACACATTTATCAGTTTAATATAAAGGATATTGCAAAGGATACAGATAGAGAGATATATAGGATGATGTATTGGGAAGAGGTGCGGGGTTTCCCTGGCCTCTCTGGGGACACCACTCTCCACCAACCTCCATGTGCTCAGCTATAGGGAAGCTCTCCAAACCCTGTCCTTCTGGATTTTTACGGAAGCTTCATTACTTAGGCACAATTGATGAAATCACTGGCCAACTCAACCTCCAGACCCTCTTCCCTCCCTGGAAGCTGGGCCTGCCCTAGGCTGAAAGTTTCAACCCTCTGAGCACAGGGCTGGCAGCCAGGCCCCCAGCCAATGGCCACCCAGATTTTCCAAAACTTGCCTCATTAGCATAAGTTCAGGTGTGTGGACAGGGTGTGTTATAAATAACAAGACTGTCTTTTAGCTTTAATGCTCTGAAGGTGTCCTGAAGCTGGTTCAGGAACCCAGGACAAAAGGCCAAATACATTAACAAAAGATAGTCCTTATTGTTCTACTCATTTAGGAAACAATAGGCTTACAGAAGCTGAAAGCCTGGACTCTAGGATGGAAATCAAAATATATACATCATAACACCACAGGTCACAAATGCCTAGGGGCCAGGCAGGTAACGAATGAAAACAATAGGTGTTATGTTGTTTCTATAGTGACCAAGCATAAACTTTTCTTAATTATACAGTCTTTTAAAATAAATGCCTGTGGGTACCCTGATGAGAATTGATTGAAAACTGCAGCTTGTTTTTTTAAAAAAGCAATTGTGGTATTACAAGGAGAGGACAAATCCTTAAAAAACAAACAAAGGGATTTAGCTGGCCACACTGGCCTGGAGGAAGGTAGTCTTCAGACTTGTCTCTCTTTTCAGAGACAAGTGTTTGGGGAAGGGTGCTCAGGATTTATCTAGCCTGGAAAGGAAACAAATAATTGGAGAGGTCTAAGCCTGTTAAGTGAAGGAGCAGTACTTCTTTTAGTGTATTCAGAAAAAGGCAGAGAATTGTGAACTCCCACACCAGGTGGCCTAAGGGGTACCCATTACAAGCATAAAATTTATCTGAAGCCTCTTGTATTTTTTAAGTACTATAAACTACTTGAATGTTGCATTCTACGCCCCAATAGAACCATATGTGTCTTAATATAAAAATAATATATTTCCCACCTATCTTCACATAAAATTGATTTGTTAGGAATAATTGCTAAACTTTACTGAATGCCCACTATGTACCAGACACTGTTCTAAGTGAATTTCTTCTAAGTGAGCTCCACAACAACTTTATGAGGTGAGTATTTAATTATTATACCCATTTTACAGATAAGGAAATTTTACAAATAAGGCACAGAGAGGTTAAGTCACAAAGCTAGGTAAGTGACAGAGTCAGGATTTAAAGCCAGAAAGTCTAATTCCAGAGCCTGTACCTTCGCCATTCTGCTGACGCACTCCTCAAACTTCCTCTGGTGTTGCAAAAGCTCCAGGACAATGGTTGAATAGAGGACCTCAAATAAACTAAGACTAAGCACTAATAGTAACTCACACAGTCTCATCTTTGACAGTATAAAAGAGAATACCAGTCCTCTGAATCACTTTCACATACTGCACGAAATCTAAAATCAAGGTCAATCGTTCTGCAAATTTCCCAATGCAAACCAAGACTAATTTTTTCAAAAGATGTTCAGCAACTAAAGGTTGAAATGTTAATCAGGAAAACCATTTAACTGAATTTTTATATTAAATTACAGCCAGAATCTGGGGGGGGGATTGGTTCCAAGACCTGCTGAGTATACTGAAATCCATGGATGCTTAAGTATCTGATATAAAATGGTGCAGTATTTGCGTATTGCCTATGCACATCCTCCTGTATACTTTAAATCACCTCTAGATTACTTATACTTCATACAGTGTAAATGGTATGTAAATAGTTGTTATACTGTATTGTTCTTAAAATTTTGTGTAATTTATTATTGTATTTTTTTATTGCTTTTGTTTCTGAATATTTTTGATCTAAAGTTGGTTGAATCCATGGATGCAGAACCTGCAGATGCAGACGGCTGATGGTAGTTTCATATAAGCTCTGGAATCAAAAGGCCAGCATAGTAATCAGACCTTCATGGGTCTTTGACCTTGTTAATGATGATGAGATTCTCTGGGATCAAATGTCATTGGCAGTGGTGCTGTCAATGACAATACAGTTATCCCTATGTATCTGTGGCGGACTGGTTCCAGGACCCATGGAGGATAGCAAAATCCACAGTTGCTCAAGTCCCATATATAAAATGGTGTAGTATTTGCATATAACTTACCCACATCCTGTTGCACACTTTAAATTAACTGTAGATTACTTATAATATTTAATACTATACAATGTAAATGCTATGTGAATAGTTATATTAGATTGTTTAGGGAATAATGACCAAAAAAGTCTACACGCGTTGAGTACAGATGTAATTATTTTTTCCCCAAATATTTTTGACCTGGGGTTAGTGGAATCCACTGATGTGGAACTCAGGGATAAGGAGGGCCTACTGTACTTTCAGTAGCTACACCAAACCCAGCACCTCTTCATGAAAAGCCAAACCATTCACTGTTCCTACTTGGGTATCAGTTCAATAGTTCATCATCAAAGGCACTATGAATATGAGGGCTAAGACCTGGATTTTCTTTCCTCTAAAATAATTCCAATCTTTTATAAAAATTAACCCCAAATGGGTCATGGGATGTAAAACTTAAACTTTTTTAAAAAAAAAATAGGAAAAATCTTGAGGAGCTAAGGGTAGGCAAAGAGTTCTTAGACTTGGCCCCAAAATCACAATCTGTAAAAGTAAAAATTGATAAACTGAACCTCAATAAAAGTAAAATCTTTTCCTCTGCAAAAAACTCTACTAAGGAGGATGAAAAGAAAGGCTACAGACTGAGAGAAAAATATTTGCAAAGCACATATCTGACAAAGGGCTAGTAACTAGAATATATATAAAGAACTCTCAAAACTCAACATTAAAAAAAAAAAAATTCAATTAGACGATGGACCAGAGACAAAAATAGACATTTTACTGAAGAGGATATAGAGATGGCAAACAAGCACATGAAAAGATGTTTAACCAGATTAGCCATTAGGGAAATGCAAATTCAAACTACAATGAAATACCACTATCAGAATAGTTAAAATAAAAATTAGTGACAGACACCCAGTGCTGGTGAGGATGCTGAGAAACTAGATCCTTCTTACATTGCTGGTGGGAATATAAAATGGCATAGCTACTCTGGAACAGAGTCTGGCAATTTCTTAAAAAACTAAATATGCAACTACCATATGACCCAGCAACTGCACACCTGAGGCATTTATTCCAGAAAAATGAAGACTTAGTCACCCGGAGACCTGTAAATGATGTCCTTCAATGAGTGAATGGTTAAACAAACTGTGGTACATCCATATCATAAGTACTATTCAGCCATAAAAAGGAAACAACTATTGATAGATGCAACAACTTTGATCGCTCTCGAGGGAATTACATTGAGGGAAAACAGGCAATCTCAGAAGGCTGCACACTGCATGATTCCATTCTTGAAATGACAAAATTAAAGAATGGAGAACAGATTAGCGGTTGCCAGCCATTAGGGAGGCCCCTCCCACTCGGTGGGTAGGATTATGAGAGGTACCATTCTGATGACAGAACTGGTGGGGGACCCACTAATCTACTTATATAATAAAGTTGCACAGAACTAAATATATGCACATATAAGTGAATAAAAGAAAAATGGGAAATCTGAATAAGACTGATGGATTATACTGATGCCAATAACCTGGCTGTGATATTTTACTACACCACTGGAAGAAAATGGGGAAAGGCCATACAGTATCTCTTTGTATTATTTCTTTTCTATTATTATTCACTGCTTGTGAATCTATAGTGATATAAAAATAAAAAGTTTAATTGAAAAATAATAATTTCAGCTATAGATGATCTTTTGATTCCTAGCATTAATATCTACAGGATTTCATTAGTATCAATTAAAATGCAAATGAAAACATATCCTCCTGCCTCAGCCTCCTGAGTAGCTGGGACTACAGGCACATGCCACTGCACCCAGTTGAAACAGGTAGAACTTCTAAATATAATCTATTCATTAGAAAATACTCTCCATCACTTAATTTCAAAATTACCAAAGAACAAGCTCCTAGTAATTTAACTCCTCTTTTTGTGTGGAAAAAAAAAAATGTCAGCATCACTTTTAGGATGTTTTCTTTAGATAACCTCTATATTTAAATTCAGAATACAGAAAAACATCTATTCTTGTGGTGAATATTATCAAAAGTAAAAAAATTACTACTTTTCTTTTTATGAATTGGCCACTACAGTTTGCTAATAGATTGGGAAACTCAATAGTAGGCTTTAGCCCAATTCAATAGATTTGAATCCGATTGTAGCCTGAGGCTACTTAATCTATTTTACTCCATTAATGAAGACGCTGTGATATTTGAAGCAGAAATTGAGGCACTCTGAACAAAGCCAGTCTTCCAGGATTCTGGTTCCCTGCCCCAATCAAGATAGCATTAACTTTGCCAGAAAAAATAAAATGGGTCAGCTTAGACTCTTCAAGAGCACCTCCCTCCCCTTTTAAAAGAACGAAGGCAGCTATCTTCCAAACAGCATGCCCTGTGCTGGGTATCTTCCCTTGGTCTTGTTAGTTCCACTCGTCACCCTTCTCAGTGGTCCAACAGGCTCCAACAGGAGACTCTGGGTTGGAGGAAAGAAAGGCTGCTCTTCAAGTTCCAGGAACTGTGGGGCTCTCCTTATCTTCAGGCCTGAAGGGGTGATGCACTATCTCTTGCTGATTTCCTCAAAAGAATGGTTCTCAAACTTTGGCCTGCATGAGAAATCACTTTAAAGGTTTGTAAAAGCAGACTGCAAGACCCTATCCTAGGAGTTTCCTGTAAGATAGTTCTGGGGCGGGGCCCAATAATTTGAATTTCTAACAAGTTCCCAGGTTCCTGATAAGATACTGGGAACACTTAAAACTTTTATCCCTTTGTAAATCCTCCTACTAAACTATTGTCATAGGATTCTTGATAAAGGCCCAGATTTTTTTTTTTTTAAGCATGAAGGAAAAGCCTGGTAATCAAGTTACAGGTAAAACAATGCTTAAAAGTGTTTTTCTGTCAAAGTGGCATACCAGTAAGAGCCTGGGATCTACAGTCAAATGGCTCTACCACATCAGTCATCACAGGGGCAAGTTACCCTCTAAGATTCAGTCTCCTTCTATGTTCAAGTGACAGTAATAATGGTACTCAGCTCACAGGATGCTAAGAGGGTTAAATTAACTGCAATTATCTCCATAATAACTCCATTGCCTGCCCTGCACATTTCTTCTTTTGTACTTCTATATACAGTGGAAAGTTGTTTTTTAAAAAATGAATGAACATGGTTTATTTTGAGAAAGACAGGCCCCTGTTCTGTTTTTTAAGGGGGGGGGGGAGTAAAACACTGTTTACCAGATTCTTGGTAAGACATTTAGTAGGAACCAAGTAACAAATATTGGGCCTTTGAAAAGGGGGCAGGGCATGGTCTCAAAGATGGGAAACAATGCAAAAGCAAGACAGCACATTCATCTGAACAACCTGACAACTTGACTGAGACCATACCAGTTTGCCTTTAATTGGGCAAGATGCAGGTATCAGCAGATGCAAAGCTGCTAGACAGACTCATGAAGAGCCATTATTGGTTTTAGAAAAACAATGAAGTAGTTTTGTTTTTAGAACCCTGTGTGAACTAAAATAAAATTTTAAGGCTCACCCCCCACCGGCTGACTGGATGGACCCCCTAGTGGCCAAAGGAATATCCTAAAACTAAAGTGTCAGCCAGGAGCAGGGAGGTCAGACATGCCTCATCATGCCCCCCTCCCTTCTTGGGGACATCCTTTATAACCCATTAACAAGCCTAAGGGTATGCAAGACAAACCTACAGGCCCTCAATTTACACAACAAATCTATGTTCAGTGGCTTATTTCTGATAAACAGCAACTATGTTAAAACATTCCAAGCCCTTAGACAAAGCTTCATGTATTTAACCAATTACAAGCCAAAGAATCTTTAAACCCACCTATAACCTGCAAGCCCCCGCTTTGAGATGGCCCACCTTTTTGGGCCAAACCAATGTATGAGTCCCACGTATTGATTTATGACTTTACCTGTAACCCCTGTCTCCCTGAAATGTATAAAACCAAACTATAACCCAGCCACAGCAAGTCTACTTGCTCAAGGCCTCTTGGGCGTGGCTCCGGGTCATGATCCTCAAATTTGGCTCAATAAATCTCTTTAAAATTATTTTACAGAGTTTGGCTTTTTTTCCATTGACACTGGAATGATAGAAGGATTGTAGCATCTAACATAAACCTGATCAACAGAAAATACCCACATATATCTTTCCCAAGTTACTCTATTATTTGACCACTCTGAAGGCAGACTTTTTTTTTTTTTTTACATAGCACAGATTAATGCTGGACATTAAAATTTAGAATTTTAGTACTAGAAGAAATCGCAGAGATGTTTTAGACCAGTAGTTCTCAAACCGTAGCATCAAAATTCCCTAGATGGCTTGTTAGAACACAGATGACTAGGCCTCCCAGATTTTCTGATTTAGCCAGTTTGGGGAAGGCCCAAGAATTGAACCAGAGATTACACTTTGAGAACTGACCAATCTACTCAATTTTACTGATGAGGAATCTGAGCTCCTTAGGGTTATATCATATTGTGTTAATCCTAAGCATTTTTTGAAAAATGGAAAACCTCCAGTGTACCAATATGGAAAACAAAACTCTTCTAACCTTAGCTGCTAAAATATGATTTTGTTTTAAGTGGTGTTTCAGAGTGAAACGTTTCATTGAAAGGTTTTCTTTAGTCATTCCCCTTTACCAGTCCAGGTCCTGTCCAATTTCCACTCCCCCCCACCACCCCCCTACCCCCACCCCAACAACAACAACAAAACCCCACTACCAGTAACAGGGTAGAGTTTAGGGAATGTCCATAGATTTTACTGAACCCTTGAATTCTGTGCATACAGATAAGACTTGGTTTTCAGTTGATAAAATAAGGTTACCTACCTACCTACCTCAGAAAGTATCACATACTTAAAGATCTGCAAAAAAAAACACATGGCTTATATGATAAAAACATTTATACGACTCAAGTAGGAGGATGCCAATACTCCTTTATTTATTAACCTTGAAAAGGTTCCTTTCTGCCTCTGGGCCTTGATACAATACTGTTCCTTCTGCTGAGAAAGCTCTTCCATCCACCTTCCCTTTTGTTTCAAGCTTAAATATGACTACCTCTGGCAAGGCTAGTTCCTTCTCTTGCAGCATTCTCAGTCTGCCAGCATCAGTGCTCTGTCTTACTAAATGTTAATTATCTGTACAATGATTTGTGTACATCTCCTGAGCTAGACTGTAAACTTTGTTAAGAGCTGTATGCTTGGTTCATCCCTTCTTCCCCAGCTCCTACAATGGTGCCTGATACACAGTAGGTAGATACTTGTATTTGTTGACTATATTCCTGGCTGAAGATACATTTAGTAGTGTATATGACTAAAATAATCCTAAAATCAGTTCCAAAGTTTATTTTAGTATTGTTTGATCTCAAAAAATTTTTAAAATGCCATGTAATTTTTAACTTCTGAATTTTAAAATTACAATAAAAATTTCATGTCAAAACATTATATAGTATAGTATCCACAGCAGGAATTGAGTTCTGACCTCATTCATTCTTTACTGTACTATACATCTGACAATGTGCTCAATAGAAGCAAGAAGCAAGACACACTGAAGTCACATCTTAAAATTGTTGTGGCAGAATGCAAATAAAAACTCCTCTCAAAGAAATAAATCCCTTAAATTACAGGATAGGAGCTATGAGGCACCCAAAAGCTGCCAGTTAGTTTCCTTTCTTTCAGCATCATTTTTGCTGGGACCGTGGGACCAAGTCTAATGTACAATTTCTTTACCCAGCCCCACTGCCTTTTCCTGCTAGTACACCTGAACTAAGTTAGGCTACACAGTAGAGGATGAGGTCCACTGTGATGCATCTGTGTTTATGGTGGGTCTCTTTATTATACCCAGGCCACCAGACACTCCCTGCAGTTCCAGAACAGTACCTACTGTCGACTAGAACATAAACTGCTCATTTTCTCCACCACCAAGCACTTTAAGGGCCAGGACACAGCCTTCTGGGCAGTGGTCCTTGACCTTGGTCACATACTGAAATCACTCAAACACCAGGGAAAATCTCTGAGCACTGGACTCCCTGGAGACCAGCTGAATCAGAATTGTTGCAGCAGGCTTGGGCATTTTTCCAATGATAAAGTCTTTTTCTACTCAAGGAATAAACTCAATTCTGGTTGAGTCAGGGTTTTATGAATTAAACTTCATAAATATTTATCCTAAATTACTTCACTTATATGTTGTAAGAGTAGTGCTTCAGTTTTTGTGAATTTGATATTACCTAAGTGAATGGGAAATGAAGTATGTCTGTTAAAACCCTATCAATATTAACTTGTTAAAAGCATTCTGCAATCTACGCTGCTTTTAAATCAATGAAAAGTTGTAATATAAAAATTAGCAAATTTGAGAGCGCCAATTCAATAAAGCAATTTAGAATTATCTAGTAGCACATTCTGTGAAATTTTGGCAATATTATGTTCCTTGGTTATGACAAAATTATACCCCTTTCAATTGTTTGAAGAATTGTTGTAACTTGCACACAGGATTTTAAGTGAAAACAAATTGCTAGAAATGTGGAAGAGCTGGGAATCAGGAGACAACTCAGTTACCAGGCTCCTCACCAAGAAGGTCTTAGATCTTCATCTCTCCATTGAGCCAGCATTTAGCACACACATTTCCTGAGCTGCATGGGTGCTGAGGCTGCTGAAGACTGAATATGTTCTCCATAACTATTTACATATTTGTTCATTTCTTTCTCTCCCTTTCTTTCTTTTTAGAGTTCAAAACTGCCTGATTCTATAATTAGTAAATGTTATAAAATTGAACTTATAAATCATATTTGCACTGCTAAAAAAATTTTCAACAATTTAAAGATCTAACTGCCCTTTATTAGCAATTCATGTATTAGGCAACATCTCATCTAAAGATTTAGAAAAGGTGCTCCCAATGAGCTAAGCAGAGGATGTGGGCTTTACAGGCAGAAAAGAGCTAAAGAAGAGAAAAGAGAGAAAAGCAGATTGGTCATTTCAAAGTTACTGTCCTTATAGCGTTAAAACAGAGGTGAGACTTCCTGATCATGCTGGCTCAGGTAAACTGAGTCCCCTCTGATTCTTTGCAGAGAATCTCCTGTATTTTAGAAAACTGGCCCATGGCTTCATTCTGATTTGGTCTGGTCTGTTGAGCCTAGTGCAGAAGCTTAGTCTAAAACAATGGCCTCCTATACGTTTCATTTAACAATACTAAGATATACCACTTTAAATTTATTTACATTGGTGTCTCACTGCTAAGAAAATAATAGAAAAATCATGGTAGAGGTGAAAGATCAATTGCTAGTAAAATTTAATACCATTTAACAATCCTGAACATAACTGGTTTCTAATTATAATTCAGCTACCTACTTCAAGTAAAAAGGGAAATTCAAAAATTTGAAACTATAAAATGATTGTCGAGTATAATGGAATAAAAATAAAATAGCTGATTCTATCCTCACTGCCACTACTGCACTCCTACCCTTGACAGCTGCAACAGATTCCTTCCTAAGTGGTGGTATCTTGGTCCACCCCATATCCACTTCCTTCTGAAAAACCTCTCTGCTTTCCTCAGGATAAAGTCCAAACCCCTAAACATGGCTTAGCAGGCCCTTCAAGATCTGACTCTTCAGGCCTTCTTACCTCTGTGTCCTAACCCCCAATCTCATTATTGATCATTATCCCCCCTACTCTGCTTCAGCTAGGCTGGCCTTTCTTGCAGTTCCTGTAAGCAGCAAATCTTATTCCAGCATAAAAGGCTTTGCACTTTTAATTCTCTCTGCCTGGAAAATTCTTCCCCCAGATCTTGGAATGGTTAACTTTTTGTCATTCGGATCGCTGCTCAAATGTCACTTCTTCATAGACCCTTACTGACTACCTGTCGTAGTAAATTTCCTGTTTCTTATAACAGAATTCCTAAAATTGAGTAATTTATAAAGAAAAGGAATTTATTGCTTATAGCTTTGGAGGCTAAATGCAAGGTTGAAGGGCCACAACTGGTGAGGGCCTTCTTCCAGGTTGGAGGAAGCGCTGCAAGGGGCTGAGTGTGTTCAAGTGCTATATCACGTCTCTCTTCCTCTTCTTATAAAACCACCAGTTCTACTCCCATCATAACCCGTTGACTCATTACCCCATTAATCCATGAATGAATTAATACATTCACGAAGGCAGAGCCCTCATGATTTGATCATCTTTTAAAAGCCCCATCTTTCAATATTACCACATTGGGGAATAAGTTTTAACATGAGTTTTGAAGGGAACAAATATTCAAACCATAGCACTACCTATCTAAAATAGCCAACCACGTCCCAAACTCGATCCCATTATTTTGTTTGATCTTCATATAACATATCCCTCCCTATTTGATAATTTTGCGTTTGTCTGTCTCCCCTGAATCACTATCTTGTTTACTGTTGTCTCCTCAACGACTAAAAGTGGCCAGGAACCACTTGCTAAATGAATAAATGTGCTTAATAAACATGTCTTGATTAGTCCTTCTCGCATTTTTCCCACTCTCTCTTTCCCTTCACGCCCAGGAATCCATAAGGGTCGCTATCCTTGTAGGAAAAACCTTGAACCAGCATCCCATCCCAAAGGGAGTCCTCTCTTCTACGTAAGGCCAGGCATTCCCAGCCTGGTAACTAACGGTATCTCAGGGACCGACAGACACTCCAAGGACCCGGTACTAGCGTCTGAGAAGCGCTGAGGAGGTGCAGCCCGACAGGGCGCTCCCCTTTTCGCTTTCTGGAGACTGCCACCTCCCAAACCGTAAGACTCGGACCAGCGCCTCAAACTGTTGCATTCACGCCTCCCTCGCAGCCGAGCTCAGCTGCCGTTTCCGGTTACCTGTCTAGGATCCAGCTCTGGCCACAGCCTTCACACCGCCATTCCAGGGAACACCTGCCCTCTCCGGGCCACCGTAGTTCACGGATAGTACACGCTGGCCCCTCCTCCCGCATGCGTAGAGGCCCCGTTCGGGTACAGTGTCTCTTAGCAACCGCTTCGAGTCTCTTTGCCAGGGGCGGAGCCTCGGAAGGCACCGCGGGGAAGCCGAGGGGGAAGTGAGTGAGACCAATCGGAAACGAGTTCCAGCCCCGATCGGCACGCCTCCTCTAATTGTCGCGAATGCAGAGGCAGCTTTACGGCAGGCAGGGGGTGGGGGGTGCTGGGGGTAAGGAGGAGAGAAGGAAGCAACCAGCCAACCAAGTCGCCCCCATCTCCCACCCCCACCCACCCCGGACCTGGTTTACGGCTCCAGGCTCAGGCTCCACTGCGGTCGCTGATTGGTTGCTGAAGGCTTGGTCCCATCCCAGTGACCCCAAAGTGCTGGAGGGAGGGGGCGGGGGTGGCCCAGTGCAAAGTGCATCCCGCAAGCCCCCTGTTCGGAGACCCCACGGCTGGCACTTCGGACCCTGTATGACCTGGGACCTAGCTGTCCCGAGACCTCCTGGGTCCCTTCGTAGCTGGAAGCCTCTGGCCCGGAACGCGGCAACCCCCTGCTTCGAGCCCCTGGACCGGGACTGCCCCCCCACAACCCGAGCCGGGACTTCCTCCCTGCACCCGTGCCCGGAGGCTGCCCGGCGGCCAGGACCGCCACCTCCCGCCTGCTCGGCTGTCTGGATGCTCTCTGTGCTGGGGCCGTGAGGCACCGAGGAGGATCAGGAACACCCAGGTCCGGCCCTGTCTGGGGTGTTTCTTCAATGGAGAAGTTGGTGAGTGTGGAAGAGGCTGAAAGGAGGAAGAGAAACAGCAGCTGAGGAGACAGGTAAAGTCAGTTACCTTCCCCTAGGGGAAGGGGGCAGGCTGGGAGGGCAGGAGAAGAATCTCTGCTCCTTCACTGCCTGCTCTTGCCACTTCTCCAGCCCTTTCTTTAGCTCCCCTTTCCCTGAGCCCCCTCCTCGCCCCTGAGGCACTACACCACTCACTGGTTTCTGTTTCTAGGTTTGAGCTGGCTAGAGGAGACAGGAAAGCTGCAAGGGGTCTGCCCACCCACCAGACAAGCAGCAGAAACTGCCTCTGACCAGCATCCTCTGTAAAGGTAAAAAGCCAGCCCTCCCCTCCCCCATTGTTTATTCCTGGCCCCTACCTCATTAAGCAGTGCTTTATTTTCTGGGTGGTTGCCTGGGAATGCACCCTTTCCTTGCCCCCAGTTTCCTAGTGAAACAAAAACACTGCCCATACCTAATCCTTAACATTTTAATAACTTCTCTACCCCAGAAATATATTTTTCCTCTTTCTCTCTGTACAGTGTGTTTCTGTATTTTGCATTATCTTTCGGTACACTGTGCCATTTATTCTGCTCTGAGGCCTTGAGACCTTTTTGTAGCTCCCTCGCCTTCCTTACTCTCATAGGAATTCCTCAATTCCTTGTTAATTGCTTGTTAATTCTGAATGACTTTGCTTTTTAATTAAACCACAGTTTAATGTTTCCCCCCTTACTCCTTCTCATCACCTTTCCTCTACGTACATCAGAAAATCTTTTGAGTTACCTGAGAGTGGTTTGGTGGGGAAAGGTAAATTAATGGTTTGACATTTATGAATTTCAGAAAATAAATTGATTTTATTTCCTAGTAAGAAGCGGATGTGTGTACCTTAATAGTGTGCATGGTACGAAGGCGATGTTAGCTTTCCTGAAGCACTTACATACAATTAACTCTTTTGGCGTGTGTGTGTGTGTGTGTGTGTGTGTGTGTGTGAGAGAGAGAGAGAGAGAGAGAGCGCGCGCGCGCTCGCACAATGTGAACGGGCTCTGTAACTTATAAAGATATAACTAATATTTGTTACACCTCAGATTTTGTAGAAGAACTTTTAAAAATTTACACAATATCTTGTTGACAATTATTTAAGTCTTAATAATTTAAATACAAAGACACCTTTTGGTGTGTTTAGATAGCTGGGGCTTAATTTTGATACTCTTCATAGGTAAGATTTCTCATTTCAAAACCTTTACAGAGAATTTGCTGGATTGAAATTTATGCATCTTATTTATGGGTCACATTTCTGCTGCCATATTTTGTTGCTGCCTCTGAAAATGCACTAAAGGTAAGTTTAGGAGATTAATGGAATTCCTAAAGAGGGGATATGAGCATAGATAGTATACAAGAGTTAAGTCCAAAATTACTCAAATCAATGACTTTTCTAACATTCCATAGCAAGACTATAAAGTGACTTGTTAATCTCAGTTATTTTAATATCTCAGATTATTTATGGAATTTTTGGTACAAAGCAGTACTTAAAGTAGCAGAAGTTAAGATTTTTGATTTACTGTGTTCCACTGGACTTTCTGTCTTCCACAAAAAGAAATTAATATCTTTAGTGTTTATGTTCTCAAAACCATACCTAAAGATGCTTTTAAGGGGATCGGAGGGTTTACATATTCTTGAGATGAGACCTGGAACTGGATGCCAAAGGAAGAGAGTCTACTGAATGGAATTTAGAATCAATATCTATCAATTATTGTTCCACGGTGAAAATTTAGGGCGGTCTTTATATTTATATGTAGGGAATCAAGGGTAATTGACTACTTCATTTCAGTAAAATTTGTGCAGAAATTTATAAAGTTAAAGGCTTTTACTATTTAAGTGTGGAATTCACCAGAGAGATCCCTAATGATTACTTTAGAACTTTTTTAAAAATGCTAAAATATTTGCATTATGTTTTAAAGATCAAAATAAAGTACTATGTATTTTATATTCAAGTCTCTTGGTCAAATATTTTTTTCTGCTTTAGACTTAACCCCTAGCATGTTTTTGTTTTTGAGGGTGTTTTCACATGAGATGGTAAGGGAGGGGTCTGTGGCTAGTCAAGCATGTAAGGTAAATAGGGGACACTGCTTTCTCCTGGTTCCCAGCCAGTTCATTCTCGTTGCTTAAATAGTATTTCATGGATCCTCTCATCTTTTAATGGTTTTTCTAAGATTAGGGATTATGTATAAATTGTCAGGATCTGTTCATGTTTCTAATATTAGCACTATTGAGAGTATTTGGTTTAGGCTATGCCAAATATTTAAAATATTTAATTTGGGTATTTATTTACCAACGTGGAATTCACCTTGTGGCCTAATGGTTAAAATTCTGTGTTTTCACCCCTGCAGCCTGGGTTCAATTCCTGGTCAGGGAGTGAGTCTCTCTCACTTCAATATTTACCAACATGGCCAATTAGGTAGTTTATATTTTTCAACCTGGCAATTAATTTTGTGTTAATTCTATTGCTAGTCATGTGGTTTTGGAAAAAAAAATTTGATTTATTTGGTAACTAAATACAGATTCTCACATAGAATAATTGATTGTAATTGAGGGTATTGAGTGATGCATCTTTGTATGTCATACTTATATTCCTTACACCAATTATTTAATATTATAACATACACAGTATCTCTTTATTTTGTTCACATTTAACTTTGGTAACATAGAAGTATGCACCATTCCTAAAAAATCTAAAGTCAGATATAGTTTATATTAGCATATCTGATACCTGACTTTCAGCCTTTCATTTCATTCTCAACTGAATGTACTTCTTAAGTAGAAATCACTGTCTCCTTTCTTGCAAACTTTCTAGGCACTGGTACCAAGCTGCTAAGATATTGGCAGATATGACTTAATATGATAATATTGACAAGACCTTATCATTTATAATACTTGTGATTTAAGCTTTGAGTTGGCTCTGGATAAGTGAACCTAAAATTTTCTCTAGTGCCTCATACACACTTCATGAAAATTACTGATTTTTCTGTTTAAACTTATGTGAGTCATAGATAAGTTGTGTATGACAATAAATCCTTATGTTGTACAGAGGCAGTAATTTGGAGGAAATACAAATACTCTTATTTGTTTTAGAACATAAACACTATGCTATGTTGAGTGACACTAAAATAACAATTCTACTTTATTTTGGGTTCCAGGCTCTTGTCATACAAGTAGAGCTCATCAACATGCATTTCAGCCATTTTATACATTTTGGTTGGGCTTTGTAGTATTTCTGCATCCATCTTCCCTCTTAAGTTTTGTGAACCATTAGTAGATTTTTTTCCTCAGAGCCAATGTCCTTGGAGTTGATTTTATTTCTTTACCAGCATGTATCTTTGTTTACTTTGCAAAGAAATGCTCATTTCTTTTTTTTAGTAGCAAACCAATATCTTGTTTCTAGTTTATGTGAAATCAGAAAGCACAGTTCTCATTTGTATTACTTAATCAAAAAATATGTGGACTTTTAGTGAAAATAATATGTAAAAAGCCATTAATGTCTAATCATTTACACCAAAGGAAATTGAGGAAATGTGTCAAATTTGGTGAAGTTTATGTAATTTTGGACAGGTCTTAAACATCTTGTTCTATGTTTATTCTTCACTATATTTTATCAGTACAGACTTTTTCTTCTAACTATGTGAAGCAAGAAGTTTTGGTTTTAACAAAATGAAGTTCACTTGGCATCTGTATGGAAAGTGGGTGGTAATGTATTTTAATTCCTAAATTTGTGATTTCTAATATGGCCAACAGAAGAAAAGCTTGGAAGCTTAGATTGTTTTGATTGTTTTCTCTTGATCCCCATGTAGAGTGGAAAAGAAAGTCTTTCTTGTTTGTATTCTTTTTTCTTTTTTTTTGACTGTTAAAACTAGAATGGAATTTCTACAGAATGCATGCTCAGAGTATCAGTAGTTCCTGAGTCCACAAGTTATCATTAATTTAAGACAACTTACATTGAATATATGTTATTTAGAAAATTACCTCCTTTGGTATATTCCTTTATTTTATAGTGTCATTGCCACTTCTCTAGAGAGGCAGGGGGTGCTGAGGACACGGTTAAAAGTAAGGTGCCTAGTGAAGTTAATTCTTAAAATGTAGAAGTAGCTTGTGTGAAAACTGATCACATAATGTTCATTTGTGGAAATGTGTGAAGCTCATAATTGGAGACACTGGTTTGCATTTTTTAAGTAAATTTTAGTATAGTTTAAGATTTACAGAAAAATTATGAAGATAGTATAGAGTTCCCTCATAACTCCAAACTCAGTTTTTTTTATTAACATCTTACATTAACATATATGTTTATCACCTCCTTGAGAAGGAACTATCTACACAAATTATTTGGAATTCTGAACAAAAGATTGATTTCTCTCCCCTTTATTCAATCTGTTGTTCATATTAATAAGGACTTAATTGATATTTATTTTATACTTTGGGTTATAATCCAATACTGCTTTAAGTATTTTGTTGCTCAGATTGTTCCATCTTTGGCTATTGAGAGCTCTTTCAGTTGTCTCCTGTGTCCCTTTGACATACCCACCCCATCGTGTTTTTCTTTAAGCACTTCCCTCCTTTCTAGCACTATAAGATGCTCTAGGCTCATCTTGTGTATTTCCTGCCTCAGTCTTAGAATCCACCATTTCTATAAGGATCGTTCTGCATATTTTACAGCTTGCCTTGTAGAAGTTTGGATCATGTCTACTTCATTTATTTAGAAATAATAGGTAGAGTTTTAAATCAAATTTTATTTCCAAATGCAAGTTGGCAAAGTCTTTGCTTTCCTTGAAGAAGTTTGACAAGGAAAAATAAGATGCGAAAAGAAGAAAAAGTAGAAGTGGACTATACTAATTTGGATTGGTTGAAAATTTTGGTGTGCAGTCAGCAGTACCTACAACTTTTTAGTACGGCAGCATGTCAGTTTGCCAGGTGGCCTAACCTTTCCTTGTCTGAAGGTTTAAGTGATACCTGCTACCAGGGGATAGGGTGGTAGTTCTCCCAATACATAATTCCTACAGTGATTCTGGTGTGATGTATGGAAGTCACCTTGCATGTGTCCTTAAGTCTTAATGGAATTTACAGAGCTAGGATTTAATTGACACGCAGAAAGATCCCTTTTCTTTTAGTTGTAGCATCTTTTCAGAATTCATGTGGGGAAGCCAGCAAGAGTATTGTTAATGTTTTATCTAGTTTGGTGTATGCATAAAGGAGTAACAATTTCAAAGTGATTGACCTGATGCCTTTAGGGCATTTGAAGAACCAGCATTTAAAGACACAGTCTTTTAGTTGTCACAGATTTCGTTTTGCCCCTGGCCACTTGCTGTATTGAATGCACACATATTCTCATTTTAGTCCTGTTTAGAAAGAGCGGGTGTCTAATGGTGTCAGTTAAAAAGTAATTCAAATGAAACAAGTCTGAAAGTATATTCTCAGTAGAGCAAAAAGAAGAATCCAAACTTGCATCCACATTCCAAATGTGTGATTTATTATTTTCTTTATTTACTCTTTTTCAAAAAAACTGCATTTGGGAAGAAAAAAATCCTGAAACTAAATCGTATTTATTAGAGATGAGTATATGTAACTCGAGATTATTTTCTCTAAGAATTGACCTGAGTTCTTTTCTCTGCTCTGTAGATTTGTTGTAAAAGTACTGAAATTTAAGTTCACAAGTTCACCAAAGGATAGACTGCAGGCAGCTATGATTCTTTATTATTTTAAGGAATTTCCCTATGATTGTTATTTCGTTTTTAGGTTAAGAAGGCTTTTTTGCTCTGCAGTCTGGGCGCACCCTGAGCCCCCTCCCCACAATGCTGTATGTGCACAATGATTATTAGGCAATCCACACATCAAGAGAAGGGGCACTCTTCCATAAGGTAAGGTGAGTCAAGGTCATTGGTTGTCTGTGCTGTTGGGGGGAAAACTTAATTTAACTTTTACTTTTCTCTTTTAAATTAGCTAATATACACTAAGTATACCACTCACTAAAACAAAATCCAGGTTTGTTTTGATCTTGTTTCAATCTTTTTCTTGCATGGTAGACCTCATTTAAGTGCCAACATTATCATTTCATTAAAAAAATGTTAAAGGTGATTGTGAGCATATAGTAATAGTTTTCATTAATTCCTTCTGATGGTTTTCAACATTTTCTCTTATAACACTGAGAACAAGCAAAAATGTATTCTGAAAGGATTCTCATCTTAAAATTTCTAAGACAAGAGACAATTCTAATGAAGTAGTTAAGTGAAGAGATAAGGGGGAGTCTTTGTTTATTAAGAAAACAAGTTGTCAAGAAAGCTCTTATTTCTTAGTTTTCTCTGAGGAATTAGCTATTTGTAGCAGTGGCTTGATGTTTTTAAACCATAACACTTAGTGATACTTATGAGTATGTAACAACACCATTTTCTATATATAAAACAACATAGGATGTTTGTATTCTTAAGCTGTGATTATTCAACCTAAGTTAGGCTTAAATTTACCTTTGTACAGTCTATAACAAGAAGTTTTGCAAGGTAAATTATTATTGGTAGCAAGATTATCCTGAGATGTCTAACCTACATACGAGAACAAAATGTCTTTAAAGGGCTTTATCACAATTGTTTGTTATTTTTAGAAATGGAAGCTACTAATTAAGAGATGAATCTAATCTATTCCTTCAAATTAGCCCAGTTGGAATGGCTTTCCAGAAGGTCATTAGTTTAGGTTTCTCTATGTGTTTAAAAACTGAAAACCATAATGAAAATTTTTTGTACGCATATAAGATGCAACTTTTCACCATTTCAATTTGGACTTTTCCTATTTGTATGAGAATCTCATTTTATACTGAGTTTTAGTACACACCTCTTTTGTGACCTTTTAGAGACTGTGGAATCCACTGTAATACTTTTCCTTTAAAATAATTTTATCATGGGATTAATCACCACATTGTTTGGATTCAGAGAGTTATAAAATACATTGTATGATCCTGCTACGTTGAATATTTAGAGAGTAAAACTTCTAGAAAACAGAAATTAGAAAAATGCAGAAGAGCATGTGACAAAAAAAGAGGGATAGTAAAACGTTCATCAAATGACAAAATGGGGAGGATAGAAAGAGAAACAAATAAACAAAAGGAAGGTAAATATAATTCAAACATTTTACTCTAATTTACTTAACCTGGCCCATTTTTTTCTCCCTCCAACCTTCCACACTTCGGGCTAAAAATAAAATATTATTAAAATCCTTTAGATAACCAGCCTAAAGATTTTTTTAAAACCCCTTTTCATAATTGTTTGTAGTCTTCATAGTATATCGCTTGTCCATTTGATAGCCATGTTTACTAACTCTGATCTGTGATGGAACTTTTGAATGGTGTGTAACTTAAATCTTCTCTGTGGTGCATCAAGTAAATCAGAACTCCTAAGTCAGGTATTAATCTGATTCCTCTGACGTCTCCCATCCTGTAGCTACCTGACATCACCTCCCATTTTACCTAAAATAATGTCGTTATGTTCGTAGGTTGTTTGCTTTGAGTTTTCAAGAGGCTGCAGAAGAAATTTTCTGTTTCAGGAGTTTAGAAGTTTATGTCTTGCTTTCCTTTAGTAATCGTTTATAATCTTAGGAAAATTACTGAAAGTTTTGATGTTAACTATATGTTAACTACTAGTGTCAACTGTCATTAATAAGTTTTACTGATTTAGCAAATGGAAAATTCTGTGATATTTAATGGACACAGTATCAGGAGTCCAGTATTCTAAATTTCGTATATGCTACCTTCCCTTAAAGGCTGATCCCTGTGACCTAATGAATCCTTTGTAAAAACTGGACTCAGCTAGGATGTTACACCACCATTGTCGAAGGAACCCTGAACTCCAGGAAGAATTGCAGATTCAGGCTGCAGTAGCCGCCGGGGATGTTCACACAGTACGAAAGATGTTAGAACAAGGCTATTCTCCGAATGGCCGAGATGCTAATGGCTGGACCCTGCTACATTTCTCTGCAGCGAGAGGAAAGGAAAGATGTGTTCGGGTATTTCTAGAACACGGAGGTGAGTTTACTAGAAGCGAACCTTTTTTCCCAAGAAGAAACTTAAAATGAAATTATATTTAGTTTAAAATGTATGTGTATAATTTTTAATGCTTCTCTTTTGTTAATACTCAACAGCTTACTTTCTCCTTTGTGAAGATGTTATGATTATACTGAGTTTTGTTTAAAACCAGATTGTTTAAAAGATCAGTTTTGTGAATGGGATTTTTTTCCTCTTGCAACTGTAGTTTCTGTACAGCTGGGTTTTCCCAGGTTATTTCAACTAAGCAACACTTCTAGGGACTGTCTAGTTGCTTTTGTTTCTGAAGCAGAAGTGGCTGCGGTACCTGCAATTAGAGAATTGCACAAGTTTCCCCTGTTGATAATTGCTCAAGCAGATAGACCTAGTACAGGTTCCTTTAAACATCATGGCCCCAATGATACCCTATCTTTTGAATTTACTTCTTTTTATTTTGGATGCTTTCTTTTATTATCATTTTTTTAGAGCACTTGCCTTTTCCAGAGGTGTATTTAGTTTGTAGGTATCCTACAAGATGATTGGTTATCAGAGTTCTAAATAAATGTGTGCAATTGGGAACTACATTTGACATTTTATGTTTTTGTTTTGAAAAACTGTCCAATCCCATAAGGTTTTTAAACTAATAATTATCCTAAATTAATTACTGGTTCCTCCAGTTGAATTTCAACTTAATTTTCCTAAAGATGGATTATGTATATCTTATCATTTATACCTCTATTGCTTCTGTAAATTACAGTGGTAAGCAGCATGGTTCGGGGCTCAAGTTACATATGTACCATTCTAGGGCCTGATTTGCTCATTGGCACTAATTTAGTTTCCTTCCTGTACACCTGTAACAAAGGTGTACTTTGTTACAAAACTAGCCAAACTTACTTGCATTCTGAAGTGCAGAAAAATGTTGGAAGTCCCACAGCTCTCATGAGGGTCATATCAATTATGTGAATATTTGATTATGAAGGCTGTCAGTGTGAACTAATTGCAAGACCGTGCTTACCCTGAAACTAGGAGTGGTCACATGTCCCTGGGACCCTGAAATGGGAATTATATGCCTGCAATAGTTGACTATTAGCAGGACCAGAAATTTGCTGGCCTGTGCCTACTTCGTAGCTGTCTTCCCCGTCATTTCAGCTTACAACTTGAAAACCTCAGTTATGAAGTTAATGAAGGGGAAATGTAAGTGGGATGCCAGGAGAAAGAGCTGAAAAAACTATAAGGTGGGTGTAGGATCAGAACACTTAAAATTCTAGCAGTGCTTAGGAAATTAAGACCAAGATCAGAGCTCACGTGTTTTATTCCACCTAGTCCTATTAATTTCCACTTCTACCAGCCTCACTTTTAAAAAAAATTAATTAAAAAAAGTTGCATTATTCAGGTTAACACATGATTGTTGTCTCCTTAAAACAAATCTTCAAATAAATTGCAAATACAGCCTTTGACCACCCCCAGTCCTTGTCTGCCTACCACTGCCTGGAAGTAACCACGGGTATGAATTTGGTTTGGTGCTTATCCTTCTAGAGCATTTCCTAATAATATTACATGTCCTCATAGAAATTATGTTGTATTGTGTTGTGTGTGGTTTTAGAACATAAATGATATGCTGACTGTGTAATTCTGCAACTTTTGTTTTTTATTCAACTATATGACTTAAAGTTTTTTAAGTATACTGAGTCTGCAAACTTTTTCTATAAAAGACCAGAGAGTAAATATTTTAGGCTTTGTGGTCCATACTGTCTCTGTTGTAACTGCTCAGCTCAGCTGTTGTAGCATGAAAGTAGCCATAGATAGTATGTAAAGTAATAGGTGTTTCTGTGTTCCAATAAAACTTTATTTATTAAACCAATGGTGGGAAAAAAGAAAAAGGAAAAAACCAATAAGGACCAGATATGATTTATGGGGGATAGTTTTTGAATCCTGTTCTCTCTTTCTCCATGTATCCAGTCGTGCAGCATAGCATTTTGGGCAATGATGGACTTCATTTACAATGGTAGTCCTATAAGATTATAATAGCATTTTTACTGTACCTTTTTTATGTTGAGATATGTTTAGATACACAAATATTTACCATTGTGTTACAATTGCCTACTGTATTCAGTACAGCAACATGCTGTACAAGCTTGTAGCTTTGGAGCAATAGGCATACAGCCTAGATGTGTAGTACTATCTAGGTTTGTGTAAGTACATTCTATGATGTTTGCATGATGATGACATCTCCTAATGACATATTTCTCAGAACATATCCCCATTGTTACATAACACACACCTATGTATATGTATATATTTTAATTGCTTTATTGAGCTATTATTCACATACCATACAAGTCACACATTTAAAGCATACAATTCAGTGGCTTCTGTTATAGTCACAGAGTTAGACATGCATCACCACAATCAATTTTAGAACATTTTTACTGCCCCCAAAGAAACCTTTACTAGTTCTTTAATTAATACATACAGATTTACTTTGTTCTTTTCAACTGCTGAATATAGTATTTACAAGTATGGATATACTATCATTTGTTTTACCATTCTCTTTCATTGAGAATGGCTGAAATTTTCTCAGCAGATTTTATTTTTTGAGAGGGTAATGCTTCCATACATTTAAGAACCACATTAAAGCTACTATAGACTGATCAATGAGGGGGAAATACCTTGTTTTTAGCTCCAGTCTCTTAGTCTTCTTCCCAGGGGCTGTCACTTTTACTGGTTTCTTTTGTACCCTGCAGAGATAGTCTGTGCATATAGGCATAAATATTTTTCCGTCTTCTACCTTCTAGCCTGCTTCCCTTTTTTTAATATTCTGCATCTTGATTTTTTTCACATAACGATGAGCTTGGTTCCTTGTCAGTATATGACTCTGTTTCGGATTCCATTGTATAGATGTAATTTATTTACACCTATCTTCTATTGTTGGACATTTTAAGTTGTTTCCATTTTTCTGCTATTGAAACAGTATTACAGAGAATGTCCTCAACAGATCTTATTACATATTTGAGAGTTTATCTCTTGAATAATTCCTAGAAGTACAATTGTGAAGTCAAAAAATTTTTGATGGATATTGGCAGATTATCCTCTAAAGAGACTGTAATTGCTCCTGTCCTTACCGAGCAGGTGGGACAGTGCCCATTCCTCACCTTTGCCAGTAGCGTATTACCAGATGGTTTGCTCTCCCCTGTGTGATACACTTGCCTCTTTTATTTATTTTTTCCCTTAAAAGTGACATGAGTAACAAAATATCTCAAGATTGGGCCTTTTGTCTGTCTTACTGACTTGTAGGAATTGTTTATATGTTCTCCTTTGTTAGTTACAAGTAGCAATGATCTTCTCCGAGTTTGTAATTTTTTTCACATTCTTGATGTTGTTTTTGCTTGGGGACAGAAGTCTACATTTTAATATTGGTGAATTATATTTTTCTTTTACATTATGGTTTGTCCCTTTTATGTCTTGTTTAGGAAATGCATCATACTGCAAGGTCATTATTTGCCTTTATTTTCTTCTAAAAAGTTTTGTGGCATTCAGGTCTTTATCCAGAATTGGATTTTGTATATAATATGAAGTGATTGGGTACAGTTTCACTTTTTTTCCCCATAAAGATAGCCTAAAGCACCCCTTCTTCCTCATTGCTCTGCACTGCCAGGTCAGATGTAAAGTTTTCATGTATGTGTGGTTCTGTTTCTGAGTTCTTTGAAATAAGAACAAACATTTTGGAGAAGCACTTCCTTTGTTCTTAAATAGCATCTTCTGCCTGCTCCCTTTTCCCTAATAGAATAAGAGATTCAGAGAATGTTTTTCTTAGCACATTTTGAGCCAGTTTGGAAAAATTAGTAGGAAAGGAACCCCTTGCTCCCCTCCCCCATGGCCACATGTGTTCCTTAGACAGGTTCTGTATTTAGTCTAGGTCCTGGCTTCTGATCTCCAGACCAGTGTAGCCAACTGTCTGTTCAGCTTCTCCACCTGCTCACAGACATCGCCAGCACAGCACAAGCTGCTGCCACCAGAGGTGTTCCTTCTCAGTAAATGACACCACAGCCTGTGATTCCTGTGCCACAAATCTAGAAACCATCCTTGACACCTTCTTCCTCACCTTTGATATGACCAATTGCCATGTCCTCCTGATTGTGCCTCCTAAATAGTTGTCAGATCTTTTCACTTCTTTTCACTGGACACATTGCCCCATTCTTGGGCTCAGAAACATCATGCCCAACATCGTGCATCACCAGGACTATTGCAATGGTCTCTTCTATCCCTGCATCCACTCTTGCCCCCTCCCAGCCAGTGTCCAAATAATGTGATTTGTTAAAAATGGAAATAAAACTATATCCTTTAAAAAATCTATCAGTGGTTTCCCATTTCTCTTAGGATGACATTCAGAGTCTTTAATGTGATCCACATGGCCCTGCAATGTCTGGCTCCTCTTACCTTTTCCAGCTGCAGCTTTGAATTGCAGCCCTTCTGCATTCTTGGCTGAGGGGCCTGCCTGGGTCACTTCTATGCTCACTCCACCCCTGGCCCTTTTGCCTTGGTTATGCCTACTTCTCCCTTAAGTCTCACTTATACTTTCTCGGGGAAACCTCTTACCATCCAGGCGAGGTCAGATGGGATTGTTATTTATATCCCTGTTATATGATACTATTGTCCCTCTGTGATACTATTTCTCTGTTATATGATATTACCGTTCCTTGTACCTTTTTCCTGTAGCACTTACCACAAGCATAATGAATTATTTTATAGTTTTCTATTTAATGTTTATATCTCCAGTTAGTCTGAAGCTTCATGAGGGTAGAACCCATATCTGTTTTGTTCCCAATAAGAAAGAAGGAAAACTAGTTATCTAAGATATTTATTCCATAGCTTTACAGAGACAAGAGTGATCTTTGATCCAAAAAAAAAAAAAAATTGATTGAAAATGAGCCAGCCTTATGGTGGGATTAGAAAGTTGCCTGAATCATCATACCTGCTATTTTTAAAACCACGTGGTTCCTTTAAGAGCTTGTAAACTTCCAGTCTGATCGGCACCTCCTATTAACAAGCTTATTTTGTGGTGGACAGTGAGCCAAAATGAAGTCACAGATCCAAATAGGGGAAAGTGAGTGAAATAACTCTGAAGAAACAAGGATTCATTTTCTTTCTCTATCCCCCTAACCTCCTTTCTCTCCTTTCCTCTCATCCTGCTGTGTGTGTGTGTGTGTGTGTGTGTGTATGAGAGAAAGAGAGAGAGAAAATTCATATAGATAGTTAGATGAGGTGGCCAGTTGATCCTGTAGGAATTATTTATCCAGCAAATATTTACTGAGCACCTAGCATATGCCAGGCTCTGGGCCATGTACCGAGATACAGACATGAGCAAGAATGGGGCTAGTCCTCTGGCACTTCATTATCTAGTGGATGGAAAAATTTATAACCAACATTTATTGAGCATTTAATACATGCCTAATTCCTCACAACAATTCTGTGAAGATAATAAGTATTTTTGCATTAAAAGACTGAACCACAGTAGAGTAAGTAATGGCCCAAGGTCATTCACCTCATAAATAGTGGAGTGGGAATTCAAAGCATCATAACTGTAGTTCAGTATTGCCCGTAAGAAAAGAAGGCAGTTCCAACAGAATGAGTCAAGTGCCGTGTATGATAAGGTCCTCACTGTCTACTGGGGTGAGGTGGGGAAGTGGCAAGGAAGACTTCCTAGAGAAAGCAGATGGAGTGGAGATCTTGATAGGTGAGGAAGGATGAGGGCCTGAAAGGATGGAGGTGTGGAATTATTCCAGACCCAACGGATACTAAGTGTGAAGGGTTAAAGGAGAGAGGGAGCATGTTTGGTTTTTGGAACTGAAAAAAATTCGGTATGACTGGGACATATTTAGTAATTTATTCTAGGGATGTTGGTGAGCATCAAGGCATTTAACAGAGAGGAATGGGAGAAGCAGATGTGTGCTTTAGAAAGTTCGCTGGTTACCGTATGTGAATGTATCAGGAGGGCCCCAGCCCCAAGGCAAGAAGAGCCAGGTGGGATATGAGGTGGGAGTGAAAGAAATCAGGAATAACTGAGGTTTTTAGCCTGAGGGTGAGCCTAGAAAAGAGTTGCCGCTGATTGAAATGGTGACGATTAGGAGAGGAGCTAGCCAGATGCAGTTTAAAAAATGGGACATAGATGTCTAATACCAGCCAGTGCAACTAGAAATTATTGTATATCAAGTATTTTAATGGGTCAGATTTAACCGATGTCAAGTACATACACCTGCCCAGTAAAACCACTGACGAATGATCATGCAGAGCTAGCCAAACTCAGCCTCTCAAGGCTGCCTGCGACCGTGGCTTGGTAAGAGTGGTGTGACCATGGGAAGTCTGGTGAGGAGCAGCTACATGAAGCCATACTTGCTGTTGCTCTGGGAGAAATCCAGTTTTGTTCAGAAAACGAGCAAGTTTGAGTTGGATAACTGGCACTACCTCTATTCCAAAAGGAAAACAAAAGTGAGACTCTCCTTCTAGTTTAATCTAAACCTGTGCTGTGCACAGATGTGTAACTATTTAAATTTTAGTTAAACATAAAGTTCAGTGCCTCACTCACACTAGCTACGTTTTTAAGTGCTCTGTGGTCCCATGTGATGAGTGGCTGCCATATAGGACAGCACAGATACACAGTCATCCCTTGGTATCCGAGGGGAGTTGGTTCTAGGTGCCCTCCTCAAAATCTACAGATGCTCAAGTCCCTGATATAAAGTGGCTTAGTATTTGCATATAACCTATGTACATCCTCCCGTATACTTTAAATCATCTCTAGATTACTTAAAATACCTAGCACTATGTAAATACTCTGTAAATATTTGTTATACTCTATTTTTTTAATTTGTAGTATTTTTTATTGTATTTTTTTTTAATTACACATTTCTAATATTTGGTTGGTTGGATCTGCCGATGCAGAACTGGTGGGTATGAAGGGGCAGCAGTAAAACACTGGCCTGTGCAGATAAGTGATATTATGCTGCCTTACTTTCAGACATCCTGCTTCAAAAGGATGAAAATTTAGGGTTTTATAATGTCCAAAAATACCTGAGTTTTAAACAAAAATGGGAAGCATATAATAGCACCTCCGTACAAATCCTGGTAATCCTTCTGACCAGGTTAGTGTGCTGCTGGAATTGTAATGAAGAGTCTCTATTACAAGGGTGGGAATTACAATAAGCTCATTATTATCTTCATTTTCCAATGTTGAATCTTTCTAAAAATTCCAAGACTATCTTGGCTATTTGGTTGGTTATTTCAAGAAAATAACATGAAGAGACCAAATCTTAGTGCATTTATTTATTTTCAGATTCATTATTTATGCAAATTGGTGTGAGGGCAGTTGGCTAAAGCTCTAGAAGTTAAAAGTGAAACAGGTATATTGATGGCAATTTGTGAGAGTACCCGTGGAAAGCAGTTTGGTAGTATGTACTAAAGCCTTAAAAATGTAGATCCTTTTACCCAATAAATCTGTTTGTATTAATCCCATTCATTTAATTTTAATTTAATTAATGGTTAAATTTAATTTAATTCTGTTAATTTATCCGAAGGAAACCATCTTAAATGCAGGAAATATTTTCTTTATAAAAATTTCCCCCCTCATTATATGTAATTTTTAAAATGAAGGCATTTTCAGTGCCCAAATATAGAGAAAAGGTTAAGTAATTAGGGTGTGATTACAATTCTGTATAATTTTTTTAAAATGTAGGCAGTATAGCTGAAATTCTATCATTGTTAACAGTAGTCATTAGGGAATGCTGGTTTTTTTACCATTGGTTCTGCTACAGACAACATAGATTTTTTTTTTCTTCATTTCATCTCTTAAAAGACAATATAAAACAGTAATTATAAAACTAAACTATTGTTGGGCTAATAACTATAAAGATGAAATATTTATGACAGTAATTGCACAGAGGAAGGGAAAAAGAAGGGGACTATATTGAAACAGTTTCTTTATACTACTGGCATTAAATTAATCCCAAAGTGAAAATAGTGAAATAATAGAAGAATTGAAATCAGTGGAATTGGAAGTGGGCAAATAATAGAGAAGATTGATGGAACTAAAAAATTGATAAATCTCTATCCAGACTGATGAAGAAAACAAGAGAAAACACACATAACCAATAACAAGGATATTAAGTAGAAAAAGGATTCAACATAGTACTGGAAGTCCTAGCCAGGGCAGTCAAGCAAGAGAAACAAATAAAAGTCATCCAAATTGGAAAGAGGAGGTCAAATTGTCCCTTTTTGCTAATATGATCTTATATCTAGAAAAACCTAAAGTCTCTGCCAAAAAATACTTACATCAGGTAGGTGAATTTAGTAAAGTTGCAGGATGCAAAATCAACATCTCTATGTATCAGTAATGAACTAGCTGAGACAGAAATCAAGAAAGCAATCCCGTTTACAACACCTACAAAAAAATATACCTTGGAATAAATTTAACCAAGGAGATGAAAGAGTTCTACAAGGAAAATTACAAAGGACTGATGAAAGGAAATTGAAGAGGACCCAAAGAAATGGAAAGACATCCATGTTCATGAATTGGAAGAAGTAATATTGTTAAAATTACCATAATGCCCAAGGCGATCTGCAGATTCAGTGCAATCCCTATGAAAATACCAACTTCATTTTTCACCAAATTAGAAAAAAGTGTTTTGTTATGGAACCAAAAAAGAGCCTGAATAGCCAAAGCAATCCTGAGTAAAAAGAATAAAGGTGGAGACATCACATTACCGGGCTTGAAAATATATTACAAGGTTATGGTAACCCAGACAGCATGGTATTGATATAAAAACAGGCACAAAGATCAGTGGAACAGAATAGGGAATGCAGAAATAAATCTATGTATTTACAACCAACTAATTTCAACAAAGGCACCAAGAACATATACTGGGGGAATGATAGTCTCTTCAAGATGTAGTAAGGAAATTTGTGAGTATGTACTGCTGGGAAAATTGGATATCCCTATGCAGAAGAATGAAACTGGACCCCTACCTCTTACAATATACAAAAATCAGCTCAAGATGGATTAAAAACTTAAACGTAAGACCTGAAACTATAAAACTATTTGAGGAAAACATAAGAAAAACACTTCATAACATTGGTTTATGCAAAGATTTTATGGCTAAGACATCACAAGCACAGGCAACATAAACAAATATAGACAGACATGGGACTATATTAAACGAAAAATCTTCTGCAAAGCAAAGGATAAAATCAACAGAATGAAGAGACAATGTGTTGAATGGGAGAAAATATTTGCAAACTATTTATCCAATGAGAAACATTATAATAGACATTATAATAGCCAGAATATATAAGGAACTGAAAACATCTCAGTGATTAAAAAAAAATCCCATTAAAAAGTGGGCTAGGGACATGAATAGACATTTCTCAAAAGAAGACATACAGATGGCCAGCAGGTATATGAAAAAATGTTCAACATTACTAATTCTCAAGAAAATGCAAATCAAACCACAATGAGATATCTTACCCCAGTTAAAATGGCTATTATTAAAAAAACAAAAAATAACAGATGCTGGCGAGGATACGGAGGAAAGGGAACTCTTATAAACTGTTGGTGGGAATGGAAATTAGTACAACCAGTATGGAAAACAGTATGGAGATTTCTCAAAAAACTAAAAATAGAATGACCATAACTACCATATGATCTAGCAACCCCACAGTGGATGTTTATCCAAAAGAAAAGAAATCAGTTTATCGAAGAGATACCTGTACCCCCATGTTCACTGCAGCACTATTCACAATGGCAAAGATTTGGAATCAACCTAAGTGTCCATCAGTGGATAAATGGATAAAGAAAATGTGGTATATATACATGACGGAACACTATTCAGCCATGAAAAAGAATGAAATCATGTCATTTGCAGCAACATGGAATTGGATGTCATGATGTTAAGTGAAATAACCTAGGCACAGAAAGACAAATGCCACATGTTCTTATATGTGGGAGCCAAAAGAGTTGATCTCATGGAGGTAGAGAATAGAAGGATAGATACCAGAGTCTGGGAAGGGTGTGTGTTGGCGGGGGACGAAGAGAGGTTAGTTAATGGGTACAAACATATGGTTAGAGTAAATAAGTTCTAATGTTCAGTAAAGAGTAGGGTAACTACAGTCCTATCGACATCAAAAAGATTAAGGAATATAATGAGCACCTTTGTGCCATTTAGGAAAAATGGACAGCTTTCTTGAAAGATGCACATTGCTAAACCTGACTCAAGGAAAAAAACAATAATTTAATAGCCCTATGACAATTTAAGAAATTTGGTTCATAACTAAAACTTTTCACTAAAAAAACTTTAGGCCCAGCTGGCTTCTCTGTTGAATTATTTCAAATATTAAAAGAATAAATAATAATCTTACACAAACTTTTTGATAAAGCAGAGGAGGGAACACTTCCAAACTTACTGTATGAGGCTTGCATTGCCCAGATAGAAAACCAAACGAAGACATTACAAGAAAAGAAAACTATATAGACCAATATCTTTTTTGCCCCCTCATCTGCATAGTCTCTCCATAATCCAGCATCTTTCGTGATAATAGATACAAAGATTCTTAACAAAATAACTAGCAAATTCAATCTGTCAGTGTATAAAAAAGGATGTTGTGTTATGCCCAAGTAGTATTTATCCCAGGAATACAAGTTTTATTTGACATCTAAAAATTTATAGGATGAGTAAGTTACCATATTAATAGAATAAAAGATAAGTACCAAGTGACCATTTCAATAGAAAATGCATGTGACAATTAAATACCCACTCATGATAAAGACTGAGCAAATGAGAATCAGAAGGTGATTTCCAAAACCTAAGGAAGGGCATCTTATGAAAGTTGCAGCTTACGTTGTACTCAGTGGTGAACTACTGAATGCTTTCTCTTAAGATTAGGAACCAAGGCAAGGGTATATACTTTTACCACTTTATTCAACATTCTGCTGTAGGTTCTAACCATTGGAATAAGGGAAGAACAATAATTAAAAGTTGTGAATTGGAAAGGAAGAAATAAAACTGTATTTGAAGAGAACATAATTATGAATGTAGAAAATTATAAGAAATCTACAAAAATGATATATAGGTCAATGTACAAAAATCAATTTTATTTCTCTATAACAGCAATTAAAGATTCCATTTCCAAATGGAAAATGAGATTTTAACTCATTATGATAGAAACAAAATTTAAAATACTTAGGAATAAATTTAATGAGAGGTGTGCATCACCTATACACTGAAAATGACAAAACATTGCTGAGGGGAATTAAAGAAGACATAAATAAATGGAGAAATGTTCCATGTTCATGGTTTGGAGGAATTAATATTGTTTAGGTCATTTTGGGGGAGATTGCCATCTTCAGAGTCAGTGGAGTTCCAATCAAAATTCTGACAGTCTTGTTTGAAGAAATTGACAAGCTAATTCTAAAATTTATTGGCCAAAATAATTTTAAAGAAGGCTGGAAAACTTACACTATCTGCTATCAAAACTTAACTATAAAGCTACAATAGTCAAGACAGTCTAGGATTGGTGTATGGTGATTCTTCTAGATCAATAGAACAAAATAGAGTTCAGGAATAGACCCAGACTTTCATAGTAAATTAATTTTCAGCAATGGCACCAGGGTAAATCATTGGGAAAAGATAGTCTTTTTAATAAAATTTGGTGAAACAAATAGATATCTATTATAAGATATGGAAAATAATGACCCTCAACCTTATATTACACCATATACAAAAATTAACTAGCAGTGGATCATTGACCTAAACTTGAGTTAAAAGTGCAAAATTTCTAGCATAAAACAGAAAACCTTTGTGACATTGTGTTGGGCAAAAAGTTCTTAAAATAGTACACAAATACCACAAACTGTAAACAAAAAACATGATAATGGACTTCATGAAAATTAAAAATTTGCTCTTCAAAATACAGCATAGAAAATGAAAAGGCAAACAAACTAGGAGAAATTATTTATAAAACATCTGACAAAGGGCATGAATCCAGAATATATAAAGAATTCTGAGAACTCATTAGTGAGGAGACAACCAATGGAAATGGGTAAAGGATGTATGTAAACAGACTGTTCACAAAAGGAAGTAAATGAATATGTCCAATCTCACTAGTTATTAGGGAAATGTAAATTAAAAGCACAGTAAGTCACTATTTTACCCTCTCTGGAATGGGTAAAATTAAAATTACTAATGATGCCAAGATGTGGAACACCTAGAACTCTGATGCATGGCTAGTGAGAATATAAAATAGTACAGCCACTTAGAAACTCATAATTTGGCAGTTTCTTATAAAATTTAATGTGTATATAACATATGACCCTACAATTCTCTGCTAGTTATTAAACCCAAGTAAAATGAAAACATATATCCCCCCACACTTGTATATGGATGTTCATAGTAGCATTACTCACATAGCCTCAAATTTGAAATAACTCAAATGTCCGTCTGCTCGTGAATGGATAAGAAATTATATACCTATATCATGGACTATTCAGCAATACAAAAGAATGAACTGTTGATATACACAACATGGAAGTATTTCAAAAGCATCATGCTTTTGTGAAACAATTCAAACAAAAGTCTATAAATGATTTCATTTATATGAATTTCTAGAAAAGGCAAAATTTTATTTTTGTTAACCAATGGTTTGCTAGGGGCCCATAATCTTGGCAGGGAATTGACTATAAAGAAGGATGAAGGAACTTTTTGAGATGATGGAAATGTTCTATATTTTACCATGGTGTTGGGTTATATGATTGTATTAAAATTATCAAGACTCATCAATCTGCACACTTAAAATGAGTGAATTTTATTTTATTTCAATAAGCCTTTTAGAAAAGAAAGAAACTATATTCATAGGGAATGTTTCTTTGCTTTTATTCATATATATTTCACTTTTTTTAGTAAATTTAGTTTGTTGAAATTATGCTGTACCTCGTTAAAATAAGTCTCACCTGGGGATAAAATGTTTGCTAAGTGGACAAAGTAATAAGTTTGGTGGGGTTGCTATTTTAGACGAAGTGTTAAGGGAAGGCTTTTTTGATGAAAGGACATTTGAGCAGACAGATGAAGTGAGTTCTGTTCCAAGAAATTTTCTTTGCATGTGCCTTGCATATTTCTTACTGAATTTTTATGTAGACATTTTGTAGTTTCTGTTAATATTACAAATTAAATCTTTTTCTTGTCTTATTGCATTGGCTAATAATAATCCTTAAATTAAGTTTTGTTTGTATTTTCCTTACCTTATAATCCATCTTGTTAATTCCTTGAGGATAAATTTTATGCATTGTTATCCTGCAGCTCTTCATTCTGTACTGTGTTCCCAGTGTGTGCTCATTTAATTCATCTGAATGATTTTTACTGAGACTAAGCAGGTCATTGTGTGTTAATCTCTGTTTTTCCTTAGTTCAGTATAGCACCAAAATGTAAATAGAACCTAAAAAAGACCTAAAATGGAGACCAAGGTTGCAAGTACAATTTCATGTAACATAATTTTAATTTTACCATCAACTAGACCGAGTATAGTTGCAAATAAGGATGTTGGCTGGCACCTTTAAAGGCACCCTTGGTGGATGAAAGGAGGGAGAAGTGAAAGAAGGTATTCTTAAATTTCACTCACAGATTAAGAAGGAATGTCTGCAAATAGTTGATTGGCCAGGTATAGAGTAGAAATGACCTTTGGCAAGATTTATTGTTTCATTTGAATAGAAGGAGATCTTTTAGATTTCATGCCTGTATTCACTTAGTCAACTTTAGGTAAGAGATGTATCCTAAAACAGATTCGAGTGACTTTGAAGGCTCAGCAGCATCTGTCAAAATGGAAACATTAGTAGCTCATGTTCATGCCTTACCAGTAGATGGCAGCAAAATGCTTTATTAAAATGTTCTTGCCTTGCTTTTTTAAGTCTCATGGTAAATAGATACTGTATATTTTTCTTTTAGTTAAGACCAAGGGAGGTATGATATCCTCATTTCCTCTAAATAGATAAAAATAATACTACCATTGTGTACTGTCACTTTATATTAAATGTTTTTAGAAATCCAAATGATACAGCTTACCTTAAAAAAGTTACTTTTGTAGGTTTCGTTAGCAACTCATTCTTAACAGAAATACTCATTCTCTACGCTATTATTATTTTGCATATAGTTTTCTGCCTCCTGGATTTTTCTAAGAGAACCCAGTCGTCATTATATGTTCTAAACCTAAATAACATTTTGGTAAACAATACACAAGTGTTTACTCACATACTTTAGGAGGGTTTTTGTGTATGTATGTGAAAAACATTAGTGATATTTTTCTCTTTCATTAACAAACCAAAAATTAAGGGCAACTATTATAAGAACACATTTTAATGTTAGGTAGTTAGGTCTGATCAATTTAACTTCTCCATTGAATTGCTGGCCTCCAGGAGATGGTCTGCATATGCAGGTCTTGTCCCTGTTCTGCCCATTGCCCAGGGATGCCACTGGGGTGAGAGCTGCAAAGAACTGACCTTTGGCTTAATGAAAGAGCTGAGGCCAGTGACAAAAGTCTGTGACTTGAGTGGTCACATAGCAGATAAATTATAGCTGTTTTTTTCTTCCCCAGAAATCAGTCAATTTAGGAGAGGTTTTTGGAACTGTTTTAGAAAATAATATTTATATAGTGCTGAGGTTTCTCCCAATTTTTCACATAATGTGTTGCTTAATTCTTATAAACTCCAAAGTTCATGTAAAACTAAGAATTCAGAGTAGACTTTTATCTTATGAAAATACACTTTATCAAGATCACTTAACAGATATCTTACATGCTTTGGAATTTGCACAGACCACAGAAAAACTTTTTTTTAACCCAGTACACCCTAAAACAACAGAGTCTGCCAGATCATAGTACGTCCGTAATTTAGAACAGCAGATGTTGCTACACATGCTTCTCTTTAAGAAGCAGCATAAGAGAAAATAAAACAAAAAGTTCAAAACAGAAAAGAAACATGCAACAATACAGAGATGAGGGAGTTGGGTAGCCAAAGGCAGTTAGTTAAATTAGCAAAGAGGGGGATGTGGTGGTCTGAACTCTACGTTTCTTGTCTGTCTCCTTCTGTTAACTCAGACTTGATAACTTTCTACTAAATTTATTTCCCATTAAAACTAGACTTGAATTAAACTGAGGAAAAACGTACTTCATGTTCATCATAATATTTGATTGCTTCACATTTTATATGCGAATTGGCTAAAATGTCCTGTGCCATGGTAGTGTTTGTTGTTTTGTCTTAGAGTCTGCTAATATTTTCATTTTGGTTTTAACTCTAGCTGATCCCACAGTTAAGGACTTAATCGGAGGCTTCACGGCTCTTCATTATGCAGCCATGCATGGCCGGGCCCGGATTGCACGCTTGATGTTAGAATCTGAATACAGGAGCGACATCATTAATGCAAAAAGCAACGATGGCTGGACTCCCCTCCACGTGGCTGCCCACTATGGTAGGGACTCATTTGTCCGACTTCTCCTGGAGTTCAAGGCTGAGGTCGACCCACTCAGCGATAAAGGTACAACGCCGCTTCAGCTCGCCATCATCCGAGAGAGGTCAAGCTGTGTCAAAATCCTCCTGGACCACAACGCCAACATCGACATTCAGAATGGCTTCCTGTTGCGATATGCTGTGATCAAAAGCAATCACTCTTATTGCCGCATGTTCCTTCAGAGAGGGGCAGACACAAACTTGGGCCGCTTAGAAGATGGACAGACTCCTTTACACTTGTCTGCCCTTAGGGATGATGTGCTTTGTGCACGGATGTTATATAACTATGGAGCGGACACGAACACAAGGAACTATGAAGGACAGACCCCATTGGCTGTTTCAATAAGTATTTCTGGAAGTAGTCGACCATGTTTGGATTTCTTACAAGAAGTCACAAGTATGTAATATAATTATTATTATTATTGCATCTTTTTTTAAAATGTCATCTTATGAGGAGCTTGCGATATTTTTATAACTTAAGATGTCTAGACATTAATCATTTTTATTAGCCCTGCTTGGTAAGTGATGCCTCATTCATCTGAAATTAAAAAAAAAAAAAGTTCTGCTATATCACAAGATTTCATAAAAATTCAATTGTGTTACTAAAAGTAATGGGATCTAGACAGTAAGGGTGAGAGAAGAAATGGAGAAAAGGACAGAGAGAAGAGAACTTTTAGAATGAACAAAGATCTATGTTAAAACAAGACAAGTCCTGCTAGTCATAAGGGTAGTCTTTTCATGCTTCCGTGGACTTCAGCTTGAGGATTTAGAAGGAAAAATTTTGGATTTTAGATTCCTTAGCTATGAAAATGTAGTAAAATTTGTGCTTTATTGCTAAGTTGTTCACTTTTTAATTGTGGCTTTTCTGCTTCACTTGATCCCACATGAAAATGGAACAGTGGTACTAGTTAATGGAGGCTAAGGGTGCTAGAAACTGTTGTAAGAAAATATTTGCTAGCAGTGGGAAATTTGGCACCACTGTCCCTGGGCCACATGGCTTCCATTGTATTTGACCTGTTTTTGTGTGGGTGATTTTTTTCAAAGCCTGAAATTGTCTGACCCACTTTGTGGAGTAGCACACGTGTCTGAGCTGTTTTTCTGATAGGGGTATTAGTTGGCATGGACTTAGCCACCCTCTCTTATCAAGCTTCCTTGTGACCCAGTGAACGCATGTCCCGAGTTTAATGTCCAACACAAAGCTACAGTCTGTGAGCAAAATTGATTTTGCTTTCTGCTGCACTTTTTAATGAATTCCTTTTTCCTCACTGATTTTAAACTTTCAGTCGTTATTACAGTAATAGAAGAAGACATACTAACATTCTGGGTACCAGGTACTGGGGAGAAAGGGGTTTACTTGACCTGCTTATACATAATCCATTCTACCCCTTGGAACTGAACTTTGGCATAAAAATTTGCTTTATAAATGTGTAATGAATTTTGTGTATTCATAATAGGGGAAAAGATGAAATTATTACCACTAAATGTATTCAGACTAAAGGGTAAAAAGAAATCATGGTAAGAGTCTAACTCAGTGCTGGCCACTAGAACTTTCTGTGATGGTGGAAATGGTCTCTCTCTGTGTTGTCCAGTATGGTGGCCGCTGGTCCCATGTGGCTGTTGAGCACTTGTTATGTGGCTGGTGTCACTGAGGAGCTGAATTTTTAATTTTATTTAATTGTAATTTGAATTTAAATGGCCCCAAGTGCCTAGTGGCTCCTGTGTTGACCAGCACAGATCTGCCTGCCTTGGGAGAGGTATTTTGGGCTGATTGGTAGCTATTCCCTTGCTGAAAGCTTTGGAGGCACACAGAAGTAGCCAAAGACAGGAGATGCTGTGTATGTGGGACTGCAGCTGCTGGTTGCCTCGTATCTGTATGTTGTTGTTGTTCTTGTAGCTTCTGCACTAGAGAGTCTTGTTAAGTAAGTGTGGCTGCCCTTGGAAAGGCATGTTACTTACTCAAATGAATGCCTCAGCCCCTTTTGTTAAATATTTTGCTCAGTGGTTAATGCCATAGACTAGAGCTCAACTGCAAGAGTTTGAGCCCTAACTCCTCCATGTGTTAGCAGTGGTCTTGGGCAGATTACCTAACCTGTATGTGCCTCAGTGTCCTCATCTTCAAATTAGGATAATGATATCTTATAGGCTTGTTGTGAAGATTAAATGAGTTAATACTTATAATGCACTTAGGACAGTGCCCAGTACATTTTAAGTGGTCCAGTACATTTTAAGTGCTATGTAAGTGGTTTTCAAAATAAAATATGCAATTAATAAAGTAAGGGTGGATAAGCACTGAGGACTGGCTTGGTACCAACAGAGTGAATCCCTTAGATTCGTATTCTACCCAGGCCTCCTCTTTTCCACCCCGTAGACTGCTGTGGAGAGTCTGCACACAGAAGCATGCAGCCAGGTGGCTGGGAGGAGCTGCTGGGTAGCACAAGCACATGGGCAGTGTTCCTGTGTCCCCAAGCCCTCAGAGCTGCCCAATTCCCCCACAGCAGTGCTGTGGACAGCAAGTATGTTGAGTTAAAAAAAGACTCACATGTACCTTAAAATTAGGGGCAGATAGAATCATCAACAGGGACTACTGTCTCTGTTTGTGCTTGAGTTCTCCACTGCCCAGGGAGCAGAGCCATGCACCTAGGAGGTCCTCAACAAGCTCTGGTTGGTGGCTGACTGCATATGCCTAGGAGTGAGGAAACTTGGAATGCTTTCCAACATGCAGGTCTCTCTGTGTTCCTAAGACTGCAGTTCTCATTTGATTTCAGGTGCCTCAGCATAATTCATTATTTCTTGACTCTCCATTGGTGTTTCTGAATGTGAGCAGCAAATTTGCTGTCACTGCTTTACCTGTGCGTTCTTTCGCTCTAATAGGTTTTCTTTTCCTAGTGAATGGCGTGGGCTAGAAGGAGCACCTGGAGCTGATGCTCTTTGGTGCCCTCAACTGAGCTGTGTCTTGAAAGCCAGCTTGAAAGAAGGTTGGGCAGTTAGGGAGCACGGGGTCAAGTCTGCGAGCTCACCACAGCTCCAGGCACCAAGCTGTTGCCTTATAACCTGAGAACTCAGACTCCTGAGGTGTAAGGACAGCAGAGGTGTCACTTGGTGGTCCTTATTCAGGGCCATCTTACTATTCATTGCACCATTTTGACAAGAAGCAGATTATTTAAATTGGAAGAGACCAAAAAAATCATAATCCTGGAATTTAAAACCTACTCTGGCTTTTTTGAAAAATTGCCATAAAAACTCTGATATGTACTGCATAAAAACAGCAGGTCAGTGGCCTAGTAATGAAGTAGTGTCTGCTGGTGCCTTGTTGCTAACCTGTGGCGGGAGAAGCCCGGAAGCTGCCATTATTATGCATGACAGCCAGTCCGAGCCCTCCAAGTTTCACACTTTGGAAACCTCCACCTTCCAGGATGGCTGGCGCTCTGTGGGGCCTCCTCCAGAAAGCCAGGAAAGTGAAGGAGCAGCGTCTTTGTGCCCAGAAACAATAAACACAGCTAAGAAGAGCCACTGAGCCTACCTGAGTAATGAGCATCACCTGTCAGTTTTGGGGGTTTTTTTTAGGGTTTTTTTTTTTACTTGAACCCCCCCAAAAAGAGAGAATGGAACAAATAAACTAAAGAGACAACAGGAGAACAGTGGAGGCGTGACTGGTGGCAAGTAGAAATGGTAGTGAGGACAGATAGCTGTGGACATTCTGATGACAGTCCGCTGAGGACTAAGGCTGTCAGGGTCAGGAGGTTAACGGGCCCTGGTGCCAGGCCTGGGACGGAGGTGAGGCAAGTGATGTGACTGGGGCACACAACTCAAGAGGGCCCTTATTCTCAGGGTCACACAAGTGCACATGGTAAAGTGGCATGATTTGTACACAGTGTGGCGTTTATACACACTCCGTTAAGGGAGCTAAGAGGGTCCTGGAGGCTCTGGGATGTGGGAATGGGTTAGAATTCTCTTGCCAAAGGTGAAAGAGGACAAGGTTGTGGAAATGTTTACTCAGTTCAAAAGAGAAGCTTAACACTTACGTGCAAGAAAAGGGCAGCACAAGAAAATGTTGTTAAAGAGGTACAATACCATAACTTTGCGAAAAGACTATTTTTCCTAAGTAAAGCTTAACCTGAGGATATGGTTAAATAATAACAGAACCCACCCTGAGGAATAGGATTGTAATTTAGTGATTTTTTTTTTTCCTTTATCTTCCTGCTCACAATGTAAACTCCTCTAGTCAATGTATGGACCAAGGAGTTACTCAGAATATGAAATCTTTTAAGAAAGAAAGAGAAATTCCATGAGAAAGCTGAGTCTCAGGCAGTGACTAGCAAAAACATTTAATCTTAAATATTTAAAAAAAATGAGATTTTAATGATATGCATGCCTGGAATTTTGTTCAAAGAGAAGTAGTACAGAACTTAACAGTTTGGGGGGAAAACCCACCTTGGAATGCTCAAGCATGAATTATAGACTGTTCTTCACCCAGCCACTTCAGCAGATGAAAGGGAAGGGTTAGAAAGAAAAGAGCTGGTGCCTGCAGTTCCTTGTGCAAATGGTATGGAAATTGGAGGAAAGTTTTTGGTAACGCAGACCAGTGAGAGTTGAGGTGGCTGAAGTAAATGAGATGGCTCCTTCCTAGAGAATGCCACTTGAAAGGAGGTGAGTCTGCGTTTGACTGGCTCTAGGTTATTTACAGAAGAGATGCCATGTTGTGCTACCAGCCTAGGAAATCCTTTCATTGTAAGGCTTTATCCTTTATGTAAAAGAGGGAAATATTCAAAAGGCAAAGTGGAGTCGAAGATTTGCAGCACCCCACAAGGTCCAAGGCTATTGGAGGGACCAGCTTGTCACCTGTTTTTCCCTTTGCCAGTGATGTCCACATCTGTACTGTGTTTGGAAATTCCACCTCTGCAGAGCTGCTGTTTCATTAAGGCATTAGTCAAGATTTTACTGTTACCATCTAATATTTTTATTAGTTTTAAATTCATAATCATGGTTATTTAAAATTCCCTGGCTGGTAATTCCGACATCTGTGTCACATGGAAGTCTGGTTCTGATGCTTGCTTTGTCTCTTCAGACTATGTTTTTTTCATGCCTTTTAGCATACCTTGTAATTTTTTATTGACACCATTAATAGACATGCTATGTAGGTACTATGAACTGAGGTGAATGAATATGCCTTTAGTGTGAGGTTTTAGTTAATCTGGCTATGGGTTGGGCCCTGTTGTAGCTGTAGGTGCCAGGGGGTTCAAATCCCTCCAGCATCCTTGTTTTCATCCCCTGCGTTGGCTTTGAGCTTCCCTAAGTACTCCTTGGGGAGTGCATCTGGCAGCTCGCTCAGCTTTAATCTGCTGTTCTGCACTGGAGCCCTGTGAGTGTCGTTGTAAGTGTGGGGGAGAGCCAGGGGTCTGTAACTTGGATTAAATCTCTGTCCTTCAGTGGGCTGTGTCCCTGGGCTGTGACCTTCACAAGTGCTGCTGCCTGTATGGCTTTTCCACAGGAAGCCAGGAAGGTGAGGCAGGAAGACTAGAGGGGGCTGGAGTCTGCGGGATGGCCTCTCTCTCCCCCATGACTCTGAGACTAGGTCCTGGTAAAGTCTTTCCCCCTGGGGAGCAGCCCTTTGTTATGGAGAAGGTTCTGGGTGTGTTTCACAGTGCTTACTCTTACTTTCCCCCTGCCAGAGTCCATGAAGAGGTCTTTGTTGGCTCTTCCCTTTGAGGACCTCATGGGGTTCCTGAAAGTACAGGTCACAACCATGTGGGGGCTTCCTGAGACTATGGCTGTCACTCTCAGGCTAGTTCATACCCAGCCTCTGGCAATTTGTCAAAATTACTCTTTAGGTGTTCCTACCAGTTTATGGCTCCAATAGCTTCTGCTCCACCTAAGCAGATCTCAGGTGGGACTCTCTGAATTTATTTCTTTCTCCAGATTTTCTGGTGAAGGTTTGCCCTGCAACTTCTGTTTACTGGTGGCTCCAAGATAAGTTATTGATTTTGAGTTTGTTAAGGTTTTTCTTCTTGTAAAGATGGTAGTGACGACTTCTAAGCTCTTTACATGTTGGAACTGAAACTAGAAGCTGGTTTTATCATTTTTTTGGTCAGGCATGGTGGCTCATGCCTGTAATCCTAGCACTCTGGGAGGCCAAGGTGAGAGGATCCCTTGAGCTTAGGAGTTCGAGACCAACCTGTGCAAGAGTCTGTACTAAAAATAGAAAAAAATTAGCCAGGTGCAGTAGCACGCACCTGTAATCCCAGCTACTCCCAGCCACTCAGGAGGCTGAGGCAGGAGGACCACTTGAGCCCAGGAGTTTGGGGTTGCAGTGAGCTGTGATGATGTCGCTGCACTTTAGCCTGGGCAATAGAGCAAGACTCTGTCTCAAAAAAAAAAAAAAATGATCATTTTTACTTAAAGTGTGAAAAACACATTCTGTCCATGGTCCTTTGAGCTGATTAATGTTTTGCCCACTGGGATCAGTGGCACATGTCTCCTGTATATTATCCCAAAGACTCTCAGCTATGGCTATGCCTGTGTCAGGTACTATTAAATCAAAAGAATGATGTGGTGGAGAGAGTGGTTAACAGGCTTCTGACCAAGGGCCTGACTTGCCTTATGAACTTGGACAAGATGCTTACCCCCCACGATAGATCTCCATTTCCTCCTCTGAAAAATGGGGAATTGGCCCATAGTCCTCAAAGTTGCTCCCTTTTAAAACTTCTTGCCAGTAACCACTCTTAAAGCCTCTGATTTCTTGCTGCTTCTGATTTTTTTTTTAATTTTTTGATTAATGTAGAACAGTGTTTTTCACAGTGTGGACTCTTAGGGATCCTCAAAATTTTTTTATGTGCCCATGAGGCCAAAACTAATTTCATAACAATATGAAGATGTTATTTGCCTTTTGCACTGTGTTGGCATTTGCACTGATAGGGTACAAGCAATGGTAGGTAAAACGGCTGGCATGTGAGCGTGAATCAAGGCAGTGGTTTCAACTGGGACTAGGAGTCATTGTAGCCTTGACAGCAGGCACTCTCAGTAGAAAGAGTTCCAGTTCCATTTAAAATGCTTTTGATGAAGCAGTAAAATTAATTTTGTTAGATGCTGTCCTTTTGAATTCTTTTAAAGTATTCTATGGGATGGCAATGGAAAGTATTCTTACTGCATACCAAAGTTCAATGATTGAATTGAGAAGAAGCAACTTCAGTTTGAGCAGAACCAGCAGCTTTTTTCATGGAACACAATTTTTACTTGAACGACTGACAGCCAAACTGTAGCCATTTAGTCTTGAGTGTTTGTCAGACATTTTCTTGAAAATGAATAAAGTTCACTTGTCACTTATAAGGAAAACAACTGACAGTACTTGTGGCCAGTCATAAAATTTGAGCTTTGAAAATGAGGATTTTGGAAAACTTACATTTGCTGCCATGAGATTCCTGTTATCTATCTGAAGACTTCTGAGATCAGTGGAGATATTAATAAAAGTGATTTTTCGATATCCTATAATGGAGGAGGTCAACATTTGGAAGATCTGTATAACCCAGGGAACCATGTTTTCCAAATGACCAGTGCATAGTGTTACAAAATCACACATGGGTAAAAGATCCATTCAAAGTACAAGGTAGACCAATGGATTTTAATGTAAAAGTACAAAAAGTTCATCAATTTGGTTTTGGATTCCATATTGCAGCTAACCTGTAAGAAACCACTACTTGTCTAGTGTTGATGGAGTATCAAAGAAGATCCACAATTATTTGAAAAAAGCTATTAAAATATTGCTTCCTTTTCCTACTACATATCTGAGTGAGGCTGGATTTGCTTCAGGTACTGCAGTCAAGACAGCATATTGCAACAGGTGAAATGCAGAAGCAGATCTGTAAATTGGTTGTCTTCTGTGAAGCCACACATGAAAAGAGATTTGCAAAACTGGAAAACGGTGCCATTCCTCTCACAAAATCTTTTTTGTTTTGGAAAGCAGCTGTATCTTTTTTTTCATAAAAATTTATTTCAGCAGATGAATTTTTTATTACTGTTATTTTCAAATGACTCAATATTTTTAAAATTTCTCAATTTTAACTTCTAAATATGGTAAATATAGATAAATATAACTGACACAAAAATTCTTTGAGGTCCTCCAATTTTAAAGGTGCAAGAAGGTCCTAAAACTAAAGCATTGAGACTTAATGGTATGCAATTTCTACGTTGAGATTTTTAACAATGTCCTGTTAGCCTAGCATTTTAGAATTTGGTGAATCTCTAATGTATTTCTGTCTAAAGTTAAAATTTGTGAATAATATGAAATGTTTTAGATTATTGCTTTCCCTATGCTAGCATATTTACTCCCTAGGATCTATGGAGCTATGTGATTCCTGAAGTTAGTATGGGGTAAAATGGATTCATGATTCAAATCAGTTTGGAGACTAGTACCTTGGATCCTAGATCCCAGTGTCAGAGATTCATTGTGCACAGTAACATATCAAAGGTGCAAGAAGTCCTGGAGTAAATAAAGCATTTAACTTTGTTTACTAGTATGAACAACTTACTTTCACAGAGCATCTTTTATTCCTATGACAAGCTCTGGTCTAGATTATACTTAGGGCAGAGAATACACTGGGTGGGTTTGTGTTTAGTGTCCAGAGGAGTCTGAGCTGAGGCAGTAATCTGTGTTTCTAGTAGACACTGTTCAAAGACTGGAAGCAACCATCAATATGTTTCAGTGGTGTGTAACAGGTAGGACTGGGCTGTATTTTGATTTGTCTGTTTTAAGGAATTAAGTGGCTCATATTCTAAAAGAAAAAGATTAAGTAGATGGGAATTGAGTTGTGTAAACTGTTTTGCAGAAGACTTCACCTGTCAAGTACTTAAGTTAGTTGCCTTCTGGAACATCAATCACAGATGTTTAAAAATACTGTTTTATAAATATCGCAGCAATTTGAAATATTTTTTTGTTTAAATTTCAGCAGTGGTCAAGTACTGTCTTTTAGCTACAGAAGTAAAACCTTAAAAACAAGATTTCAAACGTAGGAAAAAACTTGAAAAAAAGAAGTAATAAAAGTCATGACTCCCCTTTTTTAATTTTAAGAAAGTAAAATTTCAGCCCTGGCTCTCTCAGCTAAATCCAATACAGCATTAAGTATGCGAGCAGCTGATCACACAGAACACCTCTGCATCAAGTGCCCTAACCTACTGTGTTCTTTCCAAATGCTGCTGTAATTTTTTTGTAGGACGATTTATCCAAAACAGTATTAATGTAACATAAAAATAATTTGTGTAACATTTTAACCAAGGTTATTTTTAATTATTGATTTATATCCATATCATAGTCTTATTAGGTTTTTTCAGTACCAATTATTAAAAATCACTTTTAGAAATAAAAAGAACACAATTTTAAGTGAAAATGCATCACATTTAGGTTCAATGATACAGAAAATATCTTATTCTGTACTTCTTTATAGTTTTGTGTCACTTTCTATTTTTAATATAGGCATCTAGAGATTTCTTATCATTTGTTAGTGAGTCGTATATGGTTTGGTTTGACTTAATACAAATATGGAAAGTTCAAAGCTCATTTGCCTATGAAAAAATTGTAACCAATAGGTAAGTGTCATAAGGTTGATGTTGCATACATTTGGATTCTATCTAATAGAATGCCATAATTTTTACTTTAAGGAGAGCTAGAAACTGCCTTTGTCCTATAAAGTAAGGTTTGTTTAGCATATTTCATATTAAGTCCCTGTGAAGGGAATTCAGAGGGACGAGCAAAGGGATAAAATGTGTTTATGGTAGGATTTTAAAATGGGAGGCTGAGATAAAACAAAGAGGTATTGGGAGGCCATTCCAGATGTTGCCCTAAGATGTAGAGGATCTTGAAGGAACACAATCAGTTGTAAAGCAATCTAGAGGAGGCAAATCTTTCTCTTTTTACATCTTTACACCTCCCCTCCATCTCCAATCTCTACCAAAGAAAAACCTGGAACTTTGTTATGCTTTCATTTTGTTCGTTATTTAAAAATGTTTTGCCTCTCTGTTTTCCTTTATGAATCCAGATATTTTTATCCAAATAATGTTATGCTGCCATAAATGCAGTAATGGCGATGTCAAAGGGAGGTGATATAGAATATTTAATTTTCTAAATTATGCTGTTGGCCCTGGTTTTGTAATTTATTGTAGACCAGACCCTTCAAAAGCCGATTTCCTATTTTATACCAGCCCAATTATTACTAATGATGGGCTTCTTTACAGAATGGAAGGACTAATAACCCTTTGAACTATTATGTAATTCCATTGTAGTTTATTAGTATGAATACCTGGTAGGTTTTTTTGCATCACCTAAAGTGTTTATAATTCCTTAAATTATACTCTTTTGTGAGGTATCCCCCAGCTCTCCCCTGTTACAGTCCCATGGACAAGAGATTTATTTATTTTACAGGGTAATAATTAATTTTCTAAGATGCCTAGTAAATCATGTACACATTTGTGTTGATTTTTTTGTTTTCATTTCCTCATTTCCTCTGCCTTCTCTTTCTTTGTCCCTGTAATCTTTCGGAAAGTGCGTTGTTGAGTACATAGTAGGTGCTCAGTAAATACTTTTACGTGATCTGTTAACAAGAAATAAATACTTCTCTTTCAGTCATAATCTTCTATTCCCAAATGCTATTCCTGAAAAAAATAGCTCTTTAGATAGTCTTAGAAATGATGGTATTTACAATGAGTAGTCCTTATTTCTCTTTATTATTTAGCCCACTTTTCACTTAACAATGGGAGAAACAGTGTAATGATACCCCTCACTTCATCACTGTACATCTTTTTATACAGTTAAGTCCTCACATCTCTGCTTGATCCAAGTCATGCAGTGATTTCCAGAATATGATTTCCATCAATTTGCCCAGGACTGTTTCCAGTAATGGGTTACCAGTTGCTCCTTTACTGTTAAGCTGTCACCTAGTTATTATTATTGTGTTAAAACCAGGAAGATGGAGACTCCAACTCCATCTTCCAAAGAGGGGCCCTCTGCTTTTTTGGTAACCAGAAGCAAACATTATCCTTACAAATATTTTTAAAATTTATTTACCAAATACTATGTGCTTGGCACTATTCTAAGTACTTTACCAAAGTTAACTTTTTAAATTCTTGTAAAGCGTCTGAGGTGGGTGTTGTTACCATAAGGAAAAAGGCAAGAGGCTGAATAGCTTGCCTAAGATCATGCAGGTTGCAAATGGTACCAGGAGCCAAACTTGGGCAGTCTGGCTCCAGAATTGATGCTTTTAACCATTATAGTAACTCCTGCAGGCAGGAGTTACTCATGGTCAAGAAATCTTTAAAAGATCAGATTCTCCCCAAATTTTAAAGGACTGCCACAACATACCATTTAGAGAGAAGCAAAATCAGTAGCAAATTGATTAAAGCGTTCCAATATATTCAGATTTAGAAGGTGCATTTTTCCCTGAGAAAGGCTCATACAGAGATAATAACTTGTGAGGATGGAAGTATTTATTTTACTGCTTCCCTTGAATTAAAATTGTTAGCTCATCTTTGCCTGCCTGCATTTTATTGTAGACAATGAGGAGACCCCAGTGACGCTTTCAGTATTCTTCCTAAAGAATCTTCTTAACTAGATCATTAGAACATTTCCTATTTTTCTCATTACCACGGGTGACAGTGTTGCCAAACTTTGCACTAGTACATACAAGGTTCCCCTTTCTTCCAGCTTCTAATAACTTTTTAAAAACTCGCCTTTCAGCCCTGACCAACAGCCTTCTCAAAGCCTTTCGGCTTCCAGGTAACACTCACCTCAAAGCCCTTCCCACCACCTGGTCCCAATGGCAAAGCCCTGCTTCTCGGTCTCTGAATCTCACTTGGGTATCTAATGCTACAAATTTAGTGGCTTAAAACAACAATAATCAATTGTTTTGCTCCTCTGCTCCATGCAGTGTTTTCTGGAGTGGTTTGACTGGGGCTCCTCCACCTTGAAAACGGCTCACTCAGGTGGCTGGCGAGTTGATGCTGGCGGTGGGCTGGGAGATCAGCCAGGACTGTCGGCCAGTGACCTCATTTCCTTTATATAGGCTGCTGGGGCTTCTTCGTGGCATGGTGGCAGTGTTCCAAGAGTGAATGTCCCCAGAGCCAGGCAAAAGCTGTATCACCTTTTATGACTTAACCTTGGAAGTCACATAGCAACACTTCCACCATAAGTTTCAAGGAGAGGGAACACAGACCTCATCTCTTAATGATAGGAGTATCCAGTCACATTGCCAAAAAAGAGTGGGAGGGATAGGAGATATTGTGGTCATTTTTGGAGAGTACAGTCTGCCACAGAACAAAGCTGTATCAGAAGATCTCCCACTGTGCAACCTTTTTGTCTCAATTCCTTCTGTTTTACTTTAGCTAAGCTAATTCCAACAATTTAGTTTTGACCACTTTGTTGGATGATATGTTTTCATTTAAGTATGTATGTATACTTATATACGTCAACTTTGTCCTCATTTGTTTTTTGCCTGACTACCTTGTTCTATTTATTAAAATACTTGAAAAAAATCTGTCATCTATTAGGAAAATCAAATTTCTTTTAAAAAAAAGAAGATTCACATCTAATTGATATTCTGGTTTGCATTTGCAGACCAAATACTGTAAGCATTTATTAAAAAGTAACAGTGATAATGTATTTTTCTTCCTAGAGGTAGCCCATGAATAGTGATGAAAAATAATTCAAGACAGGTTAGGAAATGATTTGCCGTTGACATGGGTATGTTTTGCAGTGAGTTGACTGTTCTGTACTTTAAAGGCAAGCCTACTAAGTATTCATTCGTTCGACTAATATTTGTTGAGTACTGTGTCAGGTATTGGGTTTACACTGGCAAATGGAGCCAGCTATGGTCCTGCCCTCATGGAACATGTCATATAGTGAGGAAGATAGGCATTAATACATAATCAAATAAATGTGAAATCACAACCTTGGTAGACCTTGTAAAGGAAAGGAGCATGGGAATATCTGCTGGGGAGCCTGACCTAGTCTCCTCTGATGAAGTGCTGTGTGAGCTGAGATCTGAAAGATGGAGGAGACTTAATCTTGCCAAGAAACACATGAGCGTGTGTGTCAGATCCTTGCACAGATCCGTGTACAGACATCTGTAGACACACATACCCCCGGTTTACAGACATTTCCAAGAAAGCAGTTGCTGCTGCTGCAGCTCTGTTGAGAGACCACATAGTAAGTGACTGTCCTGGAAAGCACATGTTCAGATGGCCTGACAGCACAGAGGTCTGAGTCTTAAGGGGCTTTTTACATTTAAGAAGAATTACTTAATTTTGAATAATGGTAATCACTATAAACAAGTACAATTTATGTGAGGGATAAAGTACTCAGTATAACTGTGGCTTTCCAAGTATGGCCTGGGGAGCCCTGGAGTCCCCAAGACCCTTTCAGGGTATCTGTGAAGTCAAAATGATTTTTATAATAATACTAACACATCATTTGCCTTTTTCACATTCCTTCTCTTGTGAGTGTAAATGGAGTTTTCCAGAGACTAGATGATATGATTTTATCTCAGCAGATTAAATGCAGAAGCATATGTTAATATGAAAATTCAACTGTCATCTATTAAGCTGTGCATTAAAAAGCTTTGCAAAAATGTGAAAGAATGCCATTTTTCTCACTAATTTTTTTTGTTTTGGAAAATATTTATTTTTAACAGTTATTTATATTAATGTGTAATGGGTTTATTTTCATTATCTTTAATGAATTAATAAGTATATCTAAAATTTCTGTTTTAACTTCTAATATGGTAGTTATCCATAGATACAGCCCCCATAAAAATTCTTTGGGGTCCTCAACAATTTTTAAAAATATAAAGGGGTTTTGAGGCCAAAAAGTTTGAGAATGACTGAAATATGGCATTCAACTTGACTTTAAGCACATTACTTAATCTCTCTGAGACTATAATGGGAGTGATGATCAAAGGACTTCCCTCATAAAAGGATTAAAGGAGTTATATATATGTCAAGAGCTTATAACAATACATGGCACAGAGCAAGTCTTCAATATATGTTAGCTCTTGTTATTATTATCATTTAATATGAAAGCAGAACTTCCGTGACTCCAAACACTACTGAAGCACTATTGAAGAATTTTTGCTCTGTTTGTGGACATCTGTATTGTTTTGGTAAAAAAAAGTATTCAAAAGTGAAAGACATTGTATTTTTCTTCTGAGTTGAATTATATAGCAGGAGTTTTTGTTAGCAGATGATCAGGGTTTGAGGCCTGAAGGGACACAGATTCCGAATGGCTTGAGGTGATTTTTCAGATCCCTTACCCTCACAACCAAGGTTCGGCTATGTCCAGAATCATGGTGAACAGGTTGGCCGATGTCCTTTGGCATGCCCTACAGAGGTTGTGATAGGCATTGAGGCTCAGGCGTCCTAAACCCAGAGCTGGAAGGAGGTCTCACAGTAGAGGGCATCTCATTCAGTCCCCACGCTTTTCAAATGGAGAAACTGAAGCCCAGAGAAATGATTTGCCCACACAGTCTCATCTCGCATGTTAGAGGCCTAATCAGGACGAGAACCAGAATTCTTCTGATTTGTAATGGAAAGAATACCAGGATTAGAATCAGAAATTTTTTTAGTAGCGGTCTGAATCCTTAGTTGTTGGTCTGGCATTGAGCAATTTACTTAAATCTGATACTAAGTATTCTTATCTGTAAAAGAGAGGTGAAAATATGTACCATCCCAGGGTTGTGAAAAGGATCAAATGAGACATCACATGAAAGCTTTTAGTTAATGTCTTTCCAATCCTTTCTATATAAAGTCGATAGAGAGGACTTCCCAATGAAATGAACAATTATTTTCAAAACCTAAAAGCCCACCTTAAATATTGTACTTTGTAGCTTTGTAACATTTTCTTTTTTCTGTCTTTTTAGGACAGCCCAGAAACTTGCAGGACCTGTGCCGAATTAAAATTCGACAATGTATAGGCCTTCAAAACCTAAAGCTACTTGACGAACTACCAATTGCCAAGGTTATGAAAGACTACTTAAAACACAAATTTGATGATATCTGATATACCAGAACTGTGAGCAAGATTAGGAGTTATATTCCAGATACTTAAAAGGCTTTTTGCCTTGCACAAAGTATATCCTATGCAATTTCTGATTTGCTGTGAAGTCAGAAAGCAGGTATACACTTTTAGGTTTTCTGTTTGTTTGTTTGGTTTTCATTGTAGGGGAGGGATTTTTTTATATATATAAACACACATACACACACACACACACACACACACACACACACCACATGCTTGAGGTCTTAATTTGGTTTCTTGGTCCAAGTTTAAGAGGTCCAAGTTTTCTATACAATATTGCATTTAGAAAATTGTTTTTCTAAAATGACACAAGCAGGTTTGGAGTGGAGAATTTACCCTTTCCAAATTTATGGATTCATTGGTGAGCATGGTATTATAAACCAGCAGAACACTTGTTAAAGTTTGGAGGTACACTTTCACCCAGAGTTGGGGGGTGGTCCTGGGTTATTCTAGAAAATGCCCTAAGAAATGTTTAAAGTAATGCTGTCACCGCATTCATTTTTAATGAGTACAAATTGGCTGTTTGAAACTGTTCTTTTTCCTAATTAATGTAGCTTTTGGATGACATAAATCCAATACCTCTGCTTTCCTTTTGGTGTGCTCTTGTTTTTAACTTAATTTTTTTAACAACTGTAGTACACTACCCCGAGACATCGTCTCAACTTCTATCTCTAGTTGAATTGCGCTTTTAAAAAAATTAATCAGAAAGAAAATAACTTTATAAAGCCAGTGTATTCTGTTTTTAAAACAGTGCCTCCAGTGCAATACTCTTTCTGGTGTATTTTATCCATTATTTCACTTGCTGTTCATCATTCCACAGCCGGCTTTGACATGCCCGTGAGAACAGAAACCGCCACTTTAATTTTCATTGCAGAACTTTAGTATGTCAGTTGCGATTTTCCATTTTAAGCTATGTCTCTTACTTCACTTTAAGCAGAAAATTTCATATCCCGGTGGTAGAGTCTTCCCTAAAAATAGCCCAAAATATTGTTAAACCACGTGGCTTTACTAGTTAAATAATTTGGGGTGGTTTCATGTTGTTTCTTTTCTTTCCAGTTTAAAAAAAAAAAATTTTTTTAAAGGGTAAAATCTCTAATGGGTGCACATTTGTGAGTCTGGCTAATTCCTAATACGCTAAACATTTCCTATCTATTTTAAGGTTATATACAGCAGAGCTCTTAAGAACAGTTATTTTATTCTCTGGGTTGATTGGGCATATGTTTGCAGTGTAAACACAGATATGATAAAGTGTCAATAGCAAGAGGAAAGGTTCCAGAGGCATTAGGCATCTATGATGATGCCCTGGGAGACACGTTCTGTGCTTGATTTGTCATCATGTTAATTTCGGGAGAACTTTTTCAAACATCCCAGGATCATTCGTAGTGCTTTGGGAAACTTCAGAATATTTACACGCTATTAATAAATTTGTTACTAGAAGTTTACAAGATGAAGGGCTTCTCTTGTTTGAATTTCTAGATTTAGGTCATGAAGTATAAAACTACTTCACCTAGAAATGTAATTAAGCAGAATTAGAAGTCTGCTCTGGCTTTACCATTTTCAGAGCCAGCAGTGCTATTTTCTCAAGCACAAAGTTTGTTCTCTTGGATGCAGAGTGGCTATTTTGGCACCAGAGAATCTGATCTGCTTGTGCCTAGGCAGCGTACAGGTTTCTGAAGAACGGGCAGCTTCGGAAAAAAGGATTATTCGGGAGATGGCTGGCGTGGCCCATAGACTCTTTTGCAGGCAGCTGACCAGTTTTATAACCATCCCCAAACTGCAGCTGGAGCCTAATGGATAAGAATGGCTGGTCTGTCTTTTTCCCTGTAAAAATATCTCCAAAAAGTTATCTCCAGAGAGAGAGAGAGATGCAGAGTCCCTGGTGAAGATAGTTGCTGAGCTGTGTTCTCATTCTTTAAACCAATACCCGGGTCAGGGCTAAGACACATTAGCAGTGTTAGGGACATGGTGTGGCCAGAAATGAATTGAGTGTTACTTTCCCTAAAATCCGAGGCCCAGGGGGACAAGGAGGTGGGAGGGTCCCAGGGGTACTGCACTCTGAGCAGTGATGTTAATGTTACATTTGCACAGGGCTTATTTCCACATATGTGTGTATTAATTTATTCACTTAGTTTAAAATGATTTTCTTTCCCCAACCATTCAAAGTTTTCTAAACTAAGTTAGCCACTGAGTTTGAGTCAGGGAATTCCAAGTAAAAAGATCAGATTAAGGTAAATTCTTTGTTCCGTATTGCTGCTGTGACTTCAGAAAAAAATTATGAGAGCTCTTCCTGGAAATTGAAATTTCTATTTAATGAAGAAGTGTATAATTCCATTATTTATTGTTTGAGGTTTGATTTATCTGGAAGCTTAAAAAGAATGTTTTATTTTTGTTGTTAATAAAATCCCAATCACATATTGTATTTAACAATAACTAAAATGTCTCTAAGTTGGTAACTGGTGGAATACAGTGACGAACGTGCAGGTCCGCATTTGCATTGATTGGCAGAGAAGCATTCTGTGGTCACATAATGAGAGAACAGGCATTTTCAGAAAATCAACTGTTTGGTTTTTCCAGAATCTTGACTAAAATGTTCAGCATACTATCAAATTTGTCACTGATTCTTCTATGTTTCTTTTGAAATTTATTATTTAAGCCTATTACTAGACCTTTATAAAAATATATTTGGCAAGTAAACCAAAGAAACCAGCTCATAAAAGATTATGCTCATTAATGAACTGCAAACCTCATCTTTTGAAAACAAGGTTTTGTTTTTTGTAAATATTTGTGTTTATAAATATACAGCAGAGTAAGAGTGTTTTTAGATTATTTAATTCCCATATTTCTAAACTATTTACTACAGAATAATCCATGCTTGTTAGTTTGGAGGACTGTTTTGTTTTTTAATTCATTATCAGTCATGCTTGGAACAGCATTTCCACTAGAGATTTCAGTGTTCTGGCAGTAGCAAGAGTACACATCTGGAGCATGAGGGAGTCGAGCATGATTTGTCAGATGCACACCCTAAGAGACAAGAATGTAGTTTGATTACCAGAGTGGACCATACGAAATTGAGATTCTAACTTTCCTGCAGAATTGCTCATTAGCCCAGAATGTGATTGGGATAAGGCCATTTGCCCACAAATTTAGCTTTCATGTAACTCCTAGTGTGTTATATCATAATGTATTTTGTTCTTCCTTTGTAATGTAAGTTTTGCTTTGGGTCAATTTGAATTAAAAAAAAAAAAACTTAAATCTGGTTTGAAACCTATTGGAATTGTGTTTTATTTCTAGCCTGCCTTAACTTTCTAATATTTTCTGTTATTTGGTCAAAAGAAATAAAAATCTGTCCTTCATTCATCAGCATTTTGGATCACTGGGAATTGTATAAGAATGTGATACTGATGTCATCAGATAAGCAGAAGTCACCCTACTTTGATTTTTTTGATCAACAAAAGACTGTCACAGTCTGGAGTGTGTTGGCCTAGCACTGAGCCTTCTTGGGCCATATTTACCACCTGTCTCATGCTGGCCATACCTTGACTGAGGACAGGGTTCAGACCATAACATTTCTAAACACAGAATAGTAAATGCAGTTAAAGCAATGAATTTGAGGGAGTTTATTAGCCTACAGGAGATAGAAACAAAATAACTTTGATTTCACACTTCCTGTATAAAACATAAGCACAGTTTGATTCAGGAGAGACCTCAAACTAATATGAATGATGGTGTGCTAAGAGAAAAGGAAGACAGACTGTTTAGCACCCCATGCAGAAATTGGATGTTTTGGAATTATAACATTGTTGCAGACTTGTCCAGAGTGAAGGCCAAGAATGGGACATTTGAAACTATTTCTAATGATCAGCAGGGGAGTTCAGATTTGAAAAATAGCTGTGTTGCTTGGAAATCTTGAGGTCATTCCTTTTCCATTATGATGTAAGTAGTGTATTGTTTTCTCAGCTGAGAGACAGTTTACAAAAATGGTTTACTAGCTATTGATAAAACAGATTATCTACTTGATAAAATATTTCCACATCCCATGTAGTTGGGTACCAAAGATGAAAGAAAATGGATTTGTATCATCTGCCTGTATTTATGTAACTTAATGTAACTCTCTGTTCACTTAAGTGAAAGAAGTGATGAGTGACACTTTACAAATTTTGATGTTAGAATTTTTATTAGCCTAAATACCAATAAAAGTTTTAAACATACACTTCCAGATGCTGAGATTCAGGCTGGAGTTAATGTCAACTCCTAAGATACAAAGGGTCAGCCAGCGTAAGGGACTACCAGATCTCATGACTTTTCTTGTGTGCCACTGGTAAATGTGTTCCATGTTTTATAATATATTTCTTGAAGACCACAGTGCATTTTATAGATATTTTTTCATCTTCTAGAAGAACTCTATGATTCCTCAGTGACAGCTAATATTCTGAATGACATTTGAAAAGACTGAGGAGATTTGTATATGGTCTATAAGAGATCATCAGTGTGGGAATAAAACTCTCAACTCCTAGCCCTGTTGGTAAAGTGCATGGTCTCTTGTCCTGAGCGAGTATCTTACGCTGTTTAGATGTGCTTTTCCAGTTTCATTCATTCAGCTGTGCCCAGAGTTCCTTGTGCTGCCTTTCAATTGTGTATCTGCAAGCTAAGTGATTTATTAATTCTGGAGACCCATAAACCATTAGAAGTAAAAGATCAGATTACAGCAAATTTCTGTTGCAAATGTGACCTTTAAAAATATCGTGTAATTGTTTGTAGTTATTATAAATATATTTTAAATTAAATCTTGGTTTGTTCCTGCATCTTAATCTCACTTGGAACCTTTTTTGTGTTTCCTTTTATTGACGAAATCATTTTAAATCAATGTAAATATAATTTATGTTACATTAAGAAGTAATGCAGTGATTCACTTTTCTGTGAAACAGTATTTTATGAATCAGAACAGAGATGGCTGAATTTGGACAATGGAATTCAGTTTAGGTTGGGAAATTTGGTTATGTGAGGAGTAGACCGACCCTTTGTGACTGACACGTATTCCAGCTGCAGAGATTTCCTATTTTATCTGGCCAAGGGAGTCATATTTTTCTTGCTGCTTGGTCTTACGCTAATGTTGCTTTTCTTCCTCTGATAGTTCTGGGTTAGGTCACTGCTTAGTTTTCTTTTTCTTTACCAGAATAAAGAACACTTGTAGGGCATGGACTTACTGTACATGACCATTTTAGATTTCTCTAGAGGGTTTCTAGATTTTCCATCTGTTAATTCTGGCCACTTAACCCTTTAGTGAAGTACATGCTTATGCACAAGGTACAGACTCAGCCTCGTCAAGTTGCCTTAGCCTGCCGATTTTAGAGTTCCCAAACTGCGTGTTTTCCCTGCCTTACCTGGGTAGGAATATAACTTACTATCATTTTGGAAGAAAGCCTACTAAAATTAGTTTGGGTTACATTTTCCATCTTGGGTAGCACCAAAGAAGGACACATGGTGCCAGTTGTAACTAGTGCTCTTAAGAAATGTCAGTTGCAGAGTCCACTGGGCAAGGAGCTCTCTGAGGACAGACCCTGAGTCTTATTTGCTTGACCCTTGAGGATATCTGCCGAAAGAATTTATTTTTCCAGAGTTTAGCTATATGTGGCTGTTGATCCCTAGCCTGTAACTTTGTTCCTTCAAGGCTCCAAAGAAACTAGGACCAACTGGTTCCCAGCTCCAAATCTTAGGTAAGTATGGCCCTCCTGTCTCCTGCCAGTATTGCCTTGCTATTCCTTCCTTCTTCTGTCTGCCTCCTTCTCTGTGCCCTCCCTGCCATCAGTCACTGCACAGTGACCCTAATTGGTCTACTCTCGTGTAGGCACTGTGATGGCAGCCTTCAAGAAAAAGCACTGGATTCAGCTTGCAGGGAGTTGTGTCAGTCAGGAGTCACCCTGCTGAGCTCCCGAAGCGCCTTGAGCCTCTGAAGGAAGCAGGGTATGCTCTGTGCACATCTAGCTCAGCGCTCCACACAGGGAGCCCCGGTTTGGTGGGCTGTCTCCGTGGGCTGCAGCTGTGCTTGGACAGAGCCCTCCACTCTCAGGGCTGCTGGCTGCGGACTGGGTGGAGCCCTCGCCCCATCACCACCCCATGTGCTCTTTTTCCAGTTTTCCATATGCTGCACGGGTGGTATCTTATTTATGTAGTAGGGAGGCACTGGCAGAGTTCATCCTTATTTTCTTGAACCATTTCTGCCCGCCGTGGTGCCTGCCTGGCACAGTGCCTTGCACATAGTGGGGGTCCCAGCAGAACTTTTCAAATGAATTAATCTAGTCCAAACCCTTCCTTGTACAGGTGGGAAAGCCGAGCACTGGAGAAGTGAAGTGATTTACCAGCTAAGGCTGTGTGCTTGATTCCTAGTAGTGGAGGGTGTAGACACCAGGCCTCCCTACCCTCTTAGCCGGTCCTCACCATGCCTGGATTAGCGTGGCTCCGCTCTCGCTGGCATCAATTATCTTCCATGGAACGGAAATCCCCCCACTGTGAAGAAAGCAATAATAGAATGAGATACATTTTGGCAAGAGTTGGCAAGGCTTGGGTTTTCAAATGTATACATCCTGGATTTAAAGCCCACACATCCATAAGATGCCTGTAATTTCCTACAAAACGTGTTCTGAGAGTTGAGAGTTCAGTCTTCACCTCCTACCATGGCTTTTGCATAATCTTGACTGAAAGGAAACACCCTGGGTTCTGGGAGCTCCCTTAAGAACTCCGTGTCCTTTGCCAGCCTTGGGAATGTGGCAGGAAGAATTACTTCTGGCCACACTGTTTTTTTGCACTGTGTGTACAAGATGGGCTAAATAAGTGAATATATGAGCCTGCACAAAGAGGCCAGGGGCGTGCATACTTGACTTTTTTTTTTCTTTTAGCTTTCATTACAGGCAGCTAAAAATGATATCCCACTATCCTGTCTTCATTCTTTATGATCCCTCACATTTATAGCATATACTCCCACTGAAAGTTAAAGAGACTTAGGGAGCGGTAGGGAGAAGAACTTGGATATTTTTGTCTTAGAAATAAAGTTGAGTTGAAATAAATATCCTTGTATGAGATAGCAACTTTTAGATTGTTACATACTTTTTACAGTTGACACTTACTTATCTGGAGGTTTCTGCAGTTTATGTAAGAAGCTGATAGATAAAACCAATGTATCAGTTTGTGAGACCTTTATGTCATTGTCTGGCAAGTAAAAAGTAAGACTGCCAGGTCTTACTCGGCCTACACTTGTGGGCCGAGTGTAGCTGCTGACAGAGCATGTCCCGTCGTTAGAGTTTACCCCAGTTTATCAGCCTTTGAGACCAAGGCAGTGATGCTCTATCCCAGAAAGTGCTGTTGGCTCGAATTTACTGTCTGTAGAACATTTTGAGGTCCTGTGGTTAAAATCACAGTGGACGTGTCAGCGGGCAGTCATTTCTCTTTCAACTTCCTGTCAATCCCAATACAGGGTAGACTTGACAGTCACCACCACCACCTCCCAGCCTCCCAGCCCCATCCCGGGTAGGTGTTTCAGAGCATGAGATGTCGTGGGTTAGGGGCCTCCCTGCTGGGGTAATGACAGTGGAACAGGGATGAACATGCATCCCCTGCCACATGTTTCTTGGGGGGGGGGGGGCTGGGGAAGGGAGCTGGCCCTGAGGGATGGAGCAGGACACACGGCCGAGGTCCAGTGACAGACTCCACGGTGCACCTGGAGCCTAGTGCGGAGACAGAGCCGACAGCAGTAGCATCCTTACGGCCAGGAGAGTTCTGCCACCCGGCCTACCGTGGATCTAGACAGCAGCAACTTCTTTGTACAGCCTCTTCCTGATTCCTATTAAATCTGTTCCTAGGACACATGTGTCCTGTAAGATATAAATGACAAGATGAGTGTTACCACCCACCCCGAGAGGTGTGTGTGGTATGTCTTAGTGTTAAAATAAAGCCTGAGATGAACAGGCATGAGGTCCAGATAAAAGAAGTGTTGAGGAGGAAGCTCTGGCTCTGCCCTGTCCAGGGAGGTCAGGCGGGGCCCGGGCCGCTGTGCAGAGCGGCCGGCTGCGAGTGTGCAGAGTGAGGAGGCCTTCAGCATTTAGGGACCGTTCAGTCAGAGTCACCTGAGCTCCTCGGGTCTAGGAAGGGGTGGGAGACAGTGAGGGGAGAGAGGGTGCTGGAGAGGCTGGTGCCCAGGCACGGGAGTTATCTGCTAGTTTAGGGGCCAGGGAGAGCAGGGGAGGGGTTTCCTGTCCTGCTGGACATTGCCCGTCCCAAGACAGCAGTGAGGGCTGCATCTCGGGCCAGCTTCTCCGAGGGATTCCTGTGCCAGTCATGAGGATGCCCTGTCCTCCACATTCCCACCCCTTGGCCCTGTCCGCATCTTTGGGAAGCCCTAGTGGGCGGGATTGCCCTGCAGTTCCTCTTCCTAAAGGGGAAACTGGTTTGCTTTTCTGCCTCCACCTGCCATGCCCGAAGCCTCTGGAAGGCAGGGATCTGGCCATAGGCCTGTGGCCCAACAACTAGAACCGCACTGCGTGGCCAGGAGGTGTTCGGTGAGTGAGGAAATGGACAGGACCCTGCTTGTAGCCTGGTACCAGGTAAGAGAACCAGAAGGGAACCAGCGTTTGGTTTGTTCGAGTGCCTGCTGTTAACCTACTTTACGTTTGTTCTCACCACCACCCCACAAGGTACGTATCTGATCATTTCCACAGATGAAGAGGCATGGGGGAGTCTTCCTCCCCTCCCTGTGCCACCCCCTTCACTGCCTTCTCCCCAGGGCAGCTTCCCCAAGCTTCCGAGCTGGTGTTACTCACGTTCCCTGCGTTCCCAGACTTGCATTATGACACGTGTCCCACTGTCTAGCTCTTTGTGTGTACTTGTGTTCGTCAGGGTTTGGAATGCAGGGCTGTGAAACCCCTCCAAGTGTGTATACACATGGCCTGTCCCGGGAAGAGGATCTGTGACAATTGCCATAGTGTCAAAGGGGTCTGTGGTCCCAATAGTGTTAAGATGCAGCACATCAAGTGACCCTGTGATAGTTCCCAAGCATCTGTCTGCTCCCCCTGGGACCTGTGCCTGAGTCAGGTGACATGAGTGAGCCACACACTGGCCCCCCGCTTCCTGCCTTCTGGGCCTCAGTATCCCCACTGGGCCCTGCCTCAGGCTGGGTGGGATTCAGAGGCTGCTCCCTTATTCCCCACTTTCTCCCCCTCACTTCACTCCACGTGGGTCCTGTCTTAAATGCAAAGGTCCTAGGGAGCAGAGAGACTTTGTAAGCTTTCTGTAGCGGGACATCAGGGAATCTGGTGCCACTGTTTAGCGGAGAGAGGACACTGAGACTAGAGAGGCTGGGAGGCTTGCACAGGCGTCCCGGCTGCTGGTGGTGCAGGGCCAGGCGCTGGGGTCGTTGTTGCTGCCAGGGCACTGTGCTCTCCTTTGCCCCAGCTTCTTGCAGGCCCCGTGCTGTGGCACCCAGCCTGGCTTGCTCTGCAGGCAGAGCTGTGAAGGAAGACGCCCAGAGCTGTGAGGGGAAGCAACAGCGATGTTGAGTGTCTCGTGATGTTCCTGCCTGGCAGGACCCCCCGGAGGGCCACTGCGTGACCAACACCAGCCCCTACAGTGGCCCATGGCCAAGCTGGGTGGGGATGCCTGCACCTGAGTTCACAGCCTCCAGTTGTCTTCCTCATTCCTGAGCCAGGCTGGCTCGCCAAGGTGTTTCATTCCTCCTTGTATCCTCTTCTGGACACCTTTGTGCGTTAAGATAAAAGAGCTAGTATATAGGCTCCGGCGAGGAACATCTAAACCCTATATTATACAAGGATCCTGATGATTCCTTTGAGAATTCTGTAGAAACACTTACTCATGAAGCCTATAATTAAGTAACTTTGGCTAGCTTCATGGAAATGCTTGATGTTTAGGAAGTTATTAGGGGGTTCAAAAAAAAAACCCTACCCTGAGATTAACTGATACCATTACTTCCTACTCCATTTAATAATTTTTTTAATTAAAAAGTGCTTTAATCACCTTCTGTTCTAATGGGCAATAATGAAATGGGTGCTTAGTGAAAGCTCATCTTTGCATGGTATGTATGTTGAGAGATTTCTCAGGTCAGAGAACCATACACTGAAGAGCTTGAGAGGAGTCCCTGGGTCCTCCTGACACAAACACAACCCCTGTTTAGTTCCTCATGTGACGTTTACAGACTCCACCCTTGTGTTCTTCACTGAGCATGTTCACAAACCTTGGGAGAGTTTAGAAACAAACCCATTGAGGAGTGCTTGCTCATTCAACACATATTTTTTGAGTGGCCTGCGCTGAAGGACCAGGACAGTGGCAGCATTCAGAAAGAACCTGTATGGGAGCCCAGAGGATGGACAGGAGGAGGAAGCAGGGTTGGTGGAGTGGCTGAGATCAAGGCTGGGGCTATGCATGGCCAAGGACTTCTACTTTCCAACTTCAAAATGTACACGATCCCTGGAGTGTGGAATTATGATGCCATGCTGTATATATTAGTACAAGGGGGTGAGCATCAGAATCCCCTGAAGGGCTTGTTAAAATAGCTTGGGTCACCCCACACACACACACTGAAGCCTAGGCCTGGGGTGGGGCCTCAGAATCTGCATTTCTAACAAGTGCTCAAGCGACGTGGATGCTGTGAATCTGGGAACCATGCTTAGAACCACTGCATTAGAGTATTTGGACTCTTCCCTGGCAAAAAAGAAAGATTTAAAAAAAAGAGGAAAAAAGAATTCTAATAGTCACTGTGAGATGTTACCAAAACTACCTACCTATTTGTCCATGAGTTGTAAATAAAAGTGTTGCAGTGATTCTCAGAAACCATATGTAAAAATGAGTCTCCTTGTTTTATAGGTCAGCCTTAACTAATTCTGTCTGTGTTAATGTTATCAAAGACTACAAATCTCTTCTGCCGTATTACAAGCTGACTCTACTTCTAGGCCTTTATGTCTCCAATTATCTTTTGCAACTACTTAATTTAAGTTGGGCACAGACAAAACCAGTAGCCTGTAGTTCTGTTTTCCTGCTGTTATTGTTCTTCAGCCTAGCTTAGTGGCTCGTAAATAATAATGTGTGCCGAACATTAATGATGACAGCCCTAGCCTGCTGCAGGGTGGGAGAGACAATGACTCTAGCTGCCTTAGCCAGCATGCGCCTTGGCACTGCCCGTGAGGCAGGCTGCCAACAGGGTGTCCCTGAGATAAAAGCATGGGTAGTGCTGCCCCGAGTGCTGATAGTAACTAGAAAAGACCTTGCCAGCTCCAGCTGGCTGCAGCCTGAGCCCCTCCAGAGCAGTCAAAAGGAACCACAGCACCTATGAATCCTTTCCTAGCCGCTCTATGCAGCCTGGGCTTCCTGGGAGCTATGCTGGTTTAAGATACCTACATGATGAGTGCGATGTGCACTGTCTGGGGAATGGACACGCTTGAAGCTCAGACTCGGGGGATGCGGGGGGCATGGGCAATATATATAACCTGAACTTTTGTACCCCCATAATAAGCTGAAATAAAAAAATAATAATAAAAAAAAAGAAAAATAGTCAAGTCAGGGAGAAGGTGAGCATGGCCTCACAACAGGTGCTGCTGCTACTGCTGGTGTGGGAGCCACTGGAAGAACCAGCTATGCAGACTAACTTCTGCATGGAATGAATCCGCCTGCTAGAACAAAGGCTTGGTTCCTTTTTTTGTTGTTGTTAACAGCTTTATTGAGCTGTAATTTTCATACAAAACGTTGCACATATTTAATGTATACAATTTGATGGGTTTGATAGGCTCCCATTTGAAAGTGGAAAAACAGGCAACTGTGAAGGAAAGGGGATGTCCAAAAGTTCTCCTGCAAGTATAATAGGCTACTCCACACAAGCCAGGCCCGGGCTGCAGCCTACCCCTGGCTCCAAAGCCTGGCCGGGTGGGTCTCTGGGCAGATGGCTGCTGGCTGGCCTGTCCGGCCCCCTCCTGACAACAACACAGCCTGCCCAGATTGTGAGGGAGGGAGGATCAGAAATCTTTCATCAGGCAAAGGTGCCTAATAAAATATGTAGGGTTTTGAAGTCTTAGAAAGATTTCAACTGTCATATTCTCCAAACCCTGTATCTCCTCATTTACCTAATTAAATATTTTTCTAAGGGGAAATGCAGCCAAATCCCTGGCCTACTGGTTCAGGATCACAAATCATTACTGGCCTGCTATATTATCGATTTTATTTGTCTAGGGTTGGGAGGAACAAAGTGAAGTTGATGAAATTTACATGTTTTGGAAATGAATATGTCTATTGTACTATTATTCTCTGAATCTTCATTTTAATATTTTCCTCCAAAATGAAAAAGAAAAATTTTGTGCTCACCCACCTAATTGTGAGTTTTTTGTGGGCTAGGTCTGTTTTATCCTGTTTTCGAATTTCAGCACAGAGCTTGGCACATTGCAAATATCAGTTCCTTATTTGAAAGTTTTGTTCTGTTTTAAAGAAACAGACTCCTAAATTTCACCAGTCAGGTTGACGTGGAGAGATTCCTTTCTCCCTACCTCCAGTTTACTGTAGTCAGTCCTGGAAGAAAAATGGAAGTCCTTCCAAATGTTTACACCCTTGGAGAAAAGGGAAGATAAACAAATTATTAATGCAGTAGAAAAACAGCAAGACTAACGAAGAATGATAGATAAATGGCTCCTGCAGAACACGCCTGAGATCCAGCTCTGTTTTCTTTCTGATTAAGGTTGCTAAAGACAGAAAAGATCAGTGACGTGGGCATCACAGGGCCTGGGGTCAAAGTCTGGCTTTGCTGGTAACTGGCAGTGTGACCCTGGGCAAGTCATTTGCCAAGGATTGGAGGAGTAAGTTAAGGGCTCTGTGACCTGCCATGCTGCAGGATCCCAGCGTCACAGAAGCCAGAAGGAGAGAAAGCGGGCACCCAGGGCCACAATCAAGCAGCGAGCCCCGGTGTCCACTGTCTGTCTGTTAACAGACCCCCCGCCTCCCTCCCACCCCATTACCACAGCTTATTAGAGGTGGCTTATGAAAGACTGGAATCCATGCTCCAGGGCCTGTCCTGCTCTGGTGGAGGGTTTAGCACCATAAAACTCACTTTGTAAAAGTGCACCAGCTGTGATAAATAAGCTTAAGCCTCGGTAATCACTTTTTCACTTTTACCAATTACTCCAGGCTGCTTTGTGACAGAAGTTAATACCAAGTAAGAATTTTAAAGAAGCCTCATTTTCCTTGTCTAATTAAATTAAATACTTGAAAGGTGATTCATATATTGATTTTCCCCCCATTTAGTTAACTGAAAATTACAGGGTCTTTTAGGAGTTTGAGTCACCTGATTCGCGGGCTCAGACTCTGGGGGCAGGGAGCTCACCCCAGGACGCTCTCCTGCCGGCATCCCACCCACCGATTTTTTGTGTGCGTGCAGCTGTCCATCGTGGGGCCCTTGGGCCAACACTGCCCAGGAGGATTTAAGGGGGGCACGCCTTGTTAGTTTTCTAATACTTCCACAAAAATCTCTACAGGATGCCTTTGTTTCCAGGTTTTTAATATTCCCAACAGGAAGCAGGTCTTTCTAGGGCGAGAAACCAAAAGGACAGCGTCATCTTTTCCCTTTGTTTTGATAAACGGGTAGCAGGATTCACCTGGAGAGTTCATCAAGTTAGTGGCTCTACTCTGCCTCCCTGGTAAAGATCTGGATTATTTAACCAGCAGTAGATCCCGGCAAGTTGTTTCAGTGGTGCCAACAGGATGAAACTTGCAATACTTTCTTTATTTTCTGTTTTTATGCCTTCTGCCCTTTGTTTCTGAGATAACACACGTGAATTAGAAACTGTAACGTACTCTGGGTGAGCATTTCCATGGACACAAAGAGAGAACCCTGGGAGCGTCTGGGAGCTTGGCTGATGGCATTGCACGTGAGTGAGCTGGCTTTGCCTGAATGTTTGAAGGATCATCACCTGTAAAGTGACTTTGTCTTGTGTAGGTTTCATGATTGGATGAAATTATTCGCAGTATTCGTGCTCCATTTCCAAGTCAGCCCTCCTGATGCATATCATCATTGCGTGTATCTTTTGAAAAGTCTTTTTTTATTTCAAAATGAGCATATACCCTTAAATGTAATCCGTGAACAAATACATTAAGTACAAAGTGGAAAGCTCCTCCTCTTCCCTCCCAGTTTTAACCCTGTCATGTGGATTCTTCCAGCTCTTTCTCCATACATCTAACTGTATGTGCATTTAGTTTTACAAAAGTGATTTCCCTGTGGCTTATTCGTTTCTATTCACAGAGATCCTTTCATGTGCAGATATACCTAATTCTTGTTGATGGCTAAATAATATTCCACATGCAATTTTTCTTCCAACCAATATATATTAAGCACCTTCCGGATACAAGGTGCTTCTCTAGGGATTGGGGATATAGCAGGAACAAGTTCTTTTACATTGTCTTTTTCTTGCTGATTTCTTTCTGGAAAATGAAGTATCCAACCCACTTCCCAACCACTATGCCATCAAGGGATTTTATTTTCTCAGGCTGAATTTTGCTTGATGTGTATTTCTTATCCATCTACAATAAAATATAAACTCCCTGAGATCGATGGCATTGCCTGTTTTGTTTACTGATACTTCTTCTGCACTAAAATAGTATCCGGCACTTGCCAGCACCTCAAAAACTGTGAATTCTATGCATAGCTGGATGGACAGATGGATGGATGGACAGACGGACGGATGGATGGATGCTTCCTGTATTTCCCATGGATAAGGCAGCCTGGGAAGAAGAACTGCTCATTGATGGCATTCATTGGGTTTCCTTAAACTTGTAGCTCAATCCTAACTACTTCAGACAATTAAATGGAGACATGGTTTAGTCTTACTTATATTTATTTTATTGTTATATAGGTGTGTGTTTACACATTCTGTTGTTAAAATATTGACCACTTCCATACAGATGGGCAAACAGGCGCTCCCTGAGCCCTCCAGTGCCGCCTTCCCCCACTGCCACAGCTCTCCGGGACACCCACATTCAGCAGTCCCAGGATTGGCCCCTGCCCCAGCAGGGCTGGCTCTCTGGCGCCTGGTTCTTATGTGAGGACCAGCGTCAGCTCTGACTGGCCAGACCCCTTGTCTTGCAAGTTGCTCAGTGTTTGGTTTTTTTTTTTTTTTTTTTTTTTTTTTTTTTTTAGACAGAGTCTCACTGTTGCCCAGGCTAGAGTGAGTGCCGTGGCGTCCTCCTAGCTCACAGCAACCTCAAACGCCTGGGCTTAAGCGATCCTACTGCCTCAGCCTCCCGAGTAGCTGGGACTACAGGCATGTGCCACCATGCCTGGCTAATTTTTTCTCTATATATTTTTAGTTGGCCAGATAATTTCTTTCTATTTTTAGTAGAGACGGGGGTCTTGCTCTTGCTCAGGCTGGTCTCGAACTCCTGAGCTCAAACGATCTGCCCGCCTCGGCCTCCCAAGTGCTAGGATTACAGGCGTGAGCCACCGCGCCCGGCCTTGCTCAGTGTTTTGAATATCACCCCTGTCTTTGTGGACATGATAACCGTTCCGGTTCACTTTTTCAAGAGAACCATTCAGCTTTAACCTTTAAAAACACAAATCAAATATGTCACTTTCCCACTCAAAGCCCACTGATTGCTTCCAACACACCAAATCTGAAGTGTTTCCCGTAGCTTCCAACACTCTCTGACCCATAGCTGCTCACTGGAGGGGCTCTGAACCCCTCAGTCCCCTGCCCTGCAGCTTTCTGTGCACTTCCTGTCCCTCCACCAGAAGCACTCCTCCCTCGGTCATGTGGTGGCTCGCTCATGCTGGGCTCAGCCCAAAGGGCACCTCCCTGGAGAGCTCACCCCTGGCCCCTTAGCCAAAAGTTGGACTCCCTGCTCCCCAAGCCCCTTGACACGCTTTGTGTACTTCTTCATAGCATCTGACGGATGTATGTCCGTATGTCTCTGTGCCTGGCCTACAGCAGACCCTCAGTGTACGTGACACATGTGCTGTATCTCTGTGTCTCATCCATCTTCATCTATCTCTCCATATGATATGCCTGAACTATAGCAAACCCTCAGTAAATATCTGTGAAATGAGTAAGTGGATAAACTGAAACATCCCATAATGAGTGTAGTTGTTTTACTTCAGCATCCAGAGGACTGAAGACTGACATGAGGACCTTTTCTCATCATCCACATAAGCAGGTATAGGAACTAGGCAGTATTTTATTTTACTAGATTTTTGAGCTATTATCATTGGTTCATGCATGGCCCTCTTCCATTTTATTAATATTCATTTATTAATAAGACATTACACACATAAGGCCTCCACACAACCTAAAAACTAGAATAATGACAGAACTCCCATTGACATCTGTGCCCCTCTCTTACATCCTGCCTTTTTTTTTTTTTTTTTTTTTTTTTTGAGACGGAGTCTCGCTCTGTTACCCGGGCTAGAGTGGGTGCCGTGGCGTCAGCCTAGCTCACAGCAACCTCACACTCCTGGGCTCAAGCAATCCTACTGCCTCAGCCTCCCAAGTAGCTGGGACTACAGGCATGCGCCACCATGCCCGGCTAATTTTTTCTATATATATTTTTAGTTGGCCAGATAATTTCTTTCTATTTTTAGTAGAGACGGGGTCTTGCTCTTGCTCAGGCTGGTCTCGAACTCCTGACCATGAGCGATCCACCCGCCTCGGCCTCCCAGAGTGCTAGGATTACAGGCGTGAACCACCGCACCCGGCCTACATCCTGCCTTTTTAAAATATCTCATGAGATTGACAAAAGAGTCCAGAGAAGTGTTGACTTGAAGAATGTCCCATATTCTCGATTTCTGTGATTGTTTATTCTTGGTGCCATTTAGCTTGTTCCTCTACTTTCAGTATTTCCTGTAAACTGGAAGTTAGTTTGGCAGCAGGCTGTGCCCAAGGTAAACATCTTTTGGCAAGTATGTTTCAAAGATGATACTGTGTAGAATACAGTTTTAGAGTTTCATCTCCAAAGGCAATTGAACTGAGACAGCTCCCAGGCCTTGCAGAATGATTACTAATCTATTAGAACATTAAACAGGCAAGAATTATTTCTACCCCAGGAAAGCCCTAATGAGGAAAACATCTGGCCCCTTAGCAGAGGCTGGGAAATGCTTGCTTCTCTTCCAGGGACTAGATAGATAGTGTTTGGCGATGCACACGCTTTATTCAATCGCATGTTTCTATTCCCCATGTTTACTTCAGTTGAAGTGAGGTGACAGGGCCGCCGGGTGGGCAGGAAGGCCTGGCCAGGCCTGTTTGTGTTTGTTTGGATGGAGGGTTATGGTCTTCCTTTCTTTACACCAGGGTGGGTTTTTTGTCTTCACCCCCTCTCTAATCCCATATTTCATCTCTCAGGCCAACAACCGAATAATAACGTAAATAGATAGTCCGAGTTGGTTGGTCCCACGGAGTTGGAGCTGACGAAACTCACTTGAAAATTCCCTTCCTTAGATTTTAAATTCTGTGACTCAGACTTGTTTGTGTTTAAACACACACACACACACACACACAAACCCCTCACAGAAATGCCGGCGGGAAAGCAGAGGACTGAGGATCATTATGTCTCTGTGCTCCCGCCCAGCCGAGCGGCCATGTCCAGATGCCGGGTTAAAATTGTTTCCTTCCTGTAATAAGAAGCTTGAGGCTCTTGTACTAGAGACAATCATCCTTCCTGGCAGTGTGGGTTCCTGGGGTCTGAAAAAGAGCAGTGGTGAGCGTGAGGGCGTGTGGAGTCCTGGCTCTGTGTGGGGCACGAAGCCCCCGCGGGGGGGACTCTGCCTTGCCCCAGCTCAAAGCCCGCAGCGTGGCCCCCGCCCCGGCGGTCACCTCCTGCTCTGGACTAGACGATTCGCAGGGCCTGCCTGCTCGGGCGGCAGAAAAGCCGTGATTACGGAAGACCCTTAGCAATGCTGGGCACGGGGGCACACATGTGTACGTGTGTGCTTACTGTATACGCCCTATTTCATTTACCCCTTCGCAGTGACTCTATGAGGTAGGCACAATATAACCTCAGGGTAAAGATGAGGAAACCGAGGCACAAAGAAGCTCAATGTGGCCCAAAGCCACATGGCAAGGAGGCAGTGGAGATGGAACAGCAGCCTATGTCTGTCTGTCTAGACATTCTCCAGGGCTCCTTTGCAGACAGACAGCCGCACTGCATCTAATCTGCCCGATCCCGTGGCTGCTTTTACTGTGGCATTGTTCAGCTGCTCACCCAGAGCCCAGGTGATGTGCTTCAAAGCACTAGCACCTGTGGGTCTGGTTTTGCTGGAAGCCCGCCCTGGCACTCAGACCAGGGCCGCTGAGGCTTCTGGTTGGCTCTCCGGCATTGCACACATTGCCGGGGGTCTTGGGTTCCCTGTCAGCCAGTCGGATGAAGGCGCAGGTAAACTGTAGGAGAGCCCAGCTTCCAAACCTAAATCAGGCAACACCAACGAACAAACACCACCATGGTCTTCTGGCCTGAAAAACTTCACAGTGAGTAAGAGGCAACATTTCAATTTTTTTGAGAAACCCTCCCACCCATCCCTACCCTCCAAGAAAAACTAGTTACTGTGACACAATAACAACCAGCAAGGTTGAGATGTGTTCAAGCTCAGGCCGGCACGTGAAATTCCAATAGGGCTGTCCTCCCGGGCCGCACTCGGCACTAATGGAAGGACCGGGCTCCCAGAGCAGGAACGTCGCCTGGCTCACTCTTGCAGGGCTCCAGGTCTTCTGCACAAGATGATGCACCTGAATCTCTTGGCAAGACAGGGATTTGCTTGGCCTCCCCACGTGGGCCCAGTCCTGACTCCCATCCCCTGAGTCTGGAGGGCAGGAGAAAACCTGCTGGCTTCCCTGATGGGAAAGTGAGCCCTGAATGAGGTCAGCTTTTGCAGATGAATCTACACACTTGGTGACTGTATTTTCCGAACCCTAAATCAAGACCTATGGTCTCTCAATGGGTTTTTATGCTGTTTAGGGGTTTGAGAGGCAGTTCAGGAAAGGATATTTTTAAACTGAAATGTGAATTTCTGGAACATTTTGACAGCTTCTGCAGACTGAGATTTAGAATTATAACCTTCCTGGAGAATCCAGGATGTTTGGTCACCTGTGGCTTAAACAACAGCAATTCATTGTCTCGCAGTTGTGGAGGTTGGGGAGTTCAGACTGAGGTGTTGGCAGGGCTGGTTCCTTCCGAGGCCGTGAGGGAGGATGTGCTCCAGGCCTCTCCCTTACTCCTGGTGGTTTCCCGGCAATTGTTGACATTCCTTGGCTTGTTGAAGAGTCACTCTGGTCTGTGCCTTCCTGATCACATGGCATCTTCCCGCATGAGTCTCTCTGTGTCCACGACTCTCCTTCTCCTAAGGACACCAGTCTCATTGGATTAGGGCCCACCCTGATGGTCTCATCTTAACTTGGTTCAGTCTGCAAAGACTCTATGTCTGAATAAGGTTGCCTTCTGAGGGACTGGGGGTTAGAACTTCAACACCTGACTCTTGGGGGACACAGTTCATCCCATCGCAGCCACCACATTGGGCCTTACCTGTCTGTGGCCTGCTTGGGATAGGCAACATCCTCCTTGCCTTTGGCCACTTGATTAATACCAGAAGGGTAAGAGCTCACCTTTCAGAGTAGGGCTGTGGTGCTGGCAGTAACAGGCATGTGTGTGAGTCGCTCCGGGGAGAGGAGAGGAGATGGGGAGAGTTGAGATGTACCCGCTGGCACCTGAGAGCAGCCAGCTGTATTCCAGGCTTCTAGCCCCAACCTCGTTAATACAGGAGATATTCAGGGGCCTTCCCCAGAGCCCCGGGCTGGGCTCTGGCACTAAGGCCCACACCTGCAAATGAGAGGCCTGCATTTTCCACATTGGAAATCACGCTCCCTTCGGGGCTTTCCTGAGAGTTGCCAGGTGAGCAGGGCAGGAGGCTGATGTTTCAGCCTGGGCTACTATTTTAATACCTGAAAGTCACCAGAAAGTGATGAGCCCTGCCACCTGTTCTGTTGTTCAAGGGGCCATTGCCAGCACAGAGTGGGGGCAGAAGTGGAAAGAAACAAGTTTCCTGAGCTTACCTCCACCCAGAGACTCCTCTTGAGCAGAGAAGTGCTGTGTAGCAGGGAGGTAAATTCCACACACTGGTTTCTACTGGGAAGAACTTTAAGGAAAGCTGATTTGTGTCTTGGGTTAAAGCACTCTGGGCACCGTGCCCCTCTCTGGGAGTCTCTGTGGGTGTGTGGAATTAGATGCACCTGTGTGCAGGTCCTGACTGCTCACCTCCCTGCTGCATGGTGACACGTAAGCCCCCTCACCTCCCTGAGACTCAGTTTCCACATCCAGACAGTGGGCACAGGACTCCTGGGAAGATGACTAAGACCATATGTGTCAACAGGCACTGTCTGATGATAGGCAGCAGGCTAAGCAAACTGCAGCCAGCCAACATGCCCAGCCGCTGCTTTGCTAAGGTCATTTCTCCCCAGCAAAGTCCATTCTATTACTAATGGAGATAAAAAGCACTCCCTAAAATACTTGTGACTCTAATTCCTGTAATCATCCAAGATACCTCAATTTTTTTCCCTTTTTAAGAAGGATTACCCAATAGAGCTTGGAATTTGTTTATTGGTGGTTATTTGTGCGTATCTGCAAAAAGGGAAGACTAGTAGGAGACAGCAGTATTTACCAAAGGAAAAAAGCACAAGTGCCCTGTTTTATTTTTTTGTTTGTTTTTAATGAGTCACAAACGTTACAGTGTGATCTGATGGGCACGTGGATTACCGAATATTCTAGAGTCTAAGACTCTAGAGTCTAGACTGTACAATGATTGTAAGAAACACAGTCAATTTAGTAACAGTTTCTCAGAAGGGAAAAATGCCGCCACCTTAAATATACACATCAATTGTAAGAGGCATTGTGATTTTAGAAACATTAAAAAGCGAGCTGAATGCAAATCAGGAAATACGGCATGTGCATGCTAACCATCCTGCAGAGGGCAGGACAGCCACTGCCTCCTTAGTGGGTGGGAGACAATAGGGGACAGTCTGGGGGCTGCTGTTGAGTCGGGGGTTGGAAAGGCAGCTGTGTGTGGGGTGGGAGCCTCATTCATCTACATGAGATCAGCCCAAATGTGCCCCCTCAGAAAGAACACAGTTGTCCTTTTCATTTTCACAGCCCACTTAGGGAATCCTTTACTGGACTTTTATTTTTTATTTTTATTGTCTCAGTTGTAAATTGACAAATTACAGTTGTATATATTTATGGGGTATAAAGTGATGTTATGACAATGTAGAAAAATTCAATCAAGCTAATTAACATACGAATCACCTCAAATATTTTTTTTTTTTTTTTTTTTGAGACAGAGTCTCACTCTGTTGCCCGGGCTAGAGTGAGTGCCATGGCATCAGCCTAGCTCACAGCAACCTCAAACTCCTGGGCTCAAGCGATCCTACTGCCTCAGCCTCCTGAGTAGCTGGGACTACAGGCATGCGCGCCACCATGCCCGACTAATTTTTTTCTATATATATTTTTAGTTGGCCAGATCATTTCTTTCTATTTTTAGTAGAGACGGGGGTCTCGCTCTTGCTCAGGCTGGTCTCGAACTCCTGAGCTCAAACAATCCGCCCGCCTCGGCCTCCCAAGTGCTAGGATTACAGGCGTGAGCCACCGCGCCCGGCCCACCTCAAATACTTATATGTCGTGGTCAGAAAGAACATTTGGCGTTTATTCTCTGAGCGATTTTGAAATGTACAATACATTACTGTTTACTATATTCACCATGATGTGCAATATATCGCAAAAGAAAAAAAGCTTATTTCTCCTGCTAATTGAGGCCCTGTATGCTTTGACCATCTCTCCCCACTCCCTCCGCCCCCAGACTCTGGGAACCACCAATCTATTCCCTGCTTGTTTTCAATTCCACCTATGGGTGAGAACACGCGGTATTTGTCTTTCTGTGCCTGGCTTATTTCAGTTAGCATTATGTCCCCCCATTCTATCCATGTTGTCTCAAATGACAGAATTTTCTTCTTTTAAAAGCTGAATAGTATTCCACTGTGCATACGCACCACCTTTTCTTTATCCATTCATCTGTTGGTGGACATTTAGGTTGATTCCGTATCTTGGCTGTTGTGATTAGTGCTGTGATGAACGTGGGAATGCAGATGTCTCTTTGTCACACTGATTTTCAAATCTTTTGGGTAAATACCCAGAAGTGGGACAGCTGGATCATCTGGCAATTCTATGTTTAGTTTTTTGAGGAACCTCCATACAGTATTTTATAATGGCTATACTAATTTACATTACCACCAACAGTGTACGAGGGTTTCCTTTTTTTCACTTTCTTCTTTCTTTTTAAGTTAGGCCTTGAGGTTTACTTTTATCTGTTTGGACTGGACAAAATTGTTCAGAGTATGGAACAAAGGGGCTCACAATTGTTCCCAGCTAAGTGGTGCCCTGTGCAACCTCCTCTCCCCACCCCTCACCCCGCGTTTCCCACTGGGACTGTCGCACACCTCTGCTGTGTGGGTTGCTTTGAACGGATGTTCTTTTTTCTTCATTCAAAAGGCTGACCTTCCATCTCCCATATTCTAATATTTACGGTTTTTTACATTTAACATTTCTGGAACAGGTCGTGGCTTAAAATCAATGGCATCTTAGAATTTATACCATATGGTATAAATTCTTGCCCTGTGTTCTGACGCTGCCCCTGGGGTGAAATTAAAAGTTCTTGTTGGCCTGTGGGCCCTGCTCACCTCTCCTCGGCATGCTGGCCACTTCCCCAAGCAGGGCATTCCCTCTCACTTCACTGTCTCTACACCGGCTGCTTCTGCAGCCTGGGTATGGCCTAGGTCCACACCCCATTTCAGACTCTCTCTTCTGCTGGTTAAATCCTGGGCATCCCTCAGGTCTCAGCTGAGATACCCCATCCTCCAGGAAGCCTCCTCTGACCACCCCCAGACTAGGTGGGGAGTCTTTGCATTCCCTGTATAACATGCTTATGGGACTCTACTTCCCGCAAGACCATGAGCTTCAGCAACATGGAACCCTGTGTGTCTTGTTCATCTAGCACCTGGTGAACACAAACTTTTTAAGAAAGTGGATGAACATTATGGCCATTGTGTTGGGACATTTGGTGAAGAGACGATGATGAAAGGGTTGCAAAGGCAACTCCTAACGACACAATCCATTATTTAGAAGCCCTCGTGCCCCATGATCAGAGTAGGGGAGAGAGAAGAAGAGACTGGCCAGGAGGTGGGGTGAGGAGGGTGTCATGGGCACTAAGGATTGCACCCCACTTTCCTTCTATCTGCCATGTGTGTGCCCCATGGGGACCCCCGTCCCAGCCTCCTTCACAAACCTCATGGCATGTCCTTTCAGAATGTCCTCTCTGTTTCCTTTGCAAATTGAGAAACTTGAGGCCCATGGCCAAACCTTGCAATATGGAGACACAGAGAGTTGTTTGGGGTACAAGCCCTACCCCTGATTGGAGGCCCTGAGTCTTCCCCACGCCTTCAAGGGCTGACTTGGTTACTCCTGGGTGTGGGGGAGCCTTGGGAGATCCCCAGCAATGGATCTGCTCGCTCAAGGGCCAAACTCCCCAAAATGAGGCTTTCCTATTTCATTGGTATTTGGTATTGAAGCTGTTGATGTTGTTGAACTACCTGAGAATTTTGCCTCTGTGGAAAAAACTCTGAAGTCTGGTGGTTTTGTAGTATTGATGCATCAAGAGTGCTTCAAATACTTGCTAGCGTGTTGTCATCAGGCATGAAAGGATATTTTAATGAAGGGTTAGGGCTTTTACAATTTTAGAGGCAACTGGTATTTCCAGCCCATGTATTACAGTAGCCACAAACTCCAAATCTCATTTCTTTGCAGGATCTTTTATCATGGATTCTAACAGTCTTCTCTAAACGTCTAAGTCACTTGGGGGCCATCTGGGCAGGCAGGGGTGGGTTTCCTGTGGACCCTGCCCGTGGTTGAGTCTTTACCCATGGGGCTCAAAGCTGGTAAGGGTCCCTGGGGGAGCAGGTCTCCTGGTTCTATTCCTGATGGCCGTTTTTGTCCTTACCCCTGCCATGCAGAGCTGCCTTCTACCCATGTTTTCCTCTCCCTTCCCCCTTGCTGAAAATATGACCTGCTCCTTTACTTTTGAAGGCCTGGCTGGGGTGTGGGCCTTTTTAGAGGTACTGGCGTGCTAGTGACAGTGGCTCCATCTGCAGATAAGAGGGGAAGGCTTTCCTCTATCCAGACTCCAAAAATACTCACGATTTTGCTATAATGGTCTGGAAGAGGATCTGGGCTCATTGTTCCAGGGAGGAGATGTTTTGCCCCTGCCCTCTGAGGTTGGCATCTCCATTTTTATTCTGGAAGCTGGCCTTGGGTGGCTCTCAGGTCCTGGTCACAGAGGAAAGAGCTGCTTCAACAAAGCACTTCTTTAGGGCCAGGATGGAGGCAACTTCTTTATCTTGCCTTACTCCTGGGTCCCCCTGAGAAGGGAGGGCGGTGGCCATCCTGAGCTCCCCGAGGACCCCTGCAGATAAGGAAATGGCACTTTGCTTTGCATATGCACTCAGGGGCTTTAAACAAGTTACTCTGCCTTCCCCAAAGGGAGCTTCTCTTGGCTGACATTCAGAAGCTATCAGGCCTTAGGGGAGGGTAGAGGACCAACAAAATCCTTCAGTATCCAATTCCATTTGAAATGGGAGGTTCTGAATTGTTCTTAAGGGTTGCCAGAGACAGTCAGTGGGCTTTGGTTTCTTGGCTCTGTTTTGTTAAGAGCTGACCTTCTGCAGAAGTGAGTTGGGGGTAAGGCACTGTGTGCTCGTGGAAGCATTTAACAAAGGCCAGAGCCTCACGGAAATGATGATGACACGTAGGCTCATCTGCCGGGTGGGACATGGGGTGCACTTCCTAGGACACCCCAGTCGGCACCCAGGTGCTGAAAGAGACGCGGAGGGCGAGGCCGGGCTGGAGGACGGGAGAGCTGGCCCCACTCCATGAAAAGAACCACGTGTCCCCCTTGTCAGGCAGCTGGAGGGAGAGGAGCCCCGGGCTGGCCACAGTGCAGCCCTGGGCTGGATCCGAAGACCAAGCGCTGATTCTGCATCCAAGGTGGGAGGGAGGTGGCCACACACACGAGGGCTGTTTTAAAAAGTTCTGGGAGCAGCTTCCTTCGTGCCACCTAGGTGTGGCGGGAGGGGGTCTCACAGGGTACTCTGCATGCCACCTGTGGCCCCTTCCCAGGTTCCAGTCATGATGGGCCTGGCGTGGCGGCTGGAGACCACTGGCCCAGACGGCTCACTTCCCTGGAATGCTGGAGGGCACTGCCGGAGCGACCGTGCCCTGGCTGGCTTGGCCGCCTAGGGGTTTTAGGGGGTTTTCCCTCTTTGCTTCTCTAGGCGACTTGCAGCCAGAGAGTTTTGTGACGGAGTTTCCTGCTCGGAAGAAGGGATGTTTCCTGAACTCCCCCACGTGCCAGCTGCATCAAGTGTGTCGTCCTTTGAAAGCCTCCCAGTTTTTCTGGGGAGAAACATCGTTCTCCTGCTCAGCAGGCTGGGCTGCTTGTGGAGGCAGGACGTAGAGTTGCACCGGGGGGACTGACCCTGGAGTAGTCGCATCTTGTTCCCTCTTGAGGAGGGAGCCCTCGTTCTCCTCACCGCAGCCTGGGCAGCACCCCTGGGACGTCCCCTGAAGGGACAGAAGTCATCTCGACAAAAGATTCAGAGGGTCCAAACTGCTACTACTGCTGGCCCTCAGGGTGCTGGTCTCAACGGTTGCAGGGAAATTTGCCCCTTGGTGGGGGGCAGCCCCAGGATGGGCGGCCACACCCAGGGGGCCTCTGCCAGGAGCCAGGCAGCTCCCGAGGGGAGGGGGCCAGAGAGGGCCGTTGGAGGATGAGGGTAACACCAGCTGCTGTAACAAATGACCCCCCACATTTCAGTGGCTTAGTACAATAGGCCTTTGTGTCCCACTCATGTGACAACTGTCCAAGGCAGATGTTCTTGGTCAACAGGCAACTTTCTTCCATATGTATGTCAGGGAACTGGATCTTTCTGTCTTGTATCTCTGCCATCCCCCAGGCCCCTGGATTTGCTTTTTCTCTAGCTGATGCATGGAGAGAAGACCATGGGCAAGTCACAGTGCCTCAGGAGTGACACTCAGCACATCTGGTCTGCTTATATTCCAATGGCAGGAACCAGTCACTTGGCCTGCCTGGAGCCAAGGGAGCAGGGAACGTGGTCCCTGGCGGGGCTGTCTCTCAGGGACCACCCACACTCGGGAGGCAAGCGTACATTTTTGGTGTGCTCGTAGCCTTCTCTGCCACAGCAAGGTGAACGCCGGGAGGGAAGCAGGTCACTGTAGGAGAAGGCTGCTCCCTCAGGGTCACGTGCTGGAAGACAAAGAGAAGGTCGAGCCCATCAGATCCCAGTCATGGGGAGACATGTCAGCTGCACACATTGGCCCAGACAGGGCAAGAGTGTGGCCCTTTGCATACTCATGTGTGAGACATTCACGGACCGGTGCCTGTATGTCCTAGTGAGCAGACTTAGAGCTGGAGCCCCAGTGGGGAATGGTGCTGGGCAAAAGAGAGTGTGTTAAGTGTGTTAGGTGACAGGCAGTTATAGCAGTCAACTGTACGGGTCCTTCACCCCAGAGGTCAGTGTGTCCTTGGCAACAGCTCCAAGATCCAGGATCCAGGATCCTCCCCTGGGGACAGCTGGGCTCATGGGCAAATGAGCCCTCGAGCTGAGTGGGGACATGGACGAACCTGGGTTCTCACAGAGGAGTCATCCTAGTTCCTTTGTTGTCTTCCCTGGCCAGTGGCTTGGAAATGGTCACCCACCAAGGAAAGGAAGGCATATGTGACAGGTGAAGTCGATTCTGGATTTGAATGATGGGAGTAACTGGGATGACGAGAACTTTGGAAATCCGGACAAGTAATTTGAATTTTAATCCTCCTGCATGTTTCACAAGTGAGCAAAGTAGATGACTAATATTTCACTTTCCAGAGCCTAGAATCAATCTTTCTGATGTCTGTTTGGCGCCTCGGATATTCATTCAAACAGCATCATCCTAGACCAGTCGTGAAACAAAAACTATCTCTAATCCAAGCAGGAAGTGATTGAGGCCTTAGTAAGACAGCTGAGAGCAGGACCCACGGAAGGGGCTTTTTCTGAAAACAAAAGAAAATTTGTTTAAAGAAAGGAATATTTGCTTAGTGCCATGGACAGCTCTTAGATATTTGTCCCTGGGGAGAAAAATTAAAGTTCAAGTACACAGCGTGATAGTCGACATGAGTAAACTGTATATTTTTTGCCCTTCTATGGATCACTCCCCACACACGTACACTCAGCCAAAAATGATATAATATGTGAAGCCAAAAATCTGAGTGGGAGAAAAACTTAATAATGATAATTAAATGGGTAAACATGTGTTCTGCCAAAAGCTTAGCAATGTTGTAATCAACTGAGTAAGAGTTTCTCAGAGATACTCAACGTGGAGCTGCTCGGTCTGTGAGGAAATACAGTGAGCTCTCGACTGGAGCCGTGTGAGGCAGAGGGGACAGTTTGCTGCTCTGGCCTGTTCAGAATTCCTCAGGACCGGGGAGAGAGTGATGGGAAGGGAGAAGTGGAAGGAACAAAATGGAAGCCTTGCCGTGGAGCTAGCGCTCCTGTGTGGCCAGCCAGGGGAAGCAGGGGACAGGGAGGCCTTACGTCACTCAGCACAGGAAGACAGGAACAAGAAGAGCAAATTCTGGGAAAAGTGGGTTGTGCAACCTCTGAATGCCGATGCTACGTGAAGGTGAAGAAGGTGGCCCTATTGGGGACAAAAACTTCCAGCTTTTCCCCCAAGCCAAGGCTCTGACAGGAATGACATGCCAGGGTTAAATTGCTCACAGCAGCAGCAAGGGAGGGAGGGAGGGAGGAGAGAGTGTGTCAGGGAAATGAGGGAGCCCGCCCCCGCCCCGACAGGTGAGGGGCTCAGGGCCCTTGAATTGTAAACATGCCCTCAGAATAAATGGAGCAAACCCCCACCTAGGTGCAGGAGAGAGGTGGCCAACGCAAGGAGCCCAGGGGCAGAGGCTTGACTCCAAATCCTTCTTAGCTGACCCTGGGGAGGGTGTGCCCCCCAGAGCCCCAGTGCCCCAGCTCAGCCATTGCTGTGGGTCTCAAGTACTGCTCTGCGAAGGCAAGAACACCACCTGCTCACAGTCCCTGCTCCGCTCCCTGGCTCGGAGCACCAAGGCTGGGCTACTCAGGCCTGCCCCCCAGCAAGCCCGATTTCCCAGCCCCTAGTATCACCCCGCTGTGCGTGCAGTGTGAAAGCTCAGGATTTCTGTCTAAATCCACCAAACCTTGAAACTGAGGCTGGCCTCCCTCCACAGCTTCCACACTGCCTCCCTGCCCGCCTGACTCCTTCCCGAAAGGCTGCAGGAAACGCGGATGTGCACCACTGGCCTCCCTCTTCCTGGCCTGTGTGGGAAGGGGCCCTGCCGAGGGAGCCTGCAGCAGAGTAGATTTGGGGTGGCAGGAAGACGTGCCCTGTGTGTCCCAGTGACGCTGATGCCGCAGGAATTGGATGTTGCAGCAAGAGCCTGGAGCCCAGCAGGAGTCTCATAGAGTGCTGCCAAGTCAGAGGGCAGATGAAAATCCAGCTATATCTCACGGCTAGTATTCCGAGAGGTCAGGGACACCAGGCAAGGGGCTGTTGTTAAGGTACCTGCCCCAATGGTGGGGGAAGGAGGCCTGCAGACCTTGGAATCTCCCCAGGGAGGTGGTCCCAGCATGCAAAAGTTCCCCCTGATCCAAAAGCACATTATGCAGGGCAGGGAGGTGCTTTGTTTATGCCTTTCCCTTTGCACAACCCTACCTCATTCTGACTGTGATTCGGGGCGTAGACACTGAGTTCAACAGACCCCGGCTGGAGTCTCAGCTGTGCCCTTTCTAGATGGGTGATCTTGTGCATATTGTTTTACCTGTCGGGGTCTCAGACTCCTGGTGTAAGACTGGTGTGTAGAGGAGAGCTCCTGAGCTGTGGATTTCTTCTGAGCCAAATCATTAAATTGTTTGTTTTGTTGGTTTTTTCCATAATTCCTTTGGGGAAATGCTCCAGAGGGGAGAATTGGTTCAGGTGAGCCTAGATTAACTCAGCCAGCCACTGAGATTGCCTAAGATTCCCAGGTAAATACACACAGATACACACCAGTTACAGAATGGAACGTGACGGGAACACTCTCTGGTTTGAGTACCACTAGGTTGTCCTGTCTTATACCTGCCTGTCTGGTCATGCCAACTGGTATTTTTCAATTGCCTGAAAGCCCCTGGGAGAAATGGCCCTGGCCAGAGTGGATGGATGTCTCCACAATAAGCAGTGAGTATGGTAAATTTTCAGGGCAAACTCGGGAGCTGCTGAGTTGTCCTTGTGATTAGAATATTCCCATTACCACCAGGCACACCTATAGTCACCAGGCTGAGACAGGAGGATTACTTCAGCCCCATTTGGAAGCTGCAGTGAGCTATGATCGCACCACTGCACTCCAGGCTGGGTGACAGAGCAAGACCCTGTCTCTGAAAAAAAAAAAAAATAATAATATTTCCATCTCTTCCCAGAGACAATTGGTCCCTGACACTGAAGCTCTGAAGCTCTCGGAAACAAGCGTGCTCCCACCCTTGGCTCACAGGTCACAAATGGAGCCCACTTTAGCACAGAGGTTCCCAACCAGGGTCTATGGAATGGCTTCAGGGTCCTTTTAAATTCATTGTAAACTATGTGCCAAGAGGAATTTTTCAGTGGAAAGGGTACATAGCTTTATTGGATTCTCAGAGGAATCTGTGTTCTCCCAAATTTGCAGAACAAGTAGATCAAGAAGTTAATGCATTCTAGGGAAGATGGATTTTTGGTCAATTGTACAAATAAAAAGGTATTCTTTGCCAATAGTTGCAGAGATAGTCTGTGTGAAGCCAATTCTAGGCACTTGCTTAACATTATTGTTACTTTCCTTGTAATTCCTGGACCGAAAGCCTCCCTTGTTACCACTGTTTCCAGCCAAGCAGCGCTTTCTTCCAAATGCCTTGAGGTGCCTCTCAAATCTTGGAGGGCGCCCAGTGCTGTGAATTCAGGACGCACTTAACAGTCCAGGCCACAGAGGAGCCATGCGAGAGTAGCCTCCTCCATTTTCCTCATTGTTTTGTGGATTTTAAAAGATTTTTATATTTTATTTTGTTTTCTATCTCATTTCCGAAAGGAATTTGAAGTGTCTGATTTCTTTGTGTATCTTACAAATGTCATTTCACCAGAATGTTTAAGGAGGGCCCCAGATACTCAAGAATCAGTTAATGAAATCATCTGATTCACTGAGCATTGACCACAGAAATATTTTCATTTTCTTTGTCATTGACAACGTGCAATGCGTGTGTTTGCTCTCTGCCTTGGAAAACAGCCCTCGTCTCCAGTTTTTCATTGGACGGTTAGGATGGTTCCTTGGGGATTTGATGGCCCTAGGGCCACCATCCTAAGGTTGCCTACTTGCTGGTGACATGAGCTAGAACTGTTTGGTTTGGTTTGTTTGGTTGTTTGGTTGTTTTTATTATTTTAGTATATCCTTCCTGTGAGTTTGTTTCATTGTGATTTCTTTTTCTCATTACAGGAGAGTCTTACAAAAAAAATGACCTAATGCATTTAAAGTTTTGATTATGTTGCAATTTCTTAAGGTCTTTGTCCTGCAGAACCACCTCTGAGTTGAACAGACCAGAAGTATGAGGGGCTTCAGGAAGCTTCCAGCTGGCCCCTGGCAGGGATACACTTGCCTACACTGGCTAGACATGGATCTGAGGACACGTGTTTCTCCACTTTGAAGCCTGGGATTCTCCAGCTCCCGGAGAGGGAGGCTGTGTTTGTCGTTGGCCAGGGAGGTCCTCTTGAGCCTTTTTCTCTTTGACATTTTTTCCCAGGAGTGTAAATGATTGTGGTTCTCAGTCCAGAATTCTGTTGGGACCCTGTATTGAGAGGTATACCAACAAGAGCAGGTACCCAGTTGGGTCTCTATTCCCACCAGCTCTCTGACTTGCCCACAGCAGGCAGTAACAACCACACTCCCCTCAGAGAGCGGGAATTCGAGTTGGCCCTTGTCAATTCTCACCTTAGTGCTGTGTCTGAACACCAGTGCAGTGTGGGGAGCAAAAGATATTGCAGCTTCTTGACTCTGGCTTTGGGGCACAGGTGCATCTGACCCCCAGCCCAGGGCCCTGATGGACCAAGCCCTGCCGTGGGGCCTGGGAATAAGCCAGTGGAGACACAAAGAAGGGGAGGTCCGGGGGCTAAGTACTAGATGATAAGAGGCAGGAGCAGAGCTTGGCGCCAGGGCCCAGAACCAGGAACATAGCATTTGGGCAGAGGAGCATTCAGGTGGATGTGGGGTGACCCAAGAGAGCAGGGTTTCCTCAAGGTGACTTTGTGGGTGATAGTGTGTGTGAGAAGTCTTCTGTAGAAAGAGCCAGCTGACCAGTAAACAGCCATCATGATCATTCTGTCAGTCCCTTGGGTAAAAGTCCATTGGGTGTTTAACTGGATCATCATGAACATAGAAGTACAGTCCACCATGGTTTGACTTAGGATGTTTCAACTTTACAATGGTGCGAAAGCTATATGCACTTAGTAGAAACCATACTTCAGTAGAGTATTAACAAGTTACATGAGATATTCCACACTTTATTATAAAATAGGCTTTGTGTTAGATGATTTTGCCCAACTGTAGGCTAATGTAAGAGTTCTGAGCATGTTTAAGGTCAGCTAGGCTAAGCTAGGATGTTTGGTAGGTTAGGTGTATCAGATGCATTTTTGACTTACGATATTTTCAACTTACGAGGGGGTTCATTGGGACAAGGCCCCATCGTAAGTCAAGGAGCATTTGTAATCTTTATAGGCCAGTGTTCTCATGGAATAAATAAAGAGACAGGCACCCAGAGGAGCTGTGTGAGGTGCCCAGAAATCTCCAGCTACTTAGTGGCAGAGTAGGGCTTGGGTCCAGTCCTACCTGCTTCTGTCTGCTGCTCCTTCACCCTTGCAAGACACGCTGGTCCACTTCTTCGGTACATTGTCCTGAGTCTGGTCATGACACTTCCTTGTCTTCAAATCATGGCAAGTTCAATTCCTTTCACCTGAATGATTTCTCTAGGGCTGTGGTCCCCAACCCCTGGCCCGTGGCCTGCTAGGAACCAGGCTGCACAGCAGGATGTGAGTGGTGGGCAGGCAGGCAAAGCTTCATCTGTATTTACAGCTGTTCCCCATCACTCACATCACCGCCTGAGCTCTGCCTTCTCTCCGATCAGCGGCAGCATTAGATTCTTATAGGAGTGTGAACCCTACTGTAAACTGCACAGGTGAGGGATCTAGGTTGTGTTCCTTATGAGAATGTAATGCTTGATGATCTGAGGTGGTGCTGAGGTGGTGATGCTAGCACTGGGGAGCGGCTGCAAATACAGATTATCATTAGCAGAGAGGTTTGATTGCACAATAAATGTAAAGCATTCGAATCCCAAAATCATCCCCCACCAAGTCCATGGAAAAATTGTTTTCCGTGAAACTGGTCTCTGGTGCCAAAAAGGTTGGGCACCACTGCTCTAGGGAACTCAAAATATTCTTTATGGATCTTCTCAGATTAACTTTAAAAGCAGGAAATCATAAAGGAGGGACTTGATAGGACTCTCTGACTTACAGTACCACTCTTGGTCATCCCTTCCTGGAAATTTTCTGTTTTCTTTCTTAAGGGTTACTGAGCAAATCACATCCTCAACTTTCATCAGCTAACCCCTTAGTGTTTGCTAACAGCCAGCTCGAAGAGAGTAGGGACGCAGGCTTTGGGCTCAGGCTAGCAAGCCCAGGCTGGCCTGGCCTCTGCCCTGGCTCATATCCCCAGATATCTGTGACACCCCTGTCATTGGATGAATACAGTGAAGCCAGTCCTCAACTATGAGTCAGTGCCTTTTCTTAGGCCACAGAGCGAAGCCCAGCTACGAAGTCTCCAAGGTATCTGAGAGTTTTAGGAGTACAGTACCAGAGCAAGGAAAAAGCAGCTGAGAGATGCGGGGAGTGGCTTGGCAGTGGCATTCAGCATTCCATTTCAGGGGGGCAAGATCTCACTCCAGTGCTCTGCTATCCATTCCTTAAGGCAAGTATCTGCCCTCAGGAAGATTACAGAGCCCCTGTTTCTCGTAACTCTTCCTCAGGCTGTGCACGTACCTCAGTGGACATCACTTTGGCATCAATGAAAAGACAGGACTCAGAGGGCGTTGCCTCATGGGGGCCCTTCTTCCTTTGCTGCTTCTCAGTGGCTTGTGTCCTAAGACACTTTCAATGGCTGAATAAAAATGAGTGTCTGCCTTCACAGTCTCTGTCTGAAATGATGGAACCTCATGCTTTAACTTTGCAGACAGTCTTAGGGATGGACATCAACTGCACAAGTGTTTAGTGAATAAATACACTGTGATGAAAGGAATCAAAAAAATTATATAGCATTAATGGCATTCCTACCACATGCCAGGCAGCTCTGGGCACTTTACCCTATGGTGTGGCATTTGATCCTTATGGAACCCTCTAAGGTAGGTGCTGTTATCACTGCTACTTTAGAGGTGAGGAAAGTAGACTCGGCCGGAGAAGTGGCTCTCCCCAGGCCACATGGGCAAAGTGGCAGAAAGACACCCAAGCCTCCGGCATTCATATCCTTCACACAAGCCTGCCAGCCTCTCAGTGATTACAGTGGCTTTGAGGGCTTAGAGAGAGTGGTGGCTTCAGATGGGCATCCAAGCAAGCCAAGTCTTCTCAATGGGTAGAACTCAGAGAAACGGAGGGGAAAGGAGGGGAATTCCAGGTGGGGTGGGACAGTAGTGACAAACATACATGGCTGGTTTGATAATGGAGACTGAACAAGTTGGGCTGGAATTAAGAGGCATTTCTCAACAGGGGTGCCGCTGGCACAGGGATGGGATGAGTGTTCAGTGTGTGGGACAGTCCTGGGCACTGGAGGGCAATTCTCATGCCTGGACCCTGCCCACTAAATGCCAGGTGCCACCCCCATCCTTGTGACAACCAAAATGCTTCTGTGCATTTCCAAACACCCTCTAGGGCACCCTAGGCTGAGAACCACTAGAGTAAATTAGAGTTGGAAATCAGGTTGGGGCTGTTATTGAGTTCAGACAGAGGAAGGCCTTGACAGCCAGACAAACGGGTTTGGCCTTGAGGCTGGAGTCAACGGGAAGTCGCTGAAGGTTCATGAGCAAGGAAGAATGTACAGGGCAGCCGGGAGGCAGGCCTGGAGAAGGGGAGGACCCGGACTCTCAAGGCCGCTTCTGAGTGACCTGCATGTCACCTACTGCCTACCCCACTGGGGTCAGTCTTACATTCACGCGAGAAAGAACCCAGCACCACAACCAGTCACTCTACTGGTAAGGAGGCAGAAGTGTGTGCAGCTTCCTAATCAACCTCCAAAGGAATCAGGGGCTCTGCTCAGGGCAGGGTGGGGAATTGAGATTGTATAATAAAGGGATATACTACCCTGATGTTATTAACAGAAAGGAAGGAAGAGAGGGAGGGAAACTAGAAGAAAAATGATTGGGAAGCTTGCCAATGATTATTTCTTTTCCTTTTTAGCCCAGTTTATTTAAATTGTCTCCGAGCCTGTGTCCCTTTGTCCAAGAGGTCATCAAACTTTGTCTTGTAAACTTCATTACAGGGTTAATTTGCAAACACAGAACATGCTGTACCAGCCGTGGGTCCTTGAGTCACAGGTCTCAAGGCACTTAGTCCACACTAGCAGGCCCTCAGAGGGCTTAGCCCTTGAGCTGTGATCCTCCAGGCAGAGAAGTGTACAGGCGCCACGGGGAAGAGGAGAAAGCCTCTGAGGTCCCTGTGTGAGAGGCCTGGGTCAGATGAGAGATCTGAAGAGGTGGCTCTCTCTGTGTATGTCCTGAATGGGGGCAGCTCCACTGGGGAATGAGGACTGCAACATAGGCCCCTGGTTGTCCTTTCAGACCACTGGGTATTGCTCTTTGGCCTGGAAAAGATGCTGCAACTGCTTGCATTCCAGTTATCAGACAGCTTCAAGAATGATATGTAGTTTTGTTTATAAGGAAAAAACGCCAAGCCCCTGAGAAAATTCCCAGAACAATGATTGTAACTCATGACAGGACAGACCATGTGAAGTTTCTCTGGCGCTTTGGCCTAGGTTGTTGATGTAGAACCTTGTGGGATTTTCTTTTTCATGCTCTGAGGAAGTTATATTTTTTCACCAAAATACTGATTTTTTAAAAATGGAACTTCATGGCTCTTTGGGGAGGATTCAAAGGAATTCTAACCTAAGATCAGTGTTTCTCAAGAACCTCCTCTGCTCTGTTTCAGCGGGGCTATAAGTCATCATTTCCCATCCAGAGTGGGGACTGATTTTACAATGTGTTATCACACTGATATTATTAGGTTTTAACTCAGAATTTTGTGGGGTGATGTGATCCTGGTTTAATAAAATTTTAAATTCCCTAAGTCCTGCTAACACTCACAACTATATGACAGCAGAGCAAATTTTGTTAGGTATTTAGTGAGAAACACTACCCAGGGACACGTTCTAAACTTCTGTCAGTTCTGGAAACGTTTGGTCTCTAACTCTCCAAAACTGTCTTTGCCCCATTCTTTCTCTCCCCTCCTCTGACTTGGATTAAATGCTTGTTGGTCTTCTCACTCCATTCTCCGTATTTTTTAACTTCTCTTTCATATGTTTTCATTTTTTTTTGTCTCTGTGCTTCATTCTAGATGATTTCTATTGGCCTAGCTTCCAGTTCCCAAAGTCTTTCTTCAGCTTTTTCTAATCTTTTGTTAAACCTGTTGACTGAGTTTTACATTTTGATTATTTCTTTGCTTTTATTCCTAGAAGTTCCATTTGGTTCCATTTCAAATTTACTATGTCACTTTTTATAGTTTCCTATTCTCTGCTGATATTTTAAGCTTTGAAAATCTTTTAACATCATTAACTGTAGTTATTTTATAATCCATGTCATATGATTCCAATATCTGACTTTTTTTCTGGTTTGTTTCTGCTGTCCATTATTTCTACTAGATCTCACTCATGGTGCCTTGTTTCCTTATGTGATTGGTTATTTTTTATTGTATCATGCTCATTGTCCTTGCATAATTATTTGTAGGGAGAAGTGCTTTCCTTCAGGATTTGCATTTGTTTCTAAAGTTGCCTAGAGTAAGTCACTACTGGTCAAAGACTACTTTAAATTAAATGTACACTGGAGATTACTTTGGGACCTTCCCAGAAATGTGAATTTGGGATGCAAATCTCCTCAAAGGCCTACTTATGATTACAAATCCCAAGAGGACCCTTCCGTTCTCTCCTGTTCTGCTCAGTGCCTCATATAGTTCCCTGACTTGGATGAAAGAAGATTACTACTGACTCAATTTAACTCTAAGGGTATAGCTTTTTAGGCTTATGATTTAATGTGGGGAGATTCTCCTATTATACTCCTTGCTTTTGACTTTTGCTTTCTCACCATGAGGGATCAACTGAAGTTCAAGTTTTTGCTGGGTCAGCAAATGCTCTCAGAACAAAAGCAACTTCAGTATTGCTCTTACCTCCTCGGGAGTATCTCTTTCTCTTAGATTTTTGGCCTATTAATTCCTCACTATTAGGTTGAAACACAAAAAGGTATTATTAAATAGACCATTTTTGACTATAAAAAAGGCAAATTTAATAAATCTAATATTTAGCTAGCCTTTGGATGCTTTTTAAAAATGCTTCCTGTATTTTATCTGGCATTTTTAATTGTTTTCTGTGGAAGAGTTGGCCCAAATGATTTCGTCTACCAAATTCCCAGAAATGGAGTCTTTTGGTTTTCCCTGCTGCTGGTTGTGAGAAGATGTTTCCCTCTCCAAAGCTAGCTCATCCATGTGTGATCTCTGGGAACTTTCTCCCCAATATTACCTCTTTATCTTGGGTGATCACAATTTTTCTCTTTTGGCTAATTCCTTCTCTTCTGCCTTTTTTGGTTAATAGTTCATATTTCTCTCCTCACCGGAAAACTTTTCCAACAAGTGGGAATGACCTCTTTCTCCTCATCTCTCTTTTATCTACTGCAAGGAGTAAATCAGGAAAGAGAAAGACTATGAAAAATGAAAGGTAAACAGGAAACACAGTTGAAAGGCAAAGGGATGTTTTGAAATGTTCATGTGAATGGAAGTCCAGGATTACAGTTATGTAGTTGCCTATCAGAGCAGCTGATCCCACTTGCAGGGGGATGGTAGAGGGCCACAGGAAAGAGATCTCCAAAAGAGATACAAAATTGATAGATTGTTGAGTGTATTTAAATGTACTGAGAGGATAACGTGCCCAGAGGAGTTTTTAATGAATAACCAAGCAAAACAAAGCAATAATAACAATATACATGCACACACATGCAAACAAAGAAGCAAAGAAAGAAAGAAACAACAAAGAAACTAAAGCCATTAATAACTCCAGGGAAAAGAAAAGCTGTACAGCAAAGGAAAGATGATCAGTTGTTATGCATATGGCTCAGCTATAGACAATATTTACATATCCATGACTCTGTGAATATGAAAATCCATTTATTGTGATAAAACTATATTAGGAGAATGGAGAATATACATGTGGGTGAGGGGTGGTATAAGAGAGCTATAATTCTTATTTTCTCATTATAGGAAATCAATAGATAGTATCTAAACCTAAAAAATGAAAATTTATAAGCATGTCATTTAGAAATATGGCATTGTGAAAATATCAAAAGAAATAGCTAAAAGAGGTCAAAGTGGCTGTATATAAAGATTCAGAATCAAAATTAAATGTGGCAAAAAAAAAAGTGAATATAGAAAGGAACTGCTGTTTTTAACGACAAATCTTCTAGTATCATTTGACTTTTTAAACTGTATGCTTTTATCACTAAAATAAAACATAAAACTTAAATTAAAAATATAAATATTAGAAATAAAGACAAAATTATCTTTACATGCAGTTGTCATGGTTGATTGCATATCTTGGAAACCCAAGATATTACTAATTAAAAAATTAGTATTGATATGAAAATTTAGTGAGTTTGCTGGATACAAGGTAAATATGTGAAAATAAATAGCTTTTCTCTATATTAACAAAATTTAGTTAGAAATGAAAATGTAAGATCCTACTCATGTCAGTGATAAAAATTCCATAATATTCATAGGAATAAATCTAGCAAAAAACATCTAGCACCTATTGAAGAAAATTATACAACTTTGTTAAAGGAATTAAAACAATGTTGGAAAGATATACCATGTACCTAGATATAAAGTCAAAATTATATAAAAACAAAAATGAAATGCAATTCTAAATGGAATCCCAGTGGTTTATCTTGGAACAAATATATTTTAAAGGTAGTATAAAAGAATAAAGTCTAAGAGTAGCCTAGAACAACTTATAAAAGAATGATGTAGGGGGAGTAGTTTGCTTCACCAGATACTACAACTTACTTTAAAACTGCTTTAACAAAACAGTATCATATTGGCACAAAAATAATCACATAAATCAGTGAAACCGAATAAATCCAGGAATATTAATGTTTTCTTCATCTTTAGCTTGACTCACTTGTTATAGATATGTATTACTTCATAATTTAAAAATTTAATAAAGATAAATAACAATCCAGTGAAATATATTTATTTATATGCATTTTAAATATTTCTTAAGAAAAATAATGGTATTTTTGTCAGATGACTTTCTTTTTTTCTGCACGTGTTTTTCATTGTTTTTTTTAAATTCTAAGGTTCATTGTCAAGTAGCCAATAAGACAGAAGTATATTGAGAAAAATGTGTAAGCCTCTTTTCAAGACCCAGTCCTGGTTCCATCCTTCGGAGGAAATTTAGGGTGTATTCTCCCCATTGATCATTAAGATCACTTTGCATGGTTTCAGACTGCCTGGTCACTTTATGATTCCATACTACAATGCAAAGGAAAGATTGCCGTGCATGTATTTAAAGATTTGTCTTTTGAAAAACTTAAATGGAATAATTCTGAACTTACTGTTTTTCAACTCTTTATGTATTAATATAAGTTTTTAAAAACGCCGAATGCAACAGAAATATAGATTATTAAAAGTAAAATTGCAGATCCCATCTCCTCACTTCACCGTCTATCTGATTTTTCTTGCCAGATTAACAGTTTGGTGAGGACCATTCTAATTCTTTGTTTTATAATACATTTTTTTGCACTTGCACAAATGGGTGATAATAAATGTATTGTTTTGAGGCATTATTTTTTGCATTTAAGAATATATCTTTGGTCTTTTTCCACTTCTGTACATGTAGAACCACATCATTCTTACAAAGGGCTGCATGATATTTCATACCAGGAATACACCATCATTTATTTTGCCAGTCCCATTCTAGCAGATATTTAAGTTTCTCCACTTTTAGCTTTTATTAGCAATGTTGCAGGGACTGTTCCTGAGTCCATGGCCTTGTGGTGCGAGGAGTTGGGTCAGCTACTTTCCTACTTGTGAGATTGCTGAATCAGAGGGCACCATTGATAAGCATTGCTCAATGCCCTGTGCCTGTTCCACACTCCCACCAGCAGCTTGTGATGGGCACCTTTCTCTCACCACTCTAACCCATGTGGTATAGTATTAATCTTTTAACATTTTTGCCAATCTGATAAATTTCAAAATGTCATCTCATTGTTTGAATTTGCACTTCTATGTGTAACACTTGATGGTTTACTGACCATTTGTATTTCTTCTGTGAATGGTTTTGTAGTATCTTTTGCCTAGTTATCCTACCAGGTTGTTCTTTTTTTTCTTTTATTAATTCTTAAAAATTTGTTGTAACTTGTGACTTGAACTTGTTTTCTATACACATTACAAATATTTTTTTCCTAAGTCTCTCACCATTGCTTTGCACATGATATCATTAATGTATAGAACGTCTAACTTTCTAGTTAAAATTTGTAAGTAGTCAAATCTGTCATTGTTTCCTTTATGGCTAACGGATTTGGTATCTTGTTTAGAAAGACTTTCTACATATTACATATGAAGATATGTTCCTATATATATTTTTCTAGTACTTTTATAGTTTTATTTTTGTGCATTTGATTCTTTAATTCCTTTGGCTTTTATTTTTGTATATAGTGGTCTATATTAGGTATCCAAGGAGTTTATTTTAAAATACTAGTTAATAGTCCCAGCTTCATTTATTGAATATGTTAGTTTGTCTCTGCTGGTTTGAAATGACACCTGTACCATGCACTAAATTCCCAAATAATTATGAGTCTGTTTCAAGACTTACTGTTTTTCCATCGATTTGTCTATTCTGGTGCCAATACCACAATGTTTTAATAACTATAACTTTGTAGAATGTGTTGATATCCAATATGTCAAGAACCTTTCATTTTTCTTATTTTTCAAACACTTCTGGATCCTCTGTCAGATACATTTTAAACAGGATCTATTTGCAAATTCCATAGGAATTCTTTAAAATTTTGGTTGGAATTTCATTCAATTTGTGTACCATTTTGGGGAGACTTGATCCTTTTATAAAACTGAGCATTTCTTTTGAGGAACACGGAATTATTCCAGCCTACTTTATGTCCTTCAATAATTTTTGTGTATTTCTTCATATAGAATTTATAATTTTTTATTTCTATATGAGTTTTAAAATATATTGTTTTGGTGTCCTTTTAAATGGTATTTTTTGCCATTGCAGTTCTAAATGGTGATTGCAGAAGTATAGGAAGTCTATGCCTTTTTTGTATAGTGTAGTAGGGAGGGTAAGATGCTGAAGGAAGAATGAGACGGCACTAAAAGTTCTGTCTTCACTTGTTTTATAGACCTCACTTTCATCACCATTCTTTTGCAAAATATGGTGAATCATGGGTAATATTTCAAGTTCGTTTGTTGTTTTATTATTCATTTATTAATTAAGTGATTCATAACTGGGGATGGGATGGATACACCTTCCTGGGAGAGAGATCAATACACCTCAGGGATTGTATTAGGTTATTAAATATGAAATGTCCGATTTCGAATCTAAAGTGTAGTTTATTATATCTCAAATAAGAAGCAGTACAATTAAACAAAGTGTGTGCCTAATCTGTTGTCACAGTTTTACCATCTTAATGGTAGCTTGTTTATGCCAGCAGCCAAGAAGCCTGGACAGCAAGTGGTGATGAAATCATGAAAGTTGTTTTCCACAGTTTGTTGAGAATTGAATATTTTTCCTTGCAAGAAGTGGTCCAAAGCCTGGAAGAAGTGGTAGTCAATTGGAGCCAGGTCTGGTGAATACAGTGGATGACAGAGAGTTCCCAAGTCCAGCTTCTGTAGTTTGAGCAGCGTTGTTTGTGTGACATGTGGTCCAGTGTTGTCTTGCCAGAGGATTGGCCTGTCTCTATTGACCAGTCTTGGCTCTTTAATCACAAGCATCCTCGTCATTTTGTCCAACTGGTTGCAGTAGACATCCACTGTAATCGATTGACCAGGTTTCATGAAGCTGTAGTGGATAATACCAGCACTGGACCACCAAACAGACACCATTAGCTTTTTTGATGAATATTCAGTTTTGGACTGTGTTTCAGCACTTCATCTTTATCCAACCATTGTGCTGAATGATTGCAATTGTCAAAAAGAATCCATTTTTCATCACACATAACAATATGGTATAGAAATGCTTCACATTTATGTTGTGACAGCAAAGAAAGGCAAGCTTCAAGATTATTTCTCTTCTGACGCTCATTTAATTCATGCAGTATCCATCTATCCAGCTTCTTTAGCTTGCTGATTTGTTTCAAATGGTCCAATATTGTTGGAATAGTAATGTCAAACCTTGCTGCTAATTCACGTGAAGGTTGAGATGGATTCGCTTCCACTACAGCTTTCAGCTCATCATTATCCATCTTGGTCTCAGGTCACCCACATGGCTCATGTTCCAGATTAAAATCACCAGAACAGAACTTCTCAAAGTTCATTTGAGACATACTGTGTGTTCATTAGCTACATCCTTCCCAAACACTTCATTGATATTTTGAGCTGTCTGCGCTGCATTGGTTCCACGACAGAACTCATATTTGAAAATAACACAAATTTTTGACTTATCCATGGTTTCACAAAAATTGCTCTAAAAAATTTTAAAAGATAATCACAAGCTAAAAATGTTTGAAAGATTGAGGTGTATCTTCACAGTAAAACAGAAACAAGAAGCATCAAAGTAAAATGTCAGAGATATCAACTGTCAATAGTACTTAAAGAAATCGAACATTTCATACTTAATAACCTAAATAAAGTATATTAGGAAATATTTCATACATACAAAGAAAATATGCAATGTCTATATAAGGAATAAAGAATAATATAATGAACCTTCATCTACCTATCAGTCACCTTAATAAATAGAACATCACCAAGTCTTTGAAGACCCTTTGAAATTCTTTCTGATCTCATTCTCTTACTTGTCTTGCAGAAGTAAACAATATTTGAACTGTTTATCATTCTCTTGCTTTTTATTATGTATGTATTACATAGGTACGTATCAAGGCAATATTTCAAAGTCTCACACACAGACATTCTGACACACCTCCCCTTCTACCTCAGGCCTTTGCAGTGAGACTCTGCGGTATGAGCCACCATTACCCTGGGAATGTGTAGCGTAGCTCAGAATTTGGGGGTTATAAAATTGTCAAACCCTTGCTTCTAATCCCTTTGGCATTTATCTTATATTACTGAAGTGCTGGGGTCTGTTTGTAGGCTTTTGATTCTATTGTTATGTTTATTTCTCCACCGGAACCCTGCTTTCTTGATGATTGTGGTTTTAAGATAAGCTTTATTTTGATATCAGGTAGTGCTTTATACTCCTCACACTGCACGATATTTTAAATTACTATTACCTTTTCATTCTTCAAGCAGAACTTCGTGTTAACGCTGCCAAAGTCTCTCGAAAAGTCATCCTAGGGCTTTGATTGAAAGTACATTACATTTATGAGTTCATCCGAAAGACTCATCTTTAAAACACTGAATCTTCCCAATGAAGAACTCAGTATTTTCTCTATTTGTTAAAATTTTATTTTATTTTCCTCAGTAGAGCTCATAACTTCCTGAATAGGTCTTGCTTTTTTCCTAGTAAGTTTGTCCCTATGTACACATTAATTTTTGATAGTGTGATGAAGAAATCTTTTCCATTTCATTTTCCACAAAGGAAAGCTATTGATTTCTCTATAATTAATTTTAAGCTGCTTGGAGGGTGTCCATTTGAAAATGTTCAGACAGACCTACCTAGTTCATGGAATAGGTGAGTATCAAATAAGACTAAGCAAACATTCTTTTAAAATTGTAAAGTAATATATAAATGTTACTTATTCCTGTATTGTTGTTTTAAATCAGTGCCAAAGTCCTTGGCCAATTGTATTTGCCACAGCTATGCCATGTGGTGATGAACTAACCCTATATATTTCCTGCTCCTATAAGGTCGGGAGTTGGCAGCAGTTCTCCACTTGGTGACTCAAGGATCCAGGGTCCCTCCATATTTCCCCAGGTCACTGTAACATGGGAAGGGAGGGATGGGGGACACAGTGCTTCTTATTGCTTGTGCCGGAAGTGAAACACATCTCTGGTGCTCACAGTGCATCGGCCAGAATTAGCCTCATGACCTGGTCTAACAGCAGGAGCGGCTGGGAAATCTTGGAGAATTCACAGAGAGTAGGTAGGTGAGCACTGTTTCCATGACACGGGCACAGTCATACGGTCTGACACGTGTGGTCTGGTGCCTTCACTGAGAAGTTTCAGCCGCAGACAACTTGGCCTTGCAGCTGCTGACAATGTGTGGGGAGGTGAGCGGAACCCAAACAAGCTCCTGGGTTCCTGGGCCATTTCCTGGATTTCTCATTCACACCCTTTGTTCTTTCTCACTCGAGGCTTCTGTGTGTAAACACTGCCCGGCTCACCCAATCCTGCGGCTTAGTCATCACTTCTAATCCCTCTCGGGGCAATGGGTGGTTTCTGAGGAAGCATCTTGCCAGGCCTTCCTTGTGCCCAGGGAGGGGCAAGTCGGGCTGGAAGAGGCCACTGGGAGCCCCTGGTGGCAGCAAAGGAGACCGGTGTCAGGACTCGGCTCTTTCGGTTGCAAGCAACTGAAGCGAACTCAACTTGACTTCTCTCTTCCCTCACATCCCACATCCAATCTGTCAGGAAACCCTGTTGGTCCCTCCAGAACTGCCTGTTTCCCACCAGGTGTGCTGCTGTCACCACTGTTGGAGCACCATCACTTCCATCTGAATTATGCAAGAGACCCCAACCAGTCTGCCTATCTCTACCCACCCCCCCAATCTAGTCTCAACAAAACGGCCAGTGATTGTTTCAGAATGTATGCCAGATGGTGACATTCTTCTGCCCACGCCCTCCGGTGTCTGCTCTGGCCCTAGGCCCCCATTACCTTCCCTGCCTCCTTTCCCACAACCCTGGTCTTCGCTCATTCTGCACCAGCCCCTGGTCTCTGTGCTGCTCCTCAAACCTTCCAGCAGTGCTCCCACGGGAGGGTTTTGCTCTTGCTGTCCCTTCCCCTGGAGGCACTCCTCCCTCAGGTATCCATGCAGCTGCTCCCTCACCTCCTCCAGGTCTATCCCTGTTTCACCCACTCAAGGAAACCTCACCTGACCACACTGTTTAACCCTGCAATTCGCTCTCCCACCCTCCAGACCCCCAATTCCCACATCCTATTCTACTTTCTTCTTCCTAGTGCTGCTAACTTTCTACAGAGGGTATCATTTACCTATTTATCATCCTTATTGTTTCTTGTCTTGTTTCCACCTGCTGGAATATATGCTCCATGATAACAAGGTCTTTGTTGATGTTTTCTGATATATCCCAAACACCTAGAATTGTGCCTGGCCCCTAATCGATGCATAATAAATACCTTTTTCAATAAATGAATGAACAAAACTGGCTCAAGTAAAAAGTTTTTTTAAAAAAAAAAAAAAAACTATGACTAGGAGGGGCTCAAGGACACCCAAGAAGAAGCACCCCCAAAAGCCAGGTGCTATGAGAATTAGTCCAGGAAATCTGTTAGTAACGGGGTAGCTGCTGTTCTGTCTCCTCTGTCTCTGTGTCAGGCATGGCACGGTCCCCATTTCAGATTATCTCGGGACGTCTACTCCTCCGTGCTCTCCCTGTCCTCTCTGCTCAGTCCTTCTGGCCAAACCCAAGCCCTGCAGGCCCACAGACCCAAGGGCTGGTAGATGAGGTTGCAGTGACCTCAGGCTGGGGGTGGCAGGGCAGCATCTGGCGCCCAGACAGGCCTCGATTCTGAAACGAGAGCTTCTGTGGCATGGGCCTCTTAGACCCCAGTTTCCAGGCAAAGGCGGGCTCCGTCTTGGCGGTCCTTCTCTCAGGGCCCTGCAGAACTTTCTATTGATTTTCATTTCAGGCATTACCAGCTCGCCTTGCTCCTATCTCTTCTCTGTCCCCCCTGGAGTTTGTAAATCCTCTTGTGTAGAGACTTGTCTTGTCTCCCTGTATCCGCAGGGCCTAGTGTGGTACCAGCAGGCAGCAGCCACTTGACAAATACTTGCTGCATCAATGAATGAATGAATGAATGACTTAGTGTGTGGGTGAGACAGAGCCCACAGGTGGGTGCAGGTACATGCACAGCAAACAGAGTTGAGTTAAACAGAGACAAGGGTGCAGCACTCGTGCAGGCCCTGCCGCTTGGCCGTCTGCACTTCTGCTGGCCAGCGTGCGCAGGCCCAGGGCCATCATGGCTCCTCCCTGTGGTCCTCATCCCAGGGCCTGTCCCCACCACAGGAGACATGCAGCAGACTGGAAACACTCCCCTGCTTTTGTCTTCTTCCTGGGAAATGTCAGTGCCTTCATCTCTATGCGTCAACACCCACCCTCCTAAAACTTGCCAAGACACCTACGGGAACTCAGGAGAGGTTTTAAACTCTAGCGACTCCACAGAAGGGAGGGGATGAGGGAGTTTTTCCTCCCAGGACTGTTTGCAAGTAGGTGTCTTGTGACATGACCAGAGTGAAGTCCCAGCATTTTTGGAAAACTATAAGAATCATGTGTTGCTATAGGTTCAACCATGTTCAATGGCTGCGTATTGAGCCCAAACACTGTACCTGAGGGTTTTATGTTCTTGAATTCTCCCCACAGCTCTGGGGGCCAGGCCCAGTGGAAGTCTCCTTTGAGCCTCAGAGGGGCTGAGGGGCTCGCCATAGCCACCTGCTGCAGGAAGGGGCAGCCGCGCTGGGAGCCAAGGGCGCTCACTCCGTCTCTCTTACTGTCCCATGCCACAGGTGCTAAGCTGGAGTGGCCAGAGCAGTGGGAATCCGGCAGGGGCTGTGCTGGAGGCTGTCTCAGAAAGATCACAGAGTAGACTGTAGGATTCTGCTGAGAGGCCGAGTCGGCTGAAAACTGAACCGTGCCAGAGCCACTGGGGACATTGGTGAGGGCCATGTGGATGCAGGGCTGCAGGCAGGGTCCCAGGGCAGCAGGCTAAGCACTGGGAGAAGGAGAGCACTGAGATGCGAGTCACTCCGAGACACTACAGGTTTGGCTTCAATTTTTCTTTCCCAGATCAGTAAACATTCAATAGTTATTTCACAGACACTGATGGGGCACCCACTATTTCTCAGGCACTGTATTAGCCTAGGACATCACTGCTATTCCCTGCCTTAGGCAGCTTCTAGACCAGCGGGGAAAGCAGAAATGGAGACAAATGAGGATAATATTAGAGAGGGAGCAACGAAGGAGTAGAGAGGGAAGTGATCACGTAACTTTGTGGCACGTGTAAGGAGAGCAAGGACATTTGGATGGAGACTCAGCAGCAGAGTGAGGGTTTCTGAGGCAGAGAAAGGGAAGCAGGAGGCAAAGAGGTGCCTCGGGTCCCTTCTTCCCGGGGGAGCTCTGCAAATGTTACGGAAAACTCTGCCTCTTCCCTTGATGTGTCTCAGTGCTCATTTATAGGAAACCCTGGGTCAAATCTTGCAATTAAAAAAATGCATTTAAGTTTTTTACCCAGTATTTCCCAAATTTGATCAAGACTCTCTTTTTTAGGGCACCTTTGGAGAAGTCTGGGGAAAAGGTGATAAGGAGTCATTGCAGGCAGAGGTGATGGAGGTGATAGTGGAGGTGGTAGAGGTGGTGAAAGTGATGGAGGTGGCAGTGGAGCCCACGGTGGTCGTGGTTGTGGAGGAGGTGCTGATGACAATGACGGGGAGTAGCAGAAATTTCTGACCTGTGCCTAGATGAATTCATCAAGATAGAGGATGCAGAAGGACGGTAGGTTTGAGACGAGTATGGAACATTGGAAAATAGCTCATTTTGGACATAACTGAGTTTGTGGCATCTGCACAGCAGACACAGGATGTCCTGAGAGCTACCATGTAGGATCTGAGGGTCAGGAGAAGACTCTGGGTTGAAGGCAGAGATTTGAGAGTCAACAGCTGTGGAAATGGATGGAACCTCAGGAAAAGCAAGCAGAAGGAAAGATGAAGGGACTGGTTGACATCTGGCCCTGGTCATGGTCTCCTAGTTAAGCCTTAGTAGGAAGGGGCAACTGTGTCTCTTAAGTGTTACATCTACCAGAAAATTCCTATGCATAAGATCCAGTGGTCCAGTTGGGTCATGCTCTTGCAGGAAGGAGTGCCCACCCGACTCCATCTGAACCTGCCCTGCTGTCACGGACCTAAGGGATTAGGTTCATGCTTCTGGCCCAGTTGCTCACAAGCAGCCAGTTGGCAGGGAAGGATGTGTGTGCCATTTTGGAGCAGCAGGCCCTGCATCTTGGTTCCCTTGGCTGGACTCTGGTTGGCAGGCTGAGGGAGCTGGGCTTGGCTTTGCAGGGGAGTGTGCTGCTTTCATGCCAACTGAGCCTATGCTCAGATCATGCCAATTTCCTTCCTCAAAGCCCTTCAGGCTGCACTGCCCTCAGCATGGTGCTAGTGTCTCTGCCATCTTGAGTTGTTGGACAAATGTCTTAGCAACTCTAGTGGAGCCAAAGACCATGGGCTGCATCTAGGTGCCTGCTACCTATTTGGTCTTTTTAAACTTGATGAATTAAGTGCCCATATCTCACTGTCAGGAGAGAAGACCAGGGTGGGGGAGGGATTCTATGCTTCTGGGTTTTCTTGTGGCTTATGAGTCTGGATTCCTGTACTTGGAGGCATCATAGGAAACAAGCCGACCAATGCAGATGTTACAGCTGTCGCACTGAGGTTGTACTTGTTGAGAGCAAAGTCCGTTTTAAGGTAAAGCAGTTGTGCTTGGTTTTAACTTGTGCATATTATGTCCAGGCTTCAGAGGAGCTACATGTCTTGAAAATCCGTAGTAGAAAGGCAGTCCTGAGGCCCAGCTTCGGCTTGCATCACGTATGGTGTTGGGGAAAAGGCAAGAGCTTCAAGTGGTGCCCATGGAGGAAGCCAGGCGGCAGCCAGCTCCATCCAGGACCTCCACTGGGGAAAGGACCTTCCCCAGACATCCCATTCAGAACCCCCCCTTTCCAAATGGACAGATACCCAGGCAAGCTTGGACCCCTTTGCTTCCTCCCTGAAATGCATCTGCTCTGTGTGTCAGAGTCTATGGCTTGGTCATTTAGTGGTTTCCGGGCCCCTCCTGTTCCCCATGGCTGGCCGGGAAGCCCCATGTCCCAGGTGAAGGAGCAGAGGCCTCGCTGTCAATCAGACCTGGGTTTCTGCACAGATTCAGCCGTGGAGAGCCAGGAACCTGGACAGGCTCCGTCTCTGACAGTTTTCACAATGTGGCTGCTGGTTTGTCAAAGGGAAAGAGAGATGGTTGTTTGGTGTTTGTGTAGGAAATAAAAACAGGCAAATAAAACCCCCAGTTTGCATGAGCAGTGCTGCATGTGTCCTTCTAACCTTGCTGGTGTCAGCAGGGTTCGGCCTGCTTAGGCTATGTGCCCACTTTGCTTGAAGAAGCAGGTGGAACTTTGCCAGACTCCATCCCTGCCACACCCCGGAGTCCACGGCCAGACCAGAGGATGCTCTCTCCAGGCTCTGACGTCACTCGCCCCCTGACGTCCAGGTCCAAGGCAGCTTGGGAATGTGTACAATCCTGCACGCTGGGCTTGAGGCCCAGGGAATGGGGTGGGGCCCCAGCTAGACGACATCCAGGTCTCTCCTGAGGCCACTGGTGCCCACCCAGCCGGGCCCAGCCTGAGGGGTATGTGGGAGGAGCTGGAGTAGGCTTGGCTGTGTGGGCCAGGGAATTTCTGGAATGGTATCCTGAACTCTTGCATGGACAGAGACCTGACCCTCAATGGCAAATGGAAGCAAGGTGACCTTGTAGCTGATAACAGGCCCTTTCCTAAGCTTCTATTGGAAATATGTCCTAGCCTGTATTTAATTTTTTTAAAGGAAATAAAAATGAGAAAGTTTTAACAGACCCATTCCTGCTTAAATAGATTTCTAACTACTTTACTCACTGGGCAGCATTTCCCACAGCCGGCCTTGTGCACAAACCCCAGCAGTGTTTGGTTGACCAGACTACGTTAGGAAGCCCTGCGTGTCAGAGTCCATGGCTTGGTCATTTAGGGGTTTCTGGGCCCCTCCTGTCCCCCATGGCTGGCCGGGAAGCCCAACGTCCCGGGTGAAAGAGCAGAGGCCTCGCTGTCAATCAGACCTGGGTTTCTGCGCAGATTCAGCTGTGGAGAGCCTGGAGCCCGGGCAGGGAACCTCTCCTGGCCTGTTTCTCTGTCTCTAAATCAGGGACAAGCATACTTAGCTGGTAGGTTGGTGTGCTGAATAATTAAATGCCATTGTGTAGGTACAGCCCCTGCAGGCTCCCGGGCACCTGGTACCCTTCCCAGTGCTGGTCCCTGGCACGGAAGGGTTGGGAAGCTGTCTGTAGACTGGAATTCCCTCGGAAGGATTATTCATGGTTTAATAACTGCCTATCAGGAAGCTGCTCCTACAATGGTCCTTTATCTTTCTCCCAGCCATCGCTGCCAGCAAGGCCTATTTATAACCCAGAGGATTCCTTGGCGGTGACTCACCTGCCACACTCCTCTCCCCAGGAGACCTCATCCACAAGCTACCTGCCTCACCTGCCGGAGCCTTGGCCTGGGCTTGCCTGATGGCCTGGCTCTCATGTCAGCCGGCCCAGCCCAGGGTGCCTGCAGGTTCCCTGAGCCCAGGTGTGAGAGGACCCTGCCAGCTGGGGAGGCAGACAAAGGCCAAAGAGGGCGAGGGGAAACTGAGTCCCGACATGAGGCCCAGGTCTGGCCCTGGGTCACCATTTAGACGGACACATCAGCCCAAGTCACAGAGGGCAGCTCAGGGGAGGGCTGGCATGAGCTTGAAGTGAAATGACATCTGAGGTGGCCTACAGATCCACCTGCACCGTCCAGCCAGCCAACAGGGCCCCTGTCACGGGTCAGGGAGAGGGGCTTGGGGGCAGGTCTACCCCGCCCTCTTGACTCGGGGTTCTCAGTGGCCACGGCCCCCTCCGGCAATGGGTGAGGGCCCTTGCAGGCTGTGCAGAGAAAGGCCCTCAGCCAGGAGACCCCCTAGCCCCAGGGTGCCACGATGGCGAAGCCTCGTGCAGAGCCAGCCCTTGTCACTGACAGCCGCTTGGTCAGGCTGTGGGGCAGCCGCTTTGGTGGGAGATTGTGTTTGGGGTCCTCCCCTTCCCTTCTCACTTTCTTATCACCACTTCCAGCCTTGAGGCTTCAGCTCAGGAGCCCTCAACAGTTTTCTTCCTTTCTCCCCAAAAACACTCCGAGAAAGGCGGCAAGAATAGCCCCTGCCCGGCAAGAAAGGTAGCAGGCATTCGGGAAGAATAAACACTTTTAAGCCTTGTTTTTTCTGGGCAGCACTCAGCTTCCCTCGCCGCACAAGGCAAAGGGTCTGCCCTGGGGAGAGGGTTCTCTGGCATCTGCCCCCAGTCAGGGCCCAGGGAGTGTCCTCTGAGCCCACGTTGGCGCTCCTCTGTGGCCAAGCCTGGCCAGCCGAGTTCCTGCCTGGGCCACTGCCGGTCAGCTTCTTCCACTTCTCTTAATAATAATAATAAAAAGATATCTTTAGGAAATCATGTTTAAACATTAATGTAAATTTAAATTGATATTATCTCAAGAACTTCAGACATCCCTTCAGAGGACCTGGGGAGCGTTGCAGAAATGAAATCTAGAAGCTACCCCAAGAGCTGCAGGAGCGCCCCTCGACAGACCCTCCTGGCAGGCCTGTGTGGTCGGGGGGTAGAGATGGCAGGTCCTGCCTTCCACAGTCTTTGTCTTATCAGAAAAAAGAAGAAACGACACTAATATTTGTCAGGCCCCTACTGAACATTTTTAAGCGATTAGCCCATTTAGATCCTTCAGCATCCCTGCCAGCCGGTGTAACAACCCCAGCCAACAACAACTGACGTAGCTAAGCGCTCACTGTTAGTGAAGCCCGGATTTAAGCGCTGTGCATGGATTCACTCACTCGGCCCTGTGGCAGGTACACAGTAATCTGCACCTTACAGGGAGGAAATGGAGGCACAGAAACGTTAGGTGACACACCGAGACATGACGCAGCTGGGAGAAGAGAGTGTCGCAATGTGGCCCCAGGCCGTCTGGCTCAGTCTAACCTCTCAACCCCTTCGTGTCATCCTAGCAGAGTGGCCAAGCCGGGATTCAAACCCAGATCTCTCTGAGATCAGAGACCATGTTTCCAATCCTGTGGTGCTGCCTGTCAGGTGTGATAAGGAGCATTGTGTTTCTAATGTTCTCCCAACCTCTGCTGGGGAAGTGACAGGTTCCAGGTCAGACATCAGGTTCTGGCTACAAGAAAGACTGGCAGGCAGGAAGGGGGCCAGGGAAGGAGCAGGAGCCAGTGGGGAGGGGGCTTCTGTGTCTGTGCTGCCCCTCTGCCCAGGACAGGACCCCCACCTCTTTCTCTGCTTGTTAACCCAGAGGTCCTGGGAGAATCAAGTGCCCTAACCCTGAGAAATGGGCCAGGCAAGGCAGGGCAGATCCCCCCGGCTTTCCGCGTCACAAGCATGGCAGAGAGGTCACCGGGCTTCTCCATGAAGCCACAGCCAAACAGGTGGCTCCGTCTCCCTTCTTCCCTGTCTACCCTCCCTCTACTGTCAGTGTGAGCTCTTGCTGAGGCGTCTGTCTCCAGACCAGCCAGGAGTTGTAAGGCCTGGTTCTATCTTGCATGCTGGCATGGGGCCTGGCAATCAATAAATGTTTGTTGAAAGAATTAATGACGCTTGGAGTGTTTACTGGACAGAGGCCATTAACCTCTGGTTGGAGGTCCATCAATCTGACCTTCTGTCTTCAAGTGGAGACCTAGCCAGTCCTTCGGAGGCAACGCTATGGCCCTTGGCACTGAATCCACAACTTCTCGGTGGTCAATGACAGGGCTGACCTGGCTGGCGGCCACTGGCTCTGGGAGCAGGAGGCCAAACAGCCAGAGGCTGCTTTCCCATCGCTGCCTCGGCTGCTTCCCTGCTGGGCTTCCAGTGTCTCCTTGGCTGGCGTCCTGCTTCCCAGCTCATCTCTCCAGCCATTTGGACTCCAGGATCGGATGTGGCTGCCCACCTAGCACAGGGTTGACTGGAGGGAAAGGCGCCATGCTCCCCAGGACAGCAGCCGGCCAGATCCGTTACTCAACAGACCCTTGCCTGTCCACTGTCTGCTACTGGTCAGGGGCTGCAGGAACAGAAGGTCAGAGGAAGAGTTTAGAAACGGTCAAGCAGTCTGCCATTGCCGCAACATCCAGACACGGGAGCCATACGCTCGGCTTCTTGAACCCCCAGGGCACAGATAAGTTCAAGATCCTTCACCACAGATGGCAGGACAGGCCTTGGGGTGGCCTCAGAAATGCATTTTCCTTGAAGGTCTCTTCTGCCTCTTCCTCACCGAGGAGGTGCCCATCTACCGCCCGTGAAATCCGAGTGTGTACTGAGGCCACTCTGGGTTTCTGTTCCAGTCCCGTCCCTACTAGCCTGAGTGCCTTGGTCTCTCAACTGCTGGTCGCCATGAGAGTTAACCAAATTACGTGGAACCAGGCCTGGCAAATGGCAAACTCTGTGCAAGTGTCTGTTCTTGTCATTCTGGAGCATGTCCATTTCTGTCCCAGGCACTCAGTGGCACAAAAGGAGCTGGAGACCCAGGCTTCACGGTGCCCTTTGGAAAACAAGACACATATGCATCAAGACCAGGGGTGCAGGACCCAGCAGGGGTGGTGCCCAGGAGGTGCTGCGGGAGGATGAAGAAGGCATGTGACCCAGGCTCAGATGGAGCGACGCCTCCGAGGGGCCATGACGGGGAAATGTGCCTTGGACATGGATCAAATGAGGTGTGTGCGAGACAGGGTTGCAAGTAGAGTAAGTAGCGTTTGTGAAGGTGACTAGAAGGGAACTGACCTCATGGGTGTAGTGGGCTCATATAAGGGGGTCTTGAGAAATGCCAGATGGGGCCCAACTGTGGCATTATAAATGCCAAGACTTGATCCCACAGGCAATGGGGTGGGGTGGAGGTGGGGGGCATTTGTGATTTCAGTGACGTGAGCATAAACGTGATTTAGGCAAATCATTAGCAAATGAATGAGTGCCCAGCACATAGTAAGTGAATGAATTGATGCATTAATCAGAGCCCTTTGGGTTGTGAGTAAAATAATTCCAACTGAAACTGGTTTGAGTCAAAATAAAGGTGGGGGGGATTTATTGGCCCCCATACCTGAAAGGTGCAGAAATAAATGGAGGCCCAGCTGGACCCAAGGGGCTCAGATAATGTCACCAGCATTCTCCCTCTTTTAGCTAGAGCACTTCATGTTTCTAGGAACTCCAAAGTCCTGGAATTTGGTCTCATGGCCTGGCCTGGGTCATGTTCCCAAGGAAACGGGATAGATTAGTTGGCCAGACTTGGGTCACCTGCCCATTGTCAAGTAGCTGGAGACAAGGTCACCCTGAACTAAGACGGGCAGGTCAAGAGTGGGGCAGAGGTGAGTTCTCCATGGTGAAACGGGGTGCCCTTGTCAGAGAGGGGCAGAGACACCCTGGACAGGCGTGGGTATCAGCTCTGCAGTGCAGTGGACAAGCGGCTGGAGGCTGGAAGCCCAGAGCTGTGGAAGGCTTGGAGCGGGTAGAGCCGACATGGCACCTTACTGGGCCACAGGGCTTTCCCGTCAACTGCTCTCGTCTAAGGCCAAAGATCTTGAGACCAGCCTGACTCACGCTGTTGGAGGTGAGGCTCCCGGTGTCCTCTTGGCAGCAGGCCTGAGAAAGGCATTGCAGGAGGCTCAAAAATAAATGTGTGTGTTTGTTTTGTTTCGCTTTTGGCAGAAGGAAGAGGGGATGGATTAACAGCTCCACGGGTCATACTCCATCAGAGAAGCATCCTAGATGCCCAAGTGGGGGTACCAAGGAGGCAGCTGGAGTCAGAATGTGGGGTCCGGGGCAGAGTCTGCAGACATCCTCTTGGCGTCCTCAGCACACGGAAGGTATTTAAACCATGAGGCAGAGTGTGATGACCTGGAAGAGCCGAGGGACAAGAGGAGCGAGCCCAGGGCCCAGCCTGCACGTGGCGATGCTGAGTGTTTAAGGCCTGGATGGGAAATGCAGCCGGGGAGCCCGAGTGACTGAGAGGCCCAGGAAGTCGGGAGGGGAGGGTTTTTAAGTAAGGAGGGCACGGGCAACCGTGACCAATGCCAATCAGGAGAAGGAAGTGTTCGTTGGATTGTTAACAAGGAGACACAGGTGACCCTACTGAGGGCAGTTTCAGTGGAGCGAGGGGACCAGAGGCAGGTGGGATGGATGGGAGAGGTGTGGATTGCGGAGGTGTGGAAATGGAGGCCGAGAGTGTAGACAGCTGTTTGGAGACCTACTGTGAAGACGGGCAGAGCAATGGGACAGAAGAAATGAGGTCAAGGGGCGTGGTCCTCCAGGCTGGCAGGTGCTAAAGTGTGTCCGCACGCAGAGGGGAGCGACCCAGTGGCCAGGAAGAAGGCCACGGTGAGGGAGAGGAAGGGGCAGAGGGCTGGGCAGCAGGGGGTGAGGGGGAGGGAGCAGAGCAGGACACGGCTCCCAGGGCAGGGAGGAGATGGGAGGATGGCGCCTGTAGGGACGCATTTCCATGTGTTGGCGAGAAGTGGACGGAGGTCCCTTAGCACCTGGACTAGGGGTGAGGGCATCCCTGAGAGTGGGCTGTGGATGGGAGAGAGAGTGAGAGGGCCTCAGAGAGCAGAAAATCAAGCCCAAGGGAGCGAGTTTGGATGCTGAGTGGAGAGCTCCTGAGTCTTGTTCTAGTGGACGGAGGCAAAACCAGTCGTCCTGGGTGGGAGATTTTCTCCAGCAGCAACAACACTACAGAGAAGGCAAACGGTTGCGTCCATTCAAGGTTGGGGTTCAGCCAAGGGGGTACAGCAGCGCCGCCAGGGTGGGCAGGGAGTCAGGGTTATAATGATGGAGGAGGGATGTGGACAGAGGGACAGAGAAAGTGCCGAAGTTTAGGGTGGCAGGGCTGGGCGGGCGGCAGATTGCAGCCGGGGGACCCTGAGTGAGTGACCTGGGAGGATGGATGCTGGAGGTGGAGACCTCAGGTGTGGGCAGTTATTGGCAATAGTGGGGTCAGGTCATTGGAGTGCCTGGGAGGGGGGGGGGGAAAGAGGTCACCGGTGATGGGAAGGTCAGAAACCAATTGGCCATTGAGAGACAGTCATCCACATGGGTGACAGGTAACAAAGTCAGCGAGCTGGCACTCAAGTCCTTCGTCAAATGAGGGTTGGTGGACAACGGCAGTGAGGAGAGCAAGCCGGCAGGGCAGGAGGATGGAAGAGAATGGTATGAAAGCAGCCGTGGGCACTCCCACCTTCTAACCCACCCCTGACTTTCTCTTGCACTGGCGCTCCTTCCCTCCCCCAGTGGGGTCCTCAGGGTCAGGGGAGGCCAGGTTCCAGCTCAGGGAAGATTTAGAGAAGAGGTCGAGGAGATACAGGAGTTCCAGAGAGGCTGGTGCAGGGTTTGGGGCGGGAAGGGATGGGGAGTCAGGTCAGAGGAGGGAACAAAGGAGTGAGCCGTGGACCAGAGTGATGCCAGGCTGGTTAACTGGAAAGAGGAAACGTCAGCAGTATCACGCTCTGCACATTCCTCACCTCTGTCCATTGTTGTCATGCCGGTGGGGGTGGGGAGGTGGGCGGATGAAATGACGCTGAGGTCGGTGGTGTGTGTCGTGGCGTGATGTGCCTCACCGGTGTACGTTTCAGTTCTTGGCAATCCCGTTTGGAGTCTCACAGACCCTATTTCCTCAAGCCGTTTGTGTCCTTATTTATCTGAGTGACTAATCCTTTCATGGGTAGAGCCAAGCTTTCTGTCTCAGTTACATAGAGATACCAAGACAAATTACTCATGAACGTTCCAGGAGAGATGAGTATCTACGAACTATTGAGACAGTTTCAATATGTCAATAGCATTGTTGAATACTGTTCCTCACAATTATCAGGGTTAGATTAAATATAGGAAGTGGGTAATTCCAAGCCAGTTATCCCCTTTATTGCAAGCCGTGCTGCCCCATGGCTGTGTCAGCCAGACACCACGTCCACGTGGTCCCCGTGGCAGGGGTGCTCCCAGGAGCTGCTGGGGAAAGGAGGGAGGGCCGCAGGACCGAGAATTTAATGTGACGCCTCTGGATGTGCTGTAGCTTGTTGGTAGAGCAATGTCCATTTAAAGGGATGTAGCTCCTGAATTTAGTTTGTGGATATTTTTGCAATACCCTCCTAAGGAGCTAATTGGCCCTCATAAACCTTGCAGAAGCTAGACCCTGCCCAAAGGGGGAGAACCACTTACAGGCAAGCGTCCAGCCGGCGGAAGCATTGCCCCGTGAAGAGAACGGGCTGGCAGTGCTGATGTCAAAGAACTTCCCACTCCTCAAATCAACAGGAACAAAACCATGAACGTGGAGAACAATGAGCTGACATACAGGACTAAGTTGCCCTGCTGACTTTGAATTCCGAAAGGGAAATAAAATGAGTTTTACGTGGACAGACATCCATGGTTTATTGCAAAATCAGTAAATGTGCTGTTTGAATGAATCATCACTTCCAACTACTGGTTATTGGTGTCTGAATCTTGATTGCAGATGAAGCACTGAGTCATTACTGTAAAATTCAAAAGTACTTATGAAAACCAAGAAGATTTTTTATTTATCCTGACTAGCTAACTCAAGGTTGGTCATCATAATAAGACCTGTCCACACAAGTGGCTATCCCCGGCAGAGGAAATGTGTACAGAAGCCTGGTGTGTTTCCAGCTCTCCCTGCCTCCCTCCCCTTCCCCACCCCCTGACACCTGCTAGTGGGTCCTCCAAGAAGCGTGACAAGAGAGTCAGCTGTGGCAGGCATCCCCTTCAAACTCACCACCTTGTCCCTGGATCCACTGAGTGTACCTGGAATTTTGCCTCTAAACGAGTGTTTCTTTTTAAGGTTGGCCTCCTTGGAAGGTTCCTCGATACTCTGGAGATAAGGCCAAAGCATTCTCAAAACTGATCTTTGGAACTGGCTTCCAGGATGAGACATGCAGAATTAGTCACACAGATAATCCTAAACGAAAACAAATTTGGGTCCTTTGAGAGTTTGATTTGTGAAAATAAAACCATTGGTAACCAAGCCAAAATCCAGGTGTGACTCCAACCCCTGGTTGCAGAATTTTTTAGGCAGCTTATAGAACTGACCCTAAAGACATTTTCAACAGATAATTCCATTTCATTAATTCATTAATCAGTTTTTGGGAGAGTGGGGAAAAACAAACAAAAAACAAACCATCACTACCAGAAACACTTGAGTTCAAATTCCAGGTCTGGCACTTACTAGCTGTGTGACTTTGGGCGAGTCACTTAACCTGTCTGGGTCACATCTGAGAAATTTCCCTAAGGAAAAAACATCTGCCTCATAAGGCTGTTGCACTTCCTTTTTGCTGCTTCTCCTCCTCTGAGTTGAGGCTTCTTCCCAGCTGGAACTCTGCCTTCATTGCAAACAGACTCACTTCTCCATCTCCTCCCTATATCCCCGGGGCTGTGTTGGTAAACTGGATCTCTGAAAAAAGAGAAAAATCATAAAGCCCTGATCTGTGGCTGTTGCTGATTGCTATGGTGTAAATACTTCCACCAGGGCTGATTTTCAGTTACCTGTTTAGCAACAGGTCCCCAAAGTTCTTATCACTGCCCGTTCCTTCTTCTCTTTCCTCTTTTTACTTTCCTGAAAGGATGGTGGATGTTGCCTGATAGAATTTCCATCTATGCCTCTGCTTTTTATATTTAACCAGCTTCCCCAAATAGTTTTCTCCCTTCCATCAGCTCCCGACGGGTGAGTGTGCTGGAATTCAGGTGGTCTGGTCACTGCCTCCCATCTTCCTGAATCCTCCTTGGCCAGCTCACCAGCAGGGGTTTCCAAAGCAGACAGAGGGCTCTTCTTTTCTCAGGGGCTGTGCCAATTTGCAGTTGGGTTTCCTCATTCTGCCAGAGTTGGGTGCGGATCTATTGTCTGCATGACTCTCCCTTGCAGAAGAGCTCAGGGCTTTTTTTCCCTCTCTCTCCCATCTAATTGCATTCTACTTCCAACACAGTCCAGATGACCTGTGGAAACCTAAGAAATGGAGGAACAAACAGGCAGTTCTGGTGCTGGCACGAGGCCACATGACAACACGCATGTCAGGAGAGAGTACCATCCACAGACATGCTCACAGCACCGTGCCTGACCTGTCAGATCTTTCCAGGGCCGACCTTGTGCGTTAAAAACATCCAGGTAGTATGATCTGCAGAGTTGTGAGAAGGACTCCTCCGTGCCCGAAGGTCAGTGTTAACATTTACCGAGCACCTATTATGTCACAGATTATTTCATTTCAGCTCCCCCACAGCCCTACGACGGTGGAATTATAATCCTCGCTTTCCAGGTGAGATCGTGTCACATGCCCGGCCTTGGCAAGGGCGCGAGATGGTCCTGCGCGTAAATCTTGGGGGCAGTGCACCTTACCGTAATCCTCCAAAAGGCGATTTTGCCTTATGTCTCCAAGTCTTAAAACTAGTCATCGCATCCCTTAATTGTGACAGCCAGGGTAAGCTAACTTCTATAACAAACAAGCTCCAAATCCTCCTTACAGAAAGCAGGAGTTGGCGTAGGCTGGAGAGGAAATACTTTCGGCTTTGCAAGCCACGCATTCTCTGTCACAACGCCTCACCTCTGCCACCGGCTTGCGAAAGTGGCCACAGACGGTGCGTAAATGAATGGGCACGGCTGTTCTCCAATCATACCTTACATACACGGATACCGAAATTTGAATTTCGTGTCATTTTCATGTGTCGCAATAAAGATGATTATTCTTTAAATCATCTTTGAAAATGTAAGAACTATTTTGAGCTCACATACAAAAGGCCATACAAAAACAGGCAGCAGGCTGACCCCTGTCTTAAAGCACTGGAAGTTTCTTTTCACTGACGTAATCGTCCAACGCGGAGATTCCTGGCCGGGAGCCCGTCCCAGGTGGTCCTTCTCCAGTGGCAACTCGGGGATGCAGGATGCTTTCCTCTTGCACTCTGCCCCTCCAGTCCTCTGGGTCTTCTCCATTTAGCAGGCGGGTGGAGAAAGGGCGTGGAGGATTGTGTGTGCTGGGGTGGGGGTTCATAGGCAGCTGGAGGGGGCTCACATCATTTCTCCCACTTTCCATGGCCGGAAGTCAGGCCCGCAGCTGCTCTGCGTACTGCATGAGAGACGGGCTAATGGAGTCTAGCAGTGTGCCCAGGGGGAATGGACCCTTTGCAAACTCCAAAGCCGTGTGTTCACTTATCAAATAACACGCGATGTTCACACATGTTTCCACACTGTAGCACGACTTTAAAGTTACAAGGCTGGACACTAGGCTGGCCTGGAAGGACTTTGCAACCATGGTGGAGCCTGAGAGTAAATCACACAGGCCTGAACCCTGGGCGGCCCACGGGCTGTACTTGGGCCTAGACCCTCAAGGTCATCACTGCAGCACGTGAGATGATGCAGTGGCTTCTGCAGAATTTTCCATCTCCTTCTGTTGCACCATGGGGACACAGACACAGGGGCCAGGGCCACAGTGGGCTGGGAGACTCTCCAGCGGCGCAGGGCTGGCCCCTTTGAGCTGAGTAAACCCGGAGCTCTCGAAGCTTTGGGTTGAGAGCAGTGGGATTGTGGGTGGGGGAGCTGCTAACGGGGGCAGATGGAGCCCCTGTGGAAGCGGCCATGGCGGAGGCTGCCTCACTGAAACACAGAAGCTGTTCTCCGACCAGCTCTCACCAGGGGATGCCTGGAGAGGATGAGGACCCAGGAGAGGCAGAGGCAGCCTGGGACTATGGTTGGTGCTTTCTGTACGTTGGGGACCTAAAAGTGGCATAAGACATGACTCCCTAAGCCGGGCTAGCCCCAAAGAGACCAGAGGTCACAGATTTTTTTAAAACAATGCAGGGAAAACAGCCCATACCTGGTTCCATCTGGGGACCGTGGCTCCTCTGCCAGGCCTCCTGGGGACTCTGAGCCTGGGACGTGGGCAGGGGCAGGGTGGGCCAGGCGCTCACCCCTCGCAGTGAGGTCCACAGCCAGCTCCATCGCATCCCCAGGACCTGCCCCTGCCCTCCAGAGCTTAGGGTGCCTGCCGCAGCCTGCCCAGCGGTGGCACACTTGGGAGAGACTCACCGTGAGTGCTTCCTGGGACGGCAGTGAGAGGTGCTGCTCTCTTCCTGGGTGTGGCCAGGGCTTCCCTACATGAGATGCAGGGGGCACCTCCAAGGGTGTCATGCAGCCCAGGACCAGGCCTGCCCTGCAAACCGTACCTGCCCTGGGCCCTGAGGGAAGCCCTTCGTCTCCTCCAGCCCTGTCTGCTGCAGAGTTCAAAGCTCTTCCCTGCCTGTTGTGGACCTGCCTGGACAACTCTCCCCTCAGAAGGAGGGCGAGGAAATGGGCCCCATCACCCCATTGTTTCACAGCGGCCATACCAAGCGCTCGACTTGCCACCCTCCCACGCCCGGCTCCTGGGCTCTCCGCTGCTCCCAGAGCCCAGGGAAGACCAGGAACCTTCCAGCATTTCCCAACGTCCTGAGACACCAGAGTGGGGAAGATGTGGGTGGGTTTGGGGGATTTTATTTAGAAACTGCATTTAAATTTGCTGGGATCTGAAGGAGTTTGGATGAGTACGTTCCTCCCGGGGCCTTAGTTTCCTCATTCACTCATGAAGGGAGAATGACAGGCGAGACTTAGGAATAATGGCGTGTGTGCCTGGCAGTGAAGCTGGTCTCTGACTCTGGCCTCCAGAACTGGGAGAGAGTATATTCCTACTGTTTCAGCTGCCAGGCGTGTGGCAGTTTGTTACAGCAGCCACCGGAAATTGATCATCACCATATAGCCCAGTGCCTGCTACACAGCAGATAGTAAATATTGGCTAGAAGAACAAAGAAATGCCCTAACCAAGGGTGCTGTCCAGGCCAGCGCAGGCCTACCCATGGCTAAGCCTCCTGTGCCTGCCCCCCAGCCTCTGTGTCCGGGGAGGTTCTGTCACACTGGCCTGCAGCCACCCACTGGCTGTGAGACCGTCAACCAGAAGGTTCATGTCTGACCAAGGCCAACACACTCTCCTCACCATCGCTTCCTAGACAAAGTCGACAGCAGAGGCCACAAACAGGCAGCCCGTGGGCCACATCTGGTCAGCTGATATATTTGGTTTGGCTGGCATAGAGTATTGTTTGTAAGTTAAATTTGATGCCAACATTTTATTAAAAATTGGGAGATTTCACATAAAATCAAAACTTCCAATTTGTGTTGAAGATTCAAGTGTTCTTTTCCACTCCAGGCTGTGTCCCCCTGTGGCTCAATGGGTGGGACCCAAGTGGTGGCTGCCCCTAGACCAGGCCTGGGCGTGGCCCCAATCACCAGGACACACGTACGCTGACTCTTCCCACCACCCCTGGAGTCTAACTGCACACCTGCCCCACATTTGAGACGGGCGACTCAGGTTTTCTCAGCCTTTCAGAAAGTGCTAGACAATCTCAAAGTGCTCCCCTGGCCCACCTGACTGCTGCCCAGCGCCTCCTTTATAGAGATTCTAAAGGGACCCCACAGGGCGCTCTGCCCCTCCCAGCTGCCGACCAGGAGGGTGGCCTTTGGGGCACAGGGCCACCGCAGCCGCTGGGAATCACTCAGTCGTTCCCTGCGGGGCTCTTTGCTCTCAGCAGGAAAGCAAACGTCCAGAACCACCCAGGGTATCCCCCCACCCACATCCTCATCTGCTTTTCCAAGCGCTCCCTGGCCAACTCAGGCAGGGGCTCCAATGGAAACCCAAGCACAGTAAGGAGAGGAAAGGAATTGGGAAAACCCACAAGGAGGACTTTCAGCTCCCTTGGAGGATGCGTGGGCCTCAAGGTCTCCAAAACGATGATTCAGGTCTGAAGCTCAAGTGCGCATAAGAGGCTGCAACCACTTTTAAACACGCAGATCCCAGGACAGACATTGGTGGAATCTGATTCCACCCATCTCAGGGAGGAACCCAGAGAGCTGCGTTTTGTGGCAAATGGCCCTGGGGGTTCTGACCCAGGCCAGGGGCAGTGCTGGGTACAGCCACCTCCTCCTCTCTAGGTGACAGCCACAGCAGCACAGAGGATCAGCCTGCTGAGGAGAGTCAAGGAATGAGGCCCTTAGGAAGTGATCTGTGTCCACAGCTGCTGTCTACTGGGCTGCTTTTGCAAGTCTTCCCCAGGGCTCCAGAAAACAAAATGGAAAACATGTGTCAGGGCCTTAATGAGACTAGTAAACTCCTCAGAGTCCTACTCTGGCTAAGGTTTGTTAATTCTGTGAGCCCTTCTGACTAGGGGTCTCTAGCAGCGAAGGAAGGATTGAGTGAGCTGGGGAATATACTGAATTAGCAGAAGCTGTGTGACTGCAGGCAAGTTGCTTAACCTCTCTGAGCCTCAATGTTTTTACTTGTAAACTGGGCAAAATAACTACCTAAAGAGATATTGCAAGGATGAACAGAGATGAGGAACATGCTTGTCCTGCTGTCATTGGGCAGTCATGTGAGTTGCCATGTCTGTGCCCTCTACTTTAACGGTAAGGTGGGGAAGGTATAGTAAGTCTGAAACTGGGCTTCACGTTCTTCTCTCCTACACTGTTTGGTGACTGCCGGGGGTTGGAGTGGGGACAAGTCGGCATCTCCCTCACTCATGGCTCTTTCAGCAGCCAGTAACAGCAACTCACTCAAACAGGCAAAAGAAAGTCACACAAATGCGGGAGCATTTATTTTAAGGACAGGCAGAGCCTAAGGGAATGGTGGGGCTCGGGAAGACCTGGATCCAGGAACGGGAAAGCCAGGGAGAATGTGGGCAGGGCCTTTCCCCTCTCTCTTTCTGGGCCCCCTTCTGTCATCATTGTCTCCCCTCCTCCACATGGCTCCCTGGGCAGACTGTGGTCCGGCCTGTGGCAGAAGCTTGCTGACCTTGAACTTCCTTGCTGACCTCTCTTCAACTCAAGTGAGCAACAGAGACTTTCAGGCAGCTCCAAGTCCCAACCCAAATCACCAGGCCCAGCTTGGGGGTCTTCACCCTTGGACCACCAGCTGTGAGAAGGGGTCCCAGCTCAGCCCCAGTGTGCTGTGTCAGCCACCCCTCCTGGCAGGGTTGTCATCAGACAAGGAACAAATTTAGCACCCACACTGCTTTTCTGACCTCGAGGCCTTGGACAAAAAGACAAGCCAGTGAGGACCACATGCATGGGAACAGCAAGACCATGATGCAAGAGAACGGGTCACAGCAGCTTGGGGACAGATTCCAGGACAGACCACTGCAGGAGGGAGTATGTCCCTTGAGGCTTCTTATGTGTTGTTGCTTAGTCCTTGGCTATGTTAGGATTTCTGGGCCAACCGACATTCATACCTGGGGCCAAGTGGTACCTGAAGCCAATGCCTTCTTTCCACAAGAACTTGTCATATGATTTCCGAAGAAGGATAGCCGACTGCCATGTTATTTTCATCTATTCGAAAGCCTCCCCTGCCCCCACAAGCCCAGTGCTACTGGATCCTATGAGGATCTTGTACTGGTTTCAGACCCGTGCAGTACCCCAATCCCAGCTCCCGCTGGGAGGAAGCTCGCAGCTCTCCATTCGTCTTGGCTCTCAACTCCGGCTCCTCAGGCATCCTTTCATCCCAAGCGTGGCTGGCGCGGGCACACGCTCTAAAAGAAGAGAGAGTGGACATAAGTTTCCATCAGGCTGCAAAGCAGAACCATCTGTTGGTGGCTTCTCTGTTGGCCCATATGGAGAGAGTGTATACTAAGGAAGAGTTGGCACTGCAGGGACATAGGTCCTTGGCTCTGGTTCCTGTCAGTCCCCAAGCCAGTGCATTTCACAGGAGGCAGGAAACTGCCATTGTGAGAGAGTTTAACTCCGCCGGCCAGAGCTTGGCTAATCCTGGTGACTTGCAGATTTCCCATCGAGAGAACATCTTTGGAAAGGCAAGTGTGGAATCCTTAGAGCCACAGGCATCTGGGTAGCATTTCTCTGCTCTGCTCACAAAAGTTGTGTAGATACCTGCTTGAACCCTTGAAATACCCTGAGAGGAGGTTAGGTGGTCACAGTGCTAACAAGGACCATCATACTGTACAACCTGAGAGAACATTCACACAATAGTTTAAATGAATGACATCTCTTGGAGTTGTGGTGCAGTGCACAACCTGGACAGCTGTATGTGATGGGCCTGCTGCTAATAATTAACAGAGCCAGGTGAGATTCAGACTTAGGTTCATACTCGATAATTCTATTTGCTTTCCTTTGCTGTCTCTTGTATAAGGTCAGCTCTTCTAATGAACCTCACTGTATTTAAAAAGATTCCTGATACCAAAACTCCTTAATACTGAGTTTCTTCATTTGTAAAATAAGGCTAAAACATCTACTCCTTATGATTGTTATGATGAGCAAAAGACAAAAAGCAGAAAATATTCCAGGCCCAAAGACCTAGGTCTCGGTGAGAACTTGGTAAATAAAAGCAGATATTACTATTTTGCTGTTGTTGCCTGTATTGTAATAATATACATTGTAATTATCCTTCTGATTACCTTTATAATACAAATGAATGCACCCCCCAGGGCAGTGAGGGTCTAAGCATCCCAGCACCACGTGGGCATAGAGGAGGTCCTCTCTCTGTCTTCCTGTTTCGTTCCTGAAGCAGAGGAGACCCGGGTCATACTTGGAGGGACCGGAGAGTTGCTGAAGGAACCAGCTTGGCTGCAGAAAGAGGAGCTCCTGGACTGAGATGACATGAGAGCTCCTGGCACCCTGTAGCCCTTCCTGCACCGGTGTGTCGTGCAGGTGTTGACGGATGTGCTCTGCCTCCTCCATGAAACTGAGCCAGTTGCTGAAGCCCTGCCACCAACCATGCCTAGAGCAGGGCCTGATACATACAGTGTCACACAGAGCGAATGAATGGATGAAGGAATGAGTGAGTGACCAAATGCAAGGAGGCCCCTCCCCACCTTCAGTGCAGCACAGTTTCATTGCTGCATTCCAGCAAATACTTAGGCCGTGTCTGCTCTGTGCCAAGCCACACTGGCCACACTGGGCCACTAAGGCAAATCTCACATGCCCTTGACCTTGGCAGTTCACCTCTAAGCAGAGAGAGTCCCAGGCCTGCTCTGCTCCCTCCTTCAAGCCACTGGGCAGACACTTTGCCAGATTCCCAGAGGCAGCCATGAGTGTGGCCAGCTGAGAGGTGACAGCACAGCTGTCCACACATCTCTCCTGGTTCTGCCCGCTTTTCTCTCTGCGCCATCTTGCAGAGAGCCCAGCCGAGTCAGCTCCACCACCCTTTGCGGTGACCCTGAGTGTGTGCCCAGCACTCCCCTGGATTTGGAGGAGCTAAGGACCCCATCCCTGCCGGGGGTGGTGGGGTGGGAAGTGTCTTCTGAAGCAGAGATGGGGGAAGCACACAGAAAAATGCACAAACTGGGGCAAATGTCAGAAATATACAAACATGCACATAGCCACTTACAGCTGTGCTGAGCCACGTCTAGGCAGGTTCAGAGTCCTCTCTTGTCACCTCGCCTTTCTTCAGCGCCTCTTGGGTCTTCATGATTTGAGCCTTAGGTGCTTGATGTGTGACTCTCAGGTTTCTAGCCTGGCCTGGAGGCCCACCAGAGCCTCTTACAGCCTCTCGCCCTCCCCTCCCTGTATACAGACAACAAGACGCCTTGCTGCCAACTGTCCCAGCTGAGTGGGCTGACAGTCTGCTGGGGAACACCCAAAATGCAAAAGGTGAAAGCAGTGTAAAGCCAGAGGCCACAAACACAGAGGCCGGGAGCAGCAGCACTTGATGTAGATGCAGGCTGAGAACAGGCATTAGGGTGTGGTGGGGACTGTGGAAAATGGAGCACCCAGGCTCCTCGTCAGTGGTCCTCAAACTCTGGCATTAGAATCCCCTGGAGGGTCAGAACACAAATTGCTGGGCCTCACCTCCACATTTTCTGATGCGATAGGTCTGGGTCTGAAAATGTGCATTTTTTTAATTTAGATTTTTATTTTTAATTGATATTATTAAATTATTTTTATAGCAATTGCAAATACTTATGGGGTACAATATGATGTTTTGAGAGAGATATATACACATTGTGGAATGATTATATCAAGCTAATTAACATACCCATCACCTCACATACCTATCACTTTTTTGGTAATGAGAACATTTAAAATCTGTTCCTGGCCAGGTGCAGTGGCTGATGCCTGTAATCCCAGCACTTTGGGAGGCTGAGGCAGGAGGATCACTGAAGGCAGAAGTTTGAGACTAGCCTGGGCAACAGAGCAAGACCTCATATCTACAAAAAAATTTTTTTAAATCTATTCTTCTAGCAATTTTGAAATATGCATTATTTATTGACTATGCTATCCATATTGTACAATAGATCTTGAGAACTTATTCCTCCTGTCTAGCTGAAACCTTGTACCCTTTGTTCAACATCTCCCCAACCCCTGCTCCCCAACCCCATCCTCTGGGAGTCACCATTCTACTCTCTACTATTTGTTTGATTATTTTTAGATTTCGTATTTCTAACAAATGCTCAGGTGACGCTGACGTTGCTGGTCGGGCCCGCTGCCCTGCCTGAAGGGGGCGCTGGTTCCTCAGCTCCAGCCTCCAGTTGCCTTGGGCAATACAGCCTAGAGCTGCAAAATCTCCCAATTTTTCAAGAGAAGCCAGAGGTGCAGATTTTAATTTAAAATGATCTAACTTAAAATTTGCAACTAAGTTAAAATAAATCAAAACTCTATCAAAACTAACTAAAATATATTCATAGGCTGGATTGGACTCAGAGCCTTCCATGTTGAGAGCTGTGTGTTTGCACACATGCACGGGTGGGGACCTCTTTTCTCCCAACAACATTTGTGCCCACTAACTCCTGACTATTGCCACGTGTTCCCTCGGAGCTGGGAGCCTGGTTGGAGCCTTTGTGTTACCCTAGTCCCTTGCTGCTTACAGAACAAAGGAGCACTGGTTGGTCCGTTTCAGGAGCCTCTGCCATGAGAGGAGAACAAAAAGGCCACCCATTTTAAGAGGATTATCGCAGACTTCTCAAACCACATATAATTAAACGGTGGAGTGAACCACTGTGGGGAACCTTGGGCTGGGCTTAGCAAGAAGCCAGCCATGCTCTCCCAAGTGGGGAACTCAAAGGCCTCTGCAGTGACAAGAGACCTTATCTGATAAAGTGACAGCCAGCTCAACTTTCAGGCTTAGAGGACCTGAGATAATCTGAACACAAGTCAAAGTAAAAGCATCTCTCTCCCCACGCATAGGGTTGCGGAGCAGTTTACACCTTTCAGCAGAGTGTCTGGCATCAGAGGGTAGGGTCCCAGGCTAGGCGGTGGAGGCTGGCATTTCCTCTTCCAGACTTTTCCTTACCAACTTCTCTGTTCCTACTGCAGAGCAATAACAGCAAAACAATTAATAGCTCTAAGCATATCTTGGACTTTTTGGCTCTTTGAACTTCACTGACTATTGTGTGACAATTTACCTCTAGGGAAGAAAACACATAATATATGACAATTTTAGGCCACCTCCCTATCCCCACCATACACATACTAGCCAGCGTGGTACTAGGACATCTTTTTGCCTGAGCTGCATGAACTTGGAGACCTGTCAGATCAGCTGTGCAGAAATCAGTCATTAGACCCATTTTACAAAACCACTTTAATTGATAACTCCCCAATTCTAGGTTAATTGTTAGCCTTGCCTCATTTGACTTCCAGGATGTCCTGCTTCCCAGCAGTTTGGGAGCTCAGAGTGGTCAAATGTAAAATGTTCCTGGGCCTGGAGATTAAGGTTTCATATTGATTCACATCCAGGTGAAGAAATAAAGGGAACCTTCCCATCTCAAGTACATCAATTACTAAACTGCAGTCGGGGGACAGGGTGCTCACACCACTGTCATTCTTTGCCCAGAAGATTAGCTTTTCCCCACGTGAGCACCATCAATAAGGGTGCAGGGAATCCATAACAGATTTATTCTAGACATTTTCTCACTCTGATACCAGTAACATAAAGGATTGTCTACAGGGAGAAAGAACACATGTTCTTAAGCATGAAGAAGCCACATGACTATTGAGATTTTGACCAGCACTCTTGTGCCTGTGCCTCCGGTGGCCCTGCCAAGTTGGAGGGTTTGAGACTGGGAGAAAACACGCGCTTGGCACACAGAGCTGATGAGAGAACAGTCACTGTACCACATTCAAAGGACACATTCTAGTCAGGGTTCTCCAGAAAAACAGAACTAATAAGATACGTGCAGATAGATGATAGATGATGAATGGATGGATCATAGATACATAGATAGGTAGATAGATTATTTTAAGGAATTGGCTCACTCAATTGTGAGAGTTGGCAGGCTTAAAATCTGCAGGGTGGGCCAGCAGGCTGGAGACACAGAAAGAGTAGATATTTCAGCTTGAGTCTGAAATTCTGCTCGCAGAATTCCCTCTTGCTTGGAGGACAGTCTTTTTTCCCTTAAGCTTTCAACTGATTGGATGAGGTTCACCCATATCATGGAGGGTAATCTGTTTTACTCAAAGTCTACTGATTTAAATGACAATATCATCTGAAGAATACCTTCACAGAAACATCTAGAATAATGATCAACCAAATATCTGGGTACCATGGCTTAGCCTAACTGACACATAAAATTAACCATTCCAGGCCCTAGGTGGGTGATATTTGGGGGGTGGGCCTCCAGGGAGACCTTGGGTGTGCAGAGACGGTGCCTGCTGATCCAGGGGGGTCTTTCCAGACTCTGGGAGGTCCTGAGGCAAGGGTCCTCAACCATGCCCTTGACATTCCAGCATCTCAAGTTGCAACGCCCAGATCCTGCACCTGGGTTCTGGGTGCAATGTGTTGCTCCAGGACCAGCACCATCTCGCTGATATGTGTACTGGTGACAACACCTGAGTAGCACATGGGGCAGTCATATCACAACACCTGGGCAACCCAGGCGGAAGGCCTTGGATGTCTGCACAGCCTGCATGCCTGGCTGGATACTCACTCCTAAAGCAGAAACGCTGAGGTGGGTACAGATCCGCTTGTCAGGAAAGGATGACGGAGGCTTAGAGAGGACCACCACGTGGGCCAGAGCGGCCAGAGTGGCTGGGCATGTCCAGAGTGCTGGTCCTTTTGGTTTAAGGCACATTCTATCCGCAAGGCCCTCCCTTGGGTGGCTAATGTGCTGCTAGGACTTGATCCACTACAATGTGGTTCAGTCACACCGTTGATCTTTTGAACCTTCTCGTGTGACAATATAATACGTAGTGGCATTGACCAGTGTTGTGTTTTGTGCTTTGCTTTTCCTTCAGCACCTTCTCCTCCAAACTGTCCCTTATTTACACTATTTCTTGGCCTCCGTCACTTCAGGAAAGGTACCCAAGATTGCTGAGAGCCAAGACGTCAAGTGTGGCCTCTGGGCATCACAGCTGAGGCCTGGCTTAAAGGACAACACGAGTGGGTGGGGGCCAGGGCCAGCCCTCTCACTCTCCAGTTTTGCAGGGTACAGAATTATAGGTTCGTGGTAGTTTTGTTCTCAACACTGTCAATATTTCATTCCATTCTCTTCTTGCTTGAATGTTTTCTGAAGAGAATTTGGAGGTAATTCTTATCTTTACTCCTCTGTAGGTAAGGTGTTTTTCCCCCTCCAGTTTATTTCAGATTTTTTCCTTAATCTTTGGTTTTCTGTAGCTTGAAAATGATGTGACTAGGTGTAGAGTTTTTGGCATTTAGCTTGCTTAGTGTTCTCTGATCTTTCTGGATCTGTGTTTTGGTGTATGACATTAGTTTGGGGGAAATATTGTTTCAAATATTTCTTGTGTTTTTCCCCCCCTTTCCTTCTTTTGATGCCTTTGATGCCACCAAAGGCATTCTTTATTTCTCTTGCAGTGTTTTTGATCTCTAGCATTTCTTTTTGGTTCTTTCTTAGGATTTCCATCTCTCTGCTTACATTGCCCATCTGTTCTTGCATGCTGCCTACTTTGTCCATTAGAGCCCTTAGCATATTAATCATAATTGTTTTAAATTCCTGGTATGACAATTTCAACATACCTGCCATGCCTGGTTCTGATTCTTGCTGTCTCTTCAATTTGTGTTTTTTTAGCCTTTTGGTATGCTTTGTAATTTTTTCTTGATAGCCGTACACGATGTACTAGGTAAAAGGAAATGCTTTAAATAGGACTTTAGTAATGTGGTGGGGAGGTGTGCAGGGAGGGGAAGCATTCTAGAGTACTGTGAGTAGGTCTCAGCTTTTTAGTGAGCACGTGCCTCTGTACTTGGAACTTCACAAGTGTTTCCTGAGTTTTTTTCTCTGCCTGCTTAGGTGGGAGAGGGTGGTTTGAGTGGGCTGAAGTAGGGTATTTCCTTTCTCCCACATGGAAGGCTAGAGTGGGCAGGAATTGGGTATTTTCCCTTCTCCCACATGGAAGGCTAGAGCTCACTGGAGTTGGGTATTTCCCGTCTTCTGGGTCAGTTAGTCTCTGATGATACCCCAGCAGTGTAGGCCCTGGTTAATTAGTTTCTCCTGAGGGCAGACCTTGTTAAGAACAGCCTGCTCTGGCTTATTGCAAAGTGGTTTGACTGTCCTCTTCTGGAAGCAGGAGGGGATATTTCTCTGATACTTACTGTGAGATACTGGTGGGAGCTCCTGGAGGTAAATCTTACAAAATTGTGCACCCCTCCCCCACACCATGAGTGGGTCCTATGGAGTTTTAACTTTCAGACTTACCCACAAGAAGCCTCTAGCAATTTGTCAATCACAGTTCAGGTTTTCCTACCCCAGCACTGGTTTCCAATGTGGTTTTTGCTCATGATTCTCTGCTCTGGTGAGCAACAACTCCGTGCATTCACCTGTCCCTCTCTCCAATCTCAGGGGCAGCAATTTGCCCAGTGTTCTCACCCATCTTGTGGATCCTAGAAGACTTGTTGATTTTCCTTCAGTCTGTTCAGCTTTTTGCTTGTTGTTAGGATGGAGTGCTGACTTTCGATCTCCTTACATGTAGAACTGGAAACCAGAAGTCATCTGGATCATTTTCAATAGACTCTGCTGATCTCTGCCAATAATTGGTACATTTAGATTATTTACATTTAATAGAATTATTATATGTTAAGGCATATATATCCCATTTCATTTTTTTATTTTCTGTATGTTCTCTCTGTTTCTTATTTCTCTGCTTTCTTTTCCTGCCTTCTGGTGGGTAAGTTGAACATTTTTTAGAATTCCAATTTGACTTACGTTTAGTGTTTTTGAATATATATATTTGTATAGTTTTTTAGTGATAACTTATCACATTCTACTGATATTGTCATTTTACTGGTTAATTTAAGTATAGAAATCTTGCCTCCATTTATACCCCTTAACCTTCTCCCATTTATAATATAATTATACTAAATTTTCCTCTACATGTGTTTAGAACCACATCAGACAGTATTATATTTTTTCTTCCGCCATCAAACATAATTTAGGAAACTAAAGAGGAGAAGGAAAATCTCTTGTATTTCATCATAATTTTGTCTTCTCCTTATTCTTTCTTCCTTTCAGATGTTCTGAGAGTTCTCCTTTCATCATTTTATCTCTATTTGGATAACTTCCTTTATCTATTGCATTAGGGTAGATCTGTTGATGACAGTTCTCTTAGTTTTCCTTCATCTGAGAATGTCTTGATTTCCCCTTAAATCCTAAGAATATTTTCACTGGGTATAGGATTCTAGGTTGACAGTTCCTTTATTTCAGCACATGGAAAATACTATGCCACTTCCTTCTGGTCTCTATGGTTTCTGAAGAGAAATCTGCTGTCATTCAAATTGTTTTCCCCTATAGGTAAGGTGGTGTTGTTTTCCCTGGCCACTTTCACTTTTTCTTCCTTTTTGGTCTTTAGTTTTCAAACGTTTTATTTTAATGTATCTTGGCATGACTTTCTTTGGGTTTGTTCTGTTTGTCATTTATTTTATTTCTTAAATCTATAGACTTATTTTGCTCTTCTCAACATTGGTAAGTTTTCAGCCCTTAGCTCTTCAGGTACTTTTTCAGGCCTGTCCTCTTTCTTTAAGGACTGTCATTACAGAAATGTTAGGCTTTTTGTTATAGTCCCTGAGGCTCTGTTCTTTCTCTTTGTCCTACTCTATTTTCTCTCTGTTGTTCAAATTGGCTTATTTCTGCTTATTTCTGTTTTTCTGTCTTCAGGTTTACTTATTCTTTCTTCTTTCCCCTCCATTCTGTTGTTGAGCCCATCAGCTGAGCCTTTTATTTCAGTTATTGTATTTTTCCATTCTAAAATTTCCACTTGGTTCTTCTTCATATCCTCTATTTCTTTGCTGAGGTGATTTTTTAAAATTGTTTCAAGTATGATCATAATTGTTTGCTAAAACATTTTTATCATGGCTTCTGTAAAATCTTTTCCAGATAATTCTAGCATCTCTGTCATCTTGGTGTTTGTATCTATTGATTGTCTTTTTCATTCAGTTTGAGACCCTCCTGGTTGTTAATATGATGAGTGATTTTTTATTTTAAACTGGACATTTTTATACTATGTTGTGGAACTCTGGATGTTATTTAAATCTTCTGTTTAGCTGGCTTTCTCTGGCACTGGTATGCAGGGGAGGAAAAGGAGTGCTGCCTCATTACTGTCAGGTGGAGGTAGAAGTCCACGTTCCCCATGCAGCCTCTATTGGCACCTGAGTGTGGGGCTCCTTGTTATTGCTGAGTTTGGGTGGCAGTGCCAGCTCCCCAAGTGGTTTCCACTGACCCAGGTTGGGGGCAGGTCTCATCACTAGCCAGTGGAGATGAAAATCCCAGGTGCCTGCTTGGCCTTCTCTGATGTCACCTTTGTGGGGTTGGGACACCCTGCTATAGCCTCCCAAGGGTGGAAGTCTAGGCTCCCCACTTTGTCTTTGCTGCCGTGGGTAATGTTTACCGTGGTGTTTGGTAAGAATAGAACAGTTACTGCATAGATATTTTCTGTCTTGCTAGGCTGTCCCTTTCCTGGTTCTTTGGTTAAAGAGGGCAGGCTGTTGTTGGTGGTGGTTGTTTGTACCCATGGGCATTCTCAGCTTGCCAGCCTTTTCAGCTCCAAGTTTAGGGTATATGAGACAAAAAGAAACCCCGGGGAACTCACTACCTCATCACTTCTTGATCTCAAGGTGCTTAGCCAGTCTGTCTTCTCCTCATCACCTTTCAGAGTCTTCTTATATTTGTTTTATATGTAATGTGCAGTGTTTTAGTTGTACTTAGTGGGCAAAATAGGGAAAAGTATGTCTATTCCATCTTCCCAGAAGCAGAAGTCCTCCAAATTTATTTTTAAGACATTTGTATTAGGGCTTTCCGGAGAAATAGAACCAATAGGATGAGTGTGTGTGTATATATATACATAAGTACATCCTATTGTGTATGAGTGTGAATATATGTACATATTGGATAAATTCATATATACACACACACATGCATACACTCACATCCTATTGGAGGTCTATATGATGATCTATATTTATGGAGAGAGAGACACAGAGAGATTTATTTTAAGGAATTAGCTCACATGGTTGTGAGAACTGATATGTCCAAAATCTGCAGGGTTGGCTGGTGGTCTGAAGACTGAGGGAAAAGTAGACGCTGCAGCTTGAGTCCAAAGGCAACCTGGAGACAGAATTTCCTCTTCCTTGGGATACCTCAGTCTTTGCTCTTAAGACCTTCAACTGACTAGATGAGGCCCATCCACATTATGAAGGGTAATCTGGTTTACTCAAAGTCTACAGATTTAAATGTTAATCTCACCTAAAAAAATACCTTTACAGTCACATCTAGACCGGTGTTTGACCAAATATCTGGATACTGTGGCCCAGCCAAGTAGACACATAAAAATAGCCATCATACATACTATTTTTATTAAAAAGTAATTTTTCAAATTCTCCTTTACAGTAAAGTTAGGGAATAGTATTGATTTTTAAAAATGTATATGGTTGGGTTATGCTAGCTCACTTTCATTTCAGGATAATAGCAGGGACATTATAAAACATTAGTTATAGAGAAAGTGCTTGTCTGGTAGGGTTGAGAACCACCACCTTTGAGAAACTTCAGTCTGACCCACTTCCTCACCTCTTCTGCATGCTCAAGTTACATAGGTATTAACTGAATCCTATGTATGACATTGCTGTTTTTATAGTCAAAATGGTTGTGTATCAGAAGTTTCATTATGTTTAATATCAGCATTACACAAACAGGAGCAGGAGCATATCAGGTGAAAATTCTCAAGGGGGCTGCCCATCCACACTGGCTACTCTGGGTGCCAGAGTATTGACTCCCAGGGTCCACTGGTGCTCAAGTTCAAGTCTTTCTCTGGAACAATTCCTGATGTGATTCCTTCCTTGAAATCCAATAAAAACAATGATTACACCCTATGGAATGAGCTGAACAACCTACAATTAAGTGTCATAGCCAGCTCCCATTAGGATATCCCATGAGGACTCTTCCTTAGGACATCAGTGAGACCTTTAGCCAAGAACCTGTTTAGTTCTATGCCCTGCATCTGGCCTTTCCCTTATTATTATCACGTATTAAGTGTCTACTTTTGTGACTTGCATTTGATTTCCATTGTCTCTAGGATAACAGAAAAAGGTAGGTATCAGTGTTGCTTTTGTAACATGCAAACAAATACTTATTGAGCCCGCTTTATGTGCCAAAGTTTGCCTCCTTCAAAGTTTGGGCTTTAAGTTAGATCTTATCAACCTTAGTTCTGTAGCTCTAACTTCCCTAACATTTAAAACACTGCAGAGACATATTCAATGGTAGCCATAACCCACAGTAGTGATCTGAAAAGATGCCTGATATAACAACTTGTGGATGATTTTGTATTCATCTTTGGGTGCAGCATGGCACTTTAGGGATAGGGATAATGAATTTGGGGGAGGGTGTGTCCTGACTTTTGGTAGAAAAGGAATGAATTTCAAATTGACAGCTACATTAAAAAATTCTCCTCCTGTTATTCAGAGAAGTTATGTTGTGGTTATTTTCCATTATGCAATTAAATTTCACCCCCCATCTTACCTGGGGATTTAGATATTTGAGTCTTCTTCCCCAACTATATCATCCCACTTCTATGTAAATCATGTAGCCACTCCTTCTATGTCTGGAAGTCCTGACCATAAGAGTCTGGCATGGAGAATGGGGAGCAGGTGACCAGGCTTGAGTGTTTTCTCTAGACCCTAATCAGTGCTATCAATAGATGGGGAGTCTGTGGTTTCTCATAACTCACCAGGGGCCTGCTGAGATACCAAGGACAACATTATTTTGTTTTGTTAACATTTCGTTAGAAAAATTTTGAACATGCTCAAATATACATACAAAGTATGATAAACAGCCATCATTGTATCTCCACAACCATCAGCTCATAGCCAATCTGGGTCATCTCTACCCTGCTAAGTGTACCCTGCCTATTCTCTTTCCTTCTCCTAAGTGGATTTTTTTGAAGCAAATCCTAGACAGCAGGTATTTCAGTCTGTAAATATTAATACTTCACCATGTATATCTAAACATAATTCTCCCTAGGAGACAAATAACCACACTAATATTATCAAACTTAAAAACATTAACAATAAAGTCTTAATATTCTTATTTCCTCAACTATCTCATAATTATCTTTTTTTACAGTTGGTTGTTTGAAGCAGGATCCAAATAAAGTTCACACATCATATTGGTTGATGCGTCTCTTAAGCCTCTTTTCCCTTCTTCTTAATTTTCCTGTTGAAGATCCAGGTTGTTCATCCTGCAGAGTTTGTCACATTCTGGATCTTGCTGACTGTGTCCCCATGGTGTCATTTAACATGATCTTCCATCTGCTGTGTTTCTCATAAAATGATAGACCTGTGACTTGATTATAAACAGGCTGGGGGTGTTTTTGCAAGAATACTTCATGGGTGGCGGTGTGTACTTCCATGAACAGACACATAATGTCTGGCTCTCACTCTCTCTGTTCTAGTAAGATTCAGCCATGGCTTTAAATGTTGTTAGCCTGATCCATCCATTATAATATTATATAATATTATATGTAGTTTTTCATTGAATGGTTGTTGTCAGACATTGATGATCATTAGAGGTTCCAAAATGGTGATCTATCATTCCTTCTTTAAATGTTAGCTGGAATACTTCCACACAAAGAGATATTTCCTCTCATCAACAACTTAGCTACCCTGAGGTGCAGTTCATATGGGGAAGACAGGGTAAATGTTTGATTTTTTCCCCTTTGTTTACCAATTTCAGAATAATGATTTGGCATTCTGTCAGCCAATAAAGACAAAAGTAAGTTTGGGGTTTTGTCTCCTTTTGTTTGTTCGCTTATCATTATGGTATCTTGGATTAAATGTATTTGGTATGCTTCAATCCATTGTAATCACTCTTCCTCTTGGTGCCTAAATTGTAGCACCTTTGACCAGTGGGAGCCTTCTCAAGTTGGTGCCTGAGTCTTTTTGACTCAATCCTGGCAGTCCATGATTCCATCCTTGTTTCCAGGTTTGACAAGATATTCCAGGTTTTTCTTGTACATTTCCTGCACAAGACCAGGATTCAGCCATTTCCTCAAGCAGCCTGGTTTCTTTTGGTGAGAAATGGAATTTAGAGACCAAAATGTAGGCATTAGTGGTGTTAATTGCTTCTTGGCTGGTCATTGTTTATAGGCTGTTATGAATGAACAGAACAAGGAAATACATTTTTAAAAATCAAACACATTATCAGTTTATTCTGAAATCTTCACATTCAAATTGAGGATTACAAAGATTTTAAACTGTACCTATTTTGTTTTATACTTAAAATTTTGATTCCTAACAATAATAATTACTTATTTATTTCATGCTAGCATATATATTGGCTTCAGAATATCAATTCCAAAATTGTTTCTAGCAACATGATTAGTAACAGTTAAGATTTCTTGCAGTTACTTCTTTGACCTTGGGATATACCGCACAAGAAATGTTCAATCAAATTACTGTGTTTTAAAACAATTTCTCAATTATACCCCTCTGTATGGATAAGACAACAAGTCAATAGACATATTTATTTGTTTCAATTTGCTTTTCTATTTTTATAAATTGCTTTATAAGTGTTCCTTGTATTTCATTTTATATTTATGTTAAACATTTACATTGCACCAAAGTCAAATCTGTAAGACAAAGTAAGTTCAGAGATGTCAGTTCCCATGTCTGTCTATTCTGTGACCTCCCCTCCTTTTTCAGTTGATAACTCTGTATCTATTTAGTTTTAAAATTTTCTTCTTCAATTGTTTTTCTTCACATAATAATATATTATGGATATCATCTCTAGTAATATGTAGAGATATTCCTCATTCCTCTTAACATCTGCTTAGTTCTCCATTTAATGGGATTACTATAGTTTGAACACTTGATACAACCCTATTTATGGACATTTGAGTTGTTTCCTGTCTTTTGATATGAATAGATCTGTTCACTTTTAAAAATATTTTGGGAATATGCATTTAGAGTAGATTTCAAGAAGACAGATTTCTGAATCAAATGCTTTTATAATTTTGTTAGATATTTCCAAATTTTTTTTCATAGACTTGTGGCATTTTTTAACTCCTACCAGCAATAAGTTTGTAATCAAACTTTTGGATTTTTATCCCCTAAGAATCATACTCAGTGTATGATTTACATTTGTCTTATTGTGGAGGCTAATTAATACACATGTGTGTGAGGGCCATTTGCATTTTTTTCTGACCTGTCTGTTCATAGCTCTTGCCCATTTTTCTATGAGATCATTAGCCTTTTTCTTCTCTCTTTTCAGAATCTCTTTTCCACACTTTGTTATTTTCTCTTTTCTTCTTATTTATGATGTTTTTGTTTTTGCCATCCAAAAGTTTTTTAAACTTTATTTATATTTTGTCAGATTTATCAGTCTTTTCCTTTATTGCTTCTGGATTTCAAGTCATAGTTTAGGAAAGTTTTCCTTCCTCCCAAGTTTTCAGTAATAAATCCTTGATTTTTTCTAGACTTTTGTATCTTTCACAAAAGTTTTGTTGTTTTTAAATTTTTTATTGATACATAATGATTGTCTATATCAATGGGGTACACAGTGATATTTTGATACATGTATAAAATGTGTAATGACCAAATCAGCATAATTGGGACATCTATCACCTCAAACATTTATCATTTTTTTGGTTAGTAACAGTCCATATCTTTTTTCTGGCTACTTTGAAATACATAATAAATTATTAACTATCAAACACTTGAACTCATTTCTTCTATATAACTGTATTTTTGTACCCATTAACTAATCTTTCTTTATCTTCCCCTACTCCTTACCCTTCCCAGCCTCTGGTAACCATCATGAGATGGTTACCATCTCTCTAACTCCATGAGATCTACTTAATTATGATTTTTTTTTTTTGACTCTTACTATTTTTATTAAAATAATTAACTTTAAAGTATACAATCAATTGACAGTACATTATTTAGTTAAATATAATCACACAGGATATATAAAGCCTGATGTCGATTTAGTAAACAATTGAAAAATCATCCATGGAATTAAATGGAATCAACTTGAATGATATCAATGTCACTAGAAGTCTCTGAAGTCTAATATGAAAATCTGGACTCAAACTATGGACAAAATGTCAGCAGGAACTATCTGTAATTAAACCCAAACATATTGTTATCAAGCCAGACAAAACTATAACTCCTCATAGTTTAGGCAGTAAATATTAAAATAATTGCATTTTTCCTGTGCACTATTAATGTCCTAACTACAATTACAGACTTTACTTATTTCATAATATTTTATTGGCCTAAATTATAGTGATTAGTTTGCTCAAGTTGTCAAAGATATACATTTATGTCTATCTTCAATCAAATGGTTTCACATAATAAAGTATTTCTACTGGCTAAGCTCTTCAACAATTATTTTTATGTGTCTTCATGTAAGTGTGGTTCATAGAATTGGAATCAACCGGAATATTTTACCCTTACCCTAAATCTGCAACCTTAAATTCAAATACCTAAAGGGGACAGCCATGTACTCGTAAGGCAAAGAAACTCAAAAATGGAGCAGAGAGATTTAATGGTAGGACGAGATGCAGACTATGATGAAGGCGGGAGCCATGTCCACCTAACAGAAACCCCTTACTCAACTG